>CM054163.1:36190437-36238979 GCA_028751875.1 Rapana venosa
ATAGTTAGAGTAGTCTGGATAACTGCGCTGTAGCTTCGATATTTGTGCTATCCTCAACCATGCACCTGTTGCCTGTTTTCTAAAGGACGCAAGTAATCTAAGGTATTGGTAGAGAAATGGTACAGGTTTAGTTTTTTATGAGAAGTGTAGGGTCAATTGTGTCAAAAGCTTTTTAGAGATCTACAAATAGTACTCCACAAAATTTATTGTCATTAATGTTTGATAGCCAGTTGTCTACGAGGCTGATCAGTGCAGTATGACATGAGTGATTTTGTCTAAATCCAGACTGATTAGGGTGAATTAAGTTGGTAGTATCTAAATGACGGACTATGTGTTTGTTTATATGTTGTTCCAAGGGTTTGGAAAAGATAGATATGATGGAAATTGGTCTATAGTTTGAAGGGTCTGAAGTGTCACCAGACTTGTAGATGGGGGTTACTTTAGCTGTTTGAAGGCATTGGGGAAATGGTTTTTTCGAGACAAGGTTAAATATATATGTTAGAGTGTCTGTGATAACTGGCGCTGATAGCTTCAATATTCTGCTGTCTATTCCATCAAGACCATGCGTCCTTGATTGTTTGAGGTGAGTTAGATAACCATAGACCTCAAGAACAGACATAAATGGAATGTGAAGTTTTGAAGGAGGATGCTTTCCTTTCAAGTATTGTTTTAGTTCATTGAGTTTATTGGACTTTGATTGATTATTTCTAATAATGTTAGTAGAGACATTAATGAAATGACTGTTAAGTTGTTCGGCAGTAACGTCTTTGATTACATTTGTTTTGGAAGATGCTTGTTTGTTAGTTATTTGATTTATGGCATGCCATACAGTCTTTGAGTTTTGTTTGGTAGATAGTAAGTCTTGGAAATATTTCTTGTTTTCTCGCTGTTTTTGTGAGTTTATGGCATTTCTTAATTTTTTTGACTCTTCATGATATTTATGTTCTTTTAAAAGGTCTCTAAGATAGCATGCTTCTTCTAGTTCCTTAGTGAGCCAAGGTGGTTTGGGGATGTATTTGATCCTAATGATTTTTAGTGGGGCATGTTTGTTGTAAATAGCAGTAAAAGTTTTTATCCAAACTTCTATGGCTAAGTCTGGATCAGTAATGCTGAATGTTTCCGAAAGAATTGAGTTACTTAAATCAAATAAGAAAAGATTCTCATCAAATTTAGCCAAGGAACGATATGTTATAGTTTTGAGGCCAGGTTTGGGGATTTTTGTTTGTTTTGAACAACTGGCGATAAGGAAAAAGAAAATAGATTTGTAGTTGGAGAACACAACACCTGAAGGGGGGAAATGATAGGGTGGTGGTGGAGGAGGAAAATAAGTTTAACAAAATAAGGAAACAAAATTGAGTGAGGTGAAAATAAAATAACCACTCAAACCGACAATAAGGTACTGAAATCTAAAATCCTTACTGTTATAGCATTATAACAGCAACAACAAAACTCAGGTAACTTGGCTATCAACCCTGCAAGTATCAACACAAGGGTGCCTTGCTTCAATTACAGCCTGGTCACAGTTAGTCTCTGCAAGTGAAGAGTCTCCCAAGGCCACTAGAAAACTTTGGTCACACCAAATTACAAGTGACTAAAGAGAGAGAGAGAGAGAGAGAGAGAGAGAGAGAGAGAGAGAGAGAGAGAGAGAGAGAGAGAGAGAGAGAGAGAGAAGGAGAGAGAGAGAGAGAGAGAGAGAGAGAGAGAGAGAGAGAGAGAGAGAGAAGAGAAGAGAAGAGAGAGAGAGAGAGTACATTTTGAATCCATATGATATTTTTAATTCATCAACACTGTCACCACTAGTACTCACTGTGATTTAACATTGTACATGTTAAGATCATCCTAGAATCATGATAAAGAAGTAGGATAGTGAAAATTATTTCTAGAAGTCAGTTTGCAATACCACAATAGCCAGATACAAGTAAAATATTCACACTCATACAGAGAGAGAGGGGGTAATTTGAGAGAGAGGGAGAGAGATTTTCTTTCTTTCTTTCTTTCTTTATTTTATTTTATTCTTTTATATCAAGAATAATGGAATAAGTACTTATGTGGGTTTTTTAATCATCCAGTCCCCGTGTGTATGCGGTTTTGTTAATTCTGCCATCTGTTCCCACTAGCACACAATGGCCTACTTTTACGAAAAGCAGAACACAATTTAAGGTCTGTGCAAGATGTTCTTCCTGTGTTTGCACAGGAGCCTGGTTAATAGTGTCATCCGAAGGATTTTTGGGGAGAGTGGAGTCTGTACTGATGTTAACTCCAAAGAAAAATATCCCTTTGAACAGGAATTAAACCAGGGTTGTCAGATTGCAAGCGCAATGTTCTAACCACTAAGCTATCCCCTCCCTGCCAGAGAGAGAGAGAGAGAGAGAGAGAGAGAGAGAGAGAGAGAGAGAGAGAGAGAGAGAGAGAGAGGAGAGAGAGAGAGAGAGGATAATTTGGTATAAAGTAAGAGGGGATATCTATTTACTTTGTCTCCAACATATCAAATGTGGATTTTTATTTTTGATGCATCGAGTGGATGTACAAAATGACTTTTGAAGATTGTTAATGATTAGTGTTGTCTAAATTAATTAGGAAGGGAGTTCCACAGCACAGGGCTTGAGTAGAGAGAGAGAGAGAGAGAGAGAGAGAGAGGAGAGAGAGAGGAGAGAGAGAGAGGAGAAGAGAGAGAGAGAGACGCTTTGACCAATTTATTGTCATTGCCCAAAGTGGCCTATTGACAAGGGGGGTTATACACGACTTTCTTTTGTAAATACAAACAAATACAAGAAAAATCACATGATGCATTTAACGTAACGAAAACCAAAAAAACCAAAAATGAGCTCTTATGAACGGATACGACTTTAAGTTGTGACGTAAACTCAGTTTCAAAATGAACACAAAGTAATAACAAGGATGAACAATAAAACCAATAAGCAATAACTAAAATAATGAAAAGAACATTCTAGAATGCTATATTAGACCATCCATTGACATTGTATGTGAAATTTTCAAAAAATATTCATGCTGGAGACTACAGCGTAATTACAAATGTTTCTTATGTGTTTCACAAAATGCTGGAGTTTACATAATATAAATGTTACTTTAGTCTAGTCACAAATGTTAAGCTAATTGGAACTTAGCTGTAATTGTCTTAATTTCAGTGCTTCAGCAATAAACTTTGCAATCGATTTGATCACAATATCATCATCGGACGATAAGATAGAAAAAATATCTTGCCTTCGGAAAGCTTCTAGATTGAGAACACCACAGTTTTCACGTATGGAAACATGATTGACAATGAAACAGGAAATGCACTTCATCATCAAGAATATGACCACACATAGGGCATGGGAACTGTGTGGACGTCTCAGGTTGAAACCATCTTTTGTTTGCATTGAAGCCGAGTGTTCTTAGTCGAAATGTTGCATAAATTAGTCCATGCCATTTGTCAGTGACTATTCGAAGATATTTTTCAGCTTGAAAAGCACACTTAAACGAAAAAAAACAGCAGTATTTATCTTTACTTTCCATGTCCGAGTGCCAATTTTGTTTAAATGAACAAATGAGTCTGTCTTTCAATTCAGAAATAAACCCATGCTCGCTACCTACTTCCTGAGACAACCACACGATTCCAAAACCATGTTCTGATAAAAACTTTTTAACTTGATATGCCCAATTCTTCTTACCCAGCTCCATTTGTATAACCATCATGTCATAAGACTGCCTACATAAACGTGACCCTGGAAGTTTCAGTAGTTTTAGCCAGTATTTAATACACTTAACAGACGTTCTGATGTTTAAAGGATATCTTCCCGTTTCTCCATATAGTACAGTATTTGACGAATGGATTGGGACATTTAAGAAACGTTTGATAGCATATGTATGTATTTTTTCCATTGTGGATTAACAGTAAGTCCCCATATTTCAGATGCATATGTAAGTAAAGGTTCTATTTGAACATCAAACAATTTCCAAAATAAAGAACAATCTACTGAATTCAGCTTTCGTAACGTTTTTAAGATTTCGATTACACCTTTTTTCCCTTTCCTGCAACATTCACGCCATGCAACATTCAAACTTAGCTTCGTTGAAAATGTCATCCCTAGGTACTTATAAGAATTCACGACTTTCACTTCAGCATTTCCATAAAACCATTTTTCACGCCGTTTTTTCCATATTGACTGATAAATCTAGGCGATCTGCCTCTTCCTTTAATATATCTAGCTGGTTTTGTAAACCTAGTACTGTGTCAGACAAGAGAATCATATCATCGGCAAATAGTAGTAAAAATACCTCCATTGCTCCTGAGATAAACTGAATACCATGTTTTCCTTTTTTTGTTAATTCAACGGCTAATTCGTTTACAAAAAAAGAAAATAATTGTGGACTTAATATACAGCCCTTTTGGACATTCGAAATATTCCGAATAATCATATCCTGCGCATACACATGCTAATACTGATTTATATACACTCCTTAGTGCCATATATAATTTACCGTTTATTCCATTTTTACGCAGAACAGTCCATAAGATATTACGATTAACAGAATCGAACGCCTTACGACAAATGCAACAAATAGTTTTTTATTTGATTGCAAGTATTTTTGAACCATAGAGTATGGGGTGAATATATGACAGTAGTACTATAATTTGCTCGAAAACCTGCTTGTTCATCAAGCAGTTTTTCATTTTTCAGCCCATCTAGTTAACCTTTATTCAAAAATAATATTTAAATTTTGCTGACGATGCTAGTGAGGGCTACTCCACGATAATTGTCTGTTTAGTCTGTCGCCTTTTTTGTAAATATGAATAATTATAACTTGGCCCACTCCAAAGGAAAGCACCTCTTTCAAAAACATCGTTGAAGAGTTGAGTTAGGAAGGAAATAACAATTGAGTTGGCGTTTTTTAGCATTTCGCCTATTATTTTGTCTGGACCAGCACTTTTTCTTGTTTTTAAATGCTGGATACCGGCAATAACTTCATTTTCTTTGATAGGATCATTAAACAATGGTTCATTAATCATTAAACAATAGGATCATTAAACAATAGGATCATTAAACAATGAGAGAGAGAGAGAGAAAGAGAGAGAGGATAATTTGGTATAAAGTAAGAGGGGATATCTATTTACTTTGTCTCCAACAGATCAAGTGTGGATTTTTATTTTTGATGCATCGAGTGGATGTACAAAATGACTTTTGAAGATTGTTAATGATTAGTGTTGTCTAAATTAATTAGGAAGGGAGTTCCACAGCACAGGGCTTGAGATAGAGAGAGAGAGAGAGAGAGAGAGAGAGAAGAGAGAGAGAGAGAGAGAGATGAGAGAGAGAGAAAGAGAGAGAGAGCTTTCTGTCACTGCTCACACAAATCCAAGTCAGTCAAGTCAAATCAAGTTCCTAACACTTTTCCTTCCTGTCCTTCTGGGAAATAAATAAACAAGAAAAGTCCACATGTAATTATAAAAACAGAAATTCAACAAGAAAAAACATCTTTATATGAAGAACAATAATACAACATAAACATTGAAATTACAAAAAGAACACATGATTGTGCACAATTCACAATGGTTTATTTCCATGAACGCTTTTGAGGTATAGAGAAAATTAGGCATAGTGATATTCTGCTGAAAACTAAATACCTATTCTATTTACTTGTTCACAACTTAGGAATTAAGAGAGCATTTATACTGTAACAACAACAACAACAACACTTGATAATAAACATAGCTAAACTTGGAGAGTAATACATAAAAATAAAAGTGAAAATAACAATACATAAGAAAACAACTAAACCCAACAATTTATAGGAATAGAGGCCATTTAGAAAATGTAATTGTTAACAAGTTTTCTGTTAAATAGTTCTAGTGTTCTTTTTTAAACTTTTGTTTTGAAGGTTCTCATTTTAAGGATGAAAGGATGTTGTAATCCCGGTGTTCAGACTAGTAAGTAAGCTTGACATGATACAGATAATTAATTATGCCGCCTGAGAAAGACAGTTTACAAGTGCCTGAATCTGTTTTTGATTTTTTCACCAATTTCTTTGGGGCTTTTCCAATTATCATACTTGTTTTTTCATTTCTGCTATGATATATTTAGGGTAGTTAGCATTATATCCCTGTTCTTTTTCATAGTAACGCTAACACATGATGTACAGTATCCAATCATCATAATAATTATCATATCATATTGCATAAACAAACAAAAGACTGGCCTCCTCCTCCTCCTCCTTCTTCCTCAAACGCTCAGACAGCAATTGTTGTTTGTTGTGAGCAAAATGCCTCAGGCTGCCTCCTGACAGTCAGGCCCAGCTCAGTCCCCTGGAGTTAACTCAGAGCAATGCAGACTCTACTTCCCCAAAGTCCTTCAGATGGGTCTATAAACCAGGTTCAGTGTGTGAACCCCTACAGATCATCCTGCACACACGTTCAAACCTGTGCTGCCTTTCCCAAGACTAAGCCATTTTGTGCTGGTGGTAAAGAAGAACAAAATATGAATATCTGTATATACATGAGGACTGGATGTAAAATGTCAAGCACAGGAGTGCTTAAGTCAGTATCATTGCAATTAAAAGTAAAAAAAAAAATATGATCAATAACGTTGCCCTAAATAAATGTAACACTCACCATTGGTAGACCTACCTCAGAGCTCTAGCCAAGGAAGGAAACACAAACCTAGATCAATCAAGATGACTACACCGTGCAGGCTAAACTAACGAACTAACTGCAGTTTCTGGGTGAAACCAAACAGGACAGTGCTATTATCAGACACCTGTACAATGGACAGACTTCAGAGAAGTGGTTTTTGTGTGTCTACAGGTTGATATACTAAGCCTACATTAGAGTTACAGGAATTTCTGAAACCATAGTAATAATGATATACTACTACTAACCTACTACTACTACTACTATACTAACTAATCAATTACTAATCAGATAATAATAAATATAAAAATAATAATATAAACATGGAATTTATATTACACAATATATCTTGCAACAAAACAAACCAAAGCCCTTTCATATCATTCTACTCATTCACATGCAAGACAATTAGTAATAATATCAAATTAATAATATATAATAATAAAAATAATAAATATATAATAATACAAGAAAATCTTATAATAATAAAAATATAATATAAATAAATGAAATGTATATAGATGTACATGCAGACAATCAAAGGCTTGCACACAACGCATTCTTACACAGTCATGCAACCAATAGCAAGTAATAGTTCTAACAAGTCCAAATGCACACACACACACAACACACACCACACACACACGTTATACACTTTGGCAGGGTGATGGAATCTTTGGCTGTTGAAAAGCAGGGATAGCTATGAAATGAAAGAGGAGAGGAAATTCTTAGGTTTGAAACAAATATGTCTTGAGGCCAGATTTAAAAGTGTCACAAGAAGGTCTTTGGCGAAGAGAGATAGGGAGGCCATTCCAAATCAATGGACCAGAAACAGAGAAAGAGCGATGGCCAACAGTGAACTGGTTGAATCTAGGTATTTTTAAGCACAAGGAATCGGCAGCAGAGTGAAGGGAACGAGAAGGGGTGTACAGGTGGAGACACCCACAGAGGTAGGAGGGTGCTGCCCTGTGGAGACATTTGTAACAGAGGGTACTGATCTTATAGTTTATTTTTTGTGGCACAGGCAGCCAGTGGAGAGATGGCAAGAGAGGGGTAATGTGCTCAGATTTTTTCTTTCTGAGGACTAGTCGAGCTGCAGAGTTTTGAATACGTTGAAGGGGAGTGGATAGATGATGCTGGAAGACCAGCCAAAAGAGAATTGCAATAGTCCAGACGTGAAAGAATGAGAAATGCCACGAGTTTTGATGTTGCATCTGTGGACGGGTACTTTTGAATTGCACTAATATGCCCTAATTGATAGAAGCAGGACTGGCAGATCTGGATGATGAAATTTTTGCATAGAGAGTGTGTTGTCAATAATGACCCCTAGATACTTTACAGCAGTGGATAGAGGGACTGATGCATTTCCGATTTCTATTGAAGCTGTTGTAATGGAAGAGAGTTTGTTTTTGGTCCCTACAAGCATGGCTTCAGTTTTACCAGCGTTTAGTTGTAACTTGTTCTCTATCATCCAATTTTGGATATCTTGAAAGCAGTAGGCCATATTTATCAAGAGAGAAGACAGATTTTCAGGACTGTCACTGCTTAGAATCTGAAATTCATCTGCATAAAAGTGATGATTGAGCTGATGACGTTTAATTATATGTGACAGTGGAGTGGTGTAGAGAGTAAAAAGAACAGGGCCCAGAACTGATCCCTGCAGGACTCCACATTCCAGTCTGGCAGGTACTGACTGAATCTTGTTTACTGTGACTGTCTGGAATCGGTCAGTCAGGTATGAGCTAAACCAGGTGAGGGCTGTACCAGTAACACCAAACGTTTCTTGAAGACGGGAGAGAAGGATAGAGTGGTTAATAGTGTCAAGGGCTGCAGATAAGTTGAGTAGAGTGAGAAGGGAGATTTTTCCTGAGTCAGAAGCAAGTAGAAGCATGTTTAAGGTGTGAACTAGGGTGGTTTCAGTGCTGTGGTTGGCGCATAGGCAGACTGAAACGCAGGAAGAAGACTGTTGGAGAGGAGGTGGTTGTTGAGCTGTTTCAGAACTGCTCTTTCAAGGACTTTAGAGATAAACGGAAGGTTGAAAACAGGTCTGTAATTCTTCAGAATGTTAGGGTCAAGGTCATGCTTTTTGAGTAATGGTGTGACTAAAGCAGTTTTGAGAGCTGAAAGAACATTTCCAGAAACAAGAGATGAGTTTACTATCTTCTTGATAGTGGTATAAGCTGTGGCAGGCACTGCGCGAACAGAGAAGCAGGTATAATAATAATAATAGTAATAATAATAATAATAACAATAATAATAATAATAATATATGGAATTTATATAGCGCTGAATCTTGTAAAAAACAAACAAATCGAAGCGCTTGTACTCAATCATTTACAGGCATGCAACTCTCCTTAAACATAATGAGCAACAGATTTCAAATCCATGCGCGAGCACTACGCACGCACACGCACGCACGCACGCACAACACACACACACACACACACACAGACACGGAACAACACTTAGAAGGTGAAAGATGCTGTTGAAAATTAGGGACAGATATGTAGGGGGAAAGTCTCAGGTAGGAAATAAGTGTGTTTTGAGGCTGGATTTGAAGGAATCAAGTGAAGGCTTTTGGCGAAGTGAAAGAGGGAGGTCATTCCAGGTGGATGGACCAGAAACAGAGAAGGAGCAACGGCCAACAGTGGGTTGTTTGAATCTGGGGTTCGAAAGCACAAAGTATCTGTGCTGAATGAAGGGAACGGGATGGAGTGTACAGGTGAAGACAGTTACAGAGATAAGAGGGTGCAGATTTGTGTGAGACATTTGAAACAGAGGTATTGATTTTATACTCCAGTCTTTGTGAGACAGGCAGACGCATGAAGAGATCGCAGAAGAGGAGTGATGTGTTCAGATTTTTCTTTCTTAGGACCAGTCGAGCTGCAGAGTTTGTATGCGTTGAAGAGAGTGGATAGATGATGTGGTAGGCCAGCCAAAGAGAATACAGTAGTCTAAACGTGAAAGAATGAGAGATGTGACAAGCTTGGAAGTTGCATCAGTGGACAGATACTTGCGAATCGCGCTTATGCGCCGTAATTGATAGTAGCAAGACTGGCAGGTCTGGGTGATGAATTTTTTCATAGAGAGTGTGTTGTCAAGAACTATTCCTAAATACTTCACAGAGTTGGACAAAGGAACTGACGTATTGCCGAATTCTATTGAAGTTTTTGGGTCATTAACAAACCTTCAGAAAAAACTGATGGAGTCATGATCAAGTATTAAAAACAAATAAGCAATATCATGACAGCAACAGAACATATCAACCAATATTTTCAAAGTAATAAGCATTCAAAATGAAGCATTGATGAAGACAATAAAACTCGTGTACTTTGCATGACACAATTAAGAGTTGAAGAGAGAGAGGGAGAGATAGGGAGAGAGATAATGAATCATCATTCCATTCCATTTTGTTTTGCTATAAACCCTATTGAACATGAAGGCCATATCAGGGCTGTCACTTCATTCACTTTCAGTGGCTCCAGTAACTTTGACTTCAAGTTCAAAACCAACACCTCCTAATACCTTCAAATATCCACCACTGTCCATCTGAAAAGAATCACCATTACATGTCACAATACCAAAATCGTGCCATTCCTTCAGGCTGTGCTGAGGGTGCCAGCCATTCCCCTTAATTCATCATCCCAAGATTACCAAACAAAAAACCAAACCTGTAAAAAGACAACCACTATAAAGTACATAACCACACATAAAAAACGGCACCTAGGCAACTGCACTGCACTGCTGAACGCTCCTTCAGTGCCCCCATCTCTGTGCTGCAAGCATCACTACCTGGCTGCCAAAACATAGGAACAGGGCACAATGTCTTAGGATATCAAGAAAACACAATACTTTTCTTCTTAAAGATTTTCTTGAAAAAAGACAGGAGAGTGGACTGGAAAGGCAGAAAAAAAGCCAGAGAGACAATAGAAAGGTATGGAGAAAGACAGAAACAAAGAGAGAGAGAGAGAGAGAGAGAGAGAGAGAGAGAGAGAGAGAAGAGAGAGAGAGAGAGAGAGAGAGAGAGAGAGAGAGAGAGAGAGAGAGAGAGAGAGAGAGAGAGAGAGAGAGAGAGAGAGAGAGAGAGAGAAGAGAGAGAAGAGAGAGAGGGAACGTGGAAATTTCCGGCACATAATTTTCAACAGGTGGGGATGCTTTTTATAAATCTGTAAAATAAAAATGACAAGAATCGAAACCAGTTCTTCAAAAAGAAACGGGCAAAGATGGGTATGCTTAGGAGTACACACACACACACACACACACACACACACACACACACACACAACACTGATACACACACTGACATACACACACTGACACACAACACACCCAACACCACACACACACAACACACACACACACACACACACACACCACACACACACACACCACACACAACACACACACACACATAGGCACACACACAGAGCCATGCTGAAGAATTAGGCAGGCACACCCATATGATTCATAGTTTCAAGAACAGCAACAACAAATATACAATAAAACAATAATAAAACACAAAAACCTACCAAACACAAATGGAAACTATAATTATGTACAGTTCTGGAAAAATTAATCCACAACAATCACACCGATTAGAAACAAAATAAAGGAAGTAAAGTAAGCACACACAATCAAATGAATCACCATTATCATAACTAATGTTTCCTCATTATAGGGCTTCCCAGGGAAGTCAAAAGCACTGGCCCACCTGTCAGGCCTAAAGGGCATGCCCTGTAATGCATCCTCGCCCACACCACAGATAAGGGCAGTTGCCACCTGACCAACTCAACCAAGAACAGCACAATGAAGGACATTTCATGGTAACTATCTTCAGTGCCCCCCCCCCCTCCCTTCCCCCTTCCCGACATTCACACAAAACTTCAGGATGAAAATTGAAGGAGGTTAGGACTTTTAAGGACCTCACTCACGTTTTAAGGACATTCTTCACCAAATAATGTTGACTTTTGAACAAAATTCACAGTTTGAAGCTGACAAACAAAACAACATGTAGGGCCATTTTGTGACATCCTCTTCATAATAAGAATCCGGCATTTTAGCTGCAGCTAATCCAAGACTGGGTTTTGATCCAAGGTCTTGGACTATCACAGAACTCCACAATGTGAGTGGTCACCTTACCTACAGATCCCTGCCTTCCTTCCTTGCATGCTGGTTCTCCATGTTGATAGAAGTTACTTTAGACATCTGTTAGTGTCACCTTTTTCCAAGACACTGTTTTGAACAACATGTTCCCACCACCTGTTTAAAGAAAATGTTAATTCATCCAACAGATTTTATTAGATTGGGGGTGGGTGGGTGGGGAGTGGACAGGGAGGACAATGACTGATGGCAGTCACTGCTGTGGACACAGATTTTCACATGACAGCACACTGACAGAAACAGCAGGATGCCCAACAGCTGAGTAAAAACTGTGAGAACAGTGTGTGTTTTTCAATTTAATTTCTATGCACAATAAGTGATATTAGACAGAGAGAAGAGAGAGGGGGGGGGGGGGGGGGGAGGGGGAGAGAAGAGAGAGAGAGTGGGGTGGAAAGAGATTCGGATTGGGATTCGGAAAGTTTATTCATTAGGCCATAGCCCATCATGAAGGGGATAGTGAACATAAACAAAACATACACTTACAAAATCGTAAAAAATCAAATAAACAGAATAATTTAGTCATAAATATGTAACAAAACATCATTACTATGACGTGGCAATTTCTCTTAACTTAAATGCCCTAGACAGAAAAAGAGACAAATTCCGTATGTCTTTGTGTCTAACAGATGATAAGAGTAGACTTAGTTTGAAAACACATGGCTGTCGGTAATATTTTGGCATTATATATCTCTCTATAATATCTTGATAAGCTGGACAGCATACCACAAAGTGTACTTCATCTTCTTTATCTGTTTTACATAATGGACAAATCAAATCACTATCCTTAAAGTCTTTATATCTAAAGTAATTCGTGGTCAAATCAGACACACCTAATGTAAATCTGGTCATAATATATATCAAGTGCAAATCCATGTCAAGTGTCAAATATAATTTCAACTCATGTGAAGTAGAAAATGTTCTATACAGACTAAATCGTTCACTACTTTGAATGTGATCCTCCCAATCTTGCCATCTGCTGTCAATTAAACGTTGACGTAAAATTTGAATGAATCCATTTACACTACCAACACCTTGATTCAACCACACATCAACAAAGCCATTTTTACTTAGAAAGACACGTACATCAGTAGCCCAGTTATTCTTTCCTCTAATATCTAATTCATATAACATTTTATAAGCCCTAAAAGGAATTCTTGCCTCGTCCATTTGCAAAAGTCTAAGCCAATACCGTATGGTTTGTATAGCAGAATTTATGTAAAAATTGGATATCTATTAGTTTCACCATAAACAAAATCATTAGGAGTGCGCCTATCAACGCATAAAAACCTCTTTAAAGCATACAAGTGTAGGTCTCACAATGACTGGCTGCATTACCTAATCCCCATAAATCAGCACCATACTGTGCAATAAGCTGTACCTGAGCGTCAAACAGTTTTAGAAACAACTTTTAAGAGGTATTTTGTAAAGAAGACAACCTTTTCATTATACATATCAATGCATTTTTTGCTTTACTTGTGAGATCTTTACAAGCAGAAACAAAGCTTAATCATGTACTAAAATATATTCCTAAATACTTGTAAACATTGACAACTGGCTTATAGTATTACCATACACCCATCTTTCTCTCGAACTCAAATGGCCCCCTTTCCTGAACACAATAATATTACTTTTACTCATATTTACTTTAAGCTGAAGAGAAGTGGCAGCATGCTGCAAGTTATTTAGTTGGGTCTGTACACCAATGACGGTTTCAGATAACAATACAACATCATCTGCCAGCAAAAGAATAAACAATTCCAAATCATCAAAAGTGATTGTGGCACCATGTCTACCATTAGCAATAACACTCACAGCAAGTTCAATGATAAAAAGAGAAAACAGAACAGGGCTACATATATCGCCTTGCTTTACACCCGTTGTACAATTAATACAGTCTGTCAGTTGTGCGCCACTTCTAACTCTACATTTTACAGTGGCATACATGCTTTGTATACATTTGTATAATTTACCTTTGACTCCATTTTTCAACAGTATAGGCCACAACAGATGTTTGTTTACAGTATCAAAAGCTTTTTCGAAATCAATGAAGGCTACATAAAGTTGTCGATTCAAGGAAAATTGTTTTTGTACTAATGCAAGAAGTGCAAACATATGGTCAACAGTGGAATAACCTTTTTTAAAACCAGCCTGATGATCACGGGGTGGAGAGTGAGAGACTCAGAGAGAGAAGAGGAAGATGGTTGAAAAGAACAGTGTGTGGTGGTTTTTTTTATCTATTTATTTTATTTATTTATTTCATTTTTTTATTTCAAAGACCATGGAATAAGCATTCATGTGGTGTTTTTTTTTTTTATCCTGTCCCCATGTGTATGCAGTTTTGTTAATGTTGTCAACGATTCCCACCGGCACACAATGGCTTACTCTTCCAAAAGCAGAATGTGTGCCCAAGATATTCTGCAAGCCCTCCCACACCGACTTCGTTTATAGTCTCATCCAAAGGACCTTTGGGGAGAATGTTGGTGTGTGTGTGTGTGTGTGTGTGGGTGTGTGTGTGGGTGTGTGTGTGTGTGTGTGTGTGTGTGTGGTGTGTGTGTGTGTGTGAGGGGGTGCAGGTCTGTGAGAAAACAGTTGTGTGTGTGTGTGTGACTCTGTGTGTGCTGTCACTGTTGTATGTCAATTTATTAGAGAACAGTGTGTGTGTGTGTGTGTGTTGTGTGTGTGTGTGTGTGATGTGTGTCTGTGTGTCTGTGTGTGTTACTGCATGTATGTGTAACTCTGTATCACTGTGTGTGAGAGAGAGAGAGAGCAGATGGGTTGAATGGAACACACAAACACACACACACACACAAAGGGAGACCAGGAAGTCTGTGTGCCAGTGTTTGTGTGTGTGTGGGGGGGGGGGGGGGGGGGGAGGGACAGACTATGACATTGACAAATTATTTTATTTCGAGAATAATGAATAAGCACCCATGTGCTTTTTAACAGTTAGTCCCCGCCCTTAGGGATACATCATATGATAATAAAGTAAACTGAATACCCATACACTCACACAGGAAAAAAAAAACCTCCCACAAAAAACACAAAGAATCAAAAGATAAAAACAACAACACCCCCCCACGGAAAACGAAGAAGAGGAAAACACACAGACACACAATAACAAAAAACAAACAGCAAAGGAACCAAAGGCGGAGTAAAAACAAGAGGGGGTGGGGGGAGGGGGTAGTATGACAACCAAATAATCCCCACAATATTAAGGAGAATAAACCATAAAGTCAACAAGTTAGTTGTACTCTTTTATAAGGAAAGCAACAGCAATAGTAAATTACACAAAATATATGTGATATAAGCAGGTTTTAGGAGATTAGATGAAATAGAGAGAGAGAGAGAGAGAGAGAGAGAGAGAGAGAGAGAGAGAGAGAGAGAGAGAGAGAGAGAGAGAGAGAGAGAGAGAAACCACAGGAACAAACTGACAGGCACACAAACAGACATAGAAAAAGATACAGAGACAAGAGATTATCCTGCATGTATTTTAGTGTGTGTGTGTGTATGTGTGGTGTGTGTGTGAGGAGAGAGGAGAGAAGAGAGGAGAGAGAGAGAGAGAGGAGAGAGAGAGAGAGAAGAGAGAGAGAGAGAGAGAAGCTGGGTAGATTGTTGCTTTGGGAGAGTTGACAGGCCTGGTCCCAGACAATTAACAGGCCCTGTGCCGAAAACCAGATGAAAGAGGGGGAAGGGGGGGGGGGGGGGGGGGGGGGGGAGGCAGGGTTCAACAAGTCAGAAGGGGAACAGCTCCCCATTACTGCTATGTCACCTTCTCCCTCTGCTTGAGCAGGGTGTCCTTGACTGAACTCAGCCATCACCTGCTGTTGCTGGTACCTTGCACTTTGGCCTCTCCCAATCAACACCCCCCCTCCATTCCCTTCCCCTGCCCTTATCAACAAATTATTCCTACACCCTTTTTTAGCATACACACAAAGCTCACACTTCTTGCTCCTCTTTCACATTTTTTCAATTTCATGGAATTCAAACTTCAAACTTAAGCACACACTTTGTCAAACAGTAACAATTAAACACTTTCTAAAGACCTACAGCAAAAGATAAGCAAAGATACTCAATACACAGATAACCAGTCATCTCTCGCTCTCTCTCTTTTCCTCTCTCTCTCTCTCCCACTCTCTCTGTCTCTCTTTCTCTCCCCCTCTCTCTTGTCTCCCTCTCCATCTCTGTCTCTGTCTCCCTCTCTCTCTCCCTCTCTCTCTGTCTCTCTCTCCCTCTCTCTCTCTCCTCTCTCCCTAACTGTCCTTCTCTCTCTTTCCCTCTCCTCTCCATCCCTCTCTCCCTCTCTCTCCCTCTATCCCTAGCTCTCTACACCCTTCTCTCTCCCACTCTGTCTCTCTCTTACTCCATCTCTCTCTCTCCCTCACTATCTCTCCCTCTCTCTCTTTCTCCCTCTTTCTCTTTCCCTCTCTCTCTTTCCTTCTCTCTCTTTCCCCTCTCTCTCTTTCCCTCTAGCTCCCTCCCTCTCTCCCTCTCTCTCTCCTCTCTCCTCCTCTCTCTCTCCTCTCTTCTTCCTCTCCTCTTTCCTCTTTCTCCTCTCTCTTTCCTCTCTCCTCTCTCTCTCTCTTCCCACTTCTTTCCCCCTCTCTTCTCTCTCCCTCTCTCTCCACTCTCCCTCTTTCCCTCGCTCTCTTCTTTCCTCTCTCTCTCTTTCCTCTCTCTCTCACTCTCTTCCTCTCGCTCTCTCTCCATTCTATCCTCATCACTTTCCTCCCCCCCTCTCTGTCTCTTTCTTCCCCTCTCTTCTCTGCCACTCTCCTTCTCTCTTTCCCTCTCGCTCTCTCTCTCCCTCTTCCCTCTCTTCCCCCTTCTCTCTCTCTCCCTCTCTGCCCTCTCTCCCTTTTCTTTCTTTCCCTCCTCGCCCCCTCTTCTCCTCTTCCCTCTCTCTTCCTCCTCTCTCTCTTCTCCTTCTCCCTCTCTCTCCCCCTCTCTCTGTCTCCTTCTCTCTCTCTCCCCTTTTCCTCTCTCTTCTTCTCTCTCTCTTTTGTCTCTCCTCTCTCCCTCTCTCCCTCTCTCTCTCCCTCTCTTCTCTCCCTCTTTCTCTCTTTCCCTCTCTCTTCTCCCTCTCTTTCCCCCCTCTTCTCCCTCTTTCCTCTCTCTCCCTCTTTCTCCCTTCTCCCTCTCTCTCTCCCTCCCACCTCTCTCTTCCTTTCTTTTGTCCCCCCTCTCTCCTCCCTTTCTCCTCCCTCTCTCTCCCTTTTTTCTGTCATCCCTCTCTCTCTCCTCTCACCCCTTCTCCTCTCCCACTCTCTCTCCCTCTCTCTCTCTTTTCTCTCCCACCCTCTCTTTCCTCTCTCTTCCTCTTTCACCCTTTTTTTCCCTCTCCTCTCTCCCCCTCCCATCTCCCTCTCCTCCCCTCTTTCTCTCCCTCTCGTTCCTCCCTATCTCTCCCCTCTTCTCTTCTTTCCCCTCCCCTTTACTTCCCTCTCTCTCTTCCTCTTTATATTTCCCTCTCTCTCCTCTCACTCTCTCTCCCTCTCTCTCCCACCTTTCTCTTCCCCTCTCTCCCTCTCTCCTTTCTCTCCTCTCTATGTACCTTCCTCTCTCTTCTCCCTTTTTCTCTCCTCTCTCTCTTCATAACTCTCTTTCTGTCTCCCTCCCCCTCTCCCTCTCCTCCCCCTCTCCCCCCCTCTCTCTCTCCCTCCCCCTCTCCCTCCCCCTCTCCCCCCTCTCTCTCCCTTTTTTCTTCACCCCTCTTTCTCTCTCCCTCTCCCTCTCCCTCTCCCTCTATCCTCTATCTCTCCCTCTTTCTCTCTCCTCTATGTCTCTCCTTCCCTTTCTCTCTCTCCTGTCTCTTTCTCCCTCCCCCTCTCTCTCCTCTGTCTCTCTCTCCCTTTGTCTCTCTCCATCCCCTCTCTCTCCCTCTCTCTCTACCTCTCTCTCTCCCCTCTCCCTCTCTCTCTTTCTCCAAGTCTCTCTCTGTCCCTCTCTCTCTCCTTCTCCCTCTCTATCTCCCCCCCTCTCTCCCAACCACTCTCTTGTGTGCGATGTGAGTATTATATATTTAGTATTATCCCTGAAACACACACACAACCACACACACACACACACCACACACACACACACACACATTCTCGCTTAATGACTGTATAGGTTTGGATTTCTTCTTTTCTTTTGTTTCTTGATTTTATTGTGTGTGTATGGGTATTGAGAATTAGATATTTGATATTATCAAGTACAGCACAGGGCATCACAGTACAACAGCACAGCACATCACATCACAGCACAGCACAGCACAGCACAACACAAAACAACACAGCACAGCACAACATAGCACAACACAACATAACAAAAAACAACACAGCACAGCACAACACAGCACATCACAACACAACACAGCACAGACACAGCACCACAACACACACACACACAGCACAACACAGCACAACACACACAGCACAGCACAACACACACAGCACAACACACACAGCACAGACACAGCACAACACAGCACAACACAGCACAACACAGCACAACACAGCACACACAACACAGCACAAGCACAGCACAACACAGCACAGCACAACACAGCACAGCACAGCACAACACAGCACAGCACAACACAGCACAACACAGCACAGCACAACACAGCACAACCCAACACAGGACAGCACAGCACAACACAGCACAGCACAACACAGCACAGTCCCTACCACAGGATCAGGATTGATGATTGGTAAGCCTCTGTCTGCTCTTAGCTGGGGTCAGCAATCTCTAAATTCTTATTCCTGTTGACTTGTATCATGAATGCATCTTTTCACAGTTTAGAGTTGTATGATGTGTGTGTGTGTGTGTGTGTGTGTGTGTTGTTGTGTGTGTGTGTGTGTGCCTGCATGCAAGCATCTGTGCGTGGACGCCTATGTGTTTGCGCCTGCTTGTGAGTGTGTGTTTGCGCGCGCGCATGCGTGCGTGCCTGTGTGTGTGTGTGTGTGTGTTGCCTTCATGCGTGTGTGTGTGTGGTGTGTGTGTGTGGTGAGTGTGCGTGCGTCCATGCGTGGTGTATGTGCGTGCATGCATGCTGTGTAATCGTTTGCTATGCCATTATTTTCCTGTACTGACTGTGTGTGTGCATGCATCCTGTTCTTTTCTGGACTATGATATTGTTCATTGTAGGTCCTGCTGTCTAGTTGGCTGTTGCTACAGCTTTTCTTCTCTTCTCAAAATAGTGAATATTGGTTGAAATTCTTTCCTTTTTGCCCAAGTATGATGATGGAAGTGGATTTCTGCTCATGACTGGTGGTGGTGGCCGAACATGGCAAGTTGTGTTTTGTGGCTTGAGTCCTTTTGCTTTTTCTTGTTTGTTGCTCGTTTTATTTGTTTGCATTTTGATACATTGGTTTTTTCTCTGTCTTGTTTGTTTGTTTTTGTTTTCTATTCCTACCATGATGATTGTTTACTCTGATAAAGGGAGGGACTAGATGTAAAAAATAAGCACATCAATGCATTCATTATCTTCAAAATAAAAGAATATCTCTCTCCATCAGTATAGCAGTGGTGGGGTGGCAGACAGGCAGGCGGCCATGTTTCTACAGCAACGAGGGATGGTGGAGGTGGGGGTGGGGTGGTGTGGAGTAACAGACAGGCACCAGGCCTGGCCTTGAGCCCTGTAGTCCTGTTATTATTGTCAACAGACTGGGCAGGCCCCTCACCTGACACTTCATTTCCCCCTCCTCCTTTCACATGCATGTCAGTGTGTGAGCCTTTTGCATGGGTGTGTGTGTGTGTGTGTGTGTGTGTGTGTGTTTCTTCTTTAATTTAGGGTCTGTTTGCTCAAGGTGATATAACACCAAAGATAAAGTGTTACAATATATAGAGACCGTGTTTGTGAGTGCTGTGTGTTTGTGTGTGTGTGTATGTGTGTGAGTGCCTGCGTGCACATGAGTGTGCACGTGCGCGCATGCGTGTCTGTGTGTGTATTTCTTTAATTTAACGTCTGTTCACTCAAGGTGATATTAGACAAAAATAATAATAATAATAATAAATAATAATAATAAATAATAATAAAAAAGTGTGTGCATGTGTGTGAGTGTGTGTGTTTCTTTAGGTGTGCTTGCACACACACTCACACATGCACACACGCATGCAGGCACACTTTTACCATAGCTCGATTATGTATATACACATCCACTGGCATTCTTGCAAGCATGCGTGCGTGTGTGTGTGTGTGTGTGTGTGTGTTTACCTATTAGTGTCTATGCAGGAGATAAGAGAAGGAAAACCCAAAAGAAATTATGGGAAGGACTGGGGGGGGGGGGGAGGGCATTGAACAGCTTAAACTGCAGCAAGAACAATTACAAAAGTTTGCCAAGGTGTGTGTGTGTGTGTGTGTGTGTGTGTGTGTGTGTAAACCAAGGTCTAATGGAAGTCAAGTCAAACTTTTATTTACAGATGGTCCATTGAAACCACCTCCAGCTAGTGAATACACTTGGCCCACACAAGAAATCCAGAAAATGGACATGGCATAGCCCAAATGGAGAACACCACAACCAAATAGATTACATCATGGTGAAAAGACGGTTTCAGTCTAGCGTTAACATCGCACAGACACGAAGTTTTCCAGGAGCAGACATAGGGAGTGATCATGATCTTGTGATGATGACTTTCCGACTACGTCTAAAGAAAATCCACAAGCGGAACAACATCAGGATCAAATTTGACCTCGAGAAGCTGAAGGACCCAGAGGTATTAGAAATTTTTCAAGCAAGGATAGGTGGAAAGTTCGCAGCACTCACTGTGATAGACTCAGACATAGATACACTGACGAATAGTTTCAATACAGCGGTGACTGAAACAGCAAACGAGCTTCTTGGCAAACGCCGACCAGTCAAAAAACCATGGATCACACTTAACATCCTACAACTATGCAACAAGCGTAGAGAGTTGAAGAAAAAGAAAAATGAAACAAAAGAAAGAACAGAACAATATAGGGCAGTCAACAAAAGAATCAGGAAGTCCATGACGGAGGCAAAAGAGAAATGGATCGGTGAACAGTGCCAAGACATTGAAGAGAACATCAAGAAAAACAATAGCAAGAAAGCATATCAGCTGGTGAAAGACCTGACTAGCACGAAACAGAGAAAAGGTTTAACAATCCAAGACAAAAATGGGAAGTGTCTCACTGACGACCAGGATATTCTGAACAGATGGACAGAATACTGCTCTGACCTGTATAACTATAGAACCGCAGGAGATCCAGAAGTCCTTAATGTACCCGAAAGCAAAGACAGACAGTCACCCTATCCTCCGAGAAGAAGTGGAAACAGCAGTCAGATCGCTGAAAAAGGGGAAGTCAGCAGGGGCTGACAACATTCCAGCTGAGTTGGTCCAAGCTGGAGGGGAAGCCATGATCAGCGCCCTACTAAGAATCTGCAACAAGATCTGGCAGACAGGAAAATGGCCAACACCATGGACGCAGTCACTCATCATCACCCTCCCCAAGAAAGGAAATCTACAACAATGCCATAATTACCGCACAATCAGCCTCATATGTCACCCAAGCAAGGTCATGCTGCAGATAATATTGAATAGACTGAAGCCACAAGCAGAGACCATCATTGCTGAGGAACAAGCAGGTTTCAGAGCAGGGCGCAGCACAACAGAACAGATATTCAACCTCAGAATACTATGTGAGCGGTACCTTCAACATCAACAAGACCTTTACCACGTATTTATCGATTTTAAGAAGGCATTTGACAGGGTGTGGCATGCAGCTTTTGTGGGCAACCATGAATTTGTACAGCATCAATGCAAACCTGATCAGAGTCATCAAACAGCTGTACAGCGAGGCCACCAGTGCAGTGTACTACAACAACAACATTGGAGAATGGTTTCGAACAACAGTTGGAGTAAGGCAGGGCTGTCTACTCTCACCCACTCTTTCAATATCTTCCTTGAGAGAATCATGGCTGATGCACTGGAACATCATGAAGGATCAGTCAGCATTGGTGGCAGAACGATCACAAACCTCCGCTTCGCAGATGACATTGATGGAATAGCAGGATCAGTAAAAGAGCTTGCCAGCCTAACAGAACACTTGGATAAGGCCTCCAAAACATACGGCATGGAAATCAGTGCAGAGAAGACCAAACTGATGACTAATAACACCAACGGCATTAGCACTGATATCAGGGTTAATGACCAGAAGCTGGAAACAGTTCAAAGCTTCAAGTACCTGGGAGCCATTGTATCAGACCAGGGATCCAAGCCAGAAGTAGTATGCAGGACTGCACAGACAATAACAGCTTTGTCAAAACTAAACACCATCTGGAGAGATAAGAATATCTCACTTATCTCCAAGATCAGACTAATGCGCTCCCTTGTCATATCCATATTTCTGTATGCCTGTGAATCATGGACCCTGACTGCAGATTTGGAGAGAAGAGTACAGGCAGTGGAGATGAGATGCTTTCGGAGACTCCTTGGCATCTCCTACAAAGACCACATAAGCAACGAAAGCGTGCATAACAGAATCCAGCAAACCATTGGACCCTATGAGAACCTTCTAACGATCGTGAAAAAGCGTAAACTTAAGTGGTATGGGCATGTCACAAGATCCCAAGGAATTACAAAGACATTTTTGCAAGGCACTGTCCAAGGAGGAAGAAGAAGAGGCAGACCAAGGAAGAGCTGGGAGGATAACATCAGTGAATGGACAGGCCTAGAACTCAACAAAACCCTGAGAAAGGCAGAACAGAGAGAGGAATGGAGGGAACTGGTTGCTGAGTCTTTGAGGGTGCCCCCACGGTCGTCAGACTACGGGACAGATAGAGACATTGAAAAAACAGGGCAAGTGTGTGTGTGTGTGTGTGCATGAGTGTGTGTGCATACATACATGCATACGGGTGCCAGCGTGTACATACAAAATAACAATGGCCCATGAATGAGGGGGGGGGGATGTGGAATATTTACTTTTGAGGATAATAGAATAAGTACTAGACTTTCTTTTAAAAACCCCCATTTTAAGAGCAAACATGTAAATGGATAAATATGTAAGCAACATGAATGGCAATTATCACAGCAAACACACACACACACACACACACACAAAGCACCAAGCACTCACACACACACATTTTATAAAAAGTGCTTTGGAATAGAAAGAAACATCACAGTTGGTTTCCTACATGACCTAATTAAAATGACAACAAGCAAACAACAAAAACAGTGTGTATCAGTGACTGGCCTGATGACTGCTGAATGGCTTCTAGCCTACAGCTTTAACACCAATACACTTAGTTCATTGTTCTCTCTGCTAGAAAAGGATAGTGTTATATATATATATATATATATATATATATATATATATATATATATTATATATATATATATATTATATATATATATATATGTATATATATATATATATATATATATTATAGGTTGCAATATCCCTGTTTGTTACAACTGTTTAACCATGATATGGAATCTATGCCGTGATGATTATTTGGGCACTTATACATTGCATTTTCTTCTAAGTTTTCATTAATAAATCAAGTAATAATGTGTTCTTATGGCCAATCCCCTTCCCACTGACCCCTTGTGAATGAGCTGAAGTTGACCACAATAAACTACTCTCTCTCTTTCTCTCTCAATACCCTTCAGCTAAATTATACACTCCCCAAAACAATTACAAAAACAAAGCAAAAACTAACAATAACAAAACAGGTAACAATTGTAAGGAAAGGAGAAAAGTAAAAATAAAAAAAGGTAAAAAATTCGCAAAAGGAGAGAGAGACAGACAAGAAGACAGACAGACAGAGAAGAGAGACAGACAGAGGAGAGAGATCAGACACAGGAAAGACAAAGACAGACAAACAGACAGAGGAGAGACAAGGAAGGAAAGAGATTCAGACAGACAGAAGAGAGAGAGAGAGAGAGAGAGAGAGAGAGAGAGAGATGAGAGAGAGAGAGAGGAGAGAGAGAGAGGAGAGAGAGGAGAGAGAGAGAGAGAGATTCAGACAAACAGTCAGAGAACAAAAGAGAATCAAGAACTCAAGAACTCAAAGATTTTAATGTACTTTAGCCTTTGGCCACAATACATCGACATGTTAGGTCAAAATGTACAGAACAAAAGAGAGAGATACAGAGAGAGACAAACAGTGGAGAGATAAAGAGAGATTCAGACAAACACAGGAGGAGAGAGAGGGGGAGAGGGAAGAGAGGTTCAGACAGAGAATCAGAGAGAGAAAAAGAGAGAAAGGGGGAATAGAAAACATGGGGGGGGGGAGAGAGAGAGAAACAGGGGTGGGGGAGAGCGAAACACAGGGGCATTGGACAGAACAGGGGTAGGGGTGGACAGAGACAAACACGAAGGGGGGGGGGGGGGGGAGAAACAGGGAGAAAGAGAGACAATGACAATGACAATGACAATGACAAATTCTTTTATTTCGAGGATAATGAATAAGCACACATGTGCTTTTTTACATCCAGTCCCCGCCCGTTAGGGATCCATCTTCATAATAATAACCCAATACTTATACAGTCTCACAATAAAAACAAGGGGAAATAACCCTTTTCAAAACAGCTCCCCCCCCCCCCCCCCAACAACCCCCCCCCCCCAAAGCAAGCAAATAAAAGAAAATCTAAAAAATACCCCACCCCTACCCCCATCCCCAAAAAACCCTAACCAAAACAAAACAAACAAACAAAAGAGAAATAAAAACCAAACCAACAAAAGATGATTAAAAGAGGAAAAAACAGACAACAAGGAACAACAAGAACATGAACGACAACAAATCCAAGAAAAATAACACAACCAAACTTAATAAGTCATAAAGATAAACATCTACACATTGTCAAATGGTATACATACTTGTTACACATAATTATAAGATATTGAAATAGGGCACTCATTAAAACTTAAGTACAGAGGCAAGTCCAATAAAGTATTGAAAATATAAAAATATGAATCCTTCATCAGGATATACTATGACTATAAGCAAAACGATAAAAGGTGAGAGAGAGAGACAGAGACAGAGAGACAGAGAGTGTGTGTGTGTGTATTTCAGAGATAATATCCAATATAGAATTCCCAAAACAGTATGCGATCCCATCAACACTCATTTTAGATTATACTCGTTTCAAATTATATGTCATGATAATGAAATAAATTTAATACCCATACATCCACACAATAAAAACAAGAAACAAAACAAGAAGAAATTTAAAACTATACATTCGTTTGAGGGAGAGAATTATGGGTGAGTGAGTGAGTGAGTGTGTTGTGTGTATGTGTGTTTTGTGTGTTGTGTGTGTGTGTGTGTGTGGCGCGTCGCGTGTGTGTGTGGTGGTGTGTGTGTGTGTGTGTGTGTTGTGTTTTGAGGTGTGTGGGGGGTGGGGTGGGGGGGTGTTGTTTCAGGGATAATACTAATATGTAATACTCACATAGCACACGATCAATACAAACACTTTTTAATTTATACTCATGCAAATTGAATGCCATGAATAAAATAAGTGCAATACCCATACACTCACATAATAAAGAGGGGGAAAAAAAAAAAGCCAATAAAGTCATAAAAAGAACATTACACATTGTAAGTAATAGAAACAAATTCTTTTTTTCCAGGATAATGAATAAGTACTCATGTGCTTTTTTACATCCAGTCCCCGCCCATGGGGTCAAATTTAAAATGCACTCGAGTACTCATACTTTCAAGCAGAAGAAAGCAAAGGGAAAAAAAAAAACTTTTTTTACAGAAAAAAAGAGAGAAGAAGAAAAAAACAAACATACAAACAAAACAAACAACCCCAGATGAGCAAAAGACAAAACATACCCAGAACCCCCCCCCCCCCCCAAAAAAAAAGCAAAAAAAAAAAAAAAAAGCAAAGCAGACAAAACACCCTCCCAAACAAACAAACAAAAAGCAAGAAAAAAACAACAACAAACAAACAAAATAGGGAAAAAAGGAGAGAGAAGAGAGAGAGAGAGGGAGGAGAGAGAAGAGAGAGAGAGAGGAGAGAGAGAGAGAGAGAGAGACAATGACAATGGTTTATTGTGGAAAGCTTACTAGCCCATTCACAAGGGGACAGTGGGAAGAGGACTGGCCACAAACACATATCAACCAATAAGTAAAAACAACACACAACTGCCCAAATAATCATCATGACATGGATTCCATATGATGATTTAACAGCTGCAACAAACACCCCTACATTGTAAACTATGAATTTTTTTAATTTTTAGCAGGGCGAGAAACAAGGGACACCATTTCTTTCTGCTGAAGCTTTACCAGCCCTTCAGCAGGACCTCACCTGACTCACTGAGGAAAGCCTTTAGTGTGGACACTGTACCCCATGTGTAAAGCCAGCTGTGACACCAGGGACTTGACCAGGAGACCAGTCAGCACAATATCTGTGTGAGAGGACATGGCAACTTAGGGCCTGTACTGTTGGAGAGGGAGAGGCAGGCAGAGTTAGGACCTAACTACAATAAAGGACTGCTTAAGACGTGCATGGAAAGGCCTGTTGGGAATTTCCAACAAAAATGATCTAATGTTTGGTTTGACCATGAATGTCAAATGTTTTAAGCACATGTTCCCTATCTACTGCGAAAATATGCAAAACATTTGATTGTGATCTTGGTCATGACTATCACATGAAGTGTAGAGAATACAAACATATAGTCAGGAGGAAACAGAAAGAGTTGACATTGAAACAATGTGACATGATGTTTAATTCTGTTAATCAACTACAGTTTTGGAAAAACATATAAAAGATAAAAGGAAAAAGTACAGTGTATAATGATATTTCTGTCAGTGCTTGAGAGAGAGGGGGGGGGGGGGGAGATAGAGAGAGAGGAAGAGAGAGGAGATATCAGGAAGCTCAGAGAGAATAGATAACAGGAGGCTATGATAAAGAGCATTAATATGGGGAAAAAGAACACCAAACTATATTGATTCAACACCCTTACAAAACCCTTCCACATTTAACACTGCTACCAAAAACGAGAGAAAAACCACCACCACCACCACCACAGGTACTAGCATGATATGATAGAGATATGAAAAAGAAAATAACATTGTATTAACACGATTACTAACATAAAAATTACACAATGTAACATTAAAAACAAAAGCACTGAAGACACCTACACACAATATTATGTAAAAGGAGGGGGGGCAGAAAAAGAAAAGGGAGGTGAATATTTACAGAAAAAAATACAGGTTGGAATTCACAGCAGCTGAAAGACAATCTGCGACAAGGAAACCCTGTTACTCAATATTTTTGTATTGATCTTTTTTTTTGCAATTTAGTCATATCCCATTAAAATATTGTCCTGACAAAGTATGATCCACACAGTCACCTTGACATAGCTAACATACACTCCAATGGGCTGTACTTGTTCCTTCTTTCACACTCACTGTCTCTCTTTAGTAATGCTCTCTGTCAAACACACACACACACACACACACACACACACACACACACACACTTACGCCTCCCCTTAGCTGCATACACATAAACATACATATTCACTCACATGTACACACCACACAGACACTAATGATTGATCACAAAGGCACCCATACACACACACCCAACTACACCTACCCACCCAGACAACACACACACACCACACACACACAGGGCATGGCACACATGCACACAGGCACACACTCTCATATTTTCTGTCTCTTGTCTCACACACACTGCCATAACAACATCCAACGTGCTTGCACCTCCCCCCAACACCACACACACACACACACTGACACTGGGGAGAGGGGACATAGAGAGACAGAGAGAGAGAGAGGGAAAGAGACAGACAGAGTCCCTGCCTTATCAGGAATAACATCAATAATAAGGAAAAACTCCAACTAAAACCTAACTAAAATAACAACAACCACCAAACAAAAACAAGAAACAAACTCAGTAAAACCATAGCCAACAAATAAGATAAAAAAAACAAAACACACACACACACACACACACACACACACACACACACACACACACACACACCACACACACACACACACACACACACAGAAGAAATGATGGTAACAATACATAAATCAGGCCAATAAGCAAGCAGCAAACAAGAAAACAAAACAAAACAAACAGCTGAAAACATCGTCCACCTTCATCCATCAACAACAAAAATTGTATAAAACCATATCCTTTAGGTAAAAGGGAAAGGAGAAGAAACTTCAACCAAGACAGACAGACAAAGAGACAGACAGACAGAGAGCAAGCAAATAGGGGCAAAGATACCTACAGGAACAAGGAGTATACAACCTTAACTTTTCACTCACCTTTTTTCCTCTCACCCTTCTGGCTTCTGTCCATATTGTTCTTCATCTTCTCACTTCTATACTAGCCTTGATTCATTTGTAATTTACCTTATTGATTTAGTTAAAAAAAGACTTTTGAAAAGTCAGTTTATGAGCAAAGTCAGAGTTTTTTAGAATGTAGAGGTGGGGCGAAATTTCTTGGGGGGTGGGGGGTGGGAGTGAGGAGGAGGGAGTGAGGCCAGAAGCATAGTACCAACAACACTGGTATCAAGTCCATGACAGGGCAGGATGGCAGATCTAAAAACAAATGAGTGAAGGGGATGGTAGGGAGGGGGTGGCAGAGGATAGGGATGGGAAGTTGTCATGACTACCCCCCTCCCCCACCACCTCTCCCCCTTCTTCTGCTATGATCTATACATCAGCATAAGGTGTCTGCTTATTGTCTCTCTCCCAGACCTGTCCCAGTTCTTCCCTGCCCTTGTCTGTCTGTATGTCTCTGTCTGTCTGTATGTCTGCATTTGTCTTTTTCTTTCTCAGCACCCTAACACTTTACAAAACTAGTCATCATCATCATCATCATCATCATCATCATCATCATCATCATCATCATCATCATCACCATTACCTATCAATCAATCAAATATGATCATATCCCCCCCCCCCTTTTGGTAAAATAATTCAAACTGCTATGCATAAGTTTTGTTTCTATTATTTTCAACAGAAATATGATGAACAAATCTTCAAAAACTCAAGCAGAAACTCCATCATCATAATGAAATATGCAGTAAAAAGTAATTTATATTACCATTCATCATAAGAAATGCCATGTGTCAGATGTATTTTTGAAAGACAGCTGGAATCACCATCTAATCATCAGCTGGACTGGTAACTTGAAAAGTGCATACAATGTTGTAGTGACAGTTGTACCACTGCTTGGATGAATGCATGTAAACTTGCTTGTTTCTTTTTTTTAATTTCATGTATACAGTTCCATTGAACAGGACAGTTTATACATGTCTGCCATCCACAATCCTAGCCAAGCAGAGGAAGCTGATGTCTGCTGATCCTGCCCCACCTGCTGACCATGCTGTTCTTGGTCCATGAGGGGACAACATGGCGCTTCACTCCTCACCTTCTGTCCCTGATCAGCAGTCCATCATTCATGGATGACATTGCTGAGCTGGTCAACTACAACCTATGTCTCTTGCAGCCATTTTCACAGCTTGAAAGCTATCAGTTTACCAATGCAGGGACTTAAATAAAGCTCAGGTTGTGAAAATATAACCAATGATCAGGATGAATTCTCAGCATGACCTGATGATGTAGTCTTCTTGCCTTCCACTTAAAACTTTCAGCAAAGTGAGAACAGACCAGCTGAAAGGATGAATCAGTACAAGGATGAATCCGTTAAATAAGTGTGTTTCCAACTAAACCCTGTGATGTCTAAGAAATGAAATTCCATGCCCCCTGAAAGAATTTTCTTTTGATACAACAAATTTGAATAAACTTCTCAAAATCCATAACAATTATTGCTTGCATGTGCCTAATTATTAAGTCATGCAAACTAAAAATAACATTATTGAGAACAGATAATGCATCAAGATCTTCAAAGTGTACAAAAAGTGACTTATTCTGATGCTGCTTGAGGGAATCTAAGAACTCTTTCCCAATTGGTATCCACATACTGATTGCAACATTTGTCAATTATGTGATTGTCAATTATTCAAATATATTTATATATATATATATATATATATATATATATATTATATATATATATATATATATATATATATATATATGCCAATGTCCAGATACTAGTTATTGTCATAGCAAAAAAAGCTTTCTTCAATATCTGTACTAAAAAAATTTAAGAGAACTCCATGTTACAGTACTACCACTGTTAGCCACACAATCTTAAGCACAATGTTGTTGTGTGCACTATGGTCTCCACCTATATGTAAGCTTATACACAGGACACAAATAACTTGTTCTTTTCAAGTTTAATTCTGGACTCTGCTGTAAGTTGTCTGTATGGCTGCAGGGTTTCAGTTTGCCAGTGCATAGATGCATTAGCTAATTTATAAAAACACCAAATGTCTGTGGGAACACCTTTTAATACAGCTGATAGTGCATCAAGACTATCAACGTGTACAAATAGTCATCCTTGGATGAGACTATAAACCAAGGTCCTGTGTGCCAACACAGCAGAACATCTTGCACACACGTTAAATCCTGTTCCACTTTTTGTAAGAGTAGGCCATTGTATGTCAGTGGGAACAGATGACAACATTTGCAAAACGGCATACACACACAGCTACAGGGATGGCACATAAGTGCTTCTTCCATTATCCTGGATATAAGATAATTAAAAAAATGAATACATGCTGGCAAGGCCCCATCCACATAGCCTATTCCCCTGACCACTTCTTTTTCTTTTTAAGTTCATACAAAGCTAATGATGTGAGCTGTTGCACTTACTGCAGAAATACCAATATTATATCAGTACACTCTAACATTTTGTAATTTTCCTCAACAGATTTACTGCATACAGTACAAATATCACAAACCTCCAGGAAAATGAACACACACAGCAGCATCTGTGTACCATAGGCCTACAGAGAGAGAGAGAGAGAGAGAGAGAGAGAGAGAGAGAGAGAGAGAGAGAGAGAGAGAGAGAGAGAGAGAGAGAGAGAGAGAGAGAGAGAACTCTTTTGTTTCCAGGATAAAGAATATGCACTACTGCAGACAGGGAGATCCAGTTTCACCCTATTTATTTATCCTCTGTGCAGAAATTTTAGGTACAATGATAAGAGAAGATAAAATAATTAAGGGAATTAAGATAAATGGTAGAGAACATAGGATTCTACAGTTTGCTGATGACACCCAACTGTTTAATATTGGTGATAGGGTTTCTTTTGAACAATCAATATTCATTCTTGACAGATTTAGTAGAGTGTCAGGTTTATTCATGAATTGTGATAAAACACAAGTTGTGTGGCTGGGAAATAAAAGAAGATCTAGGAAGATATTCTGTCCTCATTTAAAAATGATATGGAACCCATCTAAATTTAAAATACTAGGGATTTGGTTTACTGATAATTTAGTTGACTGTGAAAATATCAACTATACAGATAAGTTAGCGGAAGTAAAAGTGATGTTTAGAATCTGGGCAAAACAAACCATCACTCCAATTGGAAGAGTTGCTGTACTAAAATCTCTTATTCTGTCAAAGTTAATCCATCTCTGGATTCTGCTACCAGATCCACCTGACCAGTTTATACAGAAGCTCCAAAAGTTATGCTTTCAGTTTGTTTGGAACGGAAAAAACGATAGAATTAACAGGAAAACTGCAGTTAAAACGATTAAACAAGGTGGACTTAACATTCCAGATATTAGAAAATACATTTTTGCTTTAAAAATTTTATGGATAAGAAAAAGTAAAATAACAGATCACAAGTGGAAAAATATTGCTATAGAAACCTACCCATTTCTTGAAAACCTAGAATGCTATGGGCCAACATATACCTTAAAATATACAAGTGTTAACTCGTTTTGGGCTCATGTATTTAGAGCATATAGAATTTTTTGTACTCAAGTCATACCACGTAACCAGTACGAGCTTCTTGAGGAGCCAATCTTCTATAATGAAAATATTAAAGTAGAAACGCTACAGTTAAACAAGATAAAATGATAAAGAAAGGGGTATATTCTATAAAACACTTTATTAAAGAAAATGGAGAATTTGTTAAATACCAAGAATTTTTAAATGATACAAGCTTTTGTATTGACTTTATCACCTACAATGGATGGATATCTGCCATAAAACAATATGTTAAAAAAACGGGAATTCATATAGATGATAAAACTACTCAACATGGAGGTATGTTTTGTGCAATAAAGTGTATATTGAGCGTACATAAAGGAGCAAAAAAGTACTATGAAATCCTAACATCCGATAACAATAAACCAAAATGTTGCTCCAAATGGTCAGAAAAAATAAATGCATGTATACCATGAAACTTTTCAGAAAACCCAAGAACCAGAGTTGAATTTAAATGGCTACAAATTGATCGTACATAGATAATTGCTACTAAATGTGATTCTTCAGCTATGGGTAAAATACTGACAAGTTCACTTTGTAGGAACGGACAGACTTAAATGTTTTTATGGAAACTGTAAACTTTTGAAATTCTAAATTCACTCTCTAAGATGTACGAAACTGTTGTTTGGAGTTGATCAGTATTAGAAAAATATAATTTGGATTTATTAATGTTGGTAAACTAATATATTTAAAGTGTAAAATACTAGAAAACCAATTTGTTTGTATTTCAAAACTAAATAGATATGCAAAGAAATTTATGCAAAATAATTGGCAAATTGCAGATTTATCAATGCTTGGAGTGTTGAACCAAATGTACTACGAAACGTATCAACGTATGTATAAGAAAATCTGACAAACTTGTTGAGAATATTGCAAACTCATTAGAGTAAATTTTAATTGACTATGTACGTTACATTGAAGTATGTTTGTTGTACATACTATTAAGTTGCTGAATGTATTAAAGTACTATGAATCTAATGTTCCTATTGTCTAACAAATTGTTGTAATACATTAAAATGTTTGTATAAACAGATTTAAAAATAACAAAAGATTGTAATAGTTTACTGTAAAATTGAATCTTGTAAAACTATGTAATACGTTGCTTGGGAGTACGTATGTAAAACGTTGGTTAGGAAACGTATGAAACTTGTTGGAAACGTATGTAAAACGTTGCTTGGGAATACGTATGTAAAACGTTGAGGAAAGTAGTAAAACGTTGATAGGTATACGTATGTAAAACGTGGTAGGAAACGTATGTAAAACGTTGTTGGATATACGTATTAAACAAGTTGTATGGAAAATGTATGTAAACGTTATTATGGAAAAGTATGTAAAACGTTGTTGGAAGTAAAAACGTATTAAAGTAGATACGTTGGTAAAAACTTTGTAAAAGGTATAGGATACGTATGTAAAACTTGATTAGGAAACGTATTAAACGTTGCTGGAACGTATGTAAAACGTTGGTTAGAAACGTATGTAAAACGTTGCTTGGAATACGTATTAAAACGTTTGGAAGAAACGTTGTAAAACGTATTGATGAATACGTATGTAAAACGTTGGTTAGGAAACGTATGTAAAACGTTGCTTGGAATACGTATGTAAAACGTTGGGTTGAGGAAACGTATGTAAAACGTTAGTTGGAAACGTATGTACAACGTTGCTGAATACGTATGTAAAACGTTGTAGGAAACTATGATAAAAAGTTATTAGGATAGTATGTAAAACGTTGATTGGAATACGTATGTAAAACGTTGTTAGGAAACGTATGTAAACGTTCTTGGGAAACGTATGTAAAACGTTGTTAGGAAACGTATGTAAAACGTTGTTAGGAACGTATGTAAAACGTTGCTTGGGAATACGTATGTAAAACGTTGTTAGAAAGTATGTAAAACGTTGCTTGGAAACGTATGTAAAACGTTGATTAGGTATACGTATGTACAACGTTGCTTGGGAATACGTATGTAAAACGTTGGTTAGGAAACGTATGTAAAACGTTGTTAGGAAACGTATGTAAAACGTTGGTTAGGAAACGTATGTAAAACGTTGTTAGGAAACGTATGTAAAACGTTGATTAGGAAACGTATGTAAAACGTTAGTTAGGAAACGTATGTAAAACGTTGGTTAGGAAACGTATGTAAAACGTTGCTTGGGAACACGTATGTAAAACGTTAGTTCGGAAACGTATGTAAAACGTTGCTTGGGAATACGTATGTAAAACGTTGGTTAGGAAACGTATGTAAAACGTTCATGAGGAATACGTATGTAAAACGTTAAGTTGGAAACGTATGTAAAACGTTGGTTAGGAAACGTATGTAAAACGTTATTGGGAATACGTATGTAAAACGTTGTTAGGAAACGTATGTAAAACGTTGTTAGGAAACGTATGTAAAACGTTGTTAGGAAACGTATGTTAAAACGTTGCTTGGAATACGTATTAAAACGTTGGTTAGGGAAACGTATGTAAAACGTTGTTGGAAACGTATGTAAAACGTTGATTGGAATACGTATGTAAAACGTTGGTTAGAAACGTATGTAAAACGTTGCTTGGGATATACGTTAGTAAAACGTTGAGTATGGTAAACGTATGTAAAACGTTGCTTTGGAAACGTATGTAAAACGTTGGTTGGAAACGTATGTAAAAACGTTGTTAGGAATACGTATGTAAAACGTTGTTAGGAAACGTATGTAAAACGTTGTTGGAAACGTATGTAAAACGTTGCTTGGGAATACGTATGTAAAACGTTGGTTAGGAAACGTATGTAAAACGTTGCTTGGGAATACGTATGTAAAACGTTGATTGGGAAACGTATGTAAAACGTTGGTTAGGAAACGTATGTAAAACGTTGCTTGGGAATACGTATGTAAAACGTTGATTGGGAAACGTATGTAAAACGTTGGTTAGGAAACGTATGTAAAACGTTGGTTAGGAAACGTATGTAAAACGTTGGTTAAGAAACGTATGTAAAACGTTGCTTGGGAATACGTATGTAAAACGTTAGTTCGGAAACGTATGTAAAACGTTGCTTGGGAATACGTTTGTAAAACGTTGGTTAGGAAACGTATGTAAAACGTTGCTTGGAATACGTATGTAAAACGTTGATTGGGAAACGTATGTAAAACGTTGGTTAGGAAACGTATGTAAAACGTTCTTGGGAATACGTATGTAAAACGTTGGTTAGGAAACGTATGTAAAACGTTGGTTAGGAAACGTATGTAAAACGTTGCTGGGAAATACGTATGTAAAACGTTGGTTAGGAAACGTATGTAAAACGTTGGCTAAATTAATTAGGATTGCTGAAATCAGGTTCTTTTTGAAGAACATCTGAATATGATATTTGATGTTGGCTTGCATCGTTGGTAATTTGTGATTTGATTTAAACTGTATATGTCTACACTTCTGCAGATGAACCATATCCCGCGTTAAAAAAAAAAGAAAAAAAAAAGAATATGCACTACACCTATGTCTAAAAAGAGTAGTTCCTTCACTGCTGCAGTCAATCAACAGAAACACTGAAGGAAGGACGGACAGAGGGACCCCTCAGGCCCTATACTAGACCAATGACCTGTGTGGTGGGCGGGGCTAAAATCAAGCTTGGCTTTGATTGGCAGATAGAGAGCTGGTGCTCTGGCCGATTTGTTTACCAGACATGGAGGAGGAAAGGTGAAGGTCAGGAAGTGAGGAGAAAAGGGGAAGGGAAGGGGCTGCCATGGTGTGGGGGTAAGGGGTATGGGGGAGTGTTGGTGGTTGTGAGAGGGGGGGGGGGAGGAAGGGGTATGCCCTGATGCTGTGGTGAGGAGATACAGGGTGGGGGCAGATGTATTTTATTTATTTATTTATTCTTATATAACAAGGATAATGGAATAAGCACCCATGTGCTTTTTTACATTCAGTCCCCGTGTGTATGCGGTTTTTGTTATCTGTTTCTACCGGCACACAATGGCCTACTCTTCCAAAAAGGGGAACAGGAATTAAGATGTGCACAAGATGTTCTGCATGCGTTTGAACAGGGAGCCTCAGTTTATAATCTCATCCGAAGGACTTTGACATTCAGTTCGATTATTTTGTCAAACTGGGAAGAAAGGGCAAGTTTCATCTTAACTTGTTAGCAGGCGAACGTCTTAACCATACTGCCACCTTCCTTTCTTGTATGTGTGTAAGTGTGTGTGTGTGTGTGTGTTTAAATTTGTTAAAACTGTTAAGTATTGTTAGTTGCATGTGCAGGAGTGGTTGAATGCAAGCCCTTTTATTTGTTTTTACAAGATATAGCGCTATGTTAATTCCATTTTTTATTCTTCCTCTTCTTTTTCTTCCTTCTTCTTCTTCTTCTTCTTCTTCTTCTTCTTCTTCTTCTTGTTATTATCATTGATGTGACAGCAGCTCAAACATACATGGACATAAACAAGAGAGGTGCAGACACACAAAACAATCACAAAAAACAAACATGTTTAACTCTCTCTCAAAAAAAAGCAGAGATTTATGATATATAAACAATGAACATAGAGAAAGCATTGGACATTGTCCCTGTTGGCACAGCCAGGCCATAAGTAAACACAGGGCAGCAGGCTGCAGAGGCAGGGTGATGGAGAGGTGTGGTGACAGTCTGGCAGTCCTTAGTGTGGGCTAGCAACTAGCCACATTACTGCATGGTCAGGCCATACAGCACACACACACACACACACACCACACACACACACGGGCGTTTTCTATATATTGTAACACTATCTTTTGTATAATATCACCTTGAGTGAATAGACATTACATTAAAGAAAGTACACACACACGCACACACACACAGTGTCCACTGTTTCATCAGCTTTTAGCCTATCCTCATATACCCTAGGCATACTTGCTACTACAGCTGAAGGTTTTTTCAGAACCAATTCCAGTACAGCTCATAATTATAACCAACAGAACACAGTAGAACAGACATATCTTGTCAGTATCCTACACTGTCATCAGGCAAAAAAAGCTCACAAATGACTCTTGAAGGTTTTTATTTCACTGATGTTTCTGACACTTTACAAGAAATTGTGCATCTACTTCTGTGTTGTGAAGAAAAGAACAAATTGCATATAGGACAAACATAAAGATAAAAAACAACATGCCCCATAACAAAATTTACAAACCTACACACACAGGGACAGGATCTAAACAAAACCACATGAGTGCTTATTCCATTTTTCCCTCGAAATAAGATAACATAAAATGCAATGAAATAAAGTAAATAAACATACACACATGAGCGCAGGTGCATACACACACACTGGCACAAGTAAAGCATGCATGTCCTAAACACAAATGCAGGTAGGCATACACACATAAACGCACACACGCACACACAAATGCACGCACGAAACACACACAACCACACACCTGTACACTTCACATATACATGCGCACACGCATGCACACACTAGCACACACGCATGCATGTAAATACAAGATGTGCACAGCACACATGTGCTTGAGAAAACTTAAGAACAACTTGATACTGACACACAGTCAGGAAGCACCTGTGTACATGTAAGTGACTGTGGCACTTCACACACACATAGGCACATACACGCATGCACACCCACACAGGTACACACATGCATGCATGCCCACACACACTGCACTCACCCAAAAAATATATATATATACACTTGGCTGACCCTCAGACAAGTACTAATACAAACTAAGTGAACTTAAAAAAACACCAACAAAGCACAAGAAGCACAGTAGCACTCACACAAACACAAAAACTGTTAACAAACGACACCATCAAGTAAAAGGATCACATACAACAAAGGGCACATGCAAAAGAGAACAGTCTGATTAAAAGAAAAATCCACAGAATTTCTCACAGATAAAGATGCTTTGTCTCTGAAAATCTGGAACAAGCCATTACTCAGCCCTTACTTTCGTGGAATACGCATGTTTGTAAAACATTTTAAAAAATAAGTTAACAAACAAAAATAAGCAGCACAGCAGTCACCACAAACATGTGGAAACAGATAACAAGTTTACAAGACTGCATACACACGGGGACTGGATTTTAAAAAGCACATGAGTGCTTATTTTATTTTTCATCAAGAATTCCAGTCACTCCTTGATCACTTCAGTCTCTCTCCCAAGAAGCTTATTATTCTTGGGGACTTTAGCTTTCATTTTGACAACTATTTTTCTCCTGATGTCAAGCATCTTTCTCTTTCTCTGTCGAACCACTCTCTTTCCCAGCTGGTTAATGAAGCTACACACAGATCAGGTCACATCTTATACTGGCTCATCACTGATATTGCACTGGATTTTGTCATGTCTGTATCCATCACTAATGAACTACTTTATGGCAATTCTTCCATTCTTTTCTTTTTCAAAGTTACAGGGCCTATCCAAAAGAACAAGTGCATTACCCCTACCAATCTCAAGGCCATAGACATTCAAACTTTCTCAAACCGAGCTGCTGAACGCCTATCACAAATCCCTGACCACACTGACACTTCTAAACACTACAACACTGTTCTTAGCTAACTGCTTGATGAACATGCACCTCCCACCGACCTCATTTTTCCTGATAGGCAGTGCACCTCATGGTACACCCATGATATGGACAACTAGAGCAACAGTGGCAAAAAACTAATACCAAAGAAATAAGCAGCTCTTTAGAAAACAAATCAACAAAGTCAAAACCTTAATCCATTCAGCAAAGACAAAGTATTACTCTGGTCAAGTTCTTGATGCTATGTCCATGAAATTTCTTTTTTCCCTCACCTCAACTCGTTGGATCTGGGAAGGCAAGCCCTCAGCCCACAATCCGCAGCAACTCTGAACTTCCTGCTGTATTTTTTCATTCTTCTCTGACAAAGTCTGCAGCATTGGCTCCAGACTAGATAGATTTATTTCCAACCTGCGCCTCTCGATCCCCAATTCCAAGACTCCTTCCCCTGTTCCAGTCTGCCTATCCGTCAACCACAGCACTGAAACCACCCTAGTCCACACCTTAAACATGCTTCTACATGCTTCTGACTTAGGGAAAATATCCATTCTTACTCTTCTCGACTTATCTGCAGCCTTTGACACAATACACCATTCAATTCTTCTGTCCTGACTCCCCCAAAACACGTTTTCTATTACAGGCACAGCTCTCACCTGGGTTAGTTCATACCTCACAGACGATTCCAAACTGTTGCAGTAAACAGGATTCAATTATCACCTGGCAAACTGGAATGTGGAGTCCCACAGGGATTAGTTCTTGGCTGCGTTCTTTTCCCCATCAACACTGCTCTACTTTCACATATAATAAACCCTCAACAGGTCAACCATCATTTTTATGCTGATGACTCTAAGACTTTTAGCAGTGATACACCTGATTTATTTAATGTATATAGTGAAATAATTCTACGAAATATTGAGAATCATGAGGGAATTAGTGTAGGTGGCCACAACATCAACAACCTGAGATATGCAGATGACACAGTCCTTATCGCCGACTCTGAAGAAAAACTGCAAAAGATTTTAACAACAGTAACAGACGAAAAGCGAAAAGAAAGGATTACAGCTCAATGCAAAGAAGACAGAATGCATGGTGATCTCGAAAAAAGCTGTTATACCACAATGCAACATAGCCTGTAAAGGAGCGAGAATCAGACAAGTAAACACCTTTAAATACCTTGGTTGTACTATCACCCCAGAGGGCAAGTGTGACAGAGAAATCAAGAAGAGAATCAGTCAATCTAAGGCAACTTTTAACAACATGAAATGCATTTTTACCAACAGTAAGATAAGCCTCAAGACAAAGATCCACGTTTTGAGAGCCTATGTATGGTCCAATCTTCTGTACGGATGTGAGTGCTGGACCCTAGCCAAGGACACAGAACAGCGACTAGAAGCAGTGGAAATGTGGTTTATCTGGTAAATCATGAAAGTCTCATGGACAAAAAGAAAAACAAATGCAGAAGGAATGGAAATGGCTGGGTACAAGAGATCCCTTCTAAACACCATCAGAGAAAGACAGCTCAAATTTTTCGGCCATATAATCAGGGTTGACGGACTAGAGAAACTGTTATGGAGTGGCAAAATCTGTGGAAACAAGAGCAGAGGAAGACAACGCATAAAATTCACAGACAGCTTAAACAAATTCGCAACGAATAAAGAGGGCACCAACAATGAGCTCATGAGAGGGACCGAGAACAGGGAAGAATGGAGAGCCATGATGTTGATGTCTGCAAGACCAGACCGGACACTTGAAGAAGAGAAGACACCTGAAAAAAAACCTGCCTTCTCTCTTGACAAATATGGCCTACTGCCTTCAAGATGACACAGAACAAGCTACAGGTAAATACAGATGAAAATTGAAGACATGCTTGTATGGACCAAACACAAACTCTCTCCCATCACAACTTCAATAGATTTCAGCAATACATCAGTTCCTCTATCCTCTGCTGTGAAGTATCTTGTGGTCATTATAGATAACACACCCTCCATGCAAAAGTTCATCACCCAGACCTTCCAGTCATACTACTATCAATTACCGGGTATCAGTGCCAATCAAAAAAAGAACCTGTCCACTGATGCAACATCCAAACTAGTCACGTCTCTCATTCTTTCACATCTGGACTATTGTGATTCTTTTTTGGATGGTCTGTCAGCATCATCAATCCACTCCCTTTAACATATACAAAACTTTGCAGCACGCCTAGTCCTCAGAGAGAAAAAAAATCTGAACACAGAACTCCTCTCCTGCAATCTCTCCACTGCCTGCCTGTGCAACAAAGAGTAAACTATAAGATCAGTACCCTTTGTTACAAGTGTTTCCACAAAACAGCTCCCTTCTATGTATGTGAATGTCTTCACCTGTACACTCTTTCTTGTTCCCTCTGCTCTGCTACAGATACCTTGTGCTTACAAATACAGAGATTCAATCAATCCACCATTGACGGTTGCTCTTTCTCTGTTTCTGGTCTGGTGATCTGGAATGACCTCCCTGACTCCCTTTGCCAAAATCCTACTTAGAACACATTTGATATCCAGCCTCAAGACATATTTATTCAAAACCTAAGATTTTTTCCTCCTGTTCCCTGCCACACTACCAAATTGTAAAACCTTTATGGGCGGTGTGTATGTGCGTGTGTACGTGCGTGCGCGTGTGTGTTTGTGTGTGTGTGTGTGTGAGTGCATGTGTGTGCGTGTGTGTGGGCCTAAGGGTGTGTGTGCGTGTATGTACATTCGAATTTGTTTAGTTAATTGTTCTTCGTTGTATGTGAAATAATGTGTTGAGTGGAAGTGCTTTGATTTGTTTTTACAAGATATAGGTTTAATAATAATAATAATAATAATGAATAGCATTTATATAGCACATTTCTCAAAGCAATGACTCAATGCGCTTTCATACCATGCGCATCTATACACATGCACACACAGCACATAATAACAACAACAAACAACAATGATAATGAGCATTTCTAAAGCGCAAATAAATTTACCAGAGATACCTATCGCACTGTAGAGGCACACACTTGCGTCCGGGCACACACTAGCAGGGCAATTAACAGTACACTCAAGAGAAAAGGCACTAGCAATAAACATAACTAACAAACAAACAAAAACCCATAACAACAGCCAGGCATGCACATGAAGTAGCCTACAGTGTGACAAGCGGCGACCGGTCAAGACAAGCACAATATATTAACTAGCTAAGAAATACATTAAAGAGATGTGTCTTCAATGAAGACTTAAACTGGGATAAAGTGGGAGCATGTCTGACGGCTGGTGGCAGAGAGTTCCAGATCGTGGGCGCAGCAACACCAAAAGATCTACGACCTGCGGTTTTGAGGTTGTAATGGGGTTACAACAAGTAAGTTATCATTCGAAGACGCAGGGTTCTAGTTGTGGTGCGTGATTTCAAGGCAGCTGACAGAGATGGAGCAAGCGAGCCTTCAGAGTGACGGTTATGCCAAGACCGCAACTTTGTACTGACAGCGTGCCCTTACAGGTAACCAATGAAGCTCCCTAAGCATGGGAGTCACATGGTCCCTTTTGCTCTTTCAAGGATGAGCCTGGCAGCAGAGTTCTGAATTCGCTGCAGGCGTGTAAAACTGGTCATCACTTATACCGATTAAAACAGGAGTTGCAATAGTCCAGTCGCAACAAGACGGTCGCTGAAACAAGTTGATCACTGCATCACGAGGCAAGAATTTCTTAATGTGTTGCAATACGGCGCAGCTCTAGAAAGCCTGCTCTGCAGACGTTACTAATGTGGTCTTTCATGGAGAGAGTAGGATCTAGCTGAACACCCAGATACCGCACAGAACTCTGAAAAGCTATGTCACAGCCACCCAAGACCACAGAACTCTCCGACACCCGCATAAGACTAGATGGTGAACCAACTGCCATAACTTCTGTCTTGTCTGTATTTAATTTGAGTTTGTTGCTGTCCATCCACTGAAGGACACTGTGCGTGCAATCTGCCAGTGTGCGTGTGGCGTCTGAAAAATTTTGAGGTGTTGCATTTGCCGAAATTTCTGTATCATCTGCTATTTATGAAACTGGCAATCATGTAAGGTCATCACATTAGACAGAGGCTGAGAATATGTGTGAACAATACGGGACCCAAAACAGAACTTGAGGTACGCCATACAGGAGGGGGGCAGGTTGTGACTTAACTCCCTCTATCAGCACGCTCTGCGGACCTATCAGAGACATAAGAGGTAACCATGCCAAGGCAACACTCTTATTCCAAAAGAGTATTCTAGTCTTTTGAGCAAAATAGAGTGGTCAAGCGTGTCGAATGCCGCACTGAGGTCCAACAAGCCCATGACTGACACTCTGCGGTCGTCATTCTGCAAAAGCAGGCTGCTGGTGACATTCAGTACGGCAGTCTCCGTGCTGTGACCAGCCCTATACGCTGACTGATGATCTTCCAAAAGGTGGTTACAAGCTAGGTGCTTCTGAAGCTGTTTGAGGACAACTCTCTCCAGAACTTTTGAAATGAAAGGAAGATTGGAAACCGGCCTGTAATTTTTCATAGTATTGCAGTCTAGACCTTTTTTCTTGAGGAGTGGGATGACAATAGCATTTTTGAACTGACAGGGTACAGAGCCCGCCGACAGAGATGCATTGATGATGTCTGTTACCATAGGTGCCAAAATATCAAGGTTTTGCTTTATCAAAACAGTGGGCAGAGGATCTAAACAACAGCTTTTTGTTGGCATGGACAGAATTACTTCATGGATGTCTTTCACAGAAAACTGGTTGAAAGGATGACAAAATGGGACCATCATACTGATGGAAACTAGGTGGAACAGATGGTCGCTGATCAAGATCATCGCGTATTTGTCTGATTTTATCCATGAAAAAGTTACAAAAACTTTGTGGTAGATGTGTAGGGGCACATTTGTGGGAAGGGGAGTGGTATTATTCTTACCCAGGAGGCTATTAGCTATAGAGAAAATTTGTTTTGATGAACGACATGATTTCATTTCCTCAAATAAAATTCTTTTATCTTTGACTCTTTCAGATTCCTGTATACCGCATTTTCCTTGACTAAAATTTCTCTGTGCACTGAGAGTTTTGTCTTTCTCCCACTTTATCTCTGCCCGCGCGTCACCTTCTACCCCTCTCACCCCTTCATCATCAATGGCGCTGAAGGCCTGTTGTGCACCCTCCAAGAAACAACGGTGAGGTGTTGTCAACAATTCTCTCAAACCCCGATCACTTTAGGTCTTCAACCAAGGATGTAACATCTACGCCTCCAGCACCTCCACCAGGGAGACCAAGATCAGCGCCGGAAATCTCCGGCTACATCCTCGATGCCCTGGAGGATACCCAACGGAAGGTGACCGGCGGAGGTCGCGCAAGGTCAAGCAGGGAGGGAAAACAACCTAATGATCTGATAGGCCCGGCACTCTTTAACATCACAAAAGCATTACAACATTATCATCATTTCTTACTACAATCCAGTCCAAAATGTGTCTATCTCTGTGAGTAGATCTGTTTCAACAGTTGACAACAAATTAAAATCAGATAGAATATAGACTTTACCTTTTACATCTTTGTCACACAGGATCTATTTTTCATAATGATAATTGAAGTCTTGAATTAGAAAAAACTTTGCTGTCATTGGTGTAATAAGAGGCAAGTCTGGGAGTTCTTTGAAAAAAACAAATTACTAGGAATTTTGTTCTTCTTGGTGGGAGTACGCGTAAGTGAAGAACATTTGTTGATAATGTGGTCGAGGGTTAAAACGAATTCTCAACACCTTGAAAGGAAATAAAGTCCCGTCTCTAGCAGGTGCATTGACGTTTGAGAGAGTTTTTCATCACGATAGCCAAGCTGCCGAGGATCTGTGTGTGGTGTATAGTTGACCGAGGGAAGTGAAAACAGTTCAAAATTTACTTGAAGTTGAGAGAGGAATAAAAGTTCATACCTGTTGTCACGTAGCCAAGTTTCTTGACAATAGGGCAATGTCGAAGGTTCGACGATAAAAGTTCGTTTAAGTCCGATGCGATATTTCGGCAGGTGACGTTGAGAGTTTCAAAAATTTCAGTTTTTTCTGTGTTTTGGATTACAAGACCCGCTTCCGGGTTAGATTGGCTCCTTCTATTTGCAGTGAGGGAAGCGCGGGCGATCGTATGACGTCAGGGTCAGGACGAGAAGGCCATGAAGCTCCTCCCTGTGTGCGGGGTGTATGTAGCCGTCACTTGTACTGTCGATGTCGCTGGCGCAAGCAGGCCAGAGGAGATCATGACTGGGTCAGGGTCAGGGTCACTGGGGGTTTGCTTGAAGGCCGTTGGTGTTTTGAAAAGTGCCAATGTTGGTGCGGGCAGAGAAAATGCGGCCCTTGTACAGTTCATATGTAGATGGCAAAAACGAAAAACCAATAACAAGGAACAGTTTTCATGTTGTGAAACCCTCCCATTCGCTTTGGTGGATACATCGACAGTCACTTGACAAAAAAGTAATCACATTTGCACGGTCCTCAACGTTATTAAGACAAAAACATGGGGAGCAAGTGGCACTCGAACCTTACGGTGAATGACTGACAAGTGGGTAGTGTGTATGTTTGTGTTGTGTGTTGTGGGGGGGGGGGGTAGATGGGTGGGTGGGGGTGGTGGGGGGATGGGGGAATGGGTGGTGAGTAGTGGTGGTAGTGTGTAGTTTGTGTGTGTGGGGGTGGGGGGGGGGGGGGGTTGTGAGATGGGGTGGTGGGGGGAGGGGGAATGGGTTGGTGGTTAGTGTGTATGTTTGTGTGTGTGGGGGGAGGGGGGTAGTTGGGTGGGGTGGTGGTGGTGGGGGGAGGGGGAATGGGTGGTGAGTAGTGTGTTGGGATAGTGTGTATGTGTTGTGTGGTGTTGTGTGGTGTGTTTGTGTGTGTTGCGATTTTCATTTAACGTTCCAGGGATCGGTGGTTTTAAGGTAAGCGCCTGTCTAGAAAGCGAAAAGTCGGCGTCGGAAGTGTGCGGTCGTTCGATCCGTTAGGACACGAACTTTTTCCCTCATTAGACATGAGTGTGGTGTGGGCGCTAGTTTCGGATGAGACGATAAACCGAGGTCCCGTGTGCTACACAAAATTATTTAGCGCACGTAAAAGAACCCACGGCAACAAGAGAGTTATCCCTGGCAAATTTGTAGAAAAAGCCACTTGTAGGGGAAAAAAAATGCAGTGTAGAGAAAAAGAAAAGAAAAATGGATGGCGCTGCTCTGTGGCGACGCGCTCTCCGGGGAGAGCGCCGAATTTCACGCAGAGAAATCTAACGTGGTTAAAGTGGTCTCTTCACATGCGTGTGTGTGGTGTGGGGGGGGGGGGGGGGGGGGTAGGGAAATAAACACTTATAGACAGGAGTGTGTGGTGGGGGGAAGGGGGATGTTTGTGTGTTTTTTTTCTAATGCAAACCCTTATAAGATTACATACTAAATGTAAAACAAAAAGAAGTACAGGAGACCTTATTCATTATTCTCGAAATAAAGACCCATGAATATAGTCAGACTTCAGCCTCATGTGTTGATGTCAGACTGAACCCAGATCCTCCCCCCTTCCCTTCCACAAGACGAGTCTGAGTGCTAGTCTTTTAGATGAGCCGATGAATTGAAGTCCTGTGTGCTAGTTGACACACATTTAGTGCGTGTAAAAGAACCTAATTCAACAAGGGAGTTGCTTTTGGTGAAAATTATGCGTTAAAAAGCCACTCAGGTAGGGAACTTATAGACGGAGTGTAGTGTGTGTGTTGTGTGTGTGTGTGTGTGTGTGTGTGTGTGTGTGTGTGTGGTGTGTGTGTGTGTGTGTATGTGTGTGTGTGGTGGAGAGAGAGAGATAGGGGGGGGGTGGACAGCGTCCCACACAGGGGAAACTGCTGTCACTGACAGCGGCACACACACACACACACACACACACACACACACACACACACACACACACACACACACACAGCGTGCGTCGTGCCTGTGTGCAGAATATCTTGCACACACATTTAAACCTGTTTTGCCTTTTGGAAGAGTAGGCCAGCGGAGATTCCGATTTAGGGACACACACACACACACACACACACACACACACACACACACACACACACACACACACACACACAACGCCACCACCACCACAACACAACACAACACAACACAACACAAGTACACATGCACACATGCCGCGCGCGCGCGCACACACCACACCACACCACAACACAGCACAACAAGTACACATGCACACATGCGCTGCGCGCGCACACACACACACACACACGCACACGCACGCACGCACGCGCGAAACACAACACAACACAACACAACATAAAAAGAAACAGACCATAAAAAAAAGGGGGGGGGGGGGGGGGGGGGACTGTGCGCTGAACGGTTTAAAGAGAAGTAATTAAAATGTAACGTTCACTTCCAAATTCAGAAAGAGTTGTCCTCTTTATTCAAAAAAAAAAATCTACAGGCGCTACCGACATACGAACGCAAGACCTCAGATCCATCAGGAATAGAGGGTTTGTCCACCTGGCTACCGCGCGCGCGCTTGTGTGTGTGTGTGTGTGTGTGTGTGTGTGTGTGTGTGTGGTGTGTGTGTGTGTGTGTGTGTGTGTGTGTGTGTGTGAGAAGTCAAGTCCAGTCAAGTCAAATTTTTATTTCCAGATGGTACATTGAATAAGCAACGCATTTGCTTTTTTTCATCAAGCCATCTATCTAGGAACAAAAAACAACTTGATCAATATTATCTAACTACATTATTACCAAAACCAATAATAATAAAACTAACTCCAAAAGAAAAATAGAGAGAGAGACAAGAGGAGAGGAGAGAGAGAGAGAGGTGTGTGTGTGTGTGTGTGTGTGTGTGTGTGTGTGTGTGTGGTCGCGCTCTCGAGATTGCTTGTTGTACAATTGTATATAAACTCATTCACGCATCAGCAGTATAATAATATATTATCATGATGACTGTGTGTGTGTGACTGTCTGTCTGTCTGTCTGTCTGTGTGTCTGTGTGCGTGCATGCCTGTGGAGCAGACTGGCGTATGGCTGTTTTCTGTGCAGACTGGCTGCTTTGGTATTTCGGGTTTCAGTGACGGCAACGATGACGTCATTATGCGCCGTGTCAGTCAACCGTTATGTGCGTGTGTGTAAGGAAAGCTGGTATCGCCGAATTTATCACCTGAAAACCACGATATTTCATGTCATAGGTATTTTTGTTTTGTTTTGCTGGTTTCTGGGGGGGGGGGGGGGGGGGGGGATGGGGGGGGGGGGGGGTGAGTGAGGGGGGAGGGTTGATAAGGTTTTATCTCTTAAATCTGCCTGGTTTGTTTTCTTCCTCTTGGTGGCGTAATTCCAGAGTAAAAAAAATTCTTCAGACTTGCTGCCATCGTCATGTAGTGATGTTGCTGTTATACATTATCTTCATGGCGAATGGTTTGAAACAACAACACGAAACTGGCTAGTCCAGTGCCTAGAGTATTTGTTCTCTCCCAGCCAAGGTTAAGCAGCGTTGAGCGTGGTTACCTCTTGGATGGGTGGCAGTTCGTGCGCCTTGGCTTCAGCACAGTCCCTTAGTTCACCCAGCTGTCAATGGGTACCTGCCCTCTTTAGGGACGGGGAAGGTAAAGCAGCGAGGGAGAGGAGATGGGCGGCCGCCCTGAAAACACTGGCCCCTAGAGAAATGGAGGTGTCTGATACTGCACTCTTTATAGGTGATGGGACACCTTGACCTCTATCGTCTGCTGTTTGATGATAGTTCTTTAAGGTACGGTTGAGGGCAGAACAAGAAAGAGGCAGACCCTCAACATCTTCAGTTGCCAACATCACTGAGATCAGTGGTCTGGGAGGAGGGCTACAGGAGATGGTAGAACTCAGCGGGAGAGAGAGAGAGAGACAATGACAATGACAAATTCTTTTATTTCGAGGATAATGAAGAAGCACCCATGTGCTTTTTTACATCCAGTTCCCGCCCTTAAGGATATATATGATAATAAAATAAAATAAAACTCAAAGCAATACACTTACACAGTTTACGGAAAAAATATCTACACAAAAATCCCACCAAAAATCACCGAAGAGAGAGAAAAGAAAAAAAAAAAGCTAGCAACAAGTAAGAAAGAAAGCAGAACAGAAAACGCAGAAACAACCGAAAAAATAGCAAGAACCAAGAGCAAAACAAAAACGGCAACAAGAGAGGAGAGAGTCAAGTCAAGTCAAAAACACTTTAATCATCCATGAAGGGCAATTACCACAAACAGACGAGAGACGCTTTGACAATCTTTATTTGTAATATGCACAAGTGCTATTGACATCAGGGGGGTTATACACGACTTTCTTTAGTAAATACCAAATAATACAAGAAAAATCCATGATGCATTTAAACGTAATGAAAACCAAAAAACCAAAAATGAGTCTTATGAACGGATACGACTTTAAGCTCTGACGTAAACTCAGTTTCACACGAAC
>CM054163.1:36239479-36254479 GCA_028751875.1 Rapana venosa
CATCTTTTTCTGCATGTAGTCATGTCCCATAAACATATTGCTCTGACACAGTGTGACCCACACAGTCACTTTGGCTTCATCAACATACACTCCAATGGGCTGTACGTGTTCCTTCTTTCACACTCACTGTCTCTTTTTAGTAATACTCTTTGTCAAACACACACACACACACTTACGCCTCCCCCTAGCTGCATACACATAAACACAGACATATTCACTTAGACCTGCATCACACAGACACTTATAACTGAACACAAAGGCACCCATACACACATACCCAACCACACTGACCCACACACCACACAGGTGGGCACACACACTCATTTTTTCTGTCTCTGCCTCACACACACTGCCATAACAACTTCCATGTGCTTGCCACCACCCCCTTCAACACACACACTCGGGAGAGAGAGAGACAGAGACAGACAAAGAGAGAGAGACAGAGAGAGAAACAAAGAGAGAGTCCCTGCCCTTATCAGGAGTAACATCATAATAAGGAAAAAACTCCAACTAAAACCTAACTAAAATAACAACCACAAAACAAGATAACACAACAAAAATCACGCACACACATACACACAAAAAAGAAATGATGATAACAATGAAGAAATTAGCCAAAAGCAAGCAGCAAACAAGAAAATATAACAATTCAAACAACTGAAAACATAATCCACCTTCATCAATCAACAAAACAAATGATATAAAACCATATTCTTCAGGTGAAGGGGAAAGAAGAAGAAACTTCAACCAAGACAGACAGACAGACAGAGACAGACAGACAGACAGAAGAAGCAAATAGGGATAAAGATACCTGCAAGCACATGCAGTATACAACCTTAACTTTTCACTCACTTTTTTTTTGTCTTTCTGGCTTCTGTCCATATTGTTCTTCATCTTCTCACTTCTATACTAGCCTTGATTTATTTGCAATTTACTTATTGTTTAAAAAAAAAAGAGTTTTGAAAAGTCAGTCATCAGCAAAGTCAGAGTGTGTTCAGAATGTAGAGGGTGGGGTGGAACTTTCTTGGTGGTGGTTGGGGAGGGGGGTGAGGAGGAGGGAGTGAGGCCAGGAGCGTAGTACCAACAACAATGGTATCAAGTTCATGACAGGGCAGGATGGCAGATCTAAAACCACAGGGTGAAGGGGATGGTAGGGGGGGGGGGGAGAGGATAGGGGTGGGAGGTTGTCAGGACTACCCCCCCTCCCCCACCATCTCTCCCCCTTCTTCTGCTATGATCTAAACATTAGCAAGATGTGTCTGCCTATTGCCTCTCTCCCAGATCTGTCGGGAGATCTTCCCTCCCCTTGTCTGTCTGTGTGTCTCTGTCTGTCTGTCTGTATGTATGTATATGTCTTTTTCTTTCTCAGCACCCTAACACTTTACAAAACTAATCATCATCATCATCATCATCATCATCATCATCATCATCATCATCATCATCACCATCACCATCACCTATCAATCAATCAAATCTGATCATATTCCCCCCCCCCCCCCCACTTTTTTGTAAAATAATTCAATCTGCTATGCATAAGTTTTGTTTCCATTATTTTCAACAGAAATATGATGAACAAATCTTCAAAAATTCAAGCAGAAATTCCACCATCATAATGAAATATGCAGGAAAAAGTAACATGTATTTCCATTCATCATAAGAAATGCCATGTGTCAGATGTATTTTTGAAAGACAGCTGAAATCACCATCTAATCAACAGCTGGACTGGTATGTTGAACAGTGCATAAAATGTTGTAGTGACAGTTGTACCACTGCTTGGATGAATGCAAGTAAACCTGCTTGTTTCTTTTTAAATTTCATGTATACATGTCCATTGCACAGGACAGCTTATGCATGTCTGTCATCCACAATCCTAACCAAGCAGAGGAAGCTGATGTCTGCTGGTCCTGCCCCATCTGCTGACCTTGCTGTTCTTGGTCTATGAGGGGACAACATGGCGCTTCACTCCTCACCTTCTGTCCCTGATCATCAGTCCATCATTCATGGATGACATTGCTGAGCTGGTCAACTACAACCTATGTCTCTTGCAGCCATTGTTGCTGCTTGAAAGCTATAAGTATACCAGTGCAGGGACTTTAAAAAAGCTCAGGTTGTGAAAATGTATCCAAGGATCAGGTTGGATTCTCAGCATGACCTGATGATGTAGTCTTCTTGCATCCCACTGAAAACTTTCAGCAAACTAAGAACAGACCATCTGAAAGGATGAATCAGTACAAAGATGAATCAGTTAAATAAGTCTATTTCCAACTGTACCCCTGTCTGTTTCTATCTGTACCCTGTGATGTCTAAGAAATGAAATAATAATAATAATAATAAATGGCACTTATATAGCCCTATATCTTGCAAAGTCAAATCAAAGCCCATGCATTCCACCTAATCTTACACAGTCATACAACCAATGACAAATAATCAATAGTTCAGATATTACAAACATGGTACTGCAGGCCAAATCTATGAAATAAAATTGCAATAGTCAAATGTTTTTCAAAAAGCACACACACACACACACACACAGGTCATATACTTTAGCAGGGTGATAGGACATGGGTTAGTGAAGGGTGGGATAGTTCTGATATGAGACAGGAGGGGGGAAATCTTAGGTTTGAAATAAATATGTCTTGAGGCTTGATTTAAAAGTGTCACAGCTAGGCTCATGGCGAAGAGAGAGAAGGAGCTCATTCCAGGTCGATGGACCCGAAATAGAGAAAGAGCGCTGGCCAACAGTAGATTGGTTGAATCTAGGTATTAGTAGGCACAAGGTATCTGCAGCAGAGCGGAGGGAATGTGAAGGACTGTACAGGTTAAGACATTCACAGAGGTAGGAGGGTGCAGTTTTGTGGAGACATTTGTAAAAGAGGGTACTGATCTTATATTCTACTCTCTGTGGCACAGGCAACCAGTGGAGAGATCGCAAGAGGGGGGTAATGTGCTCCGATTTTTTCTTTCTGAGAACTAGTCGAGCTGCGGAGTTTTGTAAACGTTGAAAGGAGTGGATAGATGATGCTGGCAGACCAGACAAAAGAGAATTGCAATAGTCCAGACATGAAAGAATGAGAGAAGTAACAAGTTTGGCTGTTGCATCTGTGGGCAGGTACTTTCGAATTGCACTAATATGCTGTAACTGATAGTAGCACGACTGACAGGTCTGGGTGATGAATTTTTGCATAGAGAGTGTGTTGTCGATAACAACACCTAGGTACTTCACTACAGTGGATAGAGTGACTGATGCATTGCCAAGTTCTATTGAAGCTGTTGTAATGGAAGTGAGTTTGTGTTTGGTCCCTACAAGCATGGCTTCGGGTTTATCTGCATTTAGCTGTAATTTGTTCTGTGTCATCCAATTTTGAATATCTTCAAAGCAGTAGGCCATATTTGCCAGGAGAGAAGGCAGATTTTCATGAGTAACACTGCTTTGAATCTGAGAGTCAGCTGCTAAAAATGATGGTTGATTTGATGACGTTTTATTATATGTGACAGTGGGGCAGTGTAAAGAGTGAACAGAACAGGGCCTAGAACTGATCCATGTGGGACTCGGCATTTCAATTTGGCAGGTATTGATTGAATCTTGTTTACTGCAACTGTCTGAAATCGGTCAGTAAGGTATGAATTGAACCAGGTGAGGGCTGTGCCAGTAACAACGAACGTTTTTTTGAAGACGGGAGAGAAGAATTGAGTGGTCTATACTATTGAAGGCTGCCAAAAAGTCGAGTAGAGTGAGAAGGGAGATTTTCCCTGAGTCAGAAGCTAGTAGAAGCGTGTTTAAAGTGTGTACTAGGGTGGTTTCAGTGCTGTGGTTGACGCGATAGGCAGACTGAAACTCAGGAAACTTGTCGGATGAAAGAAAAGGAGAGGAGTGCCAGAGAATTGGGGATCAGGAAGTGCAGGCTGGAAACGAGTATGATCCAGTTTGGAGCGAATATTATGGACTTTTTTAGAAAAGAATGCAGAAAATATATAAGGAAGTTCAGAGTGGTTGTGGATGGAAGGCAGAGGGCTTGCCTTCACAGATCCAAGAAGAGTAGATGTGAGAGAAAAGAGAGATTTCATTGACGTGGCATCAAGAACTTGAGAAGAGTAATACTTTGTTTTTTCTGAAAGAATTAAAGACTTGACTTTGTTTACTTGTTTTCGGAAGAGCTGCTTATTAATTTCCGTTTTTGCTTTTCGCCACTGCCACTCTTGTTGCCTGCATTTGCGCTTTGCGACCAGATTGTCAAATGTCATGCACACTTAAAATTTTCTTTTAATCCAACAAATGTTAATAAACTTCTCAAAATCCATAACAATTTTTGCTTGCATGTGCCTAAATATTAAGTCTTGCAAACTAAAATTAACGGGATTGAGAAAAATTAATGCATCAAGACCATAAAGTTTACAAACAGTGATCTATCTATTGTGATGCCGCTTGATGGAATCTAAAAACAGTTTCCCATTTGGTTTCCACATACTGAATGCAACATTTGTCAATTATATATATATATAGATAGATAGATAGATAGATAGATAGATAGATATTATATATGCCAATGTCCAAATGCTAATCATTGTCATAGCAAAAAAAGCTTTTTTAAATATTTGTTCTAAAATAAATTAAGAGAACTCCATGCTACTGCACTACCACTGTTAGCCAAAAATTCTTAAGCACAATGTTGTTGTATGCACTTTGGTCTCCACCTATAGGTAAGCTTATACACAAGACACAAAGAAGTTGTTCTTTTCAAGTTTAATACTGGACCATGCTGTAAGTTGTCTGTATGGTTGCATGGTTTCAGTTTGCCAGTGCATAGATGCATTAGCTCAATTATAAAAACACCAGATGTCTGTGGGAACACCTTTTAATACAGCTGATAGTGCATCAAGACCATCAAAGTGTACAGACAGTCATCTTTCCATGAGACTACAAACCAGGGTCCCCTGTAGGAAGGCAGCAGAACATCTTGAGCACACCTTAAATCCTGTTACGCTTTTTGTAAGAGTAGGCCATTGTGTGCCAATGGGACCAGATGACAAAATTTACAAAACCACATACACACGGGGACTGGATGTAAAAAAAGCACATAAGTGAGTATTCCATTATCATTGATATAAAAAATAAAATAATAAAATAAAATAAAAATGCTGTCAAGGCCTGCCCACATAACCTGTTCCTTGAAGATCTTTTTCTTTTTAAGTTCATACAAGGCTAATGGTGTGAGCTGTTGCACTTAGTGCAGAAATGCCAATTTTATATCATTACACTCTACATTTTCTAATTTTCCTCAAGAGATTGACTACATACAGTGCAGATACCTCCAGGAAAATGAGCACACACAGCAGCATGGAGATTGACTACATACAGTGCAGATACACACAGCAGCATGGAGATTGACTACATACAGTGCAGATACCTCCAGGAAAATGAGCACACACAGCAGCATGGAGATTGACTACATACAGTGCAGATACCTCCAGGAAAATGAGCACACACAGCAGCATGGAGATTGACTACATACAGTGCAGATACCTCCAGAAAAATGAGCACACACAGCAGCATGTGTGTACCATAGGCTACGGGGGGGGGGGGGGGGGGGGGGGGGGGGAGAGAGAGAGAGAGAGAGAGAAGGAGAGCATTAGGCCTATGTCTAAAAAGAGGAGCACCTTCACTGCTGCAGTCAATCAACAGAAACACTGAAGGAAGGACGGACAGAGGACCCCTCAGGCCCTATACTAAACCAATGACCTGTGCAGTGGGTGGGGCTAAAATCAAGCTTGGCTTTGATTGGCATATAAAGAGCTGGTGCTCTGGGCGATTTGTTTACCAGACATGGAAAAGAAAAGGTGAAGGTCAGGAAGTGAGGAGGAAAGGGGAAGGGAAGGGGCTGCCATGGTGTGGGGGTGAGGGGGATGGGGAGTGTTGGTGGTTGTGAGAGGGGGGGGGAGGAAGGGGTATGCCCTGATGCTGTGGTGAGGAGATACAGGGTGGGGGGAGGTGTATTTTATTTATTTATTTATTTATTCTTTTATATCAAGGATAATGGAATAAGCACTCATGTGCTTTTCTACATTGAGTCCCCGTGTGTAAGCGGTTTTGTAAATTTTGTTATCTGTTTCTACCAGCACACAATGGCCTACTCTTCCAAAAAGGGGAACAGGAATTAAGGTGTGCACAAGATGTTCTGCATGCGTTTAAACAGGGAGCCTCAGTTTATAATCTCATCTGAAGGACTTTGACATTCAGCTGGATTTTGTTGTCAAACAGGGAAGAAAGGGCAAGGCTGAAAATCGAACCCAGAACCTCATCGTTAACTTGTTGGCAGGCAAACGTCTTAACCATACTGCCACCTTCCTTCCTTGTATGTGTGTAAGTGTGTGTGTGTGTTTAAATTTGTTAAAACTGTTAAGTATTGTTGGTTGCATGTGCAGGAGTGTTTGAATGCAAGCCCTTTTATTTGTTATTACAAGATATAGCGCTATGTTAATTCCATTTCTTCTTCTTCTTCTTCTTCTTCTTCTTCTTCTTCTTCTTCTTATCATCATCATCATCATTATTATAATTATTATTATTATTATTATTATTATTATTATTATTATCATTGATGTGAAAGCAGCTAAACATACATGGACATTAACAAGAGAGGTGCAGACACAAAAAACAATCACAAAAAACAAACATGTTTAACTCTCTCTCTCTCTCTCTCTCTTAAAAAAAGCAGAGATTTATGATATATAAACAATGAACATAGAGAAAACATTGAACATTGTTCCTGTTGGCACAGCCAGGCCATAACTAAACACAGGGCAGCAGGCTGCCAGAGGCAGGGTGATGGAGAGGTGTGGTGACAGTCTGGCAGTCCTTAGTGTGGGCTAGCAACTATCAACATTACTGCATGGTCAGGTGATACAGCACACACACACACACACACACACACGGGCGTTCTCTACATATTGTAACACTATCTTTTGTATAATATCACCTTGAGTGAATAGACATTACATTAAAGAAAGTACACACACACGCACACACACAGTGTCCACTGTTTCATCAGCTTTTAGCCTATCCTCATATACCCTAGGCATACTTGCTACTACAGCTGAAGGTTTTTTCAGAACCAATTCCAGTACAGCTCATAATTATAACCCACAGAACACAGTAGAACAGACATATCTTGTCAGTATGTACACTGTCATCAGGAAAAAAAGCTCACAAATGACTCTTGAAGGTTTTTATTTCACTGATGTTTCTGACACTTTACAAGAAATTGTGCATCTACTTCTGTGTTGTGAAGAAAAGAACAAATTACATATAGGACAAACACAAAGATGAAAAACAACATGCCCCATAACAAAATTTACAAAACCTACACACACAGGGACAGGATGTAAACAAAACCACATGAGTGCTTATTCCATTTTTCCCTCGAAATAAGAGATAACATAAAATGAAATGAAATAAAGTAAATAAACACACACACATGAGCGCAGGTGCATACACACGCACTGGTACAAATAATGCATGCATGTCCTAAACACAAATGCAGGCAGGCATACACACACAAACGCAAACAGGCACACACAAATGCACGCACAAACACACAACCACACACCCGTACACTCACATATACATGCGTACACGCATGCACACACTGGCACACACACACGCATGTAAATACAAGATGTGCACAGCACACATGTGCTTGAGAAAACTATAGAACAACTTGATACTGACACACAGCCAGGAAGCACCTGTATACATGTAAGTGCTGTGACACTTCACACACACATAGGCACATACACGCATACACACACGCATGCACGCATGCACGCATGCACACCCACACAGGTACACACATGCATGCATGCCCACACACACTGCACTCACCCAGAAATATATATATATATATACACTTGGCTGACCCTCAGACAAGTACTGATACAAACTAAGTGAACTTAAAAAAACACCAACAAAGCACAAGAAGCACAGTAGTACCCACACAAACATATAAACTGTTAACAAACGACACCATCAAGTAAAAGGATCACATACAACAAAGGGCACATGCAAAAAAGAGCAGTCTGATTAAAAGAAAAATCCACAGAATTCCTCACAGATAAAGATGCTTTGTCTCTGAAAATCTGGAACAAGCCATTACTCAGCCCTTGCTTTCTTGGTATATACATGTTTGTAAAACATTTTTTAAAATAAGTTAACCAAAAAAAAAGCAGCACAGCAGTCACCACAAACATGTGGAAACAGATAACAAGTTTACAAGACTGCATACACACGGGGACTGGATTTTAAAAAGCACATGAGTGCTTTTTTTTTTTTCATCAAGAATTCCAGTCACATCTTGATCACTTCAGTCTCTCTCCCAAGAAGCTTATTATTCTTGGGGACTTTAGCTTTCATTTTGACAACTATTTTTCTCCTGATGTCAAGCATCTTTCTCTTTCTCTGTCGAACCACTCTCTTTCCCAGCTGGTTAATGAAGCTACACACAGATCAGGTCACATCTTAGACTGGCTCATCACTGATATTGCACTGGATTTTGTCATGTCTGTATCCATCACTAATGAACTACTTTATGGCAATTCTTCCATTGTTTTCTTTTTCAAAGTTGCAGGGCCTATCCAAAAGAAAAAGTGCATTACCCCTACCAATCTCAAGGCCATAGATATTCAAACTTTCTCTAACGAGCTGCTGAACGCCTATCGCAAATCCCTGACCACACTGACACTTCTAAACACTACAACACTGTTCTTAGCTAACTGCTTGATGAACATGCACCTCCCACTGACCTCATTTTTCCTGATAGGCCGTGCACCTCATGGTACACCCATGATATGGACAACTAGAGCAACAGTGGCAAAAAACTAATACCCAAAGAAATAAGCAGCTCTTTAGAAAACAAATCAACAAAGTCAAAACCTTAATCCATTCAGCAAAGACAAAGTATTACTCTGGTCAAGTTCTTGATGCTATGTCCATGAAATTTCTTTTTTCCCTCACCTCAACTTGTTTGATATGGGAAGGCAAGGCCTCATCCCACAATCCACAGTGACTCTGAACTTCCTGCTGTATTTTTTCATTCTTCTCTGACAAAGTCTGCAGCATTGGCTCCAGACTAGATAGATTTATTTCCAACCTGCGTCTCTCGATCCCCAATTCTAAGACTCCTTCCCCTGTTCCAGTCTGCCTATCCGTCAACCACAGCACTGAAACCACCCTAGTCCACACCTTAAACATGCTTCTACATGCTTCTGACTTAGGGAAAGTCTCCATTCTTACTCTTCTTGACTTATCTGCAGCCTTTGACACAATACACCATTCAATTCTTTTGTCCTGACTCCCCAAAAACACGTTTGGTATTAAAGGCACAGCTCTCACCTGGGTTAGTTCATACCTCACAGACGATTCCAAACTGTTGCAGTAAACAGGATTTAATTATCACCTGTCAAACTGGAATGTGGAGTCCCACAGGGATTAGTTCTGGTCTGTGTTCTTTTCCCCTTCAACACTGCTCCACTTTCATATATAATAAACCCTCAACAGGTCAACCATCATTTTTATGCTGATGACTTTCAGATTTTTAGTAGTGATGCACCTGAAAAAAAACCTGCCTTCTCTCTTGACAAGTATGGCCTACTGCCTTCAAGATGACACAGAACAAGCTACAGCTAAATACAGATGAAACTGAAGACATGCTTGTAGGGACCAAACACAAACTCTCTCCCATCACAACTTCAATAGATTTCAGCAATACATCAGTTCCTCTATCCACTGCTGTGAAGTATCTTGGGGTCATTATAGATAACACACCCTCCATGCAAAAATTAATCACCCAGACCTTCCAGTCATACTACTATCAATTACCAGGTATTAGTGCCAATCAAAAAAAAGAACCTGTCCACTGATGCAACATCCAAACTAGTCACGTCTCTCATTCTTTCACATCTGGACTATTGTGATTCTTTTTTGGATGGTCTGTCAGCATCATCAATCCACTCCCTTTAACATATACAAAACTTTGCAGCACGCCTAGTCCTCAGAGAGAAAAAAAATCTGAACACAGAACTCCTCTCCTGCAATCTCTCCACTGCCTGCCTGTGCAACAAAGAGTAAACTATAAGATCAGTACCCTTTGTTACAAGTGTTTCCACAAAACAGCTCCCTTCTATGTATGTGAATGTCTTCACCTGTACACTCTTTCTTGTTACCTCTGCTCTGCTACAGATACCTTGTGCTTACAAATAAAGAGATTCAATCAATCCACCTTTGACCATTGCTCTTTCTCTGTTTCTGGTCTGGTGATCTGGAATGACCTCCTTGACTCCCTTTGCCAAATCCTACTTAGAACACATTTAATATCCAGCCTCAAGAGATATTTATTCAAAACCTAAGATTTTTCCCTCCTGTTCCCTGCCACACTACCATGTGTGTGTGTGTGTGTGTGTGTGTGTGTGTGTGTGCGTGTGTGTGGGCCTAAGGGTGTGTGTGTATGTACATTCGAATTTGTTTAGTTAATTGTTCTTCGTTGTATGTGAAATAGTGTGTTGATTGGAAGTGCTGTGATTTGTTTTTACAAGATATATGTCTATAGAGATTCCATTTATTAGTATTCTTATTCTTCTCATTATTATTCCATTATCCTCGAAATACAATCATTTGTTCACTGAAGTATGAACACTGTAAAAATTGTAGGGAATGGGCAGGGTATGGTAAAAATGGCTCTCACATAAAACTTCTCCCAGTCCCCTAGCCTAGCCTAAGAGACAGCACAGAAGGAATGTGTGGGGAGATGCTAAACGTTGACCCCTGACTGCCCTGCCTTGATCTATCAGCAGCAGAGAGATGGAACTTCCCTACAAGTTCCAGCCCACCACTGAAGCAAGATTCAGGTTTTATTTTCCCTGTTTTGAGCAGCTTGCTTCTCTCCTTCTCCACCTCCCCCCCTCCACCCTTCCTGCCTTCCTTCCTTTTCCAGCGACATTAAACAAAGTTGACAGAGGTGGTGTAAGCAACAGGTGCAGGCTATTAAAGACACCACGACCCCCATCCCTCCATTCCTTTGTGAGCTGTGTGGCTGGCACAATCTCTCCACACCCTCCTCCTCCCCCCTCTGCTGCTGTGTCTACACACTGGACACTGACACCCAACCTGGAGCTGACACCAAGGACCAGGAGGAAGGGGGGAGAGAGGGAGAGACGTGGGGGGGAGGGAAGAGAGACAAAGGGGAAAGGAAGAGAGAAGAAGGAAGAGAGAGAGAGAGGAGGAGAGAATGGGAGAGAGAAGGGGGAGGGGAGAAGGGGGAGAGAGAGGGAGGAAGAGTATGAGGGGGAGGAAGAATGGGAGAGAGAGAAAAGAGGGGGGGGTGGGGGAGAAGGAGAGAGAGAAGGGAGGGGGAGAAGGGAGAGAGAGAGAGGGGGAGGAAGAGTCAGAGGGGGAGGAAAAATGGGAGAAAAGAAAAGGGGGAGGGAGAGAGAGGGGGGAGGGGGGAGGAGGAAAAGAAAAATGGGGAAGGGGTGGGGGGGGGGGTAAGAGAGAGGTAAGAGAAGTACAAGAGAAAGACAGATTTATTTATTTATTTATCTATCTATTTTATTTATAGGGAGCATTAAGCACTCATGTGGGTTTTTTTCATATCTAGACCCCCTTATTCCTCGGCCCCCTGTATGCCATTTTGTAAATTTTGTCATCTGGTCCTACTAGCACACAATTGCCTACTCTCAGGAAAAGCAGAACGGGATTGAGAGAGAAATTATATTTCAAGAGTAAGATTGTATATCATGAGAGAGACAAAGACACTGACATGGCAATGACAAAATTGTTACTTCCTGGATAATGATTAAGCATCCAAGTGCTTTTTACATCCAGTCCCCGCCCTTTGGAGGGAGAGAGAATGTACTTACAACTTGGACAAAAGATTTATATACAAAGGAATATTACCTTTACATTCCTCTGTGTGTGTGTGTGTGCACAGGGGTAGGCGGACTGGTTGTGTAAGCTGGTGTATCAATAACTTCCCCCCCTCACACACACACACACACCTACATGGAACACTGTATTGATTCCAGTCACCATAACATCACAGCAAAGTCACAAGGGATGCAGCAATGATGATAGATTTGATCAGGAATGAGAGGCAGACTTCTAAATGGCTCTATAAACATATCACCATTGAAATAATTTGTTCAGATGCCTCTTTGTTACTCTGTGTGTATGTGTGTGTATGTGTCATTGTGGGAGGTGTGTTTGTGCTCATGTGGGCGTGGGTGCCGGCATATGTGTGTGTATGTGTGTGTGAGCCAGGAAATGAAGAGCTATATATATATTATATATATATATATATATATATATTATATATATATATATATATATATATATTATATATATATATATATTATATATATATATATATATATATGTTATATATATATATATATATTTATATTTATATTTATATATTTATATATGTATATACATATATATACCACACAAAGCGAAAAACATAACAACCAGCATGATAAATGTTCCCCAATATTTCGGCTTTTGCCTTTCTCAGGGGGGGTTTATTATGAAGTGTTAGAATGACGTCAATCTCAATTACACATCATTGTAAAATTTTTGTTATGACATTTTAAATTAAACATCATACTGAGACCATGTTAGAGAGAGAGAGAGAGAGAGAGAGAGAGAGAGGAGAGAGAGAGAGGGGAATTGTACATGGGACAATTATGGTCATATAGTTAAGGTTCACACACACACACACATACACACACACACACACTTGTGTGCCCACTCATAAAGCACGCATGCACACATATACATACATATGCACATACACACACACATACACATCCTTTCAGGAGACTATAAGCGAAGTCCTGTGTGGGAGCACATGCAGAACATCCGCCCACATGCCAAAACTTGTTTCACCTTTTGGAAGAGTAGGCAATTGTGCGCCAGTGCAAATGAATGAAACGAGTGCCTATTCCATGATCCTCGCAGCAAAGGAATAAATAAATAGTAATTAAACAATAAACACTCATGCAAGCGCGCACACATCCACACACACACACACACACAAAATTCACACACACACACAGACACACACACACACATATATATATATATATATAATATATATATATTATATATATATATATTATATATATATTATATATATATATATATACATATATATATATATATACATATATATATATATATATATATATATATTATATATATATAATAGTAAGCTAGCCAGGCTGACAACAGCCTGCATGTTTCAGCCACATCTCCTCTGTCAGGCAGCAGTTTGACAATCACTGAGGCCTGGCCCTAGCCTAGCCCTGTTAGCAACAGACTTCAACTTGAGGAGAACACAGGCATACTCACTCTGCTGGAGTGTCAAGTCAAGTCTTGTTTTAAATGTCCAGATGGTTCATTGATTAAGCAATGCATTTGCTTCTTTCCCCCATTAAGCCATCTAAGAACAAAAATTTCTTAATGATAATACTTGGTACCACATTATTACAACCTTTACCAATATAGTGTACCAATAAAAAAGAAGAAAACCAATAAAATAATACACTGCAAAATACAAAAATACACACACATACAAGCACATGCCTGTACACAAAGGCCTTCCCAGGCACACACACATACCACACACACACACACACACACACACAACCCATTGCAGGGGCCTTCACCCTTAGGTAAAGAATTGTTTATAAGAGTTAACAATGAATCATAAAATGTCAAACAAACAAATTACATCACTTACTATAACACTCATTCTTTTACATTCATACTAAAGAAAGAAAAAAAAGTACAGGTACAAAAACTTTAAAAGTACTAGGCATTCGTTGGGTTAGTACTGACAATATTTCCTGCAATGACCTCCCTCCTCTCCTCTTCCACCCACCCAAACCTGTGCTCATATTTATTATGGGCGTATACTCTTCAAGTAGCCCTTTTTAAATATAACATATTCACACAATAACAGCCAAGGAAGCAAAAATCAGTCAAATAAATCAATGATGATAATAAATATAATAGTGATACAACAATAATGATAATCACACAATACCATAAGACAACAACATAACAATAACAACAAAAAACACATGGAAAGGAGAAGGGAGTCAGAATCAAGTCAAGTCAAGTCAAAAACACTTCAATCATCCCATGGAGGGAAATGACGATACCGACAGGCACATTGATAAGTGTAGTTATCTCAAAGACACAAGAAAACTACATTTCAAATTGGTTTGAACATTCCAAGGTAACCCCTCCCCCCCTAAATTATCACACACACAAACACAAGTGCCTGTAGCGCTGCACACACGCCACACAGTGCATGCACACACTCACACACACACACACACACACACACACCACACACGCACACACACACACACATGTCAATGTAGGAATACAATGTTATAAAAGCCATTGATTTGGAAAGACATATAAAACTTATTATTTACCCATGCACATAGGCACTCACACACACACACCTGCACACATCCATACACACACAAATATACGAATACTATTTTATAAAGATCATTGAATAGTATACACATAGGCTACGCACACACACACACACACACACACACACACACACACACACACACTGACAATCTGGGAGGTATATCACAGAATTGAAAAAAGTTGGTCAGTGCTGCTGTGAATTTAGAATTGGAATGACTACTCGGACAAAGCAATTTCTTTTTCTGTTTGTTTTACTGTTGGAGCACAAAGTCCTCAAGGCAACAACTGAAATTCGGAAGGCACAGCATGGCTGATCCTTGGCAGTGGCTTTACCAACAGGCTGCTGATGGCAGTACACTTCAGATCTCTTTGTTCTTCTCCAATTGTTTTTGAGCAGATTCTAACAATTTTCGGAAGACTATTCAATAGGAAAAGGGAAAACACATTCAAAAAAAATAATACTTAAGAGACAACTAGGCTGTACAAAGTGTCAGTGTATG
>CM054163.1:36259070-36367167 GCA_028751875.1 Rapana venosa
TGAACAAAAAGAACCAATAAGCATACAAAAAATAATGAAAAGAACATTCTAGAATGCTAATTAGACCATCCATTGACATTGTATGGAAATTTTCAAAAAATATTCTGCTGGAGACTACAGCGTAATTTAAATGTTTCTTTATGTGTTTTCACAAAATGCTGGAGTTTACATAATATTAATGTTACTTTGTTTGGGTTCACAAATGTTAAGCTAATTGGAACTTAGCTGTAATTGTTTTAAATTTTCAGTGCTTCAGCAATAAACTTTGCAATCGATTTGATCACAATATCATCATCGGACGATAAGATAGAAAAAATATCTTGCCTTTCGGAAAAAGCTTCTAGATTAGAACACCACAGTTTTCACGTATGGAAACATATGATTGACAATGAAACAGGAAATGCACTTCATCATCAAGAATATGACCACACATAGGGCAGGGGAAACTGTGTGGACGTTCAGGTTGAAACCATCTTTTGTTTGCATTGAAGCAGTGTTCTTAGTCGAAATTTGCATAAATTAGCCCAATCCCATTTGTCAGTGACTATTTCGAAGATATTTTCAGCTTGAAAGCACACTTAAACGAAAAAAAACCCAGCAGTATTTATCTTTAACTTTCCATGTCCGAGTCCCAAATTTTGTTTAAATGAACAAATGAGTCTGTTTTAAAATTCAGAAATAAACCCATGCTCGCTACCTACTTCCTGAGACAACCACACCGATTCCAAAACCATGTTCTGTTTAAAAACTTTTTAACTTGATATGCCCAATTCTTCTTACCCAGCTCCATTTGTATATCCATCATGTCATAAGACGGGCCTACAAAAAAAGTGACCCTGGAAGTTTCAGTAGTTTTAGCCATTTATTAATACAACTTAACAGACGTTCTGATGTTTAAAAGGATACTTCCCGTTTCTCCATATAGTACAGTATTTGACGAATGGTTTGGGACATTTAAGAAACGTTTGATAGCATATGTATGTATTTTTTCATTTGTGGATTAACAGTAAGTCCCCATATTTCAGATGCATATGTAAGTAAAGGTTCTATTTAACCCTCTAACAATTTCCAAAATAAAGAACAATCTACTGAATTCAGCTTTCGTAACGTTTTTAAAGATTTCGATTTACACCTTTTTTCCCTTTCCTGCAACATTCACGCCATGCAACATTCAAACTTAGCTTCGTTTAAAATGTCATCCCCCAGGTACTTATAAGAATTCACACTTTCACTTCAGCATTTCCATAAAACCATTTTTCACGCCGTTTTTTCCATATTGACTGATAAATCTAGGCGATCTGCCTTCCTTTAATATATCTAGCTGGTTTTGTAAACCTAGTACTGTGTCAGACAAGAGATCATATCATTGGCAAATAGTAGTAAAAATACCTCCATTGCTCCTGAGATAAACTGAATACCATGTTTTCCTTTTTTTTGTTTTAATTTAACGGCTAATTCGTTTTCAAAAAAGAAAATAATTGTGGAAATTAATATAACAGCCCTTTTGGACAAATTTGAAATATTCCGAATAATCCATATCCCGCGCATTACACATGCTAATACTGATTTTATTACACTCCTTAGTGCCATATATAATTTACCGTTTATTCCATTTTTACGCAGAACAGTCCATAAGTATTACGATTAACAGAATCGAACGCCCTTACAAAAAACAAATGCAACAAATAGTTTTTTATTTGATTGCAAGTATTTTTGAACAATAGAGTATAGGGTGAATATTATGATCAGTTTGTTACTAAATTTGCTCGAAACCTGCTTGTTTCTTCAAGCAGTTTTTCATTCTCTTCAGCCCTTCTAGTTTACCTTTTATTCATATTATAAGTATATATTTTGCGACGATGCTAGTGTAGGGCTATCACGATAATTGTCTGTTTTAGTGCTGTAGCCTTTTTTGTAAATAGGACTTCACATTAATTATATGACTTGGCCCACGCCAAAGCGGAAAGCAACCTCTTTCAAAAACATCGTTGTAAGAGTTGAGTTAGGAAGGAAAATAACAATTTGAGTGGCGTTTTTTAGCATTTCGCCTATTATTTTGTCTGGGACCAGACACTTTTTCTTGTTTTTAAATTTGGTGGATACGGCTATTACTTCATTTTCTTTGATAGGTTCATTAAACAATGGTCATTTATCGCTTTAAACAATTGGATCATTTAAACATAAGGATCATTAAACAATGTGAGAGAGGAGAGAGAAAGAGAGAGAGGATAATTTGGTATAATGTGAGGGGTATCTATTTAACCTTTGTCTCCTACTGATCCAAGTGTGGATTTTATCAATTTTTGATGCATGATGCGGGATGTTACAAAATGCTTTTGAAGATGTTAAATTGATTAGTGTTGTCTAAATTAATTAGTGAAGGGAGTTCCACAGCAACAGGGCTGAGGAGAGAGTAAGAGAGGATGAGAGGAGACTGATTTGAGAGAGTGAGAGGAGAGAGGGACTAGAAGAGAGACTGAGTAGATAGAGAGAGAGAGGGAAAGAGAGAGAGAGCTTTCTGTCACTGCTAAAACAAAATCCAAGTCAGTCAGTTCAAATCAAAAGTTCCTAACACTTTTCCTTTCCTGTCCTTCTGGGAAAATACACTAACAACGAAAAGTCCACATTGTAAATTATAAACACAGAAATTTCAACAAGAAAAAACATTTTATAATGAAGAACAATTATACATAATAACCATTGAAATTACAAAACGGTAACACATGATGTGCACATATTCACAATGTTAGTTTATTTCCGATGAACGCTTTGAGGTATAGGAAATTAGGAATAGTGATATTTTGCTGAAAACTAAATACCTATTTAATTTACTGTTCACAACTTAGGATTTATAGGAAGCTATTTATTCTGTAACACAACAACAACAACACTTGGATATATAACATGCTAAAATTTGGGAAGTAATACATAAAATATAGAAAAAGCTAGAGAAATAACCACTATACATAAAAAACAATAAACACCAACAAATTATAGGAATAGAAGGCCTTTGAATTTGTAAGTGTTAATCAAGTTTTCTGATTTAAATAGTTCTGTGTTCCTTCTATGAACTTTTGTTTTTGAAGGTTCTCATTTTAGGATGAAGGGATTGTTTGTTAATCCCCGGTGTTCAGGACTTAGTATTGTAAGGCTTACTTGATACAGATATTAATTATGCCGCCTGAGGAATGAAGTTACAAGTTGCCTGATCTGTTTTTGATTTTTCCACCATTTTCTTTGGGGCTTTTCCAACTTATCATCACTTGTTTTTTCATTTTCTGCTATTAATATTTAGGGTGTTTAGCATTATATCCCTGTCTTTTCATAGTAACGCTTACACTGATGTACAGTATCAATCATATTATATATTTATCATATCAATTGCAGAAACTAACAAAAGATTGGCCTCCTCTCTCCCTCCTCCTTCTTCCTCAAGCTCAGACAGCTATTGATGTTTGTTGTGAGCAAAAATGCCTCAGGCGCCTCCTGACAAGTCAGGCCCAGACTCAGTCCCTGAGTTAAATCAGAAGCAATGCAGACTCTAATATCCAAATTCCTTCAGATGGGTCTAATAAAACCAGGTGCAGTGTGTGAACCCCAAGTTCTCATGCACACACGTTCAAACCTGTGCTGCCTTTACCCAAGACTAAGCCATTTTGTGCTGGTGCGTTTAAAGAAGACAAAATTGAGTATCTGTATATACATGAGGACTGGATGTAAATGTCAAGCACAGGAGTGATATATAGTCAGTTTCATTGCCATTAAAATGTTAAAAAAAAAAAATATGTTCAATAACGTTGCCCTAAATAAAATGTAACACTCACCATTGGTAGTCCTAACTCAGTGCTATAGCCAAGGAAGGAAACACAAAACTTGATCAATCAAGATGTCTAACCGTGCAGGCTAAACTAATCGAACCTTAACTGCAGTTTCTGGGTGAATACCAAACGGACAGTTGCCTATTATAGACACTTTATACAATGGACGACTTCAGAGAAGTTGTTTTTGCTGTGTCTTCAGGTTGATATCTAAGCCTACATTAGAGTTAAAGGGAACTTTCTGGAAAACCATATTTAAAATGATACTACTACGATACTACTATACTACTATATACTACTACTACTACTAACAATAATAAGAATATTAATAATAATAATAATAAATAATAATAATTAATAATATATAATAATACATGGATATTATATAGCACAATATATCTTGCTACAAAACAAACCAAAGGCCCTTTCATTCATTCTACTCATTCACATTGCAGATTGTTAACATTTATAATAATAATAATAATCTTAATAATAATATTAATCAATAATTTATAATAATAATAATAATAATAATATAAAATAATAATAATAATAATATAATAATAATAATTTAATAATATTAATAATAAATGTATGTATATAGCTTGTATCTTGCACAGACAAATTCAAAGGCTTGCACACAAGGACGCATTTCTTTACACAGTCATGCAACCCAATAGCAAGTATAGTTCTAACATGTCCAAGTGACACTCACAACACACACACACACGTTATACACTTTGGCAGGGTGTTGGAATCTTTTGGCTGTTTTAAAAGCAGGGATAGTTATGAAAAATGAAACAGGAGAGGAAAGTGTCTTAGGTTTGAAACAATAGGTCTTGAGGCCAGATTTAAAAGTGTCACAAGAAGGTCTTTGGCGAAGGAGATAGGGAGGCCATTCCAAATCAATGGAACAGAAACAGAGAAAGAGCGATGGCACAACAGTGAATTGTTTGAATCTAGGGATTTTTAAGCACAAGGAATCGGCCAGCAGAGTACGATGAAGGGAACAGAAGGGGTGTACGGTGGAGAAAACCACAGAGGTTAGGAGGGTGCTGCCCCTGTGGAGACATTTGTAACAGAGGGTATCTGATCTTATAGTTTATTTTTTGTTGGAACAGGAAGCCGTCGGAGAGTTGGCAAGATGAGGGGTATGTGCTCAGATTTTTTCTTTCTGAGGAACTAGTCGAGTGCTGAGTTTTGAATACGTTGAGGAGTGATAGATGTGCTGGAAGACCAGCAAAAGAGAATTCGCAATAGTCCAGCCTGAAAGATTGAGAAATGCCACGATTTTGATGTTGCATTGGTGACGGGTAATTTTGAATTGCACTAATATGCCCTAATTGATAGATGGCCAGGGACTGGCCGATCTCGGATGAAGGCGTTTTTTGCTTAGAGTGTGTTTGTTGTCATTATTGAACCCTCTAGATACTTGACAGCAGTGGATAGTGGGACTGATGCATTTCCGATTTTATTGAAGCTGTTGTAATGGAAGAGAGTTTGTTTTGGTCCTACAAAGCTTGGCTTCAGTTTTACCATGCGTTTAGTTGTAATTGTTCTCTATCATCCAATTTTGGGATATCTGAAAAGCAGTTGGCCATATTTATCGAAGAGAGAAGAACAGATTTTCAGGACGTCACTGATTGATATGTAAATTCATCTGCTTATAAAGTTGATGATTGAGCTGATGTCGTTTAATTATATTGTGGACTGTGGTGTGGTGTAAGAGAGTAAAAAGAACGGGACCAGAACTGATCCCTGCAGGACTCCACATTCCAGTCTGGCAGGTACTGACTGAATCTTGTTTTACTGGTGACTGTCTGGAATCGGTCAGTCAGGTATGAGCTAACCAGGTGGAGGGCTGTACCAGTAACACCAAACTTTTCTTGAAGATGGAGTGAAGGACTTGAGTGGTTAATAGTTGTCAGGCTGCAGATAAGTTGAGTAGAGGGAGAAGGGGAGATTTTCCTGAGTCATGAAGCAAGTAGAAGCAGTTTAAGGTGTGGAAACTAGGTGGTTTCAGTGTGGGATGGGCATAGGCAGGTCTGAAACAGCTAGAAGAAGACTGTGGAGAGAAGGGGTTGATTTGGGCTGTTTCAGAACTACTCTTTCTAGGACTTTAGAGATAAACGGAGGTTTGAAAAACCGGTCTGTAATTCTTCAGATTGTTTAGGGTCAAGGTCATGCTATTGGTAATGGTGTGACTAAAGCAGTTTTGAAGAGCTGAAGAACATTTCCAGAAACAAGAGATGAGTTTCCTTCTTCTTGATTAGTGGTCAATAAGCTGTGGCAGGCACTGCTGCGAACTGAGAAGCAGGTTTAATAATAATAATGTAATAATAATAATAATAACAATAATAATTTTTAATAATATATGGTAACTTTATATAGCGCTGAATTTGTAAAAAACAAACAAATCGAAGCGCTTGTACTCAATCATTTAAGGCATGCAACGCTCCTTAACATAAGGTAGGCAACAGATTTTCAAATCCATGCGCGACACTAACGCACGCTCAAGCACGCACGCACGCACACACACAACACACACACACACACAGACCACGGAACAACACTTAGAAGGTGAAGATGCTGTTGAAAATTAGGGAAGATATGTAGGGGGAAAGTCTCAGGTAGGAAATATGTGTGTTTTGAGGCTGGTTTTTGAAGGAATCATACGTTAAAGGCTTGTGGGCGAGTGAAAGAGGGAGGGTCATTCCTGTGGATTGGACAGAAACAGAGAAGGAGCGACGGCAACAGGGGTTGTTTGATTCTGGGTGTTTCGAAAGCTCAAGTATCTGTGGCTGGTGATAGGGACAACGGGGTTGGATGTGTATCAGGTGAGACAGTAACTTACAGAGATAAGTGGGTGCAGATGTGTGGAGAGAAATTTGAAAAAGAGGGGTATTGATTTTATACTCCAGTCTTTGTGAGACAGGCATAAACCAGTGAAGACGATCGCAGTAAGAGGAGTGATGTGTCAGATTTTTTCTTTCTTAGGACCAGTCGAGTCTGCAGAGTTATTGTTGCGTTGAAGAGGAGTCCTATACATGATGCTGGTAGGCAAGCCCAAGAGAATTACAGTACGTCTTATGTGAAAGAATGAGAGATGTGACAAGCTTGGAAGTGCATCTGTGTGACAATGATACTTGCGAATCGCGCTTATGAGCCTTTTCGTAATTTGTTAGTAGCAAGAATGGCGCAGGTCTGGGTGATGGTAGTTTTCATAGAGAGTTTGTTGTCAAGAAAATATGCCTATATACTTCAAAGAGTTGGACAAAGGTAATGACGTTTTGCCGAATTATATTGAATTTTGGGTCATTAACAAACCCTTCAGTATAAAACTGATCGAGTCTGTATCAAGTTATTAAACAAAATAAGCAATATCAGTACAGCAACAGAACATATCATACCAATATTTTAAAACGTAATAAGCATTCAAAATGAAGCATTGATGAAGACAAATAAAACTCGTGTAATTGGCATGACACAAGTTAAGAGTTAAAGAGAGAGAGGGAGAGATTGGGAGAGAGATAATGATTCTTCATTCCATTCCATTTGTTTTGCTATAAACCTAGTGAATCATGGTGGCCATATCAGGGCTGTCATTCATTTCATTTCAGTGGCTCCAGTAACTTTGACTTCAAGTTCAAACCAACACCTCCGAATACCTTCAAATATCCACCACTGTCCATCTGAAAAGTATCACCATCACATGTCACAATTACCAAAATCGTGCTATTACTTATGGCTGTGCTGAGGGGGACCTGCGATTCCCTTTATTACTTCATCCCATGATTTACCAACAATAAAACCACCAAAACTTAATAGTCTACCACTTTTGTAAGTACATAACCCTCACATAAAAAAACGGCACCTAGGTAACTGATCTGCACTGCTGAATCGCTCCTAGTGCCCCTCATCTCTGTGCTGAAGCATCACTTCCTGGCTGCCAGTACATCCAGGAACAGGGCACACTGTCTTAGGATATCAAGAAACTCAATTACTTTTTTCTTAAAGTTTTCTTGAAAAAAGCAGGAGTGTGGACTAGTAAGGGCAGAAAATAAGCCAGAGAGACAATAGAAAGGTATGAGAAAGACAGAGAGAGAGAGAGATGAGGAGAGAGAGAGAGAGAGAGAGAGGAGATGAAGGAGAGAGAGATAGAGAGAGAGAGGAGAAGAAGAGAGAGAGAGAAGATGAGAGAATGAATGAGAGAGAGAGAGAGAGAAGAAGAAGTTGAGAGGAGATGTGATTGTGGTGATGAGAGAGAGACAGAAGAATGGAGAGGAGATTGACGAGTTGAGAGAGAGAGAGAGAGAGAGTAGTGGAAATTTCCTGGCACATAATTTTCAACAGGTGGGGGTTGGGGTTGCTTTTTATAATCTGTATAAAATAAAATGGGACAGAAGCGAAACCAGGTCTTCAAAAAGAAACGGGCAAAGATTGGTATGCTTAGGTGTGCACACACACACACACACACACACACAACACACACACACACACACACACATACCACACACACACACACCACACACACACACTGATACACACACTGACATACTCACACTTGACACGACACTACTCCACACCACACCACCACACACACACACATCACACAAACAAACACACACACTCAACACACACACACACCCACACACAAACTACACACATAGCACACACACAGAGCATGTGAAGATTTAGGCAGGCACACCCATATGATTACTAGTTCTCAAGAACAGCAACTACATAATATTACAATAAAACATTTAATAAAAAAAAACTACCCAAACATAAATGGAAACCTTTTAATTAGGTACAGTTCTGGAAAAATTAATCCACAACTATCACACGATTAGAACAAAGAATTAAAGAAGTAAATAAGCACACACAATCAAATGAATCACCTTTTTCATAACGGATTGTTTACTCATTTAGGGCTTCCCAGGGAAAGTCTAAAGCACTGCCACCTGTCAGGCCTAAAGGGCATGCCTGTTAATGCATCCTCGCCCACACACAGGATGTGGGCAGTTGCCACCTGACCAACTCAACCAAGAAGCAGCACAATAAAGGACATTTCCATTGGTAACTATCTTCAGTGCCCCCCCCCCCACCTCCTTCCCCCTTCCGACTTTCACTACAAAAACTTCAGGTATGAAAATTTGAAGGATGGTTAGGACTTTTTAAGGACCTCCACTCACGTTTTAAGACTTTCTTCACCACAATTTGTTGACTTTTATTTGAAACAAAATTCACAGTTTGAAGAACTGACAAAACAATCAAACATGAGGGAAATTTTGTGGACATCCTCTTATAATAAGAATCCGGCATTTTAGCTGCAGCTAATCAAGACTGTGGTTTTGATTCCAAGGTCTTGGACTATCACAGAACTCCACAATGTGAGTGGTCAACTTACCTACAGATCCCTGCCTTCCTTCCTTGCATGCTGGTTCTCCATGTTGATAGAAGTTACTTTAGACATCTGTTAGTGTCACCTTTTTCCAAGACACTGTTTTGAACAAATGTTCCCACCACCTGTTTAAAGAAAACGTTAATTCATCCACAGATTTTATTAGATTGGGGGTGGGTGGGTGGGGAGTGGACAGGGGGGAAACAATGATGATGGCAGTCACTGCTGTGGACACAGATTTTCACATGACAGCACACTGACAGAAACAGCGGATGCCCAACAGCTGTGAGTAAAAACAATGTGAGAAGTGTGGTGGTTTTTTCAATTTATTTTCATAGCACAAAGACCAAAAGTATAGGACAAGAGATAAAGATAGAGAGGGGGGGGGGGGAAGGGAGAGATGAGGAGGAGAGAGTGTTGATGGAAAGGAGATTCGGATTGGGATTCGGAAAGTTATTCATAGGCCATAGACCTCATGAAGGGATAGTGAACATAAAAAAAACATTACACTTACAAAATCGTTAAAAAATCAAAATATATACAAATAATTTAGTATAATATGTAACAAAACATCATTTTGACGTTGGCAATTTCTCTTACTTAAATGCCCTAGACAGAAAAAAGAGACAAATTCCTGTATGTCTTTGTGTCTAACAGATGATAAGAGTAGACTTAGTTTGAAAAACACATGGCTGTCGGTAATATTTTTGGCATTATATATCTCTCTATAATATCTTGATAAGCTGGACAGCATACCACAAAGTTGTACTTCATCTTCTTTATCTGTTTTACATAATGGACAAATCAAATCACTATCCTTAAAGTCTTTATATCTAAAGTAATTCGTGGTCAAATCAGACACACCTAATGTAAATCTGGGTCATAATATATATTCAAGTGCAAATCCATGTCAAGTGTCAAATATAATTTCAACTCATGTGAAGTAGAAATGTTCTATACAGACTAAATCGTTCACTACTTTGAATGTGATCCTCCAATCTTGACATCTGCTGTCATTAAACGTTGACGTAAAATTTGAATGAATCCATTTACACTACCAACACCTTGATTCAACCACAATCAACAAGCCATTTTTACTTAGAAAGACACGTACTCAGTAGCCCAGTTATTCTTTCCTCTAATATCTAATTCATATAACATTTTATAAGCCCTAAAAGGAATTCTTGCCTCGTCCATTTGCAAAGTCTAAGCCAATTACCGTATGGTTTGTATAGCAGAATTTATGTAAAAATTGGATATCTATTAGTTTACCATAAAACAAAATCATTAGGAGTGCGCCTTATCAACACATAAAAACCTCTTTAAAGCATACAAGTGTAGGTCTCACAATGACTGGCTGCATTACCTAATCCCCTATAATCAGCACCTACTGTGAAATAAGCTGTACCTGAGCGTCCAAACAGTTTTTAGAAACAACTTTTAAGAGGTATTTTGTAAAGAAGACAACCTTTTCATTATACATATTCAATGCATTTTTTGCTTTACTTGTGAGATCTTTACAAGCAGAAACAAAGCTTAATCATGTACTAAAAATATATTCCTAAATACTTGTAAACATTGACAACTGGCTTATAGTATTACCATACACCCATCTTTCTTCGAACTCAAATGGCCCCCCCTTTCCTGAACACAATAATATTACTTTTACTCATATTTACTTTAAGCTGAAGAGAAGTGGCAGCTTTGCTGCAATTATTTGTTGGGTCTGTACACCAATGACGGTTTCAGATAAAAATTTAACAACATCATCTGCCAGAAAAAGAATAAACAATTCCAAATCATCAAAAGTGATTGTGGCACCATGTCTACCATTAGCAATAAACACTCACAGCAGTTCAATGATAAAAAAGAGAAAAAGAACAGGGCTACATTATCGCCTTGCTTTACACCTGTTGTACAATTAAATTACAGTCTGTCAGTTGTGCGCCACTTCTAACTCTACATTTTACAGTGGCATACATGCTTTGTATACTTTTGTATAATTTACCTTTGACTCCATTTTTTCAACGTATAGGCCACAACAGATGTTTGTTTACAGTATCAAAAGCTTTTTCGAATCAATGAAGGCTACATAAAGTTGTCGATTCAAGGAAAATTGTTTTTGTACTAATGCAAAGAGTGCAAACTTTATGGTCAACAGGGGAAATTTAAAACCTTTTTTAAAACCAGCCTGTTTGATCACGGCGGTGGAGAGTGAGAGACTCAGAGAGAGAAGGGAAGATGGTTGAAAAGAACAGTGTGTGGGGGGTTTTTTTTTATCTATTTATTTATATTTTTTATTTCATTTTTTTTATCGAAGACCATGGAATAAGCATTCATGTGGTGTTTTTTTTTTTTTTCCCGTCCCCCTGTGTATGCAGTTTTGTTAATGTTGTCAACGATTCCCACCGGCACACAATGGGTTACTCTTCCAAAAAACAGAATGTGTGCCAAGATATTCTGCAAGCCCTCCCACACCGACTTCGTTTATGTCTCATCCAAAGGACCTTTGGGGAGAATGTTGGTGTGTGTGTGTGTGTGTGTGTGTGTGTGGGGTGTGTGGTGGTGTGTGTGTGTTGTGTGGTGTTGTGTGTGTGTGTGGTGAGGGGGTGCAGGTCTGTGAGGAAAACAGTGTGGTGTGTTGTTGTGTGGGGACTCTGTGTGTTTCTGTCACTGTTGTATGTCAATTTATTAGAGAACAGTGTGTGTGTGTTGTGTGTGTGTGTGTGTGTGTGTGTGGTTGTGTGGGGTGGTTTTTGTGTGTCTGTGTGTTGTGTGGTTACGCATGTTGTGTAACTCTGTATTTACTGGTGTGTGAGAGAGAGAGAGAGCAGATGGGTTGAATGGAACACACAAACCACACACAACACACAAAGGGGACCAGGAAGTCTGTGTGCCAGTGTTTGTTGTTGGTGGGGGGGGGGGGGGAGGGGTGGGGAGGGACAGACTTATGACATTGACAAATTATTTTATTTCGAGGAATAATGAATAAGCACCCATGTGCTTTTTAACAGTTAGTCCCCGCCCTTAGGGATACTTTCATATGATAATAAAGTAAACTGAATACCCATTACACTACAAAAGGAAAAAAAAAACCTCCCAACAAAAAACCAAAGAATCAAAAATAAAAAACAAAAAACACCCCCCACCCCCCCACGGAAAACGAAGAGAGAGGAAAACACACAGACACACAATAACAAAAACAAACACCCAAAGGAACCAAAGGCGGAGTAAAAAAAGGGGGGTGGGGGGAGGGTGTAGAAAGACAACAAAAATTCCCAAAAATTAAGGAGAATAAACCATAAAGTCAAAAATTAGTTGTATCTTTTTAAGGGAAAGCAACAAAAAGTAAAATTCCAAAATATATGTGATTAAGAGGTTTTTTGGGATTAGAGAATTAGAGGAGGAGAGAGAGAGAGAGGGGGGGAGAGAAAGGGGAGTTGGAGAGAAGAAAGGGGGAACCCCGAGGGGGAGAGAGAGAGAACCACGGGGAAAAAATGAAGGCACACAACAGACATAGAAAGATACAGGAGACAAGAGGGTTTCCTGCATGTATTTTAGTGTGTGTGTGTGTAGTGTGTGTGTTAGTGTGTGAGGAGGAGGGGAGGGAGGAGGGGAAGAAGAGGGTGAGAGGAAGAGGAGAGGGGAGAGAGGAAGGGGGGAAAGAGGTGAGAGGAAAAAGCCTGGGTTAGATTGTTGCTTTGGGAGATTGACAGGGCTGGTCCCAGACAATTACAGGCCCGGGCCGAAAACCAGTGAAAGGGGGAGGAAAGGGGTTTGGGGGGGGGGGGGGGGAGGCCCCGGGTTCAAAGTCAGAAGGGGAAGCTCCCAATTACTGCTATGTCACCTTCTCCTCTGCTTTGTGCAGGGTGTCCTTGATGAAAATTTAGCATCACCTGCGGGTTTCCCGGTACCTTGCACTTTGGGGTCTCCAATCAACACCCCCCTTCCATTCCCTCCTTATCAACAAATTATTCCTAAAACCCTTTTTTAGATACCACCCAAAACTCACATCTTGCTCCTTTCATTTTTTCAATTTCATGGAATTCAAAACTTAACTTAAACACACACTTGGGCAAACAGTAACAATTAACACTTTCTAAAGACCTAGCCAAAAGATAAAACAAGATACTAATACACAGATAACCGTCATCTCGCTTCCTTTTTCCTCTCTCTCTCTCTCCTCCTCTCTTCATCTCCCCTCTCTCTCTGTTCCTCTCCCTCTCTGTCTCTGTCTCCCTCTCTCCCCCACCTTCTGCTCTCCACCCTCTCTCTCCCTCTCTCTCTTCTCCCCCCCCCCTCTCTTTCCCTTTCTTCCCTTTCCCCCTTTTTTTTCCTCCCCCTTCTCCCCCCCCCTCTCCCTCTCTCCCCCCCTCTTTCTCTCCCTCTGTTCTCCCCCTATTTTCCCCCCCCTCTTTTTTTTCCCCCCCCTCCCCCTTTTCCTTCCCCTCTCTCTTTTCCTTTTATTTTTCCCCTTCCTCTCCCTCTCACTTCTCTCCCTTTTCCTCCCACTCTTTTTTCCCCCTCTCTCCCTTCTCTTTTCTCTCCCCCTTATGTCCCTTCCTCTCTCTTCCCCCCCTTTTTCTCTCCCCCCTTTTCCTTCATAATTTCTTTTTGTCTCCCCCCCCCTCTCCCTCTCCCCCCCCCTCCCCCCCCCCTCTCTCCCCCCCCCCCCCCCCTTTCCCCCTCCCCCTTTTCCCCCCCCTTCTCTCCCTTTTTTCTTCCCCCCTCTTTCTTTTCCCTTCCCCTCCCCCTCTATCCTCTATCTCTCCCCTTTCTCTCTCCCTCTATGTTTCCCCTTTCCCCTTTTCTCTTCCCCCTGTCTCTTTCTCCCTCCCCTCTTTTCCCCCTTGCTCTCTCCCCCTTTTGTCCCCTTCCATCCCCTCTCTTCCCTCTCTTTTACCTCTCTTCTCCCCCTCTCCCCTCTTCTTTCCCAATCTCTCTCTGTCCCTTCTCTCCCCCTTCCCCCCCCTCTCTATCCCCCCCCCCCTCTCTCCCAACATCTTTTGGTGCGATGTGGTATTATATATTTAGTATTACCCCTGAAAACCACAAAAACCCCCAACCCCACACAACACACACCCCACAACATTCTCGCTTAATGCTGTTTGGTTTGGTTTTTTTTTTCTTTTGTTTCTTGATTTTTTTTGTGTGTGTATGGGTATTTAGAATTAGTATTTGATTTATCAAGTCGCACGGGCATCACAGTACAACAGCACAGCACACACATACACACGCACAGAACACACAACACAAAAAAAAACACAGCAAGCCAACATAGACAAAACAAAATAACAAAAAACAAAAACAGCACAGCACAACACAGCACTCAAACACCACAGCACACACAGCACGCCCAAAAAAAACACACCAAAACCGCACAACACAGCACAGCACAAAAACCAAAAAGACAGCTAAAAACAACAAGCCAACACAAACCAGCAAACACAGCACAACACAGACAACACAGACAACACACACAGACAGCACACCCCAGCACGACAAAACAGCACAGACAAAAAAAAGACACACAGCACAGCCAACACAGCACAGCACAAAACGCACAACACAGAAAAACAAACACGGCGACGCCAACACGCACAGCACAACACGCCAGTCCCTACCCCAGGGTAGGATTGGATTGGAAGCCTCTGTCTGCTCTTGCTGGGGTCAGCAATCTCTAAATTCTTTTCCTTTGATTGTATCTTGAATGCATCTTTTCCAGTTTTTGAGTTGTATGATGTGTGTGGTTTTTTTGGTTGGTTTGGGGTGTGTGGGTTTTTGGGGGTTTTGTTTGGGCCCCTGAAAACATCGGGTGGAGCCTTTTTGTTTGGCCCCGCTTGTGAGTGTGTGTTTGCGCGCGCGCATGCGTGCGTGCCTGTGTGTGTGTGTGTGTGTGCCTTCTGTGTGTGTGTGTGTGTGGTGTGTGTGTGTGTGAGTGTGCGTGCGTCCATGCGTGGTGTATGTGCGTGCATGCATGCTGTGTAATCGTTTGCTATGCCATTATTTTCCTGTACTGACTGTGTGTGTGCATGCATCCTGTTCTTTTCTGGACTATGATATTGTTCCTTGTAGGTCCTGCTGTCTAGTTGGCTGTTGCTACAGCTTTTCTTCTCTTCTCAAAATAGTGAATATTGGTTGAAATTCTTTCCTTTTTGCCCAAGTATGATGATGGAAGTGGATTTCTGCTCATGACTGGTGGTGGTGGCCGAACATGGCAAGTTGTGTTTTGTGGCTTGAGTCCTTTTGCTTTTTCTTGTTTGTTGCTCGTTTTATTTGTTTGCATTTTGATACATTGGTTTTTTCTCTGTCTTGTTTGTTTGTTTTTGTTTTCTATTCCTACCATGATGATTGTTTACTCTGATAAAGGGAGGGACTAGATGTAAAAAATAAGCACATCAATGCATTCATTATCTTCAAAATAAAAGAATATCTCTCTCCATCAGTATAGCAGTGGTGGCAGACAGGCAGGCGGCCATGTTTCTACAGCAACGAGGGATGGTGGAGGTGGGGGTGGGGTGGTGTGGAGTAACAGACAGGCACCAGGCCTGGCCTTGAGCCCTGTAGTCCTGTTATTATTGTCAACAGACTGGGCAGGCCCCTCACCTGACACTTCATTTCCCCCTCCTCCTTTCACATGCATGTCAGTGTGTGAGCCTTTTGCATGGTGTGTTGTGTGTGTGTGTGTGTGTGTGTGTGTTTCTTCTTTAATTTAGGGTCTGTTTGCTCAAGGTGATATAACACCAAAGATAAAGTGTTACAATATATAGAGACCGTGTTTGTGAGTGCTGTGTGTTTGTGTGTGTGTGTATGTGTGTGAGTGCCTGCGTGCACATGAGTGTGCACGTGCGCGCATGCGTGTCTGTGTGTGTATTTCTTTAATTTAACGTCTGTTCACTCAAGGTGATATTAGACAAAAAATAATAATAATAATAATAATAATAATAATAAATAATAATAAAAAAGTGTGTGCATGTGTGTGAGTGTGTGTGTTTCTTTAGGTGTGCTTGCACACACACTCACACATGCACACACGCATGCAGGCACACTTTTACCATAGCTCGATTATGTATATACACATCCACTGGCATTCTTGCAAGCATGCGTGTGTGTGTGTGTGTGTGTGTGTGTTTACCTATTAGTGTCTATGCAGGAGATAAGAGAAGGAAAATCCAAAAGAATTATGGGAAGGATGGGGGGGGGGGGGGGGGAGGGCATTGAACAGCTTAAACTGCAGCAAGAACAATTACAAAAGTTTGCCAAGTGTGTGTGTGTGTGTGTGTGTGTGTGTGTGTGTGTGTGTGTGTGTGTGTGTGTGTGTAAACCAAGGTCTAATGGAAGTCAAGTCAAACTTTTATTTACAGATGGTCATTGAAACCACCTCCAGCTAGTGAATACACTTGGCCCACACAAGAAATCCAGAAAATGGACATGGCATAGCCCAAATGGAGAACACCACAACCAAATAGATTACATCATGGTGAAAAGACGGTTTCAGTCTAGCGTTAACATCGCACAGACACGAAGTTTTCCAGGAGCAGACATAGGGAGTGATCATGATCTTGTGATGATGACTTTCGACTATGTCTAAAGAAAATCCACAGCGGAACAACATCAGGATCAAATTTGACCTCGAGAAGCTGAAGGACCCAGAGGTATTAGAAATTTTTCAAGCAAGGATAGGTGGAAAGTTCGCAGCACTCACTGTGATAGACTCAGACATAGATACACTGACGAATAGTTTCAATACAGCAGTGACTGAAACAGCAAACGAGCTTCTTGGCAAACGCCGGGCCAGTCAAAAACCATGGGTCACACTAACATCCTACAACTATGCAACAAGCGTAGAGAGTTGAAGAAAAAAAAAATGAAAAAAAAAAAGAACAGAACAATATAGGGCAGTCAACAAAAAGAAAACGGAAGTCCATGACGGAGGCAAAATAGAATGGATCGGTAACAGTGCCAAGTCATTGAGGAACTCAGAAAACAATGAAGAAAGCATATCAGCTGGTGGATAGACTGACTAGCACGAAACAGAGAAAAGGTTTAACAATCCAAGACAAAAATGGGAAGTGTCTCACTGACGACCAGGAATATCTGAACAGATGGACAGAATACTGCTCTGACCTGTATAACTATAGAACCCCAGGAGATCCAGAAGTCCTTAATGTACCCGAAAGCAAAGACACAGACAGTCACCCTATCCTCCGAGAAGAAGTGGAAACAGCAGTCAGATCGCTGAAAAAAGGGGAAGTCAGCAGGGGCTGACAACATTCCAGTGAGTTGGTCCAAGTGGAGGGGAAGCCATGATCAGCGCCTACTAGAATCTGCAACAAGATTGGCAGGACAGGAAAATGGCCAACACCATGGACGCAGTCACTCATCATAACCCCCCCCAAGAAAGGAAATCTACAAATGTCATAATTACCGCACAATCAGCCTCATATGTCACCCAAGCAAGGTCATGCTGCAGATAATATTGAATAGACTGAAGCCACAAGCAGAGACATCATTGCTGAGGAACAAGCAGGTTTCAGAGCAGGGCGCAGCACAACAGAACAGATATTCAACCTCAGAATACTATGTGAGCGGTACTTCAACATCAAACAAGACTTTACCAGTATTTATCGATTTTAAGAAGGCATTTGAAAAGGGTGTGGCATGCAGCTTTGTGGGCAACCATGAATTTGTACAGCATCAATGCAAAACCTGATCAGAGTCATCAACAGCTGTACAGCGAGGCCACCAGTGCAGTGTACTACAACAACAACATTGGAGAATGTTTCGAACAACAGTTGGAGATAAGGCAGGGCTGTCTACTCTCACCCACTCTTTTCAATATCTTCCCTTTAGAGAATCATGGTGATGCACTGGAAAAATCATGAAGGATCAGTCAGCATTGGTGGCAGAATGATCACAACATCCGCTTCGCAGATGACATTGATGGAATAGCAGGATCAGTAAAAGAGCTTGCCAGCCTAACAGAAACACTTGGATAAGGCTCCAAAACATACGGCATGGAAATCAGTGCAGAGAAGACCCAAACTGATGACTAATAACACCAACGGCATTAGCACTGATATCAGGGTTAATGACAGAAGCTGGAAACAGTTCAAAGCTTCAAGTACCTGGGAGCCATTGTATCAGACCAGGGATCCAAGCCAGAAGTAGTATGCAGGACTGCACAGACAATAACAGCTTTGTCAAAACTAAACACCATCTGGAGAGATAGAATATCTCACTTATCTCCAAGATCAGACTAATGCGCTCCCTTGTCATACCCATATTTCTGTATGCCTGTGAATCATGGACCCTGACTGCAGATTTGGAGAGAAGAGTACAGGCAGTGGAGATGAGATGCTTTCGGAGACTCCTTGGCATCTCCTACAAAGACACATAAGCAACGAAAGCGTGCATACAGAATCCAGCAAACCATTGGACCCTATGAGAACCTTCTAACGATCGTGAAAAGCGTAAACTTAAGTGGTATGGGCATGTCACAAGATCCAAGGAATTACAAAGACATTTTTGCAAGGCACTGTCCAAGGAGGAAGAAGAAGAGGCAGACCAAGGAAGAGCTGGGAGGATAACATCAGTGAATGGACAGGCCTAGAACTCAACAAAACCCTGAGAAAGGCAGAACAGAGAGAGGAATGGAGGGAACTGGTTGCTGGAGTCTTTGAGGGTGCCCCACGGTCGTCAGACTACGGGGACAGATAGAGACATTGAAAAAACAGGGCAAGTGTGTGTGTGTTGTGTGTGCATGAGTGTGTGTGCATACATACATGCATACGGGTGCCAGCGTGTACATACAAATAACAAATGGCCCATGAATGAGGGGGGGGGGGATGTGGAATATTTACTTTTGAGGATAATAGAAAAAGTACTAAAACTTTCTTTTAAAAACCCCCATTTTAAGAGCAAACATGTAAATGGATAAATATGTAAGCAACATGAATGGCAATTATCACAGCAAACACACACACACACACACACACAAAGCACCAAGCACTCACACACACACATTTTATAAAAAGTGCTTTGGAATAGAAAGAAACATCACAGTTGGTTTCCTACATGACCTAATTAAAATGACAACAAGCAAACAACAAAAACAGTGTGTATCAGTGACTGGCCTGATGACTGCTGAATGGCTTCTAGCCTACAGCTTTAACACCAATACACTTAGTTCATTGTTCTCTCTGCTAGAAAAGGATAGTGTTATATTATTATATATATATATATATATATATATATATATATATATATATATATATATTATATATATAATATATTGTTATATATATATTTGTTATATATTTTATATATTATAAAATATATTATATATTATAGGTTGCAATATCCTGTTTGTTACAACTGTTTAACCATGATATGGAATCTATGCCGTGATGATTATTTGGGCACTTATACATTGCATTTTCTTCTAAGTTTTTCATTAATAAATCAAGTATTTAATGTGTTCTTATGGCCAACCCCCTTCCCACTGACCCCTTGTGAATGAGCTGAAGTTGACCACATAAAACTACTCTCTCTCTTTCTCTCTCAATACCCTTCAGCTAAATTATACACTCCCAAAACAATTAAAAAAACAAAGCAAAAACTAACAATAACAAAACAGGTAACAATTGTAAGGAAAGGAGAAAAGTAAAATAAAAAAGGTAAAAAATTCGAAAAAAAAGGAGAGAGAGACAGACAAGAAGACAGACAGACAGAGAAGAGAGACAGACAGAGGAGAGAGATCAGACACAGGAAAGACAAAGACAGACAAACAGACAGAGGAGAGACAAGGAAGGAAAGAGATTCAGACAGACAGAAGAGAGAGAGAGAGAAGGGGAGGAGAGAGAGAGAGAGAGAGAGAGAGAGAAGAGGAGAGAGAGAGAGAGATAGAGAGAGAGAGTGAGAGAGAGAGAGAGAGAGAGAGAGAGATTCAGACAAACAGTCAGAGAACAAAAGAGAATTCTCAAGAACTCAAAGATTTTAATGTACTTTAGCCTTTGGCCACAATACATCGACATGTTAGGTCAAAATGTACAGAACAAAAGAGAGAGATACAGAGAAAGACAAACAGTGGAGAGATAAAGAGAGATTCAGACAAACACAGGAGAGAGAGAGGGAGAGAGGGAGAGAGAGGGTTCAGACAGAGAATCAGAAGAGGAAAGGAGAGAGAAACAGGGGGGGGAGAGAGAAACATGGGAGGGGGAGAGGAGAGAGAAACAGGGGTGGGGGAGAGCGAAACACAGGGGCATTGGACAGAACAGGGGGTAGGGTGGACAGAGACAGAACACGGGGGGGGGGGGGGGGGGGGGGAGGGGGGGGGTAGAAAAGGAGAAGAGAGACAATGACAATGACGTGACAATGACAAATCTTTTATTCGAGGATAATGAAAAAGCACACAGTGCTTTTTTACATCCCGTCCCGCCGTAGGGATCCAGCTTCATATAAAACCAATACTTATACAGTCTACAATAAAAACAAGGGGGGAAATAACCCTTTTCAAAAAGCTCCCCCCCACAACCCCCCCCCCCCCAAAGCAAGCAAATAAAGAAAATCCTAAAAAATACACCCCTACCCCATCCCCAAAAAACCCTAACCAAAACAAGACAAACACAAGAGAGATATAAAAACCAAACCACAAAAGATAATTCAAAAGAGAAAAACAGAAAAAACAGAACAACAAGATCAAGAACGACAACAAATCCAAGAAAATTAACACAACCAAACTTAATAAGTCATAAAGATAAACATCTACACATTTCAAATGGTATAACAAACTGTACAAATAAATAAGAAATGAAATAGGGCACTCATTAAAACTTAAGTACAGAGCCAAGTCCAATAAGTATTGAAATATAAAATATGATCCTTCATCAGGATATACTATACTATAAGCAAAACGATAAAAGGTTTAGAGAGAGAGGACAGAGACAGAGAGACAGAGAGTGTGTGTGTGTGTATTTCAGAGATAATATCCAATATAGAATTCCAAAACAGTATGCGATCCCATCAAACTCATTTTAGATTATATCGTTTTCAAATATATGTCATGATAATGAAATAAACTTAATACCCATTTACATCCACACAATAAAAACAAGAAACAAAACAAGAAGAAATTTAAAATATACATTGTTGAGGGAGAGAATTATGGGTGAGTGAGTGAGTGAGTGTGTGTGTGTATGTGTGTGTGTGTGTGTGTGTGTGTGTTTTGTGCGCGCGCGCGTTTTGTGTGTGTTGTGTGTGTGTGTGGTGTGTGTGTTTTAGCGTGTGTGGGGGGTGGGGGGTGGGGGGTGTTTCAAGGATAATACTAAATATGTAATACTCACATAGCACACGATCAATACAAACACTTTTTAATTATACTCATGCAAATTGAATGCCATGGTAATAAAATAGTGCAATACCATACACTCACATAATAAGAGGGGGAAAAAGCCAATAACGTCATAAAAAGAACATCTACACATTGTAAGTAATAGAAACAAATTCTTTTTTCCAGGATAATGAATAAGTACTCATGTGCTTTTTTACATCCAGTCCCCGCCATGGGGTCAAATTAAAAATGCACTCAGTACTCATACTTTCAAGCAGAAGAAGCAAAGGGAAAAAACTTTTTTTTTACAGAAAAAGAGAGAAGAAGAAAAAACAAACATACAAAAAACAAACAACCCAGACGAGCAAAAGACAAAACATACCCAGAACCCCCCCCCCCCCCCCAAAAAAAAAAGCAAAAAAAAAAAGCAAAAGCAGACAAAAACACCCTCCCAAACAAACAACAAAAGCAAGAAAAAAAACAACTACAAACAAAACAAATGAGGGGAAAAGAGAGAGAGAGGAGAGAGGAGAGGAGTGAGAGGAGAGAGAGGGGAGAGAGAGACAATGACAATGGTTTATTGTGGAAAGCTTACAGCCCATTCACAAGGGGACAGTGGGAAGAGGACTGGCCACAAACACATATCAACCAATAAGTAAAAACAACACACAACTGCCCAAATAATCATCATGACATGGATTCCATATGATGATTTAACAGCTGCAACAAACACCCCTACATTGTAAACTATGAATTTTTTTAATTTTTAGCAGGGCGAGAAACAAGGGACACCATTTCTTTCTGCTGAAGCTTTACCAGCCCTTCAGCAGGACCTCACCTAACTCACTGAGGAAAGCCTTTAGTGTGGACACTGTACCCCATGTGTAAAGCCAGCTGTGACACCAGGGACTTGACCAGGAGACCAGTCAGCACAATATCTGTGTGAGAGGACATGGCAACTTAGGGCCTGTACTGTTGGAGAGGGAGAGGCAGGCAGAGTTAGGACCTAACTACAATAAAGGACTGCTTAAGACGTGCATGGAAAGGCCTGTTGGGAATTTCCAACAAAAATGATCTAATGTTTGGTTTGACCATGAATGTCAAATGTTTTAAGCACATGTTCCCTATCTACTGCGAAAATATGCAAAACATTTGATTGTGATCTTGGTCATGACTATCACATGAAGTGTAGAGAATACAAACATATAGTCAGGAGGAAACAGAAAGAGTTGACATTGAAACAATGTGACATGATGTTTAATTCTGTTAATCAACTACAGTTTTGGAAAAACATATAAAAGATAAAAGGAAAAAGTACAGTGTATAACGATATTTCTGTCAGTGCTTGAGAGACAGAGGGGGGGAGGGGGGAGGAGATAGAGAGAGAGGAAGAGAGAGGAGATATCAGGAAGCTCAGAGAGAATAGATAACAGGAGGCTATGATAAAGAGCATTAATATGGGGAAAAAGAACACCAAACTATATTGATTCAACACCCTTACAAAACCCTTCCACATTTAACACTGCTACCAAAAACGAGAGAAAAACCACCACCACCACCACCACCACCACAGGTACTAGCATGATATGATAGAGATATGAAAAAGAAAATAACATTGTATTAACACGATTACTAACATAAAAATTACACAATGTAACATTAAAAACAAAAGCACTGAAGACACCTACACACAATATTATGTAAAAGGAGGGGGGGCAGAAAAAGAAAAGGGAGGTGAATATTTACAGAAAAAAATACAGGTTGGAATTCACAGCAGCTGAAAGACAATCTGCGACAAGGAAACCCTGTTACTCAATATTTTTGTATTGATTTTTTTTTTTTTTGCAATTTTTTTTTTGTATTTTCCCTTTAAAAATTATTGTCCTGAAAAAAGAAATGATCCACCAGTCCCCCCTTAAACTTTTGCTAACATACACTCCAGGGGCTTTTACTTTTTTTCCTTTTCACATCACTTCTTCTTTAGAAATTCTCTCTGTCAAACACACACACCACACACCAACAACCAAACCCCAAATTACGTCCCTTAGCTCCCAAAAAACTTTTAATTTTTTCAATTCCTCACATGTCACCCACACAGACCCCAAAATTGTTTGATCCCCAAAGGGGAACCATAAAAAAACCACCCCCCCCAAACTACCCCTTTCCAACCCAAAACAAAACCAAACACCCCAAAACCAACACACGGGGCATTGCACACTTGCATTTGGCACCACTTAATTTTTTCGGTCTCTTGTCTACACAACTGGCCATAACAACATCCAACGTGCCCCACTCCCCCCCCAGCCCCAAATCCCCCACTCCTTTGACAGGGGGGGGAGGGGGACATAGGGGGCCGAGAGAGAGGGGGAAATTGGGACAAAACGGGGCCCTGCTTTTCGGAAATTATACATTTTTGGAAAAAATCCAATTTTTAAAACCTTTTTTAAAATAAACCAAACCCAAAAAAAAAAAAAAACAAACTCTTTTTAAAACCAAGGCCAAACAAAAAGATAAAAACTACAAAAAAACCACACAAACACACACACACCCAACCCAACCCCAACCACACACCACAACCCCCACACCAAAAACATTTACACAAAACACCACAGAAAAAAATGTTTGGTAAAATCCCAAAAATCGGCCCAAAAAGGCAAGCAGCAAACGGGGAAACAAAACAAAAAAAAACAGCTAAAAAACTTTCGTCCACCTTCATCCACAACAAAAAAATTTTTGAAATTAAACCTTATCCTTTAGGAAAAAGGGAAAGGAGAAAAAACTTCCCCAAAAGGACAACAGACAAAGGGGACGGGACAGACAGAGGGGGCAAGAAATGGGGGCAAAGTTACCAAACAGGAAAAGGAGTATACAACCAACTTTTCACTCCCCTTTTTTCCTTTCCCCTTCTGGCTTCTGTCCTTTAATGTTCTTTTTTCTCATTCTTTAATACCCTTGATTAAATTTGAATTTTTAACCCTTATTGATTTAGTTAAAAAAAAGACTTTTAAAAGTCAGTTATGACCCAAAGTCAGAGTTTTTTAGAATGTAGAGGTGGGGCAAAAAATTTCTTGGGGGGTGGGGGGGTGGGGGGAAAAAATTTTTTTTTTTTTTTGGGGGGGGGGGGAGGGGGAGGGAGTGGGCCAAAAGCATAGTCCCCAAAAAACACTGGTATCAAGTCCTTGAAAGGGCGGGGTTGGGCAGATCTAAAAAAAAATGGGTGAAGGGGGGTGGGGAGGGGGTGGCGAGGATAGGGAGGGAAGTTGTCATGATACCCCCCCCCCCCAACCCCCTCTCCCCCTTCTTTTTTGCTTTGATCATACATAAAGCATAGGTGTTGTTATTTTTTCCCCTTCCCCAGACCTGTCCCATTTTTCTTCCCCCCCCTTTTGTTCTGTATGTTTGTCTGCATTTTTTTTCTTTTTCTTTTCGCCCCCAAAACACTTTACAAAACTAGTCATATCATTCATCATCTTTCCAATCTATCATCATCATTCATCTTCATCTTCATCATCATAATCATCACCATTCCCTTCAATAAATCAAATATGATCATATCCCCCCCCCCTTTTTGGGAAAAATAATTAAAAATGCTAGCAAAAGGGTTTTTTTTCTATTATTTTCAACAAAAATATGTTAAAAACAAATCTTAAAAAAAACTCAACCCAGAAACTCCATCACATAATAAAATTATGCATAAAAAGAAAATTTTTATTTACCATTCATAAAAAGAAATGCCATGGGGTAGGTTTTTTTGAAAGAAGCGGGGAATCCACCAAAAAATTTCATAAAGTGGATGGTAATTTAAAAAAGTGATACAATTTTGGGTAGTGACAGTTGTCCCAATGCTTGGATGAATGCATGTAATTTGGGCTTGTTTTTTTTTTTTAATTTCATGTATACATTTCCCATTGAACAGGACAGTTTATACATGTCTGCCACCCACAACCCCTACCCAAAGAGAGGAAGTGATGTCTGTTTGACCCTGCCCCCCCTGCTGACCATGCTTTTCCCTTGGTCCATAAAGGGGAAAAACTTTGGCGCTTCACCCCTCCCTTCTGCCCCTTGTTCGGGCCCATCTTTCATGGATGACATTCCCTGAGTGGTCAACTAAAAACCTATGTCTCTTGAAGCCTTTTTCAAGCTTAAAAGTATCAGTTTACCATGCGGGATTTAAAAAATAAAGCTCAGGTTGTGAAAATAAAAACCCAAGACATTAATTTTCACAGCCTTTTTCCCCCTTTCAAAAATTTCCAAAAACAACCCTTTAATTTAAAAACTTTAAAAAGGGGTTTAACCCAAACCCAGTTTGGAAAAAAATTCCTCCCCCCGAAAAATTTTTTTAAATCCTTTAAAAAAACTTTTTAAAAACCAAAACCCCTTTGTTGATGTCCTAAAAATTAAATTCCATGCCCCCTAAAAAAACTTTTCTTCATGATTTTCAAAAAAAAAATTTTTTTGTTTTAAAACCTTTTTTCCCAAAATCCAAACAATATTCCCTTTGAAATTTTTTGAAACTAATTATTAAATTTCTTTTAAAAATTAAAAATAAATTAAATTTTGAAAAAACCAAGAAAAATTTTTTGCTTTAAAAAAAGTTTTTTTCAAATTGTACAAAAAATTTAAAACTTTTTCGGAATTCCTGTTTGGGGGAAAATTTTAAGAAATTTTTCCTTTCCCAAATTTTGGGTTTTATACACAAAAAAACCTTTTTTTTGAACCATTTGCTTTTAAATGTATTTTGGCCAAATTTTTTTTTTATCAAAATATTTAAAATTTTTAAAATAAAATTAAATATTTTAATTATAATAATATATGCCAAATTCCAGTCCTTTTTATTTTTATAGAAAAAAGCCTTTCCCAAAACTGCAAAAAATTTGGAAACCCATTTTAAAATCTTTCCCCCTTTTTTGAAATTTTAACCCAAAATTGTTTTTGTGGGAACAGGTTCCCCAAATTTTTAAAAATTTTTTACAAACACAAAATAACTTTTTCTTTTCTTTACCCGGGATATGCTGAAAAAATGTCTGTTGGCAAGGGCCCCCCAATTTGCCACCCCTGGGGGATTTAGATAATTTTAAAAAAACCCGGGGAATTTCCTTGTGGGGCCCAAATTTTTAAATTAACCTATTTGGGGGTTTGGGCCCACCCAAGGACAAAAACCAACCGGGGTTTACAAATTATTTAGGACAAAAAACCCCCGGCCGGGTTGAACCGGCAAAATCTTGAAAAAAAAAGCCATTTTTGAATAGGAAAAAATTTAGGTCGGGGGAAAAAAAAAAAAAAAAAAAGGGGAAAAAAAAAAGGGGTTTAAAAGGGGGGGCACCTAATGGCTTTTTCCTTTTCCCCCGGGAAGAAGAAATTTTAAAAAATTTTGAAAAAAAATCGGGCCCAAGGCCCCTTTTTCCCACTTTAATTTTTTTTTTAAACCTTTTTTTTTTTTTTTTTTTTTTTAAAAAGTTCATAAAAAAGCTAATGATGGGCTGTTGCATTACTGCAAAAATTACCTTTTTATATCAGTCCCACTCAACATTTTGAAATTTTTCCCTTTAAAACAGATTTATTTGCTTTACAGTACAAATTTCCCAAAAACCCTCCAGGAAAAAAAAAAACAACAAACCAAGGCCGGGGGGAAAAAAAAAAATTGGGGGGGTTTAACCAAGGGCCAAGGGGGAGAGGGAGAGAAAAGGAGGAGAGAGTAGAGAGAGAGAGAGAGAGAGAGAGGGGAGAGAGAGAGAGAGGGGAAAAGAGGAAAAGAGGGGGGAAAAGGAGAGAGAGGGGAGGGGGAAGGGAGAGAGAGAGAAAACCCTCTTTTTTTTCCCGGAATAAAGAATATGCCCCTAGGGCGAAAGGGAGACCCCAGTTTCACCCTTTTTTTTTTTTCCCTTGTGCAGAAATTTTTAGGTACAATATAAGAGAAGATAAAAAAATTTAAAGGGAAATTTAAAGATAAATGGTAGAAAAAACATAGGATTTACAGTTTGCTGAGGGACACCCAACTTTTTTAATTTTGGGTTGATGGGGTTTCTTTTGAAAAATCAATTTTCATTCTTGCAGTTTTTAGTAGGGGTGTCAGGTTTTTTTCATGAATTGGGGATAAAAAAAAAGTTGTGTGGCTGGGGGTTTTAAAAAAGATCTAGGAAAGTTTTTCTGTTCCTCTTTTTAAAATGATATGGAACCCATTTTAAAATTTTAAAAAATTACTAGGGTTTTGGGTTTTTACTGTTAATTTAGTTCTTTTAAAAAATATCAACTATAAAGATAAGTTAGCGGAATTTAAAAGTGATGTTTAGAATTGGGAAAAACAAACCATCACCCCTTTTTGGGAAGAGTTGCTGTACAAAAATCTCTTATTCTTTTAAAAGTTTAATCCATCTCGGGAATTTGAAACCAGATCCCCTGCCCATTTTTATACGAAGCTCCAAAGGTTTTTGTTTTCCCGTTTGTTTGGAAGGGAAAAAAAAAACGATAGAATTAAGGGGGGAAAACTGCATTTTTAAAACGATTAAAAAAGGGTGGATTTAAAACTTTCCCGTTATTGGGAAAATTACATTTTTGCTTTAAAAAATTTTTTTGGATAAGAAAAGTAAAATAACGGGATCAAAAGGGGAAAAAAATATTGCTATAAAAAACCTCCCAATTTTTTTTTAAAAACCTAGAATGCTATGGGCCAAAAACATTTTACCTTAAAAAAATACAAGTTTTTAAAATTCTTTTTGGGCTCTTGTATTTAGAGCTTAAAAAATTTTTGTACTCAAGTCATACCACGAAAACCCAGTACGGCTTCTTGAGGACCCAAATTTTTTAAAATTGAAAATTTTAAAGTAAAAAAACGCTTACATTTAAAACAAGAAAAAATTGATAAAGAAAGGGGTTTTTAAAAAAAACACTTTATTAAAGAAAATGGAGAATTTTTTAAAATTTACCAAAAATTTTTTTAAAATGTACAAGCTTTTGTATTGACTTTATCCCCTACAAGGGGGATGGATATTGCCAAAAAAACAATAGGGTTTAAAAAAACGGGAATTCATATAGATGATAAAACTACTCAACATGGAGGTATGTTTTGGCAAAAAAGTGTATATTGAGCGTACATAAAGGAGCAAAAAAGTACTATGAAATCCAAAACACCCGATAAAAAAAAAAAAACCAAAAATTGTTGTCCAAAGGTCAAAAAAAAAAAAAGCATGTTTTTCCAAAGGGGAAAAAATTTTTCAGAAAAAATACCAAAACCCGGTTTTACAATTTAAATGGCTACAAATTAGAATCGTACATAGAATAATTGTACTAATGGATTCTTCATGTTATGGGTGTAAAAAGATATGCACAATGTTAAATTTTTGTGAAGGAAAGGGGGACTCTATTGAAACTTTTTTTAGGGAACTGTGACTTTGTCGTTTTTTTTGGAATGTGTTGAACATTGTTGAATAAAAAAATGTCTTTAATTTTTCACTCTTTAAAAATGTCACGAGAATTTGGGTCTTTTTTGGGTTTTGGGATCGGTATTTTAGAAAAAAAAATGTTTATTGGTTTTTTTTTTTTTGGGTTTGGTAACTATATAAAATTTAAAGTGTAAAATGACTAGAAAAATCCCAAATTTTTTGTTTTTAAAAACCCAATTTAAAAGTTTGGGGGATATCTTTTAAAAAAATTTTAATTTGCAAGAAAAAGGGGCCCAAATTGAAAAGACTTTTCAATGTTTGGAGTGCATTTAAACCCAATTGTATTTCAAAAACGGATCGACGTTATGTATAAAAAACCCCGACAAACTTGTGGAATATTGCAAACCATTAGAGTTTTTTTTAATTGCTTTGTTTACATTGAAGGGTTTGGTAATTATCCATATTTTGCTGTTTGTTGAATTTAAGGGGTTTTTATGTTCCTTTGTGGGGTTTTTGTTTATTATACATGTAAAATTTTTCCCCTAAAAAAAGTTAAAAAAAAAAAAAAAAAAAAAAAACCCCAAAAAAAAATTGTTGAAATACGAAATTTTAAACGTTGGGGGGAATACGTATGAAAAAACTTTGGTTGGGGAAACGTATGTAAAACTTTGGGGTTGGGAAAAAACGTATGAAAAAACTTTTTGGTTGGAAAACGTTTTAAAAGGGGGGGTTGGGAAAACTTTATGAAAAAAGGGGGGGGAAGGAAACGTATGAAAAAATTTGGGTTTGGGAAAAACTATGAAAAAACTTTTGCTTGGGAATAGTATGAAAAAACTTTGGGTTTAGGAAACGTATTTTAAAACGTTGATTAGGTATACGTATGTACGGGGGAAATTTTGGGTTTTTTTGGGGGAAAAACGTATGTAAAACGTTATTAGGTTAGGATGTAAAAACTTTGATTAGGAAACTTTTTGTAAAAACGTTAGTTGGGAAAACGTAGGGTAAAACGTTGGTTGGGAAAAACGTATGTAAAACGTTTTGGGAAAACGTATGTAAAACGTTGGTTGGAAATTTGGGTTAAAACGTTGCTTGGGAATACTATTTTAAAAGGGTTGGTTGGGAAAACGTATGTAAAAACGTTCTTGGGAATTAAGAAAATTTTTAGGGAAACGTTTTTTTGGGAAAACGTATGTAAAACTTTTGTTGGGGAAAAAGTAGGGTAAAACGTTACTTGGGAATACGTAGGTAAAACGTTGGTTGGAAAAACGTATGAAAAAACGTTGTTTGGGGAAAGTATGAAAAAAGGGGGGGTTTGGGAAAAGTATGAAAAAAAGGGTTGTTTAAATTTTAATATGAAAAACCGTTGGTTAGGAAACGTATGTAAAAACTTTCTTGGGAATACGATGAAAAAAACTTTTGGGGGGGAAAAACGTTTGTAAAACTTTGGTTGGAAAGGGATGAAAAACGTATTGGGGAAAATACGAAAGGGTAAAACTTTTGGTTTAGGAAACGTAGTAAAACTTTTGGGGGGAAAGTATGTAAAACTTTAGTTGGGAAACGTATGAAAAACTTTGGGTTTGGGAAAACGTATGAAAAAGGTTTTTTAGGAAACGTATGTAAAACGTTTTTAGGAATATTTAGTAAAAACTTTTAATTGGGAAAGAAAGAAAAAACTTTTTTAAGAAAATTATTTTAAAAACGTTTTTGGGAAAATAGAAATGAAAAAAACGTTGGTTAGGAAGTATGAAAAAACGTTGTTGGGAAACGTATGTAAAACGTTGGTTGGGAAAAAACGTATGTAAAACTTTAAATTGGGAAACGTATGTAAAAGGGTTGGGGGGAAATTGTTGTAAAACGTTGGTTGGAAACGTATTTTAAAAGGGTTTTTTAGGAAAAACTTTATTTTTAAAAACGTTTAAATTGGGAAAAGGATGTAAAACGTTGGTTAAGTAAAAACGTTTGGGGGTAAAAACGTTTTTGGGGAATTAGTATGTAAAACGTTTTTTTGGAAAAACGTATTTTAAAAGTTGTTTGGGAACAGTATGAAAACCCGTTATTTGGAAACGTTTTGAAAAAACCTTCCCTTGGGGGAACGTTTTTTAAAACTTTTTGGTTAAAAACGTTGAAAAAACGTTTTTGGGGAAATTTAGAAAATTGTTAAAATTTTCTTTGGGTTTAAAGAAACGTTGAAAAAAACGTTCAAAAGGAATTAAAAATTATTTTAAAACGTTGTTGGGGAAAACTTTTTAAAAAACTTTGGGTTTTGGGAAAACGAAATGAAAAACGTTCTTGGGAAATCCCGGGCAGGGGTAAAAACGTTGGTTGGGAAAAGTATGAAAAACCCGTTTTTGGGAATTCGTATGTAAAACTTTTGGTTAGGAAACGTATGAAAAACTTTGGGTTTTGGAAAAATATGAAAAAACGTTGCTAAAAATTTACGTAGGGTAAAAGTTGGTTAGGAAAGTATGAAAAAAGTTGGTTTAAATTAAATTTTGGTTTGCTGAAATCGGTTTTTTTTGAAAAACATCAAATAGATTTTGATGTTGGCTTCCCCATTTTTTGGGTTTAATTTGTGTTTTTAATTAAACTGTATAGGTCTACACTTTTTTGCGATGAACCATATCCGCGTTAAAAAAAAAAAAAAAAAAAAAGAATTGCAAAACCCCTTTTTTTAAAAAGATTTATTTCCCTTCACTGCTGCAGTAAAATCAAAAAAAAACACGGAAGGAAGGAGGGGACAGAGGGACCCTGGGCCCCTATACTGGGGACCAATAAACCTGTGTGGTGGGCGGGGTTAAAATAAAGGGTTTGGCTTTGTTTGGGCAGATGGGGAGTGGGTGTTTGGGCCGATTTGTTTCCCCAGACATGGGGAGGAAAGGTAAAGGTCAGGAAGTGAGGGGGAAAAGGGGGAAAGGGGAAGGGGGGCTGCCAGGGTGTGGGGGTGGGGGGGATGGGGGAGTGTTGGTGGGGGTTGGAGGGGGGGGGGGGGAAAGGGGGTTGCCCTGATGCTGTGGTGAGGGGATTTCAGGGTGGGGGGCAGATGTATTTTATTTTTTTATTTATTTTTTATTTTAACAAGGATAAAGGAATAAGCCCCCCATTTTGCCCTTTTTTTCATTCAGTCCCCCTGTGTTTTGCGGGTTTTTTTTAACTGTTTTACCGGACCACAAAGGCCCCACTCTTCCCAAAAAAGGGGGGGAAAAAGGGAAATTTAAAATGTGCAACAAGATGTTCTGCATGCGGGTTTTTAAAAGGGAGCCTCAGTTTTTTAATTCATCCAAAAGGCTTTGACTTTTAGTTTTGATTATTTTGTAAACTGGGGGGGGGGGAAAAGGGGAAGTTTCATTTTTAAATTGTTAGCAGGCGAACGTCTTTAAAAAATACTGCCCCTTCCTTTCTTGTATGTTTTGTAAGTGTGTGTGTGTGTGTGTTTTTGTGTTTTAATTTTTAAATGTTAAGTTTTTTGTTTGGGTTCTGTGCGGAGTGGTTTTAAAGCAAGCCCCTTTTTTTTGTTTTTACAAAAAATAGCCCCTTTGTTAATTCCATTTTTTTTTCCCCTTTTTTTCTTTTTCTTCTTCCTTTTTTTCTTTTTCTTCTTCTTCTTCCCTTTTTTTCTTCTTTCCCTTTTTATTTTCTTCTTCTTTTTTCTTGTTTTTATCATTGATGTGAAAGCACTTAAACTTTTTAAAGGACATAAACAAGGAGGGGCAGACAAACAAAAAATCACAAAAAAAAAAAACATGTTTAACTCTTCTCAAAAAAACCCCGGAATTTTTGATATATAAACAATGAAACAGGGAAAGAATTTGGGCATTGTCCCTGTTTGGGACAAACCCGGGCCCTAAGTAAACCAAAGGGGGCAGGCTGCAGAGGAAAGGGGGAAAGGAGAGGGGTGGTGACGTCTGGCAGTCCTTAGTGTGGGCTAGCCAAATAGCCCCATTACTGCTTGGGGCAGGCCAAACAGCCCCCCACCCCACACAACCCCAACCCACCCCCACACACACGGCTTTTTTTATTTTTGTAACATTTCTTTTTTTTTAAAATTACCTTTGGGGAAAAGACATTAAAATTAAAAAAAGTACCACACACGCACAAACACACAAATGTTCCCCTGTTTCTTTGCTTTTAGCCTATCCCCATATACCCTTGGCTTTTTGCTACTTCAGCCCGGAAAAGGTTTTTTTTAGAACCAATTCCATTTCAGCTTATAATTATAACAACAGAACCAGTAAACAGACATAAACTTTTCAGTTTTCCCACCTGTCTTTAGGGAAAAAAACTACAAATTTTTTTAAAATTTTTGAAGGTTTTTTTTCAAAATGATGTTTCTGGCACTTTTTCAAGAAATTTGCTCTATTCTGTGTTGTGAAAGGGAAAAAAACAAATTTTCATATAGGACAAACATTTAAAAATTAAAAAAAAAACATGCCCCCTAACAAAATTTACAAACCTTTCAAAACAGGGGCAGGATCTAAAAAAAAACCACATGAGTGTTATTCCCTTTTTTTTCCCCGTAAGGGTAACATAAAATGCAATGAAAAAAAAGTAAATAAACATACACAAATGGGGCAGGTGCATACACAAAACCCCTGGCACAAAAAAAAGCATGATGTTCCCAAACACCAAATTTAGGTAAAGGGATACACACATAAAAAGAAAACACGCAACACAAATGCACGCACAAACACCAAACCCCACCCTGTACACTTTCAAAAATAACCCTGCCCGCACCCCGCATGCATGAAAATTTCAAGTTTTGCACAGCCCCACTTTTGTTGAGAAAAAATTTTAAAAACAATTTATACTGACACACAGTCAGGAAGGGACCTGTGACATGTAAGTCTGTGGCACTTCACACACACATAGGCAAAACCAGCATGCCCCACCCACACAGGTTAAAAATGAAAGCATGCCCCCACACACTGAAACCAAACCCAAAAAAAAAAAATATTTATACACTTGGTGACCCTCAGCCCAAGTACTAATACAAACTAAGTGAACTTAAAAAAAAAACCAAAAAAAGCACAAAAAGCCAGTAGCACTCAAAACAAAACCCCAAAAAAATGTTAAAAAAAACGACACCCCCAAGTAAAAGGATCACATACAAAAAGGGCACCTGCCCAAAAAAGAACAGGTTTTTAAAAAAAAAAATCCCCAGAAAATTTTTCACAGTAAAAATGTTTGGGTTTTGAAAAAACTGGAAAAAAGGGGCCCTTTTCTCAGCCCCTTTCTTTTTGTGGGAAAAACGCATGTTTGTAAAAAAATTTTAAAAAATAAGTTAACAAAAAAAAAATATGCAGCACAGCAGGGACCACAAAAATTTTGGGGGAAAAAATAACAAGTTTCAAGACTTTCATAACCGGGGACTGGTTTTTAAAAAACCTTTGGGGTTTTTTTATTTTTTTATCAAGAATTCCGTCACTCCTTGATCCTTCAGTCTCTCTCCCAAGAAGTTATTATTTTGGGGGGTTTAGTTTCATTTTGAAAAAACTTTTTTCTCCTTTAGTCAAGCATCTTTCTCTTTCTCTGTTTGAAAAACCCCTCCTTTTTCCAAACTGGTTTTTTAAAACTCCACACAGGGTCAGGGGCACATCTTAACGGCTCATCTCTGATATTGGGATGGATTTTTTCATGTTGGGACCATCACTAATGAAATACTTTTTGGGGAATTCTTTCCCTTCTTTTTTTTTTCAAAGGGTTCAGGGGGCCCATCCAAAAGAACAAGTGCATTACCCCTTCCAATCTCAAGGCCTTTGACATTCAAACTTTCTCAAACCGAGTGCTGAAAAGCCTATCACAAATCCCCACCCACACGACATTCCCACACTTCAACACGTTCTTACTAACGGGTTTATGAACATGACCTCCCACCGAAACCCCTTTTTCCTGGGAAAGGGAGGGGGACCTCATGGGACACCCAAGATATGGAAAACTAGAGCAACAGTGGAAAAAAAATAAAAACCAAGAAATAAGCAGCTCTTTAGGAAAAAAAAATCAACAAAGTCAAAACCTTTAAACCAAACAGCAAAGACAAAGTATTAAATCTGGGGCAAGTTTTTTGTGCTTTTTTCCATGAAATTTCTTTTTTCCCCCCACCCAACTCGTTGGGTTGGGGAAAGGGAAGCCCTAGCCCACAATCCGCAGAAAATCTGGAAATTCCCGCGGGATTTTTCAAACTTCCCCTTTACAAATCTGCAGATTGGGTTCCCGATTGTTTGATTTTTTTCCAACCGGGCCTCTCAAACCCCAATTCCAAGACTCCTTCCCTGTTCCAGTTGCCCATCGTCAACCCCAGCACTGGAAACCCCCCTTTGTCCCCACCTTTTAACATGCTTTACTGCTTCTGATTAGGGAAAATTTTCCAATTTTTATCTTCTGACTTATCTGCAGCCCTTTTACACAAAACACCATTCAATTCTTTGTCCCGACTCCCCCCCAAAAAACGTTTTCTATTACGGAAAAGCTTCAACCGGGGTTTGTTCATACCTCACAGACGGTTCCAAAAATGTTGAAATAAACAGGATTCAATTTTTCACCTGGAAACTGGAATGTGGAGCCCCCAGGGATTAGTTCTTGGCTGCGTTTTTCCCCAAACAACACTGGGTCTTTCTTTCACATTAAAAACCCTCAACAGGCCCCCCATCATTTTTATGCTGATGGGCTTTAAGAAATTTTAGCAGTGATACCCTGAAATTTTTTTTAAAGTATATAATGAAAAAAATTCAGAAATATTGAGAAACATGAGGGAAATTTGTGTAGGTGGCCCCCAAAATCAACAACCTGAGATATGCAAAATGACACGTCCTTATCGCCGACTCTGAAAAAAAAAACTGCAAAAAATTTAAAAAACATAAAGACGAAAAAACGAAAAAAAAGGGTTCCCGCTCCCAAGCAAAAAAGACAGAATTTCATGGTGAAACTCGAAAAAAGGGGTTATAACCCCAAAGAACTTGCCTGTTTAAAAGGGGGGGAATCAGGGGAAAGGGAAAAACCCCCTTTAAAAAAAATTGGTTGTACTATCACCCCCGAGGGGGAAGTGTGACGAGAAATCAAGAAGGGGAAAACAGTCAAACTAAGGCAACTTTTAAAAAACATGAAATGCATTTTTACCAAAAGTAAAATAAGCCTCAAAACAAAGATCCAAAGTTTTGAGAGCCCTTTTTATGGTCCAATCTTCTGTACGGGGGTGTGAGGCTGGGGGCCTTTGCCAAAAGGGCACAGAAAAAGCGACTAGAAGAGTGGGGAAATTTTGGTTTATCTGGTAAATAAAGAAAGGTTTTCCCTGGGGCCCAAAAAAAAAAACAAATGCAGAAGGAATGGAAATTGGGGTGGGTACAAGAGATCCTTCTAAAACCCCCTAGGGGAAAGACAGCTAAAAATTTTTCGGCAAAAATAATAGGGTTGAAGGGCTAGAGAAACTTTTTTTGAGGGGGCAAAAAACTGTGGGGAAAAAAGAGCAGAGGAAACAAGCAAAAATTCACAGACGCTTAAAAAAAATTCGCAAAGAATAAAAAGGGGGCCCCAAAAATGAGCTTTATGAGAGGGACCCAGAAAAAGGGAAGGGAAAGGGGCCAGGATGTTTATGTCTTTCAAGACCAGACCGGAAAACTTTTAAGAAAAGAAGGGCAACCCGGAAAAAAAACCCGCCTTCTCTCTTGACAAATATGGCCTACTGCCCTTTAAAATGGCACAGAACAAGGGTACAGGTAAATACAGTTTTAAAATTGAAAACTGCCCTTTTATGGACCAAACACCCAAAATCTCTCCCCCTTTACAAAATTCAATAGATTTCAGGGAATACATCAGTTCCTCTATCCCCTGCTGTGAAGAATTTGTGGTTTATTAAAGATAAACCAAAACCCCCAAACAAAAGTTCATCAAACCCAAAACCCTTCCCCGTTTATAATATCAATTACGGGTTCAGTCCCAAACAAAAAAAAAAACTTTTCCCCTGATGCAACATCCAAAAAATAGTCACGTTCTCATTCTTTTTACATCTGGACCCATTGTGATTCTTTTTTGGGGTGGTCCTTTTCAGCATCATCAATTCCACTCCCTTTAAAAATATTAAAAAAACTTTGCAGACGCCTAGTCCTCAGAGAGAAAAAAAATCTAAAACCCGAACTCCTCTCCCCGCCAAAACTTCCACTTTCCTGCCTGTGCAACAAAGGGGGTTTTTAAAAATATTAAAATCGTACCCTTTGTTACCCAAATGTTTTCCCCAAAACGTCCTTCTATTGTTTGTGAAGTTTTCCCTGTACCTTTTCTTGTTCCCCCTGTCTGCTACGTTTCCCTTTTGGTTTCAAATACAGAGTTTTAATCAATTTCCCCCTTTTAAAGGTTGCTCTTTTTTGTTTTGGTCTGGTTTACTGGAATGAACCCCCCTGACTCCCTTTCCCCAAAAACCTACTTAGAAAAACCCTTTGGGTATCCAGCCTAAGAAAATATTTATTCAAAAACCCCAAGATTTTTTCCTCCCGTTCCCCGCCAAAACTACCAATTGTAAAACCCCTTTTTGGGGGCGGGGTGTATGTGGTGTGTACGTGGGGTGCGGGGTGTGTGTTTCGTTTGTGTGTGTGTTGTGGTGCTTTTGTGTGCGTGTGTGTGGGCTAAGGGTGTGTGTGGGGTTTTTTACATTTTTGAATTTGTTTAGTTAATTGTTTCTTTTGTATGTGAAAAAATTTTGTTGAGTGGAAGTGCTTTGATTTGTTTTTTCAAGATATAGGTTTAAATAATAATAATAAATTTAAAAATTGGGAAAAGCATTTATTTAGCCATTTCCAAAACAATTTACTCCCCAAAGCGCCCCTTTTATACCTTTGGGTTTTTTACACATGCACCCACAAAACATTTAAAAATTAAAAAAAACAACAAAAAATTTATTAAAGAGGGATTTTAAAACGGAAAAAAATTTACCCGGGGATACCCCATGCCCCTGTAGAGGCACACACTTCGTTTCCCGGGGGGCCACTAGCGGGCAATTAACAGTTTCAAACAAGAGAAAAGGTTCCCGCAATTTAAAAATAACAAACAAACAAAAACCCAAACCAACAGCCAGGCATGCACATGAAGTAGCCTACCCGTTTTGACAAACGGCGACGTCAAAACAAACAAATTTTTTTAACTAGCTAAAAAATTCATTAAAAAGTGTGTCTTAATGAAGGGCTTAAACTGGGATAAAAAGGGGGGGCTGTCTGAGGCTGGTGGGAGAGAGTTCCAGATCGGGGGGCAGCAACACCAAAAGATCTACGACCCGCGGTTTTTTTAGGTTTTTAATGGGGGACAAAAAGTAATTTCATTCGAAAACCCCCAGGGGGTTTTAGTTTGTGGGGGGTGATTTCAAGGCAGCTGGGCAGAGTGGGGGCAAGGAGGGCCCTTTAGGGGGTGAAAGGTTTTGCCAAGGGCCGCAACTTTGTATGACAGGCGTTTCCCTTCAGGTAACCAATGGAAAACTCCCCAAGCATGGGAGGGCACATGGTCCCTTTTGCTCTTTCCCAAAAATTAGCCTTTGGGGCAGAGTTCTGAATTCGTGCAGGGGTGTAAAAAGGTTCATCCTTTTACCGTTTTTAAAAAAGGAGTTGCAAAAGTCCCCGGGGCCCAAAAAGGGGGGCTGAAACAAAACTTGATCACTGCTTTACGAGGGGAAGAATTTTTTTGTGTGCAATTTCGGCGGAAACTTAGAAAGCTTTCTCTGCAGACGTTTCTAATGTTTTCTTTCATGGGGGAGTAGGATCTAGCCCCCCAAAAACCCCGATACCCCACAGAACTCTGAAAAGCTATGTCACAGCCACCCAAGACCACAGAACTTCGACACCCGCAAAGACCCGATGGTGAAACCCAAATGCCATAACTTCTGTCTTTTCTGTATTTAATTTTAGTTTGTTGTTTTTCCATCCCCTGAAGGGGAAATGGGGCGTGCAATCTGCCATTTTTGCGTTTTGGGTCTGAAAAAATTTTTAGGTTTTTTTTTTTTGCATTTCCCAAATTTTGTAAAATCTGCAATTTTGAAAACTGGCAATCAGTAAGGTCTCACATTGAAGAGGCTGAGAATTTAGTGTGAACAATACGGGACCCAAAAAAAGGAAACCTTTTAGGTACGCCTACAGGAGGGGGGCAGGGGTTTTTGACTTAATCCCTCTTTTACGAAGGGTCTGCGGGCCCCATCAGAGACATAAGAGGTAAACCATGCCCGGAAAAACCCCCTTTTTCCAAAAGAGTATTCTTTTCTTTTGAGCCCAAAAAAGAGTGGTCAAAAAGGGGTCGAATGCCGCACTGAGGTAACAAACCCCGACTGACCCCTCTGCGGGGCTCATTCTGCAAAAGCAGGTGCTGGGACATTCAGTACGGCAGGGCTCCTTTCTGTGACCAGCCCCATAAGGGATGGGTGATCTTCAAAAGGGGGTTACAAAACTAGGTGCTTTTGGAAGCTTTTTGAGGACAACTTCTCCGAACTTTTTAATTTAAAGGAAGATTGGGAAACCCCGGGCCCGTAATTTTTATGTAATTTCAGTCTAGACCTTTTTTCTTGAGGGGTGGGATGACAATAGCATTTTTTAAAATGACAGGGTTCAGAGGCCGGACAGGATGCATTGATGATGTCGTTACCCTTGGTTTCCAAAAATACAAGGGTTTTTCTTTATCAAAACAAATGGGCAGAGGATTAAAAAAACAGCTTTTTTTTGGCATGGCTGAATTACTTATGGATGTCTTTCACGGAAAAAGGGGTTTAAAAGGATGACAAAATGGGGACCCTATATGAGGAAATTGGTTTGGAAAAAGATGGTCGCTGTCAAAATCATCGCGGAATTTGTCTGATTTTATCCATGAAAAGTTACAAAAAATTTGTGGTAGATCGTGTAGGGGGACATTTGTGGGGGGGGGAGTGGTATTTTTTTCCCAGGAGGGGTATTAGCTAAGGAAAAAAATTTGTTTTGATGAAAGACATGATTTTTATTTTCCCCAAAATAAAATTTTTTATCTTTGACTCTTTAGATTCCTGTATACCGCATTTTCCTTTCTAAAATTTTTCTGTGCAATGGGGGTTTTTTTCTTTCTCCACTTTCTCTCTGCCCGCCCCCCTTCCCCCCTTCTAGCCTCTCTGACCCCATGTCCCTCCAAGGGGCTGGGGCCCGTTGGGCACCCTCCGAGAAAAAACGGGGCCCGGGGTTTTTCAACAATTATCTTTTAAACCCCCACTTAGGTCTCAACCAAGGATGTAAAAATCTACGCCTCCAGACCCCCACCCGGACCAAGATCAGCGCGGGGAATTTCCCCCCGGCACATCCTTTCCCTTTCCCCTGGAGGATACCCAAAAGGGTGACCGGGGAGGTCGTGCAAGTCAAGCTGGGAGGGAAAACACCATAAAGGGTTGATAGGGGCCCCCGGAAAATTTTAACCTCACAAAGCTTTACAACTTATCATCATTTCTTATCAATCCCAGTCCAAAATGTGTCTTTCTCTTTTGGGGTAGATCTGTCAACCCCGTTGACACAAATTAAAATAGATAGAAAAGGGCTTTACCTTCTGTTCATCTTTGTCCAAAAAACTATCATTTAAAGATAATTTAAGTCCCCCCTTTTTTGAAAAAAAATCTGCTGTCATTGGTGTAATAAGAGGGGGAAGTCTGGGAATTTTGAAAAAACCCAAAAAACTAGGGGAAATTTTTTTCTTTTTGGTGGGGTACGCCCCGGGAAAATGAGGGAAACCAAATTTGTTGATGGTTTTTTTTTTTTTTTTTCGAGGGGTTAAAAGAAACTCCCACCTTCGAAAAAAAAATAAATCCAGTTTCCCGCAAAGGGAGCATGAGTGAGAGAGTCTTTTTCATCACTAGCCAAGCTGGGGCCCGGATCTGTTGGGTTTTTAGAGATTCCCTTTATTAGATTTTTTTTTTTTATTATTCCCATTATCCCCGAAATAAAAAAATTAAAAAAATAAAAAATAATAATATAATAAATAATAATAATAATATTAATTTAATTTTTGGGAATAAGAATAATTTTAAAATAATTAATTTTTATAATTTTTAGCCAAGTTATTGAACGGCCCTGGGAATGGGAAACCCCCTGGGGAAAAATTGGAAGGGGAAAGGGCAAATTATGGTAAAAGGCCCCCCTTTTCAAAAATTCTCCCAGTCCCCAGCCTTTTGCAAAAAAAAAGGACAACAAAGGGGGAAAAAAATTGTGGGGAAAGGTTTTTCCCCAAAACGTTGGGGTAAAAAAGGCCCTTTTTTGATTTTAAAAAAAGAGGAAAGGGGATGGAATTCCCCCCAAAGTTAGCCCCTTTAGGAAAATTTTTGGTTTTTTTTCCCTGGGGGCCAAGCCCTTTCTTTCTTTCCCTCCACCCCCCCCTCCACCCTTTCTTGCCTTTTTTTTTTCCCCCCACTTTAAAAATTTTTTGGAAAAATAAATTTATGCCAGGGTGGGTTTAAAGGACAAAACCAAAGGGCCCAAAAAACCCATAATTTCCCTTTTGTAGGTTTGTTGGTGGATCAATTTCCTACCCTTTCCCCTTCCCCCTTTTTGGCTTTTAGTCACACAATTTTAAAACGAAAACCCCAACCTTTAAAAATTTTTTTCCAGAAAAAAGGAAAAGGGGGGGGAAGATTGTGGGGGGAGGGAAGGAACAAAGGGGAAAAAGGGTAAAAATTTTTAAAAAGAAAGGAAGGAAGGAAGTTTTTAAAATGGGAAAGGAAGGGGGCGGGAGGGGGAAGGGGAAAGAGGGGAGGAAGAGGAAAAAGGGGGGGGAAAATTTTTTTTTAAAAAAAAGGGGGGAGGGGGTGAAAAAGAGATGAGAAGGGAGGGGGGGAAGGGGGGAGGAAAGAGGGGAAAATCGGGGGAGAAAATTGGGAAAAAAGAAATTTTGGAAAACGGGGAAAAAAGAAGGGGGGATTTTGGGGGGGCCAGGAAAAAAGGAAAAGAAACAGGGGTTTTGGGAAAGGAAAGGAAGGTAAAGGGTTTAAAGAAATTTAAATTTTGTTTTTTTATTTAATCTTTAAAAAATTTTAGGGAATTGGGCCCCGGGGGTTTTTTTAAAAAACTCATGTGGGGTTTTTTCATATCTAGACCCCCTCATCCCTCGGCTCCCTGTATGCCATTTTGTAAATTCTGTCATCTGTTCCTACCAGCACACAATTGCCTACTCTCAGGAAAAGCAGAACGGGATTGAGAGAGAAATTTTATTTCAAGAGTAAGATTGTATATCATGAGAGAGACAAAGACAATGACATGACAATGACAAATTATTACTTTCTGGATAATGATTAAGCACCCATGTGCTTTTTACATCCAGTCCCCGCCCTTGGGAGGGAGAGAGAAGGTACTTACAACTTGGACAAAAGATTTATATACAAAGGAATATTGCCTTTACATTCCTGTGTGTGTGTGTGTGTGTTGTGTGTGCACAGGGGTTAGGCGGGTTGGTTGTGTAAGTTGGTGTATCAATAACCCCCCTCCTCCCCCCCCCCCCCCACACACCTACATGGAACACTGTATTGATTCCAGTCACCATAACTTTACAGCTAAGTTACAAGGGATGCAGAAATGATGATGGATTTGATCAGGAATTAGATACAGACTTCTAAATGGCTCTATAAACATATCTCCATTGAATTAATTTGTTCAGATGCCTTTTTGATACTGTGTGTGTGTGTGTGTGTGTGTGTTTGTGGAGGTGTGTTTGTGCTCATGTGAGCGTGTGTGCCGGCATGTGTATGCATGTGTGTGGTGCAGGAATATGTGTGTGTATGTGTGTGAGCCAGGAGGTGGAGAGGTATATATATATATATATATATATATATATATATATATATATATATATATATATTATATATGTATACATATATAATATATTATATATAAATTATATATATTATACATATAATATAATATTATATATATATTATATAATATATATATATATATATAATATATATATAATATATATATATATATATATATATATATATATATATATATATATAAATAGTAAGCTAGGCAGGCTGACAACAGCCTGCATGTTTCAGCGCCATCTCTGTCAGGCAGCAGTTTGACAATCACTGAGGCCTGGCCCTAGCCTAGCCCTGTTAGCAACAGACTTCAACTTGAGGAGAACACAGGCATACTCACTCTGCTGGAGTGTCAAGTCAAGTCTTGTTTTAAATGTCAAGATGGTTCATTGATTAAGCAATGCATTTGCTTTTTTTCCCCATTAAGCCATCTAAGAACAAAAAATTCTTAATGATGATACTTTGTACTACATTATTACAACCTTTACCAATAAAAAAGAAGAAAAGGAATAAAATAATACACTGCAAAATACAAAAATACACACACATGCATACACATACCTGTACACAAAGACCTTCCCAGACACACACACACACACACACACACACACACACACACACACAACCAATTGCAGGTGCCTTCACCCTTAGGTAAAGAATTGTTTTCAAGAGTTAAAAATGAATCATAAAATGTCAAACAAACAAATTACATCACTTACTATATCACTCATTCTTTTACATTCATACTTCAGAAAGAAAAAAAAGTACAGGAACAAAAACTTTAAAAATTACTAGGCATTCATTGGGTTAGTACTGACAATATTTCCTGCAATGACCTCCCTCCTCTCCTCTTCCACCCACCCAAACCTGTGCTCATATTTATTATGGGCGTATACTCTCAAAGTAGCCCTTTTTAAATATAACATATTCACACAATAACAGCCAAACAAGCAAAAATCAGTCAAATAAATCAATGATGATAATAAATATAATAGTGATACAACAATAATGATAATCACCCAATACCATGAGACAACAACATAACAATAACAACAAAAAACATATGGAAAGGAGAAGGGGGTCAGAATCAAGTCAAGTCAAAAACACTTCAATCATCCATGGAGGGAAATTACAATACTGACAGGCACATTGATAAGTGTAGTTATCTCAAAGATACAAGAAAAGTACATTTCAAATTGGTTTGAACATTCCAAGGTAATTCCCCCCCCCCCCCTAAATTATCACACACACAAACACAAGTGCCTGTAGCACTGCACACACGCCACACAATGTATGCACACACTTACACACACATACCCACACATGTCAATGTAGGAATACAATGTTATAAAACACATTGATTTGGAAAGACATATAAACTTATTATTTACCTATGCACATAGGAACTAAACACAAAAACCCCACACAAACACACAAAACACACACCCCCACCCACACTTGCACACATCCATACACCCACACCAATATATGAATACAATTTTATAAAGATCATTGACTAGTATAGACATAGACAACGACACAACCACACACACACACACACCACACACACACACACACACAAAGAATATAGTCACTCTAAAAATGCTTAGCTACTCACTTAACGGCCAAGCTGTCTTATGGACAAGAAGTCTTTTTTAGTGCTCCCAATTATTTACTGAAAAAACTCCAAAGTGTAGACTGTAAAGCATATAAACTTACACTTGGTGTACCATTCCACACCTCCACCATAGGAACTTATAACGAAATTGGGGAACTTCCCCTAGCCGAATACCGACAACTTTCATGTGCCAAATATGTTTTATGCAGCACAACAAATGAAAACTTTGTTTCTAGTGAAATAACAGTCAAAGCAAACACAAATTATTCTAAAAGGGCTAGACATATTTCGTGTTTAACGCCTATTGGTACTTATGTATCAGACCTTTTTCAAAAGTCAGGACTTAATCATTATTAATTAGAAATGCAGAAAGAAGCTTTGCCATGCCCTTCGGTGGGAAATAAATAAAGCATATTTTGATATAGAATGTACTAATGAAAAAAAGAACGAAAACCAAAAGATCAGGGTTGTAGATATCCAATCACATTTTGAAAATAATTACTGACAACTAAAAGTTATACAGATGGGTCAGTCTTAGAAAATAATGAAGCTGGTTCAGCATTCGTCATACCAGCTCTAAAATCTGAGAAATCATACTATCTTGGAAAACATCATTCAATTTCCCGCTGAACTTATTGCAATTCTTATGGCTCTTAACTATATTCTTGATTTTGCATTTCCCATCATTCCTATCTTACTTTGTGTAGATTCTAAGTCGGTACTGTATGCTATCAAATCCCCAAATTCCAGGAAAATATCCAGAATCATTTTTGAAATTAAATATGTCATACACCTTTTAAGTTTAAGAAGTATTTCTGTCTCCTTATGTTGGGTACCTTCGCACGTTGGAGTTTTTTCAAATAAGTGGGCTGACAGAGCTGCAAAAAGGGGGGCAAGACATCATTTTGAATCAATAGAACTGCATGTCCCATTATCTCTACAGGAGGGATACAGTTTATTAGAACAGACGTCGTGGAGTAAGTGGAGAGAATCAGATAAATTTCAAGGAACGATTTTTAAAAATTGCCTGACTAATGGCCTTATTTCATGTTTACATGACTCCTTCTCAAACACTTTTAAAGTTTGCAACCACAAGAAGAGTTAATGCACTATAGTTTAGTTTAAAATTTAAATGCATTATAACCCAAAATTTTGTAAAAATGTGAGGTCCTCTGTGGGGAACATATTTCCAACACTCACATCATATTTGAGTGTTCATGTAAAACCTTTTTTACCCACATTTTGTGAGCGTCTGGGGAAAACTGTTTTAAAAATCCGAAATTAGCCTTTGCCATTGTTAAATGTCTATTGCACAGCCCATTAGAGTATTTGTTGTAGTTATTTTATAGATGTTTCATGTTAACAATTTGTTGAATTTAAATGTTTACTCATGTTTAAGATTCCCCCCACCCCTTTAATTGCATGAAAATACCAACACACATGTTACCTAATCAGTCTTTTCTCTGTACATTCCCCTCTCCACTACATCCACTACATTTTCCACATCCTTTGTCTAATATCACTAAGAGTGAACAGACGTTAAATTGAAGACAACAACAACACACACACACACACACTGATAATGTGGGAGGTATATCAGAGAATGGAAAACTGTTGGTCATTGCTGCTGTGAATTTAGAATTAAAATGACTACTAGGACAAAGGAATTTCTTTTTCTGTTTGTTTTACCATTGGAACACGGAAAACCGTTTCCTGGTGTCCTAAAGGCAAGAAACGAAATTCCCAAGACACAGCATGGCTGACTTGCCAACAGACTGCTGGTGGCAGTACACTTAAGATCTCTTTGTTCTTCTCCAATTAGTTTTGAGCAGATTTGAACAATTTTCGGAAGACTATTTAATGTGAAAAGGGAAAACACATTCAATAAAAAAAAATAATATAAAGACAACTAAGCTGTACAAAGTGTCAGTGTATGGCCCACACTCACACAGAGCAGCTTCAAGCCTTGTGGCCTGGTACAGTGGCAGAAAGGGGCAGCCCTTGTTTTGGAGAGTACAAGGTTGTGTGAACAAGAGGGTGGAGGCCACCCTTCCTGCCTCCCCCCCCCCCCCCCCCCGCTGCTCCTGTCTCTCCTCTTTATGTCACTATGACCTGTTAATTAAGGTTCAGTCTTCAGTGTTTGGGAGAGGTACTCAGGCTGATGATGTTACCAGCTGCTTAGTGTAGGCCTCTAATCAGTGTCAGATGTCTGAGTGATGATGACTGTCCTTGGCACTGTGACACAGCAGTAATTGCTTTTCCAGGAAATGAAGGTCAATGTTATCTCTATCCAACAGCACACCTTAGCCATGATTATGACTGATCACCTGTTTCAATGTGCACACCCTTGTTTAGTTTAACCCAATGGGTGTGATTGTTTGCAGAACAGGTTTTTTTTAGAGATATCAAACAAATGCTGGGAGATTCCATGTTTTGATGAATACAAAATGTCAATGATCAAAACCTGTTGATAACCTTCTACATTTTCTCTTGGTTTAATGAATATGCTTTCCTGATTCAATGTTAAATGAAATCCTTGTTATAAGCTGTTGTCATTTTTAGGCTGTTGTCAGTATTGCTGCATTGTTGTATTTTGACATGATGGTGTTTGATGCTGCTGTTATTAATCTGTATTTGACTTGAGCATGCAGGCAATAACTGCTCTGACCCACCATTACGTTTTGTTCCCTTTGCACCCCCCCCCCCCCCACACACACAAGCTTTCATTAACACTCGGACAACTCTGTCTTCTCTCCTTACAAGTCCTTCAGTTTTGGGGTCCACACTTCAAGTCCTTAAAAATCAGATATTTGCTTCCAGGTGCTTAAAAGGTGCTCAAATTGTACTATTATTGTAGATGAAAAGGGAGAGGGGGGGGGGGGGAGGCAAATAGAGAGAGAAAGACAGACAAACAGACCAACGGACAGAAACTGACAGAGATAGAGAGAGCAATGACAATGAAAATGACATTTTCTTTTATTTTGAGGGTAATGAATAAGCACCTATATGGTTTTTATATCCAGTCCCCACCCTGAGGGATATATATGATAACGAAATAAAATAAAGCCCTTACCAAAACACTCACATAGTAAACAGAACAAAAATATCCACACACAAAAAACACCAGAAAAAAGAGAGAAAAAAACACCAACAAATAATAAAAGAAAGCAAAACACAACAAAACCAAAACAACAAGGAAACAACCAAAACAACCAGCAATGAAACCAAGAGCAAAATAACAACTGCAACAATGTCAAGGGAAGAGGGGATACAACAACAACAACAACAAACCAAAAACCAAGCAAAAACAAAAAACCTCCATAATGTAAAGGAGAACAAACCATGTAAATAGTATCATTTTTGCTAACTGAAAGAAACACCAACAAAATCATTGTACTTTTTATGGGAAAGCAACAGCAATAGCAAACTACACAAAGACAAATATTATATAAACAGACTTAGGTGATTATGCAAAAGCAATTCATACCCCTTGGGCAGTAGTGGTATAGTACACACACACACACACACACACACACACACAAACACACACACACACACACACACACACACACACACACACACACACTTATACAATCCCTTAGTAATAAAAAGACATCAGTAGGAATAGATGCTGTTTCTAGTGAAATGTTAAAACATTTACCTGATAACAGGATTTCACTATTACAGGACTATTTCAAAAATGCTGGGCAGAAGGTATACTCCCTCTATTATGGAAACAGTCTATAATTATTCCTATATTAAAACAAGGGAAAGCCAAAGAAGACAAAAATAGCTATAAACCCATTTCATTAACATCACATACAGGAAAGCTAATGGAAAAAATCCTGTGAATAGACTGGTGTATTACTGTGACAAGAATAAAGTACTTCCAGTTAATCAGGCAGGTTCCATAAAGGCAGGTCAAGTATTGACCATTTCGTTAAGCTAACTACACAAATCAAACATCAGTTTGCACGAAGAAAAAATATTCTTGCTACTTTCTTTGATGTCCATAAAGCTTAAGACCAAGTCTGGCATGCACGATTGCTATACAAACTTAAATATATTGGCTTGTCTGGTCATATTTACTTTTATGTTAAAACTTTTCTTAGTGGCAGAAGTATCAGAGCAAAAAATTGGAAATACATATTCCAACCCAGATTTCCTCAAATGGGTATACCACAGGGTTTTGTTATTGCTCCTTATCTCTTTAACATTTTGACTTATTACCTTCCTAGTTCGTTATCGATTAATGTTGTCCTTGTTCAGTATGCAGATGACATTTGCATGTGGATGGAGACACCTATGAAAAAGTCAACAACAAAAAGACAATTAAACTATATTAAGAAAGTATATCTGCTTGAGCTTGACAAACTTAGTACTTACATGGTAGAAAATGGTTTAAAACTGTCTCCAGAGAAAACTAACATTGTGCTCTTTAATAATGGAGCCAATTCCCCTTCCTTGCCAAATTTCAAACTCCAAGACAGGTATCTTGAGTACAAATTTGTTGTTAAATTTTTGGGCATATATCTGACTTCAAAACTTACATGGAGTAGTCATATTGAATATTTGTTGAATAAAACCAGAAAGACATTTATTTTTTTTAAAAGTAGTGAGTAATCAGCCTTGGGCCCAAGACGTCACCATTCTTAAACATCTGTCCTTGGCACTAGTTCGTTCTAAACTGACATATGGTCAACAAGTCCTTTTTAATGCCCCAAAATATTTACTGAAAAAACGTAAGAGTCTTGATTGTAAAGCTTTTCACCTTGCTTTGGGAGTACCATCACATGCTTCGTCCTTAGGAACATACAAAGAAATAGGAGTTCTGCCTTTGGATGAATATCGCGAATTGATGCTGGCAAAGTACATTGTAAGAAGCTCAACTACCGAAAACAATATCAAACATGAAATCTATGTGAGATTGGTTGAGCATTTTCTAAAAGAGCCAAAAATATTTGTTCTCTTAGAACAATTGGCATCTTCACGGCAGATCTTTTTAAAAAGTCAAAAGTTAATCCCAGAGAAACGAAATTGTCCACACCTTATATATCTCCTAGTCCTCCATGGGAACTTCAAAGAGCTTCTTTTGATATTCATCATTCTACCTGTAAAAAAGAAAAAGGGAGTAACATTCTCAGTATTCATGTGAAGGAGCACATAATAAATAGCTACCCTTCACATCTGAAAATCTAACGATGGATCTCTTCAAAAAAGCACTGATGGGGAGCAGCTTTCATCATTCCCCCCTTTAAAAGGGTTTTGAAAAATTGTACCATTTTGGGAAAGAATCATTCTATTTTTACAGAAAGGTAACTGCCATTCTGATGGCTTTACATTACTTAGTTACTTTCCTCGGACTATTTTAAAAGTATTGTTATGTGTTGATTCAAAATCTGTGTTACAATCTCTTAAAAAAATCTGGGTCTAATATTAAACATGATCTTATAACTGAAATAAACCATATTATACACTTTCTCATATTAAGAGGCACTAGTGTCACCTTTTGCTGAGTACCATCGCATTGCAATATCTTTTATAATGAAAAGGTTGATAGAGCAGCTAAAAATGCGGCAGCACTTTCAAACTCTGCTGCTGTCTTGAATATACCAATGTCAATTCATGAGAATTATAACTTGATAGAAAGTGCTTGCTGGAAGCATGTTAGGAAAAAACAAGAAGATGCGGGGTTTCCCATGGTACCACTTCAATTTTTTACCTTAATTTTTTTTTCTCTTCTCGTTTTGCGTTAGATAAATCACGCCAAAGGCCAGTCATAAGTCTTATTAATAGATTGAAGTTAAATGCTTTCCATACAAATTTTTCTAGAAATGTGCATTGTGTGTGTGGTGGGGCAATCTCAAATATTCATATTCTTTTTGAATGCCAAATGTTAAAAAAGCAGCTGCCCATCATTCGTGAGAGATCTTTGCAAAAGGTTTTGAATAACTCTACATTGCTCTGTGAAATTGCTTTCCTGTTAAAAGAGAGTTGTGTTAGTAATTTGCTATAGCACAAGTAAGTATGTCATATATTGATTTGAAGCATAGGCATTCTACCCACCATGGTATAGTTTTCGAAATTGTTACCTTTTTTTCCCCAGTGCTCTTTTAGCATGGAATACTTGAAATGTATCTTTTGATCTGTTGAAGTTTAATTAGCTATTTATTTATAAGGTAAATTCATTTCTTTCATTGTATTATAGTTACAGTAGTTAGACAGTTCCTTAACCCTTTTTTCTGAATTGTTTGCCTTTTTGTGTCTAATATCACTTAATGTGAAAAGACCTTAAATTGAAGAACACACACACACACCCAGGCACACACCCACACCATGCATCAATGCCAAAATCAAATCATTATGAATATTATATTAAGCTTTACGTAACTGATACACTCAAAACAAGATATTGGAATAAAACATTCACTAAATCTTAAATACAGTCTATTTCCTCAATCAAATTGAAATATTCAATCTGAATAAAGCATTGACAGGACAAACTGTAGACTGTTAACACACAATTAAAGCTACAAGCAAAACAATACAAAGAGAGAGACAGAGAGAGGGAGAGGGAGGGAGAGAGAGTACACATAGTACATTTTTAATCCATATGATATGGCATACAATTTTGGATTCATCAACACTATCACCATTAGAACTGGCTGTGATTGAACATTATGCATGTTGAAAACATCCTAGAGTTATGAAAGACAGGTAGGAGAGTGGAAATTATTTATAGAAATCAGTTGCAATAGCACAATAGCTAAATACAAGCACAACATTCACACTCATACACACAAACACACACACAGAGGGGATAATTTGGTATAAGGTAAGGGAGGATATGATATTATTTACTTTGTTTCCAACAGATCAAGTGTGGTTTGGTATTTTTTATGCATGAAGTGGGTGAGAACATGACTTTTGAAGATTGTTAATGATTGGTGTTGTCTAAATGAATCAAGAAGGGACTTCCACAGCACAGGGCCTGAGTAAAGTAAACTAGATTTGAACAAATGTATTCTGGGATTGAGACACTGGCTTTTCAGTATATCTGGGGCAGAGAGAGAGAGAAGAGAGAGAGAGAGAGAGAGACTCGAAACTCGAATTTTAATTGTCTAAGGCCAACAGCCCCATACAATAGGGGTAAACATAAGATGAATATGAAAGGATGCAAATGAGTACAAATCACGAATAAAAAAGTTTAAGCAACATTTCAAAGACATTACATTAACAATTTAAAATTCATCTGCTTTCGAGCACATACACAAACTCACATGTACTCTCGCGCACACATACACACACGCGCATGCCCATGCACACACACACACACACACCACACACACACACACACTTTAGATACAGGTTATCAATCATAGGAAGAGAAAACAAACATATCAAATTCCGTTTACAATGAATCAGGACACAAGCTAATAACATTAATGTTGAGAATCCTTCAGTTGTTTCCGGCGTTCTTGGTACATATAATATATAAATCTAGTAGAATTAAAGATGACATCATCATTTTGGCTGCTGAATATCTTTGCCAGCTGGATATTATATGGTATGCTTTCAGCCACACTGAGATGTTTCTGACAGATATCTATATATACAGGACAGAGAAACATCACATGCACTTCATCTTCTAACACGTTTTTACAGAATGGACAGTTTCTTTTCTCATCAATAGACGCATATCTAAATTTATGAAAATTAATTTCCAATACTCCAATTCGAAAACGCGCCAAAGCTACCCTATATGTATTGAAAGTAATTATGTCAATGTACCTTTCTCTCTCCAGACAGCACTTATCTTCACTATATAATCTACGGTCACATTTGCTTTCAAAATAAGAAAACCACTCTTGACAGAAACGTCTTTTAATCTCTTTTTGAAATTTCCCTAATGAACGTTTTTTCATTGCCACTGCCAAAATCCAACAAATGAGAAACCATTTAGGTACAGCAGATTACGGATATATGTCACCCAATTTGCACGACCCTGATTATGAAGTTCCAACAGCAGTTGTAAGCACATTTAGAATACTTTGAGTCTGCTGTTTCAGAAGCTTGAACCCAAAATCTGATGCAGCTGCTGCCGATTTATGTACAGTGGATGTCTTCCTAGTTCGCCCTACACTACGTTGTTTGGCGCTCTTAATGAGATTTTCAGGAATCTCTTGCATGCAAACAAGTGTACTTTTTCTAAGGAATCATATTTTGTGTACCCCCATACTTCAGATCCCTTTGAGTAACATAGGTTAGACTTGTGCATCAAACATTTTAAAGAAACTTTGGCAGAGTTACAACGCATTCTGGAAAGGCAATTCAAAATGTCTGAAAACTGCTTTCTTTGCTCGCTTATCCTGTCATTCACGCTATGTCCATCTCATTTTGGTGGACATGGTTATACCTAAGTACTTTTAGGGATTCACGACTTCTAATTTTTCATTTCCCTAGAACCAGTTCTCTTTTGGGTGCTAAAACCCTCCTTTTCTGAACACCATTACTTTATTTTTATCCAGATTTACTTTCAAGCCTAGCCTCTCGATGAGGAAAACAGCAGGTAAGTTGGTTTTGTAAGCCAATAACAGAGTATGACATTAAGACAATATCGTGGGCAACATCATATGAACAACTTTGTTTCAGTTGGTGACAAGCGTATTGCATGCTTCCCCTGACTCAAAACTTCATGTGCCAGTTCATTAATAAAGAAAGAAAAGAGTATTGGTGAACAACACAACTTTGTTTTAGACCTTGGACACTTTAAAAAAATCTGAATATTCAAATTTCGTTTCTTACACACATCTTGACAGTATCATACATTTCTTCTTAAAATGTTTAAATCCTACCGTGTACCCCTGCTCTGAGTAAAACAGACCACAACACAGGGCGTTGAATACTATCGTATGCTTTACAAAATCTATATAAGCCACATACAGTTTTGCATTATTCAAAAACTGTTTCTGTATACAAGCATATAGGGTGAAAACCCTGATCCACTGTTGAGTAATGTCTTCGGAAACCTGCCTGGGTTTCATCTATCTTATTGGCTTTCTGCCCATTCATACAACCTTTTTTTTAAGAATGGACGTAAAAAAATTTGCTAGTGAGCTAATCAAAGATATTCCCTATAATTACCGGGGGGCATCAGTTTTTCCTTTTTGTGGAGTGGCACAATTATAGACTTGGTCCATTCAATGGGTAAACACCTGTGTCGAGCATACTATTAAACATCCTAAGGAGGAATGGCATGATAGCACCCACTGATGCTTTAAGCATTTCATTGAGAATGCCATCAGGACCAGCGGCCTTCCCAATACCTAGATGTCTAACTGCTGTTTTAATCTCTTCTTCTGTTATGACCCTGTCCAGAAACTGGTCCCCCTCTCCTTCCCCTGCTATAACGGTTTCACCCTGCCCTCTCGTTTTCCCAGTGCCTGCATTCAGTAGCACATTAAAGTGTTCACGCCATTCTTCTGTAGTTATTTCACTCACAGGAGCCGCCCTGTATTGTGATTTCCTGATTGATGACCAAAATAGTTTTGGATCATTCAGTGAGTTCATGAGTGCCTCAAGTTGGATCTTTTTATAATCTTGTGTTTTATGTTTAAGCGTATTTTTATAGTCTTTTCTTCTTTCTGATAACATTGTTTGTCGTCCTCTTTTCTACTTTTCTTATACTTCCTTAGTTGCCCTTTTAGCAAGCCTTTTCTTTTCCACACTTCTTGTCATACCATGGAGAAAATCTTTTGGATATCCCAGCTTTCCCCCGACATTTTTAATCATGTCTTTAACTGCATGTTTCATAATGCTGTTAAATACTTCAAGTGCCTGATCTATATCTACTGTGGTGAGTTGCACAGCCTCTTGCACTTTGTTTTGGAATTCTGCAGATATCATATATTCACAAAACTCCTCCTTCTTGTCTTCATTCCAGATGTTTTTTCTTACCGGGTTTTTCCTTCTTTGTGACTCTCTGTTCTGTAGTTGTTTTAAACAAATTTGAGTGCATGTGGGATGATTCTATTCTTTTCCCCCACAGTAATCAGTTATACTGTCAGCTAGATACAAGCAGATATCAATAATCTACAACACTATTGCCCTGAGGGCATAAAGTCAGTAAACCTACTTGATTCAGGTACATTACATGAACCGTTTATGATTTTTAAATCAAAAGATAAAAAAAAATCAAGAAGAGCAGTACCAAAACCATTTAGGACATCATCATCTGACTCTCGTCCATGAAACATCAATTCAACACTGTCTTTCAGGTTTTGTGTAAAATTATCTAAGGTTCGCCGTGTGTTTACCTGGTAATCTGCCGTCCTTGCATTCAAGTCCCCAACAAGAAGAACATCACAATCCTCTTGACCCTCCATTACATTCCCCAATATAATTTCCATATCATGTAAATAACAAGCAGAACCACTTCTTTGGTAGTATGGGCTCCCACTAGCTGGGATGTAGGTAGGTATCAGCATAACATCATTGATTCCACCATACAGTGATTTTGACAGTCTTAGTATTAACAAATGATCGTTTGGGAAAAGTCCCAAATGATAGTACATGTTGGGCAATGTTTTTCTTAATCATACACAGAATACCCCCTGAACGACGACCCTGATGGGAGAGTTTGATAGCAGGAGGACATGTACTTTCCAATGATTGATAAAGTGATAAGACAAGTCAAAGCAGTTGTCCAGGAATGTTTCCACCCGCACACAACATCGAAGTCACTCAATATTTCATAAAATCACTGTCACCCGCTGGCTCACAAGCCCCCCAATGTTCCAAACTAAAAAGGTAATATTATGTCCACCATTATCTGTTTGGTCACTAGAATTACTGTTACTATTTTCATCATTTCTACTGTAACTTGTTGATACTGAATCGTCATCAACATCTTCATTATTGCTATCACCACCACTGCTACCATCTTCTGTCTCTTCAATAACGCCATCATCATAGTCACTATCATCATCCCCACCATCTTCCCTTTCATCATCCCCTTCCTTATTACCACAATCATCACCATCATCATCATATTCACCATTTCCCCTGTTACCATAAGATGCTCTACTAAGATACACATCACGGCTATCAAGCCTATTCAGATTATTGATATCACACACTTGATTTCTTGCACTGGGAAGATGTTCATGTGTAGCCCTGATTTCATCTGCATCAGAAGACTGGGGCCGGCCGACATCCTATCTCCAGCACGTGGCTGGCGATGTCTTCCCTCTTCTAAACCCCCATGGCTGCCCCGTGGTATTGTGGCCTTCACGTCTGCTGCTGTTGACACCACGCCCTCCTGTCTGGTTTTGCCTTGCTCTGGCTGCAGGTGCTGATCGTCTGCCCTCAGTACTGTCTGTTTCTGTCTGCATGTACTTTCTGGTTGTGGCACCGCCACTATCGTTTGATTTCTGCTGATGACCTGCTGCCGGGGATCCAGAACTGGGCCTTGAGGTGCCTGCATCATGTTTGTGTCTGGGTTGCTGTACAATGGTGTGGTTATATGTGTTGTAACTGTACACTGTATCTTCACACACAACTTTGTCCATTTTTAGGTATGCCTTTTTGCCGTCTTTCCGCAAAGAATCAAGAAGAGGTTAAAGATGTTTTCTTTTGTTTCTTACATTGTGGGAAACATCTTCTTTCACAAATAGATGCGGTAATTTAAGCTTCTTTGCACTTTTCAAGATCTGTTCTTTCTGTTTTACAGATTGAAATCTGACAAAAATGGCCTTACCTACTCTGGTTGCAAATTCAATAATAACTTCATCTGCTATTTTCAGTTCGTTTCTAATAGCGTCACGTACCTTTGCTTCACAGTCAGTCCAAAGTTCTGCAGCTTTCCGAGGAATGCCAAAAAACAGCAGGTTGTTTCGCTGATTTTGACTTTCTGATGTTTCCATTCTTTCTTCAAGGCTGTTGATATTTTCCAACAAGGCAGCATTCTCCTCCTTCATGTCACAGCATACGTCGTGCATGGTGCCTACATCACACTGTAGAGTGTCACACTTGTCAGAGAGCTGGCTTACTTGTTCCACCATTCTCTTTTCCAGTTCTCCTAGTCTGGCATCGATGTGGGACAACAAGGTTTGCTGTTCTGTTTGTAGTTGTTTCACTGCTTTTGCCAGTCTCTCCACCGCCTCTGTCAGTCTGTCTTCTCTGCTTACTTTGTAGGACTGCAGTGTGGGAATCTCTCCTCCCCAGCCATCACAGAAGTGTCACACTCGAGGGAGAGAGAGAGAGAAAGAGAGAGAGAGAGAACTTTGGACTCTGAACTCTGAACATTTTAATTATACTTCAGCCTTTTGCCACAATACAAGTGAAAGGGAGGGGGGGGGGGGTTAACAAGTAAAGGAAAAACACTTCAATTAATTGTCTAGAAATGCAACATGTTCAAACACAAAACATACCACTATGGGCATTATGGTTATCATCATCCTCAACACAGTCATGGCTAAGAGCATGGTCAAACTCACTATGAGTAATTACAATCCAGACACACATCACCATAATCTTCAAGTTAACATCAGTATAGACATAAAATGTAACTTTTTTTTAGCATTATTAGTTTTTAGAGAGAGAAAAAGACAGAGAGATAGAAGGAGGGGTGGGGGGGGGGGGGGGAGACACACAGATAGAGAGAGGGGAGAGAGACAAAGACAAGGTAGAGAGACAAAGAGACAGACACAGACAGACACAGACAGACAGAGAGACAGACACTTACAGACCAACACAGACAAACACGGACAGACAAAGAAGTTTACAGGCCAAGGTCACTATCTGCAAGAAAAGCATTGTTTTATCTGAATCAGTGAAGGCCAAGCAAGGTGTGGGGAGGAAGGGTTAAGGGGAGGGAGGGTGGTGAGTGACCATAGCCCAGGTGTGTACTAAAACAACATCACAAGGCTGGTCTGGGGACCTTAAGGGGGGGGAAAAAAAAAGGGGGAAGGGGTGGTAGGAAGGGGGAGGGGGCAGACAAGGACAGGGGTGGAGAGCATTCAAGGTTGGCATTATGACCTGTTGAACTCTTGCTAGCCTAATTTCTCCACCCTCCACCATCAAGTCCTCACTCCCCCTCTTTCCTTTTTTGGGTATTTTCAGGTACAGTTTGGGCATTGTCTGGTACCAGAACTGTCAACAGCCCCCCTCCCCACCCATCCACCTTCCCACAACTTTTCTCTCTCTCTCTTCTCTCTCTCTCTCTTTCTCTCTCTTTCTCTCTCTTTCTCTCTCTCTCTCTTCTCTCTCTTTCTCTCTCTCATTCTCATTCTTTCCGCTCTGCTTCTCTCTTGTCCTCTCCTCTTTCTACCTCCACCCCTCTCCTCTAGTTTCTCTCTGTCTGTTTGGTTGTCTGTTTCTGTCGCTGTCCCTATGTCTGTCTCTCTGACTGTCTCTTTATGTCTGTCTCTTTCTGTCTGCTCTTTCTGTCTGTCTCTCTTTCTCTTTCCCACTCTTTCTCACTCTCTCTCTCCTTCTTCTTCCCAATTGTTCTTCTTCTTTTTCTCTTTACAATTCTTCTGTACCTTCCCTTCCCTTCTCCCTCTCTCACCCCCTGCCTAGCTTTATCTCCATGTAAAGCATTCTGTCTCACTGAACTGTTTGGGTAAGTGCACCATACTTCTGCTATGTGATGAAACCTTGTATATTCTCCTGTGTGTTATGATTTTGTTCATTTGATATTTATAGGTGTTGTAACTTGCATAAATTGTAGTTTTGATTGTTTCCATGTTCCTTCCCCTTTCCTCCTCCTTCAATCTCTTCATTTTTCTCTGCTTCCTCCTCTTGTTTTCTTTCCTGGTCTTTTTTCTCTCTTTTCTTCTTCCCTTTTTGTCTTGTCCTCTTCATAAACTAATAATGATAAATACTGCACACACCTCCTCCACCCCCTTCTTTCTCAAATAAAGATCATTCATTCATTCATTCATCCTCTCTCTCTATCTCTCTCTCCCTCCCCTCCTCTCTCTCTCATATCTGCCCTGTGTATACAACTATCTCTATTCCGTTTGTTTATGCATATTTACATTTTACCTAATTCTTTAGACATTTCACAATTGTTTGCTATTTGAATGTTTTGTGGATTGATTTACCTTTTGGACTGAGGGATGGATGAGAAAAAGCCACCATTGTGCTGATTTTTTTGCCTCAATAAAAATGTTCAATCAATAAAAATGTTAATTCATTCATTCTCTCTCTGTCTTTGTCTGTCCCTGTTATCTCAAAGTAATGTTCGTTATATTTACTGGAAGTTATGTTGGTAGTTTCCATTATTAAGGAGGCTAGTCCCTTCTTAGGGCAAGGGTGGGATGAACACAGGTCTGTCTTTCTTTCTCTTGCTGTCTGTCTCTCTCTTCCTCTCCCTCTCTCTCCCTCTCCCTCTCTCTCCCTCTTTATCTCTCTCTCCCCCCTCTGTAACCGTTCGTAATAAAGATAATTTCTCTTAGATGTATACACACACATCTCTATGTCAGTCACACACACACACACACACACATTCAGAGCAATTGAGTAGAGAAATATTAGAATCATCCACACACCACACAACACACACACACACAAACACACATTTCAAACACACACACACACAACCCCACACACACACATACACACCAGGGGGGATAGGATAGCCTAGTGGTTAGAACATTGCACTTGCAATCTGACAAACCTGTTCTGTTACATTCAAGGGGATATTTTCCCCTGGAGTTAACATCAGTGGGGGAAACCACTCTCCCCAAAAGTCCTTCTGAAAGAGACTATAAACGGGGGCCCCCATGTGGGAACACAAGCAGAACATCTTGCCACATGTTAAATCCTGTTCCGTTTCTTGTAAGAGCAGGCCATTGTGTGCTGGTGGAAACATAGACATAATTTACAAAAAATGCACACACACGGGGATAGGTGTAAAAAAAACACACAAGTGCTTATTCCATTATCCTGATATAAAAAACCCCCCACACTGTTCATTTTGTTATTGTTTTACAGCAGTGGTAAGGATCCTGCTGTTTTTCCCTCAGTGTGTGTGATGTGAAAAACCATGTTCATAGTAGTCTAACCTAGTGCCATCATCCACCTCCTCCCTCTCCACTCCCACCCCACCCTCTCCCCTTCCCCCACACTGTCTGCTACCTAGTGGTATGCAAGTCTGCTGTTGTAACAAGCACAAAACACTGTGTGTGTGTGTGTGTGTGTGTGTGAGTGTGTGTGTGTGCATGTGTGTGAGTGTGTGTGTATGCAATGTTAGTTAGTTTTTCAGTTTAAGGTCCTTCCACCAAAAAGTGATATCAGACGGTTTTGTGTGTGTGGGGTGTGTTTGCGTGTGTGTGTGTGTGTGTGGGGCGTGGGGGTGCATGTGTGAGTGTGTGTATGAGAGTGTGTATACGTCCGTGTATGTATGTGTGTGCATGTACGAGTGTGTGCGTGTGTGTAGTGCGTGCGTGCATGCGTATGTGTGTGTGCTTGTGTGTGTAAGTGTGTGTGTGTAAGTGTGTGTGTGTGAATTAGTGTGAGTATATGAGTGAAATTGTGGGCGTGTGTGTGGCGTGTGTGCGCGTGTGTACGTGTAAGTAAATATATCAGATAAATTGAGTTATGTATGTGTGTTCCTGTGGGTGTGTGTGAGTGTGCTGCTTGTTTGGGTGTGAACATGCAAGTATGTGTGGGGGTCTTGTGTGTGTGTGTGTGTGTGTGTGTGTGTGCCAGTAAAAAGCCTAATCAACAAACAGTTATATAAAACTTAGGGCCTTGCTAAAAAAAACAACCCCCCCCCTTAAAAAACAACAAACGTTTAGGGGAATAATCAAGAACATGTTTTTAAATCTTCAACCAGTCATGGATAACAAATACAACAAGAAAAACTCTGAAAACTAACAATAGGTACTATAACTAGCCAAAAAGTTTGGACTTTGGGAACGTAGATATTAGCACAAAGTATGGGGTAAAAAACAAAGGGCATTAAGAGAGGTTTACAGAACATTCATTTAAATGATAAGCTTCAAAACAAGATGATCAATCACAGGAAGATACGGACTGGGTTGTGTGCAATGTGTATGCAATGTGTGCGTAAGTGTGTGTGTATATGTCTGTGTGTAGAAGTGTGTGTGTGCTGGCGTTGTAGAAGTGTGTGTGCTGGCGTTGTAGAAGTGTGTGTGTGCTGGCGTTGTAGAAGTGTGTGTGTGCTGGCGTTGTAGAAGTGTGTGTGCTGGTGTTGTAAAAGTGTGTGTTGCTGGCGTTGTAAAAGTGTGTGTGTGCTGGCCTTGTAAAAGGTGTGTGTGTGCTGACGTTTGTAAAGTGTGTGTGTGGCCTTGTAAAAGTGTGTGTGTGCTGGCCTTGTAAAGTGTGTGTTGTGCTGGCGTTGTAGAAGTGTGTGTGTGCTGGCGTTGTAGAAGTGGGTAGGAGTGGTGTATGTGCAGTAACCGGGTTGTGTGTGGTGTAGTGATAGCGTGGTAGAGGTGGAAAGTAGTGGTAGTAGTAGTGGCAGAGAAGTAGTGGGGGTTAGTGATAGCAGTAGGTAGAGGTGGTAGTAGTGGTAGTAGTAGTGGCAGCAGTAGTAGTGGTGGTAGTGATAGCAGTGGTAAGGTGGTGTAGTGGTAGTATAGTGGCAGCAGCAGTAGTGGTGTAGTGATAGCAGTGGTAGAGGTGGTAGTAGGGGTAGTTAGTAGTGTGCAGCAGCAGTAGTGGTGGTAGTGATAGCAGTGGTAGAGGTGGTAGTAGTGGTAGTAGTAGTGGCAGCAGCAGTAGTGGTGGTAGTGATAGCAGTGGTAGAGGTGGTAGTAGTGGTAGTAGTAGTAGCAGCAGCAGTAGTGGTGGTAGTGATAGCAGTGGTAGAGGTGGTAGTAGTGGTAGTAGTAGTAGCAGCAGCAGTAGTGGTGGTAGTGATAGCAGTGGTAGAGGTGGTAGTAGTGGTAGTAGTAGTGGTAGCAGCAGTAGTGGTGGTAGTGATAGCAGTGTAGAGGTGGTAGTAGTGGTAAAGTAGTAGGTAGTAGAGTGGAGAGCAGAGCTAGTAGAAGGTGGAGAGCAGTAGTTAGAAACCAGACAAGAGAGAGAGAGAGAAGAGATAGAGAGAGAGAGAGAAAGAGAGAGAGAAAGAGGATGAGAGAGAAAAAACAAGCTGGAGCTCTAACCTCTGAAGAAAACAAGTCATACAGAGGCTTATGGCCCTAACATGAAGGGATTGCTGATGAAATCAATGATTGATGATAAGTGTACAAGGTCAAGGACAGCTGTGACAAACAAATACACACAAAGACACAGTGAGGGGAACCCTGGCCACATCATGATGTCCTTTTCTCTAAAGGCTTGACACAGATATCAGTGGAATTGCTATGCTAAGAGCAAACCAAGTCAACAGGCATATGGCTGGTTGGTATATGTTGCTGGGCTATATTTTTGCCTGTCATTAAAGGCCCAACAACATAAGAAAAAATGTACTTCATTTTATGTTGGTCTTTTGCACAAAGGGTGTGTTGTATCAGATTCACTGTGCATTCTGTATCTTAGTTTATGAACATTGATTTTAGACTCAGTCTGAATTTAGCCATTATAAGAGAGACAGACAGGGAAATAGAGAGAGACAGACAGACAGAGAAACAGAGAGAGAGTGTGTGTATGTGATTGAGAGAGATTACTTGCTAATCTTATTTTTCCCAAGGGTATAGATATTAACACACTTTTATCTTGAAGTCAAAATGCAGCTACATACACTTCTGCAACTGTAGGGAAAGGCAGAGATCATGTAAACAGTCCAACCCCTCTTTATTTTGCGTGCTCTGCTGAAAGGGTTCGTACTGCCAGACAAGCATACAATCCACCCCCTCCATCCCCCCCACAATAAAACAACAAACACAGGTCTTGCTCTTCCTCAGCCAGGCAGGGTGTTGACGTGGCCTACAGGTCAGAAAAGGGTGGAGAGAGGGGTGGTGGGTGGTGGGGGGTTCTGCTTCTTTTCACAGCTAAAAATAATACAAGACTTCATAAAACTTGCTGTGCATGCTTGTTGAAGGTCAAGGCTGCTTTTGTTTATCAGCAGCCTCCTTTCTTTTTGGTGGACAGAGAACATGGGAGACAGTGTGTTGTGTGTGTGTGTGTGTGTGAGTGTGTGTGAGTGTGTGTGTGTGTGTGGTGAGTGAGAGAGAGAGAGAGAGAGAGAGAGAGAGAGAAAGAGAAGAAGAGAGAACTTTGTGAGTATGAGGGCCTTTCCTAACAGCTGTCTGCTTTTTCACACTGCTCTACAGTTGCAGTGGGGGTTGCACAGGCAAAATCTCACCAGGAAGGAAAATAGAAGAAAAAACACCACTTCTGGCCCTTGCTGGTAGTAGGGACTATCATCAATGATCACAACTAACAACTTCTTGAAAGTAAACTGAGAGTGAGAGTTAGAGAGAATCATCAGAAAAAGCACAACCTGGCAAAATAATTTTGTCCAGAGAGAGAAAGAGAGAGGGGGAGAGAGAGGAGGAGAGAGAAAGAGGGGAGAGAGAAAAAGAGAGGGAGAGAGAGGGAGAGAGAGAGGGGGAGAGAGAAGGGGAGAGTGGAAAAAGACGGGGAGAGAGAGAGGGAGAGGGAAAGAGAGGAGAGAGAGAAAGAGAGAGAGAGAGAGAGAGAGAGAGAGAGAGAGGAGAGAGAGAGAGAGAGAGAGAGAGAGAGAGAAGAGGGAGAGAGAGAGGGAGAGAGAGAGAGAGAGGAAAAAGAGAGAGGGAGAGAGAGAAAGGGAGAGAGAGAGAGAGAGAAAGAGAGATAGTAATAAAGAGGGGGGGGATAATGGTATAAGTGTGTGGTAACATTCCTGTATCATCACTTATATTAGAAGATTGGTCTATCACATGGCAAAACCTAACACAGTTAGCAAAGGGCATCACTGCCTCTGATTACTGTTTATATAGATTTCAAGTTACAAGAATTGTGTGTCTCTGTGCTCTCTCTCTTTCTCCCTCTCTCTCTCTGTACATGTCATGTAGTACTTGTGGTCAGGCTTCCTTCCCTCTGCCCTGTTTCTGAGGGTACAACAGCCCTTTTTAGCTTAGTGACTTAGGACTGAACTAGGTGACGGTGATGTCTGGGTATTGCTCCTCCTTTACTCAGGTGTGTCAGCCAGCTGCCCCTTTTCTTCCACCCCTACCTTGTCTTCCTCCCATCCCCACTACTCTGCACACACACACACACACACACACACTGTCTTTCTATCTGCTCTCTCTGTGGACCAGCAGAGCCTGACTGTACCAACAGCTGGGGCAGATAGATAAGGGGAAGGGCAGGAAGGAGCCTGCAGTGGATGACATGCAGCTGGGCATTGATGTCAACATCACATGGGGAATTCTTCTCTTCCTGCCTGCAACATCAGCTGGCTATGGCTAAGGAAAAACAACAACAAAACATTATGTAATGAATGGTCATGATGTCAAAACCATGCACAGGTTCCTCAAAAGAAACTAAAAAAAAAACAAACAAACAAACAAAAAAACTTGAAAAACATTTGAATGAAAGTAGATTTAAAAACTAAAACAGGCATTAAAACACTCTTGTTTTTAACAACAACACACTGATAAATCTCAGCCTTTCTTGTTCTCCACTAGACCCTCATGCCATGTAGGCCTGCCACACAGGACAGAGGACAGTGGAGGCCTCAGCTGATGGCATGTGCAATGTGAGCGGAAAAGATAGAGGGGGGGGGGATACATGCTTACTCCACCTTCTTCCCCCCTGGGCAACCCTTCCTCTGCAGAGGCTGCATAACCCCGCCCTTATTTCACACACACACACACACACACACACACACACTCACACACACACACACAGCCCTGTCAGTTCTCTGTCAGTCTCCATGTGGCTCCGCCCCTTTCATTCTTTCATGTAGTTCTGCACTTTGGTCCATTCAGTATAACTCCGCCCATCCCTGCTTTCCCATGTAGCTCAGCCCCTCTGTCCCTTTAATCCTCTCAGTGTAGCTCCGCCCCTTTAGTCCAATCAGTGTAGCTCCCACCATCTAAATATGCATACTCTCTCTCTCTGTGCCCCTACCTATTACTCCTTTCTTTCCAGCCCTATCCTCATCTCTCTCTCTCTCTCTCTCTCTCTCTCTCTCTCCCCTCTCTCTCTCTCTCTCTTTCTCTCTCTCTCTCTTTCTCTCTCTCTTTCTCTCTCTCTCTTTCTCTCTATTTCTATCACTTTCTTTCACTTTTTCTTTCTCTCTTTCTCTCTGTTTATCTTTCTCTATCTCTCTCTCTTTCTCTCTCTCTCTTTCTCTCTCTCTCTTCTCTCTCTCTCTCTCTCTCTCTCTCTTTTCTCTCTTCTTGTCTCTCTCTCCCTGTCTCTCTCTTTTTTTTCTCTCTCTCTATCACTTTCTCTCTTTTTTTTCACTTTCTTTCTCTCTCTCTGTGTCTTTCTCTCTCTCTCTCTCTCTTTTATTCTCTCACCTCTCATTCTTTTTCTCACTCTCTCTGTCACTCTCACTTTCTGTCTCTTTCTGTCTCTTTCTCTTTCTCTCTCTCTCTTTCTTTCTTTTTTTCTATCTCATTTTCTCTCTCTCTCTCTCTCTCTCTCTCTCTCTCTCTCTCTCTCTCTCTCTCTCTCTCTCTTCTCTCTCTCTTTCTCTCTCTAGTTTTCCTTATAGATTCAAATATAATGTATTTACAGTTGTATCCTGATGAAGGCTTTATCCACTTTTTTTCAAATTTTTCTTATGATGACTGTAGTTGAGTTTTAGTGAATGTTTCTTCCAAAATCTTAATACTTTGAGTTAATAGCTCTGTGTAGCTTACTTATCATGTGTACATGTAGATGTTTATTGTACGACTATATACAATAATCACAAATATTGATTTTGGCACAAAACTGGAGAATTGTATTTCACTAGATAGATAGTTTTCCCCCACTCTCTCTCTTCTGTATTTTTTTCCATCACTTTTTTTACTGGATAATTATCTCTGTTTTTCCTTTTAAGAAATATTTTTTAATGTACAATTTTGACATTTTTGTCATTATTAGTTTTGCTTATGTTTTTGTTACTGTTTGGGAGAGTATTTATGGCGTTTTTGTTTATTTGTTTTTATTGGGATTGTTTTTTTAAGGGAGCAGTTTAATTAACCATTTTGTTTGCTAGATTGGTTTCTTATCTGCTCCTGTGCCCTAAGGAAACATTGTCACATGTTAATTGATTTGATGGATAAGGAGTTTATCTTTTCTTTTCTTACAGCCTTTTTCTAATTTTTTTTTCATTTCTTCTTCTTTACTTTTGAAGAAAAACAATTTTACAATGATTAGTTTTACCTGTTTTAACCTTCCCCATACTCATGGGTGATTTTTTCACCCAACCCTTATATTTTGATCTATAACAAATACAGTTGCAGACAGGAAAAAAGAAAAAAAACAGGGTGGCGCTGGTCTTGTGGCGATGCGCTCTCCCCGGGGAGAGCAGCCCAAATTTCATGGAGAGAAATCTGCCGTGACTTAAAGTGGTATGAAATGAAATCTGAGCACTTTGATTTGTTGCTTTACAAGATTCAGCGCTATATAAATTCCATACATTATTATTATTATTATTATTATTATTATTATAACTTGGGAACTGTTGATACTGCAAAGCTAAAATTTCGTGACTTTGTCAATAAACATATTCCCTACAATGTACAACCCCCAAACATTGAGTGTTTGTGTTTTAAAAAAGTGGCTTAATAAGCCCCCAACCTCCCACTACCTTGTGGGTGTGTAGACAGCCAGACTATCAAAAAAGCCAAAACCATTATGACATTAGAATGATGTCACTGTCCTGTGAGACTTCCAAAAAGCCAAAGCCATTATGACATTAGAATGATGTCAATGTCCTGTGAGGTTTTCAAAAAAGCCAAAGCCATTATGACATTATAATGATGTCACTGTCCTGTGAGACTATCAAAAAAGCCAAAGCCATTATGACATTAGAATGATGTCATTGTCCTGTGAGACTTTAAAAAAGGCAAAAGCCATTATGACATTAGAATGATGTCACTGTCCCGTGAGACATTAAAAAAGGCCAATGCTATTATGACATTCGAATGATGTCACTGTCCTGTAAGACATTAAAAAAGGCCAAAGCTATTATGACATTAGAATGATGTCACTGTCCTGTGAGGCTTTCAAAAAGCCATAGCCATTATGACATTAGAATGATGTCACTGTCCTGTGGGGCTTTCAAAAGGCCAAAGTCATTATGACATTAGAATGATGTCACTGTCCTGTGAGGCTTTCAAAAGGCCAAAGCCATTATGACATTAGAATGATGTCACTGTCCTGTGAGACATTAAAAAAGGCCCAAACCATTATGACATTAGAATGATGTCACTATCCTTTGAGACTCCCTACATCCTAGTTGTTAGGACACGTGTCTTGTACTGAGAATAGTTGCTCCCTGCTAAGCTGTGGTGGCCCATGAATTGGTTGATAGGCTTAGGCCTAGTTTTTTTCAGAGACTGAGCAGTAAATCAAGTGTGTGTGTGTGTGTGTGTGTGTGTGTGTGTGTGTGTGTGTGTATGTGTTGTGTGTGTGTGTGTGTGTGTAGTGTGTGTGGTGGGTGGGTGTGTGTGTGTGGGGGGGGCATGCCCACAAGGGCATTGTGTGCATGTGTGGTGCATATTTTTGTGCACACTGTATGTGTGTATATAGCAGTGTGTGTTAATATGTGCATGCATGTGCATGTTTACTACTTTGTGACTTTTCATAGACTGACTGTGTACTGAAATATGAATAAGCTTCTGAGAGGTAAAAAAAAATCAGCACACACAGTAAACACACACATTCACTCTCTCTGTCTGTGGGGCAATAAATAAATAATATATATAATATATATATATATATATTATAATATTTATACATATGTATATTATATATATATATATTTGTGGGTGGGTGGGTGCATGTGTGTGTGTTATTTATTTTATTTTATTTTTTATTTCTTTATTCTTTTATATCTAGGATAATGAAATAAGCACGCATGTGCTTTTTTACATCCAGTCCCTGTGTGTATGAAGATTGTAAATTTTATCATTTGTTCCTACTGGCACACAATGGCCTGCTCTTTTGAAATGCGGAACAGGATTTAACATGTGGGCAAGATGTTCTGCATGGCTTCGCACATGGGGCCTCAGTTTACAGTCTCATCCGAAGGACTTTGACATTTAGTTCGATTTTCTTGTCAAACTGGGAAGAAAGATTAAGGCTGGGAATCAAACCCACAACCTCACGTTTTACTTGTTGGCAGGTGAACGTCTTAACCATACTGCCACCCTCCTTCTGTGTGTGTGTGTGTGTGTGTGTGTGTGTGTGTGTGTGTGTGTGTGTGTGTGTGAGTGTGTTGTGTATGTAAGTGAGTGTATGTGCGTGTTGTGTGTGTGTGTGTGTGTGTGAGTGTAGTTGTGTGTGTGTGTGTGTGTGTGTGTGTACGCCTGCTGGGCGCCTTTGTCTCTCTTGCTCTCTGTTTTATTTTTCTCCTGGAAGGGAGAAGTATTTGAAGGTGGGACTGACCATGTTGTGTGTTTTGCCAATGTGTTCCACTTCTGATTTATTACATGTATACTACAAAGTCCATATGCACACGCACATGCTTATACAGAGACCCACCAAGTTGCATTCATTGGGTGTGGGTGTGGATGGAAGGTCCACAATGTCAAAGGCCTGCTATTAGGTAGATCATCTATGATATTGCAATTAAAGGGGGAGTGAGGTGTTATTACTTAGATGCATTCAAAGCTGCTTATCTGGTGTTTTTGACACATCAACTTTAGACACATCATAAGACAGATTGATATGCTTAGGGCAGATCTTCTGGTGATACTTGTACTATGAATATTTATCATTATTGTTATTTTATAATTTTTATTATTATTATTATTATTATTATTTTTTTTATTATTATTTTTATTATTTTTTTATTATTATTATTATCTCATCATAAAATCATTATCATATCCTTCTTCTTCTTTTTCTCATTCCTCCTCCTCATTTATTTTATTATTTTTTTTATTATTATCTTTAATAAATTAAAAGAAAAAAAAGAAAGGATTGGTAAAGGTGCAAAATTTAGGCAGGGCACGCAAAAAATAACGGCTTTTTTTTTAATTAATTGTTTTCCCCCTGATAGCTCCGTGTATATAGACCCCCCCCCCCCCCCCCCCTCACCCCCTGACCCCCCCGCCCAAATATAGCTATTGTAGAAAAAAGCACTGTTTTTTCTTAAAAACCCTGCTTCATAAAAGGGTATTTGCTCGTAGGCAATTAGGTTGTCAAACATCAGGATGTGACTTGGGGAAGTCGTGTTTTTTCAAATCAGGGGTTCTATGCAACTACAACCGGGAAAAAATTTTGGCCCTAGTTTTTCATGCAAGGCAGGGTTATTTTCTTTCCCAATACCCCTTTGTTTTGCACCCAGAAGGTTGGTGGGGGGTTATGCATACTCAAAACTAGGGGGTTTGCTGTACACCCAGGAAGTAGGGTAGCATTTTATTTTCCTAAAACCAGGGGTGCGACACCCAAAAGGTACTGCCCATAAAAAAGGAAATATGGGAAGGTTATGAATACATGTCATTTAGTGAGAAACATCTCTCTCTCCCCTTTCCTCTCATAATCTTCAAAAGTCTGCTTATAAACATTTGTATTGTTGCATTGGGGGATAAAAAAAAAAACGATGAATGTGTTGAAGCTTAGGGTTTTATTCTCCTTTATATTGTGGGTTTATTATTGGGGATTGTTTGGGTGTTAACCCCCCCCCCCCCCCCCTTTTTTTTTTTAATCTGTTTTTGGGTTCTTGGTTTTTTTTTGGTTTTGTGTGGGTATGTTTTTATTTTGTCTTTTTTGGGGTTTGAGTTTTTTGTTTTTCTTGTTGTTTTTTTTTTTTGATTTTTTGTGGTTTTTGGGGAAGTGTTTTCTTTCATTTACGGTGAGTTTTATGGTGTTGGTTTTTATTTTATCAATGATGTATCTTAAATGTGGGGCTGAATTAAAAAAGCACAGGGGTGCTAAATCATTGTCTTTAAAATTAAAAGAATTTGTCATTTATTGTCATTGTTATTGTCTTTGTCATTCCCCCCTTACTCTCAGTAGATTAATTCCATTTGCTTTATGTTAGTAAGGTGTCCTTTGTTCCCCTCAAAATCAAATGTATTCTCCTCTTGAGAAATTGTTTTGATTTTTGCATTTTTTTTGTGTGTATGTGTTTGTTGTTTTGTTGTGCTGTGTTGTTCAATTTAAAGTCAAATCCCCCTTGGGTGGCATTAAACAAAAAAACCTTGAAAACAAAAAAAACTTAAAAAAAAAATAAAAAAAAGACCGTACAAAATGTAAATTTCCCCAAACTAAAACCCCCTTGTGCGAAAATATTTTGTATCAATACCTTGAAAATTTAAAATTTTGCATGAAAGTCTTTTTTTTGTGAAAAACATTTACCAAAATTTTTTTCAAAATGAAAGTCTGTCTTTGCATCAAAAAACAGGGGGGGGGGGGGGGACTTTGGACAGAACCCAAAAGACTTGTTCCAGTGCCTGCTGTTTTGTAACGGGTGTGTGCTGCTCCCCCTTTGGGTTTTTGGGGGAAAAGACAACGGATAACCCAGGCCACTGAAAAGCTTAATCAGTTTTCTTCTTCCTCTCTGTGTTATTTTTGAGCAAGATGTTCTTTTTAAACTTTAGGGCTTTTGTGTTAAGAATCTGAATCATATCAATTCATATATGTCTTTTTTCAGGCAATTTTTTTGCAGACTGTTTCAGTGTCACCGTGATGTGTGATCCTCCCCCCCCCTTTTTTTGTTGTTCCCTTTCTTCCCCTTCTCTCTCTCTCTCTCTCTCTCTCTCTCTCTCTCTCTCTCTGTTCTTTGCTCTTTGTTTATTAGTTGATGTTGTTTCAAATTTCAATTTTGTAGAAAATAATGAAATATTTGATTTGGAAAATGAAAGTCCAGGTTGTAATCACTGTGCCACGTTGTTCCCAGCTTTTTTACAATCTATAAGCCTCCCCCAGCTATCCCTTGCGTGCAAGTGTCAAAAAAAAATTAGTTAGACCTTGACAAAAACAAAACACTTTTTTTGTCCATATTTTTGAGGGCCATGGGGATTTCATTTGACCAAACGAGTTTTTTTTTTCCACCATTGCGCTTACAATAACAAGCAAGATGGGCCCCCACTGAAATTTGTAGATCTGAAAAAAATGAGCAACAGAGAACAACAGTGAGGTGTTTTGGGGCCAGAGTTTAAATCTGGCAGTTTGCGATATTGTTTTCTTCCTGACCTTCCCAAAGAATGAGTGTTTCCCTTTGTGCCTGGCTGAATGATGGAACATTTGGGGTTTAAAGGGTAGTTTTTTTTTTTTTTAAATGTTGGTTTGCCTGATATTAGATACTGCAAAGGCTGCTATTTGGGAAGTGGGGTCATGTATGAAAGGGAAAAGGGGGAAAAGAAAATACTGTTGGAGATTACCCCCTGCGAACAAAAAAGAAGCCAGTTCCTTTTTCATTGATGTGCCTATATTCTGTCCTTGTTTTCCCCCAAATGCAGCCCAACCCCCCCCCCCCCACACATGGTGGCATGCCCCCCTCCCCATCCAACACACTCACTACACACATACACTCTCTCACACCCCCCCACTACCACACATGTTTTTGGGTTTAATCTATTTGCGTTTTATATTTTTTTGATTGTTTTTGTTTTTTTTGTTTGTTTTGTTGCTGTTTTTGGTATTATGTTGTTTTATTTATTTTTTGTGTTATTGTTTTTTATTGTTTTTTTTTTTTTTTTGTTCAGTTCTTTGATGTTTGGAGGTTTTGTTGGGGGGGGGGGGGGGGGAGGGGGAGTTAGGGGGGACTCTTTTGTTTTTTTTGTTTTTGGGAAATTTTTTTCAGAAGTTTTTTTTGTTTTGAGTTTTTGGTTAACATTGTGAAGGTTTTTTTTTGTTTTTTTTTAAATTCATGTATGCAATATTTTATTTTTCTTCTTTGATTTGATGGTTATCATGATTTTTTTTTATTTTTTTTGATTTTTTTTAGATAGAGGGTTTTGGGTAAAAAGGGGAAAAAAAATGACTGCTTTTTTAATCTACCTGGGAAAAAGTTTAACTTTGCCTTGACTTTGACTTACAGCAAGGATGATACACAGATGGAAATTTATAACAGAGAAAAATTTAATTATTTCCAGCGATAAAGTGGGGGGGACGAGCATTGTCAAGAACATATCCTCCATTCCCCCCCCAAAGAAGGATCCTCTGCCTATGCCTACCCTTTTCTGCTGAATTTCACACCACACACACCACACACACACCCCAACACACACACAACACAACACACACACACCCACACACACACTTACTTTAAAAGGATTATGAAATGTAAAACATACAAAGACATGAACTCACTGATTACATATTCGCATATGTAAAAGAAAGGAGAGTTAACAAAATGAATAAAATGTATATTGGGGGTATTTTATTTGTTTGCTTGTTTGTTTTTTGGGGATTGTTGTTTTTTTTATTTTGTTTTTTATCTTAAGTATAAATGGAAAAAAAAGCGCTAAGGGTATTTTTAAATGGTAAAATTTTGTTTAAATTTATTTTTTGTTCTTTTTATTATTTTTTTTAAAAAAGATGTACAATTCAGTTTTGCACTGTGTGTGGGAGCATGTGTGTGTGTGTGTGCAAGATAAAAATTGTGGTGTGTCATGTTGTGTAGGGTTGTGTGCACATGGGTTTATTCGCAGGTGATGGGGTTTTTTATATTTTTTATTGTTAGGGGCTGTGTAATAATGTGTTAGGTAGTTTTGATAAAATGGATTTTTTCCTAATACAGGGCTTGATAAAAAAAGAAATGCATTGCTTAATCAATTCCTCTGGAAAAAATTGACTTAATTCACACACAAATCACACTCTTTCACCCAATTTTCCACAGTCACTTAAAGGGGTCTTGCTCTGAAAATACAGCTTTGTATGCACATAAAAAAAACACATTGTAATCACTGATAAAGACATCCTACTATTTTTTAGCAGGGAGATCAGGGACTCGAAGGGGGGTTTGCAGGATGGACGACAGCAGACGACAGACAGAGGGCTGCAGAGTGACGGGGGCTGTCACAGTAAAAGGGCTGGCTGCACTGTATCATTGTGTGCCCCAGGCCTGTATGACAAGGTATGTGTGTTTTGGTGTCAGTTAAAAACTGTGTTGCTCTCCTTTGTGTGTGTGGGTGATTTTTTTTGTTGAAGTAATGGAATAAGCCGAGGTTTTTTTTTTACATACTTCCCTGTGTGTATGAGTTTCAAAATTTTGTGATTTGTTCTATGGCACAAAAGGGCCTACTCTCCAAAAAAGTAGAACATTTTAAAATTTGTGCCAAAAAAAAAGAAACTTTTGGAACAGTGAAAAGTAAGAGTGCCAAAGTATTACATGTCAGTTCAAAAGACAAACACTTTTTCTAGCCAACAAAGGTTCCTTTTCATTGTTAGGTCAGCTTTTAGAAGTGCTTTGTGCGCACAGCTTTCCATCATGCCCCACCCCCACTCCCCAAAAGTTACTCAGCTGATGCTAGGATACATAAGCAAATGCATGGAACACATATCATAAAAATGACAAAACAGATCATTATATAAAGTACACAAACAGATGAGAAATGTAAAAAGCAATGCAAAAAATACATAAAAAGTCACATAATAGATGCCAGATACACAAAGCGATGCCAATACACAAAGCAGATGCCCAATACCCAGAGCAAGACAAATACACAGAGCAGACGCACAAATGAAAAAAGCAGAGACAAAATGCAAAAAAGGATTTAACTAAAACTCAAATACAGAACAGCAACTTTTTTTTTCACCTGACAGCACACTCAGGTTTCGGGCCCTGTGACCTCGCCCTGCTTTGGGGCAGCCAAACCTGAACACCAACCAAAGGAGAACCGCCTCACATTTTTTCATTTTGGCTGCGCATAAGTCCTCAGCATGACTTGGGAAGACAAAAGTCACCAAACATTGTTCTTGACGGGCAGACCCCCTCAGCAGTGCTGTTGCTGTGTCAACATCTTTTTTGGTCATTTGCACGTTTGGGGGTGACCACATTCCCAAGGACATCCTCCTGTACAGGGAACGGGTGCGGCCACAGCCCCTCAGGGCCCCGCACTGTGCTTCGGGGATGTGTGCTCATGCTGAAAGTTAGACTGAACTCTCCAGCTGGGAAATAGTTGCAGAAAATGGCAACAAGTTGAGGAGTGCAGTACATGAGGGAATTAGCAGGGGAAAAGGGGAGAGACTCCAGCAATGAGAAGACAGAATAAACTGCTGAAAGGAGAGACAGTCAACTATGACCACAAAGACTGCCATGCGTGGATTATTATTTATTTTGTTTTTATGTCTTCTTTTATTTTGAGGAAAGTGGAATAAGCACTCATGTGCTTTTTTTACATCCGCTCCCCGTGTGTACACAGTTTTCAAAATTTTTGTCAACCAAAAACTGTGTCTGTTGTCTGTTTTTTTAAATTAATGTATTTTAACTTTTTTATTTCTTTATGCAAGGATAAAAATAAGCACTTTGTTATTTTTTTCATCAGGGCCCTTGTTTTACACTTTTATGAGTTTTTAAAAATTTTTTCCATTACATACAATGGGCCCACTTTCTGGAAAAAGGAACAACTTATTTGGGGGTGCCAGATGTTCTGCATGGGTTCAACACAGCATCTCAGTTTGTAGTTCATTTGAAAGACTTTTGGGGGGAGTGGGGGTTTGGGATGTTGGGTTTTTGCCATGTTTTTGATTTTGTATGTGGTGTGCCTGCACTTTACAATTTGTGTAGTGTGGTAAGAAAAGTGGGGGAGAGAGAGGGGGGGGAAAAAAGGAGAGAGAGAGGGGAGAGAGGGGAGAGGGAGGGAGAGAGAGAGAGGAGAGGGGGGAGGAGAGAGAGAGGAGAGAGAAAGTAGAAAAGGAAAGAGAGGGGAAAAGAGTTTGGAGAGAGAACCCAAAGCTTTATACTTGTTGAGTCACATTAAAAAATAATTCTTTTTTTTTGTATTGTTGTTGTACAAATTCACCACCTCCCCCCTTTTGCCTTTCCCCCGAGGGGTTCAGTTTTTTCTCAGTGTACCCTTCATAGTTGTGTAGTGTGTCACCCGATGTTTTTGATAGTGAGGATTCCTTGTCCCTCAGATAAACCCTTTATGGGTGTGTATTGATGTCACCTGTAGGTTTAAATACTGATAGCCAGGATTCCATCTGTCCTCAGTATGACCTTTATATCTGTGTGGCTGATGCCATCGTGGGTTTACTGAAGTCAGGATTCCTCTGTCCCAGTTAACTCTTATATCTGTGTACTGATGCCCTATCACACACTAGAAGAATCTCAACAGATTGTTGTTGAATGTTTAGAAGAAAAGTGGTTTAAAAAATAAAAAAAGCCTTTTTAAGGTAACTTTTAAAAGGGAAAACTGTAGTTACTGTGTACGTAAAACCCGGTACCCACGCTGCTGGTTTTGGTATACTTGGTCAGTTCTTTTGCTAAGTTCCTCTATTTTATCAGCACCACAGGTTTTTTTTGAGGTTTACAAAATGTCAAGGGGTGTTTGGTTAAATGGCTTCCTTTGACATTCTTTTTTTCCTTCCCCTAGTTTCCATAGGGGGGCGGGTAGCTCATGGGCGGAGCACTCGCTTTCCCCCCCAGTTTTAAGCAGCTGAGCGTGGTGACCCCTTGGGTGGGTGACCGTTTTTACGCTTGGCTTCGTCAGTTCCCCCCTTCACCCGTGTAAATGGGTACCTTCCCCTTTAGGGGCGGGAAGGTAAAACAGCGAGGGGGAGGGATGGGCGCCGCCCCCAATATGCGGCCTAGGAAGTGGGGCCTGACGCCCCGTCCCTAAGCCTTATAGGTTATGGGGGTACCTTTACCCTTACCTTTTCCTTTGTTCTCCATCCTTTAAACCTAAGTACATGACTGTACAATTTCAACCAGATACTGATTTGCACTTTTTAACCGGTACATGAATAGCACTTTCAATGAGGTAAATGATTGGCATTAAACCTAGATACAGATTGTATCTCATTACAGACTGTCACTTGAAATGTAGTCATGACATTGTAGCATTTTTATATAAAACATTTTATTTTCTTTTTGCACCTCCAAACTTAAAATATATGACTGTAAAAGTAACTGTATATCATACGCAATGTAAATTTAAATATGATTATAACATTAACTTTTAATCATAGAAAATGCTCCCCCCCCCCCCCAGTAAAGTTGGGGAACTGGGAAGGCAAAACAGATCAGACTGCTGCTTCTGGGCAGGCGTTGTGATCATTTTTGATGCTTCTTGTCATTTTACAGTGGAGGGGTGGCCTTTTGCTAAGCTTTACTCTGCATTTCCTTAAAGGATTCATTTGTCTTTTCTCTAGGTCATTATACATCTCCCAATTTTTTCCTCAATTTTTTAATTTTCCTTTAAATCACGACAAGTGTTCAAATTTTCTCTTGTCATTATGCATCCAGTTTTTTTAAAATCAGTACATGTTTACAATGTTTTTAAAAATGCAAAAATAGTGTGGTGGAACAAATTTGGGAACCACTTACAAGTTTTTTGTTGGGTTGTGACTGTAGCATTGTTAGGAAGCTTTATAAATGGTACTTTGGTATTTCTTTCATTTGGTTTATGATTGTTAGCTCTTTTCGTATCCCTTTTATCTTTCCCCAAAGCTCTGTTTTCAGAAATGTCGCACATTGCTTTCATAGGCAGGGTGTGTATAGTTTTTCAGCTATTGCCCCTTTTAGTAGGGATGGGTGTGAAATTTTCAGCCATTTTCTTTCAGTAGGCATCTGTGAAAACTTCTTTGCTCACACCCCATTTTCCATAAAAAAACCCCACACTCCCCCCCCCCCCCTCCCAAAACAAAACCCCCCCCCCACCAAACAGGACCTAACAATAAAAGACACACACACCACAGTGCCATACCACATGTAGCATAGGGAAGGGGATCTGTTGGGAATTGGGGATGTGGAAGAGTTTTAAAAAGAGGGGAAAGAAAAGAGAAAAAATGATGGAATTTTTTTTATGGGGGTAATACATTTAAACACAAAGACTTTCTTTTTTTCCAACCCCCAAAAAGATGAGGGGGGTAAGCAGGGGGGGGGGGTGGGGGGGGGGGGTGAGGGGGGGGGGAGGAGGAGGGGGGGAGAGAGAGAGAGAGAAAGAGAAAGAAAGTTCAACCAAAAACCCTTTTTTCCCCCCTTTTCCTTCTTCCAAAAATTTATTTTTGAACCCCGTGTTGAAGGAACATTTTTCAGAGTAAAACCCCCGTGGTAAGCCACACTGCCTTACACCAAAAGCAATCGGATCATTTCTTTTGGGGTATTCAACGGGGGTTCATAAAACATTTTTCAAAGGGATGAAAAATCCTTTTCAGAATTAAAAACACCCCCACACATTCACAATTCTCATGCACAAGCGCACAAAATACAACTACTACACGCAGCTTATGCATGCACACATACCCAACCCTCCCCACCCCACACCCCCAGCTAAACCCGTCACCCCCAGGATGTGGAAGCCCCTAGTAGTGATATGGGGCAGACAGAGCCCCCCCCTCCCCACATTGCAATGGGCAGAAGCGTAAGCAAGAGCACAAAAAAGGGGCCCGTACCGCGCTATCAAATCGCAGGCCGAGAAAACCCCTGTCGGTCTTAACAAAATGGCACCGGCCAGGGTAAGGGGAAAAGTTTTTGGGGGGATGTTCGGCACAGCAGGCCGAGCCGTAAAGCTGTCACACACACAAAACAAATATGCCCCACACAACACAACAAACACAATACATTTTTGATCCTTTAGGGGGGGTGGGGGGAGGGGCTTGGGTCCTTGGGGGGGTTTGTGGGCTGGTTTTTTAATTCTGAGGGGTGACCGTGTGTTAGGGTCTTTTTGGGGGTGTGAGTTTTTCACCGGGTTTTTTTTTGTAACACTTGTTTGAACAGACGTTTTTTTTCCAGGGAAATTTGTTTGGGGGGGAAAAAAATTGGAGAACTTTTTTTCTCACCAAGAACATCAGTGCACACTCAAGAAGACTCGACACTTGTGTGCCCTACATGTAAAACAAAAACACACAATCCATCCATAAAAAACTGCATTCTTTTGCTGATGTTGTGCCAAAGATAGGAAGGGAGTTTAAGCAAGTGAAATAAAAGGGGCAGCATTTGCGCACATGGGTCATACACAACACTTAATGCCTACAGGGCCCTTAACTGTCCACCCCTGCAGGTAGAAACCCCGACTGTCTTGTTGTTGCATGCCCTATAATGTGCTAGTTCAGCCCGCTGTAGAAAATGTACAGAACTGAGGTGTATCCCAAAAAGTCATCACCCGCAAGTCGATTTTCTCTGAGTTGGCTTCTTTAGTAAGGGATCATTTTTTTTGTCAAAGTTTCAAAAAAACCTATGCTGTTTAATCAACTCTCTTTGTTTTTTTTGATAAACAATATTTTTTGGTGACAATTCCTTTCTTTCAGTGAGAAATTTGGGAAATTAAAGTGGGCTTCCTGATTTTCTTTTGGCTGCTCCCTTTTCTTTTTTTTCCAGTTTTTAAAAAAGTATGTATCTTAGCCGTGCCTGGCCTCCCATCGTTCACGGATTTCCCTAAAAAAAAGGGGGCCAAAATTGACGTCTTTAACAAATGTCCTTTTCCTTCTTTTCCCGCTAAGTTGGCCCCATTCTAAAACATGTGGTACAAGGTATATTCATTTATATTTGATGGGTTAGCTCCCTGTGTCATCAAAATTGTCTTTCTTCATGAAAAAAATTGTTCTAAAAGGGAACTTAAAATAACATATTTGACTGCATCCCCCCCCCCCCCCCCATCCCACAAAAAAGACTGTACAAATGCAATAAAAAGAAAAAAAGAGGACCCCCATGGGATTACAGTATTTCTGAAAGTGGTCTTTATTCCCAAAGTCACAGCCCTTCGCCGCGTGGTTTGATGAACCAGTGGACATGCGCCTGTCCCCACCTGCAGGATGGATAGGAGTGGAACTGTGGACCCCAGACCCGCCCATGATTCTGCACGTGTAGACGAGGTTTCGACTGTGTAGCGTTTACACTAGAAACCTGGCTGGTGCTTATGCATTCTCGTTTTTTTCTATAATCTTTCTTTTGGTTTCTTTTTTTTTGTCTTGAAGACTTTGAGGAAAACGTTCATTCATTATCAGTATGGGTGTTCAGTTCTTTACACTGATTGACCAACCCCTTTTTTTTGAAAAAAAATGTTTTTCAAAGAGCTGAATGTTTGGGTAGATGTTTTGTTGATTATTGAAAGCTAATTTTTAGCTTTGTGTTTCCCCCCCCCCCTCCCACCTTGTTTTTGTTCAGTTTGAGGGCTAAAAACTGTGTTTTAGGGCCGTAAGAAACCAGGCTGGGTCACCTCCTTAGACTTTTTTCATTCTCTTGTGGAAAAAAAAACCGTTTCACTTTCTTTAAAAATTTCAGTGTCATTGCAAAGTAGTAGTGGGTGTTGGGGTGGGTGTGTGTGGTGTGTGTGTGTGTGTGGTGGTAAAGACAGCAGCACAGCAGCAGCCAGTGCAGTGTATAGTAATAAGTTGTGTAGTGTGTGTAGTAGTTTATAGTATAGAAGAAAAAACTGTAGCATAGTAGTGGTAGTAAAATATAATAGCAGAGGTAGTAATGCTAGATTCCATTTTAAAGTCTGTCTGCTCGTAATACTAAACACACTGCATGAATTCGTGAGAGAGAGTAGGGGGGGGAAAGAGGAGAGAGAGAGAGAGGGAGAGAGAAGAGAAGAGAGAGAGAGAAGTGGGGGTGTGTGTGTGTGTGGGTGTGAGTAAATCAGAGAGGAGAAAGTGTGTGTTGAGTAAGGGAGGAACACAGACGAAAAAAAAGGGAGAGAGGAGAGAGAGAGAGAGGGGAGAGAGAGGAGAGAGAGAGGGGAGTGTGGTGTGGTGTGTGTGTGTGGTGAGTGAGTGAGTGAGTGAGTGAGTGAGGAAAAGGGGAGTGATTGGGAGTGAGTGTTGCATTTGGGTTTTGTGATGCTTGTGTTGTGAAACATTTTACCACCTCCATCCCCTGAAGGTCCTTCAGAACATGCAGCGCCCCGTTGAAAAGCCAGCCCCTGTTTGGTTGGTGGTTGTGAAAGGTTGCCCCAGCCGGGGAAGGGGGAGTGAGGTAGATGGGCCCTCCCGTGACCTTGAGGGTTCCCCCAGTTGTGTGTGTGTGTGGGTGTGTGTGTGTGTGTGTGTGAGTGGGTGTGTGTGTAAAGTGTGTGTTTTGGCCCAATAGCCCCAGCCCTCCAAAGTCCCCCCCTTTGCCCCTTCCTGTGTAGTCACCCCTCTACACCACGGGATTTTTTTTCACTGATAGCAGAACTCCTTAGTGGGAAGGCGGGTTTTGGGGAAAAAGGTGTTGCGTTTTGGGGGTTGGGGTTTTTTTTGTTTTTTTTTTTTTTGGGGGGGGGAGACTTTTTTAGCCTAAGAAGGCATTTTTTTGGAGAGGAAATTTGGGGGGGGGGAGGGGGGAAGGAACTCGTCACCCCCGGGGGGGCCCGTTTTCAGGGGGGGGGGCAGGGAAAAAAAAACCCAGATGAAAATCCTCCCCTCCCGGGGGCCCCGTCCCTTTTGAAAAAAAAAAGCTGTGGAAGTCCTCCCCAAAAAAAACTGCGAGTAGAGCCCCTAAAAGGGGGGGCTCCCTTTCCCCCAAAATCCGCGCCAAAACCCGAAAATGCCCGTCCACAAGACTGAAGGGGAAAAAGGGGAAAAGCCGCCATTGGGCTCCCGACAGGGGGAACCTACGGCTACAGTGGGTGAAGGGGTAGGGGGGGTATGGCCGGTTGGGAAGGACGACACCACATGGGCACATCAGGGCCCCCCACCTGCAAAAGAGAGGGGTGGGGGCCCCGGGGCCCCGCATTTCTGCTGGCTTCAGCATCTGCAGCCCCCCTTTGCCAGTGGCCCCCGTCCAACCCGGGACCACCACCAACATCTTTATGAGGCACAAGACGTGGCCCAAAAGTCTGAAACTTTAATTCAAAAAAAACTTTACTAGAACAGGGTGTGAAGGCATGAAAAAAAACATACAAAAATTCAACGCTATATAAAATTCCCCTACATTATCAAATTTTTTTATTATTTTAATTTTTATTTTTGCCAAAGACGTCACCCCCCCACACTAAAACAGTTCCTGGGCACACCCTACACAGGGATATTACATTACACACGACTCCCAGTCATCCCAGAAAGCAAAAGGCAAAAAACTCATAATAACACTTTTTTTAAAACACATTACTGTTTTAAAAAAAAACCCCCTAACATGAAAAAACATTTATAACACACATTTTCAGTAAAAAAAATCCAAAAAAAACTTTAAAAATTATAACAATATTTCAGTTTTTAAAAAACCCCCAAAAAAAAACAGGCAGGGATACTTTTTAAGCAGCTCACTCACCCCAAGAAAAAATTTTGGGGAAAATGGGGGGAATCCATGTCTGTCTTGACAAAGGGGGAGCCCCCCTGGGGATGATAGTGCCAGCCTAAGTAAACTGTAGTTGTGCTGTTTTTTCAAAGCAGGGCACTGTCAGTGCTCAGCATCTGGGGTAGATTCCCGAAAGGTCGAGTGAGTATGAGGGGCCTTGTTCAAAACCCGATATGACTGAACCTTTTCCTACAAGGTCCAAAATGGCCCCCAAAAAACCCCGGGGCTGTCACCCGGGGAGCAAGTACCACCAGATAAAAACTGGGCTGTCACCATGAGCAAGTACCACCCCGGGAAAAACTTATCCAAGGGCCATGTGTCAGGGGGTTTCCCGCGTTCCCGTTATCCAAAAAGCAGCAAGTGTGACATACCCATGACAAAAAGGGAACCCAAACCAAAATATGGGGTAACTGTTTGTTTTTCCCAAGGGGTTTATTTGTTTGTGTGCATTTTGGGTTTTTGTGCTGTGTGTGGTGTGTGGGGGTGGTTTTAGGTATTTGCAAGGGTGCATGCGTTTGTTTGAGTACATGCATTTCGTTTAAATAAATGCCTAATTTTTAGTGCATGCATGTTTTGAGTTTTTGTGTTTTGTGAAAAATAAATGTGTAATTTAAAACTTTTTTAAACAAAGGGAAAGGAAAAATTAAATTTTTGATTGTATTCCCTACTTTATGTTTAAAATATTCTGCAAATGGGGGAAAAAGGGGCAGATGAAGGATGCAGCGGTCAGTATGTAGCTTCCAGAGGCTGCCCATTCTTGCCAGTGAAAAGAGGATGGAGGCAAGGCCGGGGAAGAGTTAGTTAGTGGTCATGTCTTGTGAGTTTCTCTGTCAGTGAACTCCCGGGGTAGGGGCTGACTCCTTTCATCACTGAATGTCTCCGCAAACTCCTGGAGCAGGCGTTGCCACACTGCCTTTCACTGGTCAGGCAGTGATGTGGGCCACATTCAGCTTAGCGGAGGCCATCCCTTTTCAGGAAGGTGGTAGTATGCATGCTGGTTTGATGTGTGTTCCATTCCACTAGCCATAGCTGCCTGCTCTTTAAGGAAAGACAGAACAGGCTTTTAAGGTGTAGACAAGATGCTTTGCCTGCGTGCGTGCCTGCCTGCCTGCACATGCAGTACCTAGGGTTAGGGTGTGACTGAAGATTTAACTGTTAGTCAGCAGTGTTGTCAGTGTTGATGGTTGCTGCTGCAGGGGAAAGAAAGAAAGCCCCTCTAGCAAATAATTCAGTGCAGTAGATTTATATATATATGTGTGTATATGTGTATATATATAGATATTTATTTAGAGAGGAGAGATGGAGATAGATATATATATATATATATATATACAGAGAGAAAGAGAGAGAGAGAGAGAGAGAGTGTGTGTGAGTGAGTGTGTGTGTGTGTGTGTGTGTGTGTGTGTGTGTGTGTGTGTGGTTGTGTAGTGTGCATAAAGAAGCTGAAAACATATGAGTACGGGAACTGAGGTGGGGTGGGGGAGGAGTGGGTGGGTAGGGGTAGGGGTCAAAGGGTGATTATGCTGTAAATGTTGTTGTGGACATTGTATACATACATGTTTATTCTGTGAGTTGGAAGGTTGGTGTGTGGAGACAGTGGAGGACTGTACTGGGAGAAAATCAGAAATCTGGCAGAGGTAAATACTCTGTGCGTATGTGTGTGTGTGGAGGGGGGGGGGGGGGGGTGTGTGGGTGGATGTGGAGGGGGGGGGAGTAACATCACATTATACTGATGGTGGTTTTCTGTTGCATTCCCAGGGTTTTTATCCTAAGGCAAGCAGTTGGATAGTTATCTGATTAGTAGGTGCTCTTGTGTCCCTCTGTTTCTGTCTCTCTGTAGTAGTGTGTGAGAAGAAAGAGAGGAGAGGAATAAGAAAGGAGAGGAGAGAGATCGAGAGAGAGTATAATGTTTTAGAGAGAGCGTTGAGAGAAGGGGGGGCCTATTTTAAAGAAGTTTACAAGATTTTGTTATACCATTTTTAAGTAGTTTTATTTGTGTTTCATTTGTTGTGTTTTGATTGTTTATGTTTGTGTTAATTTTGCATGTTCACTGAAAAAAATCCTTTTGTGTTTAATTTTCTGTGTGCATTTTTGTGTTTTTGATGTCACAGGTTTGGTGATCCCAAGACATCTGAAGACAGTGTCAAGGAACAAGTGGGGCTGGAGTCTGCCTTTGAAGGGTGTGTGTAGTGTGTTGTGTGTTGTATACTGGTCATTGGGTGGGGGGGGTGTTGTGTACATGGTTGGTGGCATCAAGAAGAGGAGGCATGAAGATGTATTGTTGTGGATCTGTGTATATGACTGTTCATTGGAGTTTTCAAGGTGGTGTGTTAGACGTGGAGGGCAGGACTGGGAGAAGACAGTCAGGACTCTGGCAAAGTATTGTTGTGGTTTGTGTATTAGTGGATGGGGTGCAGGGTTGTGTGGGTTGGGTGTAGGTAGGTGTAAAGATGTGGAGGGAGGTATGGGGTGGGGAGGAGGGGGTGACATGACATTGTACTGACGATGGTTTCTGTTGCATTTTTAGGGTTTCTGTAAGTGGCTACCATATTTTTCTTGGTAAGTGGTGTGTGTGTGTGTTTAGATTACACATATTTGCACAAATAATGTTTTTTAAAAATTCAGCTATTTTTTCTATATGGCTGACGTATCAAGAAGCTGAAGAGTAGTGGGGTGGGGGGGGGGGGGGGGGATATGCTGGAAATGGTGTTGTGAACATTTTGTGCGTAGATGTTTTGTCTGTGATTTTCAAAGGTGGTGTGTGGAGACTTGAGGACGGGCCTAAAGGAAGACAGTCAGGACTCTGGCAGAGGTAAGTACTCATGTGTTGTCTGTATACTATGTGTGTGTGTGTGTGTGTGTTAGTTCTTAGTTTTGGTCCAACAAAAGTGATATCAGACGATTGTGTAGTGGTTGTGTGTGCGTGCATGTGTGAGTGTGTGTATGAGAGTGTGTATACGTCCGTGTATGTATGTGTGTGCATGTACGGTGTGTGCGTGTGTGTATGTGGGTGTGTGCATGCGTGTGTGTGTGTTTGTGTGTGTGGTATGTGTGTGTGTATGTGTGTGTAGTGTGTGTATGGTGTGTGCTTGTGTCTGTGTGCAACTGTAAGTAGAGAGGTAGTGGTTAAGGGGGGTGACATGACATTGTAATGATGATAATTTCTGTTGCATTCTCAGGGTTTCTGTTCCCAAGCAATCAGACAGTCAGGTGGCTGACATTTCTTTTTTATTAGGTAAGTCCTGTGAGTGTGTGTGTGTGTGTTTTCTTTGGTGGACAAGGTGCTGCATACATTGTTTAAAACATGTTGTATGTGCGTGTTTGCAGGACTGCTGTTTCAAAACCTACATTTGTGTGCAGGTTGATAGAGGGTAACTAAACTTGTTCTCAATGTGTGTGTGTGGTGTGTGTGTGTGTGTGTGTGGTGTGTGTTTTGTGTGGGTGTGTTGTGTGTGGTGTGTGTTTGTGTGTGTGCAACAGGAGGAGGTCGTTCTGCTTTAGAGTGATCTTTTTATATAGATTTTTTATGTAAATAGATTTTGTGCTTTCCTTTTTGTGTGTTTCTTTTAATTGCTTATTTTTGTATGTTCTTAATGCATGTTCACTTTAAAAAGATCATATCCCCTTTGTGTTCAGTTTTGTCTGTCCTCATTATGTGTGTTCATGTTGTGTGGTTTTGATGTCACAGGTTTGTTGAATCCTACCCCAGCTGAAGACAGTGGGAAGGAACAGTTGGGGGCTGAAGTCTGCCTCCTCTCAGGTGTGTGTGTGCGTGTGTATTAAATTATGCTAATTTGTACCAAAAATGTACCAAAAAAACTTTGTCTTTTTAATTTTACATGGTTGGTGCATCAAGTAGATGGAGAGATCTGTGTATGCGTGTGTGTGTGTTTTGTTTGTTTTGTTTAATGTCTAATCACTACCTGGTGATTTAAATACACCCACAGTCACACCACAACACCTATACACACCTCATCTCTCTCTTTCTCTCTCTCTCTCTCTCTCTCTCCTCTCTCTCTCTCTCCTCTCTCTCTCTCTCTCTCTCTCTCTCTCTCTCTCGTTTTGTGTGTGTATGTTGTGTAAAGGGGTGATAATGTTGTTTTTGACATTTTGTACATACATGTTCATTCTGTGAGTTTCAAGTTTGGTGTGTAGGTAATGGAAGCCAGGCCAGGGAGGAAGACAGTCAGGACTCTGGCAGAGGTAAATACTCTGTGTGGGGGGGTGGACGTGTAGGGGTGGGTGTGGATGTGGAGGGGTGTTTGGTGTGTGTGAGGGTCGGGGAGTGACATGCCATTGTACTGATTATGCTTGTTGTTGCATTTCCAGGGTTTCTGTACCAACTCAATAAGACAATCAGGTGGCTGCCACATTTTTATTAGGTAAGCACTGCATGTGGTGTGGGTTGTTTGGGTGTGTGTGGTGTGTGTGTGGTGTGTTGTGTGTGTGGTGTGTGTGTGGTGTGTGTGTGTTTTGGTGGATAAGGTGCTCCATACTTTTATTTAAAATAATAAAATAATAATAATAATAATAATAATAATATATGGATTTATATAGCGCTGAATCTTGTAAAAAACAAACAAATCGAAGCGCTTGCACTCAATCATTTAAGGCATGCAACTCTCCTTAAACATAATGAGAAATCCATGCGCGCGCACTACGCACGCACACGAAACGCACACACATACACACACCACACCAAACACACACACACACACACACACACACACACACACGGAACAACACTTAGACGGTGAAGATGCTGTTGAAAATTAGGGACAGATATGTGGGGGGAAAGTCTCAGGTAGGAAATTAAGTGTGTTTTGAGGTGGATTTGAAGGAATCAAGTGAAGGCTTTTTGACGAAGTGAAAGAGGGAGGTCATTCCAGGTGGATGGACCAGAAACAGAGAAGAAGCGACGGCCAACAGTGGTTTGTTTGAATCTGGGTGTTCGAAAGCACAAAGTATCTGCGGCTGAACGATGGGAACGGGATGGAGTGTACAGGTAAAGACAGTTAAGAGATAAGAGGGTGCAGATTTGTGGAGACATTTGAAAAGAGGGTATTGATTTTTATACTGCAGTCTTTGTGGACAGGCAACCGTGAAGAGATCGCAGAAGAGAGTGATGTGTTCAGATTTTTTCTTTCTTAGGACCAGTCGAGCTGCAGAGTTTTTGTATGCGTTGAAGAGAGGGGATAGATGTTGCTGGTAGGCCAGCCAAAAGAGAATTACAGTAGTCTAAACGTGAAAGAATAGAGATGTGACAAGCTTGGAAGTTGCTTCAGTGGACAGATACTTGCGAATCGAGCTTACGCGCCGTAATTGATAGTAGCAAGACTGGCAGGTTGGGTGATGAATTTTTTCATAGAGAGTTGTGTTGTCAAGAACTACTCCTAAATACTTCACGAGTTGGACAAAAGGAACTGACGTATTGCCGAATTTATTGAATTTTTTTGTGATAGAGGAAAAGTTTATGTTGGGTCCCTATGAGCATGGCTTCGGTTTTATGGGCATAAGTTGTAACTTGTTCTGAGTCATTCCAGTTTTGAATGCTTGAAGGCAGTAGTAGGACATGTTTGTCAAGAGGGAAGGCAAGTTTTCAACAGTATCGTTTGCACTGAAGTTGAGTATCATCGGCATAGAAATGATGATCAATAGGGTGGTTGTTTTATATGTAGAGTGGGAGCAGTGTATAGAGTAAAGAGAACAGGGCCCAGGACTGATCCCTGCGGGACTCCAATTCCTTTTTGAACAGGTTTGATTGAATTTTGTTACAATAACTTTCTGGAAACCGGTCTGTGAGGTTATGAAGTAAACCAGGTGAGGGCTGTCCCATTAATCCCAAAACGTATTTTGGAGGCGAGAAAAAAAGAATTGAGTGATCTATGGTATCAAAGGCTGCAGAAAAGTCAAAAAGAGTGAGGAGGGAGATTTTCCTGCATCAGAAGCAAGTAGAAGGTATCTAAAGTATGGACTAGGGTGGTTTCGGTGCTGTGGTTGGGGGGGTAGGCAGACTGAAAAGTGGGAAGAAGATCTTTGGGAAATGAAGGTGAGGGTTGAGCTGTTTGAAAACACCTTTTCTAGTACTTTAGAGAAAAAGGTAGTTTGAGACAGCCTATAATTCTTCAGAATGTTGGGATCGAGGTCGTGCTTTTTTCAGTAGAGGTGTGCTATTTGCTGTTTTTAAGAGCTGATGGAAAATTTCCTGACTGAAGAGATGAGTTTACTATTTTAGTGATAATAGGCACAAGTTGTGGAAGGCATTGTGAGAAAACAGGAGCAGGTATGGATCAAGGTCGCATGATTTTATAGTCATTCCTTCAGAATTGTCAGATTTCTTTTCAACTTGTGCGATGGAAGGAAAAGAGAGGAGTGCCAGTGAACTGGGGGTCAGTAGGGGGCGCAGGCTTGGAATTGAGTTTTTGATCAAGTCTGGAGCGTATGTTTCGAACTTTATTAAAGAAAAGAAAAGGGAGAAAATATGGATGGAAGTTCAGACAGGCTGTGGGTGTTAGGCAGAGGTGTTGTTTTTGCAGATCCAAGGAGATTTTAGGTGAGGGAAAAAAAAAAGAGATTTTATGGATGTAGACAGAGGGAATTTGGGAAGAGTAGTTAGTCTGTTCTTTGCTGAATGGGGTTAAAAAGTTTGACTTTGTTTATTTGTTTTCGGAAAAGTGTTTGTTGATTTCGGTTTTTTGACTTCCGCCACTGCCGTTCTAGTTGCGGCGTTTTGCGCTTCGCTATCAAGATGTCTTGGGTATACCATGGCGCACAGGGTCTGTCAGGGAGGAGATGATCAGTAGGAGGTGCATGCTCATCAAGCAGTTGGCGGAGAATATGTTAAGTGATTTAGAGAGGTCAGTGTGGTCAGAGGTTTGTGGAAAAACGTTCGGAAGCTTGGAAGAGAAGGTATGAAATGTCTAAGGCCTTAGATTACGACGAGTAACATATTTCTTCTTTCTGCAGGTTTTGTGATGTTGAGATGGAAAGAATGGCGGAATGATCAGAATGCAGTTCGTCGGTGACAGAAACAGATTTTGACAAGATTGAATGAAGCATTAGTAATCAGCCAGTCTAAAATATGACCAGATCTGTGCGTTGCTTCGTTTACCAGTTGAGAGAGAGAATGGTTGGACAGAGAAAGAGAAAGACGTTTGACATCTGGAGAAGACTGGTTGTCGAAATGGAAATTTTAAGTCCCAAGAATTATAAGTTTAGTGGGAGAGAGGCTTGTGAGTGGTCGAGGAGTGACTGGAATTCTTGGTCAAAAAGAGAAGATTTAGGTTGTTTTTACGGCTGGGGTGGACGGTAAGGCAGCAGATAGTAATAGAGTGGCCAGGTAGGTTGGATTGATTCGCAAACTTCAAAAGATTCATGTGAGAATTGAAGGTTGTGACTGAAAGAAAGAGATGGTTCCAATATGGGCTTTGAGAATGATGGCAATCCCCCCTCCTCGAGAGAGTCGGGGGAAAGAAATGGGTTTTTTATCCAGGAGGAGTCACTGTTTTATTTTTGGCTCATGGGCCCTTGGTTTAAGCCAAGTTTCGGTGAGGAAGGTTAAGTCAATGTTTTTTTCAGAGATGAAATCAGATATGTAATCGGTTTTCCATTTGGACAGACAGACTGCACATTGAACAAACAAACTTGAAGGAGATCTGAAGGAGGTGGAGAGGTTGAAGATGAAAGTGGTTTAGTTTGGAATAGCATCAGAGGAAGAGGCGAAGGCGATGGTGGAGATGCCCCTAGCGGAAGAACAGACAAGAGTTTGGATGGTGAATCAGGGTAGAGGATGGTGAAAGAACTGTGCTTGATCAGGGGATTCGGTTTTTGAAACACATCAGGATATACATCATAATCATCAGAACAAAAAAACATTATCAGAGTTACAAACAACAGAACAATTCAAAAGCTGAAGGGGCGGGTGGACGGCAGCATGGGAAGAAGCGTTGTCAGGGGCAACAGAAGTGACTTTAGAGGTGAGGGGGGAGACACAGGAGAGGGGAAGCCCACCATGGCGATGACGTCGGCCTGCCCGTGTTCCCCCTCTGGTTTTGCCCGGGGATTAATGCCCAAGTGTGTTAAAAGCTGCTTAATAGCAGGAGCAAGCGGTGTACGTTTTTGCAATTCTCAGGTGCGAGCTTTGCTCTAATGTCCGCGGCTCTCACTGCCATGGTAGCAGAACAACACACACTAGACTTGATTGATGGGGGTGGTGTCAGTTCCCTGAATCACGTGCAATTTGTTGAACGGCAGTAGGGTCAGATTAAAATGGGTCACGAAGACCAGCGCAGTCAGGAAAAAACACAATTCTTTAAGTCGAATCGAAATTTTGAACAATTCAAACAAAGAGAAAATTATACATCGAAATATCTCAAAAGTAGATAATAACAAAGAAAAATGTTCTGACCAAATAAACTCAGGGGGGAAACACGGACAAGAAGATGTAAAAATTTCTTGAAAGGAACCAGAAAAAACACACACATCCAGCATTCAAACACAGAGCTACACACAGTGCTGCCGACAGGCGCAAAGGCAGATCACCACCATTTAAGTCATGACATCAATAATGTTGTATGTTCGTGGTTACAGGATTGCTGTTTTAAAACATACATTTGTGTGCAGGTTGATAGAAAGTGACTGAACTTGTTTCTCAGCGTGCGTGCGTGCGTGTGTGTGTGTGTGTGTGGTGTGTGTGTATGTGTTTGTGTGTCAGAGAGAAAGAGAGGAGTGAAAGAAGGAGGTACCTTTGTTTTATACAGATTTATTCTTTTGAGTTTCAAGGTTGGTGTGTGGGGGACACGAGGGCAGGACTGGAGGAAGACAGGTCAGGACTAGCAGAGGTAAATTGGTTGGGTGGTGTGTTTTCTTTTTGGGGGACAGGGTGCTGCAAACATTGTTTAAATCATGGCATCAACAATATTGTATGTGTGCATTTGCAGGGTTTCTGTTTGAAAACATAGGTTTGTCTACAGGTAACAAAAGGTAATTAAACTTGTTTCTCAATGTGTGTGTGTGAGAGAGAGAGAGAGAGGAGAGAGAGAGAGAGAGAGAGAGAGGGAAAGAGAGTGAGAAAAGGGGAAGGGGAAGAGAGAGAGAGGGGAGAGAGAGGAGAGAATGAGAGAGAGAGAGAGAGAGAGTGAAAAAGGAGGTAGTTAGGTTTTTAGGAAAATTATTTTGTGAGTTTCAAGGTTGGTGTGAGATGGGAGGACGGACTGGTGGGAAAACCTGGGGCAGAACGTGGCAAAGGTAATTACTGTTTGTCTGACTCTGTGTGTGTAGGGGGGGGGGGGGGTTCTTTGGTCGTCATGGGTGCATCATTATTTAAAACATGACGCAAACAAAGTTGTATTGTGTGCAGGGCTGCTGTTTAAAAAATACATTTGTGTGCAGGTTTTAAAAAAGGTAATGACTTGTTTTTGGTTGGTTTGTGTGTGTTGTGTGGAGGAGAGAGAGAGAAGAAGAGAGAGAGAGAGAAGAGGAGAGAGAGAGAAGAGGAGGAGAGAGAGGGGGAGGTAGGTCTGGTTATATAAAGATGTTTTTGTTGACATTTTTTTGAGACTTTATGTCTTGTTTCCCTTTTTTGGGTGTTTTTTTGTTTTTTTATTTTTGTGTGTTTCTTTTTGCATGATACTTCAAACACTGTCCTACGTTGGGGAGAGAAACCCTTTTTCCCAGTACCCGGGCCCGTGCAATTTCACTAAGGATAAAATTTTTGCATTGTTATAAGAGTGACATGAGGGCCGTAGATGGTTGGAGTTCTGAAAGGGGAGGTATAGATGCACATATTTTAAAGAATTTGTACAACCCCCTAACCCCACCCCTCCCGAAAATTTTTTTACATGGTTGTGCATATAAAAATATTTGGAAACCCGCTGCAAAATTTTTTTGTGAAACTTTGTAACTCATGTATATATTCTGTGAGTTTCAAGGTTGATGTGTGTAGGGGACAGTGGAGGACAGGACTGGGAGGGAGACAGTAAAGGGCTCTGGCAGAGGTAATTAATTACTCGTACTTGTATGTGTTTTGTGTGTGTGTGTTCTTCAGTTTAAGTCTATTCACATTTAGTGTTTTTAGCGGTTTTGTGTTTTCTTTGGTGGACTTTAGTGCTGCATACATTGTTTAAAATATGGCCCATCAAACAATGTTGTATGTGCGTGTTTGCAGGATTGCTGTTTTAAAAACCTACATTTGTGTGCAGACTATAGAAGGTAACTGAAACTTGTTCTCTTGGTGTGTGAGCAAGTGACAAGGGGAGGTGGTTATGTTTTTATACAGATGTTTTTTTATTGAGATTTTTTGAAGTAGTTTATTTTTGTGTTTTTCCTTTTTTTTTATATGTTCATGGAACACTATCCCCATGTTAAGTGAAAGAACGCCTCTTTCCCAGCACATGTGCACTGTGCCCATTTGCACAAAAATGTAAGTTTTAGCACTTTAAATTTTTTTTACATTATGTCACACTTTTGTTGATTGGAAAACTAACAGTTTTGGGTAATAAAGTCAATATCTTGTATGAGAAATACTTTTAGGCCACATAAAATTTAATTTTTACATAGTTATGAGAGTGCATTGCCTTGTGGGGCCTGGAGTTTACCTCTGAGGTGTGTGTGTGTTTAGACTATGTATATTTGTACAAATAATCTGCACAAAAATATGGTTTTTCTTTACATAGCGGGTGTATAAACAAAACAAAAGGGGCGGGGGGGGGGGGGGGGGGGGGGGGGTTTACTGCAATGTTGTGTGGAATATTGTAAGGGATGTTAATCGGAGTTGCAAGGAGGGGGGTTTGGACCAGTGAGGACAGGACTGGAGGAAGACTGTCAGGATTGGGGCAGAGGTAATTCTTTGTGTGGTGTTTATTTATTTATTTTTTCATTTATTTGCTTGCTTTTTTTTTCAAGGTTAATTGTGTGTGTTTTTTTTGGTGAATTGGTTGTGTTAAAATTGTTTTAAAAATTGTATTCAACATGTTGTATGTGTGCATTTACAAAATTGCTGTTTAAAAACCTATATTTGTGTGCAGGGTAATACAATGTAACTGAACTTGTTTCTTGTGTATGTGAGAGTGCGTGAAAGGAGGCGGTATTTCTGTTTTATACAAATGTTTTTTTTATTGCAATTTTTGAAGTAGTTTGCTTTTGTGTTTCCATTTTGTGTATGTCTTTCGCATGTTTATTTTTGTGTGTTCATTTTTGCATGTGCACTTGAACAATATCCTAATATATGGGAGAGGACCTCTCTTTCCCAGTACACGTGTACAGTACACATTTGCACCAACATATGACATATTTCTGCATTAGTTATGAGAGTGTACTTGACCTTATTGGGGTCGGAGTTTGGTCTGTGGTGTGTGTGACACTATGCATATTTGTACAAATAATTTTGTGCAGGAAAAACCTGATTCTTTTTTACATGGTTGCTTTATAAGAAGCTGTAGATATCTGTGGGGAAAGGGGTCTTTCTGCTACAAATGTTGTGGATATTGTGTACATAGGTGTTCATTTTGTGAGTTGCAAGGTTGTGGTATGAAAAGACAGTAGAGGACAGGACTGGGAGGAGGACAGTCAGGACACTGGCAGAGGTATCATTGTGAGTGTGTGTGGTGTGTTTTGTGGTTGTGTGTGTGTGTGTGTGTGTGTGTGTGTTGTGTGGGGTATTGTTTGGTGGACAAGGTGCTGCTACATTTTTTAAAACATGGCATCAACAGTGTTGTATGGCATGTTTGCAGGATTGCTGTTTTTAAAAAACTTACATTTATGTGCAGGTTGATAAAAGGTAACTAAATGGTTTTATAGTGTGTGTTAAGAGAGTGAAACGAGGAAAGTAGTTTTTTTTCATAGGTTGTTTTTTTTTTAGATTTTTTAAAGCGTTATTTTTTGTGTTTTCATTTTTATGTTGTCATTTTTGCATGTTCAAATGGAACACTATCCCTAGTTAAGTGAAAGGAACGCCTCTTTCCCAGCACACGTGCTCTGTGCGCATTTGCACAAAAATGTAACAGTGTTAGCCCCTTTTCTAAACTTTTTGCATTATGTCATAAAAATTTTGTTGATTGAAAAATGACAGTTTTAGGTAGATAAATTCAATATTTGTGCGCTTTAAAAAACTTTTACACTGCATAAAATAATTCTGCATTAATTATGAGAGTGCACTGACCTTGTTGGGCCTGGAGTTTACCTTGAGGTGTGTGTTGTGTGTTTTGACTATGGTTTATTTTTTAAATAATCTTGCACAAAACCCCTGATTTTTTATTTACATGGCTTTGTTAGGGAAAAAAAAATGAAGATATGGGGGGGGGGGGATTAATATGTTGCAAATATTGTGGACATAGTGTAATGAATGTTTAATCTGTGAGTTGCAAGGTTGGAGTGTGAGACGGTGGAGCACAAGACTAGGAGGAAGACAGGGCAGGACACTGGCAAAGGTTAAATTGTTTGGTTTTGTGTGTGTTTCATTTATTTGTTGTTTTTTGTATTTTGAGGATTATGTATGTGTGTGTTGTTTGGTGGACAGGGTGCTGCATACAAATTTTTTAAAAACATGGCATCAACCAATGTTATATGTGCGTGTTTGAGGATTGCTGTTTGAAAAAAATACATTTGTGTGCGGGTAATACAAGGTAACTGAACTTGTTTTTTTGTGTATGTGAGAGTGCATGAAAGGAGGAGGCCCTTTTCCCTCTTATACAGATGTTTTTTTATTTTGCGATTTTTAAAGTAGTTTTGTTTTTGTGTTTCCATTTTTGTGTTTTTTGCATGTTTTTTTTTTGTGTTCATTTTGATGTGCACTTGAACACTACCCAAAAATTTATGGGAGAGGACCTCTTTTTCCCCCAGTACAGGGGTACAGTTCAATTTTGCACCAACATATGACATATTTATGCATTAGTTATGAGAGTGTCCCTGACCTTCTTAGGGCCCGAGTTTGCAACTGTGGTGTGGGGTGTTACACTAGAATATTTGTATAAACAATTTTGTACAGGAAAATCCTGATTCTTTTTTACATGGTTGGTGCATCAAGAAGCTGTAAACATCTTTGGAAGAGGGGGGGTGTGGAGGGGAGGGGGGGTTATACTCTTGCAAATGTTGTTGTTGACATTGTGTGCATACCTGTTCATTCTGTGAGTTGCAAGGTTGGTGTGAGGAGACATTGGAGGACAGGACTGGGAGGAAAACAGTCAGGACTCTGGCAGAGGTAAACTAGTGTGTGTGTGTGTGTGTGGGGTGGGGTGTGTGGGGGTGTTGTGTGTGTGTGTGTTGTGTGTGTGTGTGTATTGTCTGGTGGACAAAGTACTGTAATCAATGTTTAAAACATGGCATCAACGATGTTGTATGTGCGTGTTTTCAGGATTGCTGTTTGAAAACATGCTTTTGTGTGCAGGATAATACAAGGTAACTGAACTTGTTTTATAGTGTGTGTGAGAGAGTGAAATGAGAAAGTAGTTTTGTTTCATAGGGTTGTTTTTGATTGGGATTTTGGAAGTAGTTTATTTTTGTTTTTTCATTTTTGTGTGCATCTTCTTTGCATGTTCACTGGAACACTATCCCTATGTTAAGAGAGAGAATCTCTTTTTCTCAGCACACGTGCACTGTGCGCATTTGCACAAAATGTAGCAATTTTAGCACTTTTCTACATTTTTTGGCATTATGTCATAATACTCTTGTTGATTGGAAGCTGACAGTTTTAGGTAGATAAATTCAATATCTTGTGCGCTTAAATACTTTTAAGCTGCATAAAATATTTCTACATTAATTATGAGAGTGCACTTGATCTTGTTGGGCCTGAAGTTTGCCTCTGAGGTGTGTGCGTGTGTTAGACTATGCGTATTTGTAAAATAATCTTGCACAAAAAACCTTGATTTTTTATTTACATGGCTGGTGTATAAAGAAACTGAAGACATGGTGGGGGTCAGGGTGATATGTTGAAAATATTGTGGACATAGTGTACATGAAAGTTTAATCTGTGAGTTGCAAGGTTGGTGTGTGGAGACGGTGGAGCACAAGACTAGGAGGAAGACAGTCAGGACTTTGGCAGAGGTAAATTTTGTGTGTTTGTTTTATTTATTTATTTGTAGTTCTGTATTTGAAGATTATGTAAGTGGGGTATGTTTGGTGGACCCGGGTGCTGCATACATTGTTTAAAACATGGCACAACAGTGTTGTATGTAGTATTTGCAGGATTGCTGTTTTGAAAACATGCTTTGTGTGCAGGATTTAAAACAAGGTAACTGAATTTGTTTTAAAGTGTGTTTGAGAGAGTAAATGGGCGAAGTAGTTTGCTTTATACAGATGTTTTTGATTGGGATTTTGGAAGTTTGTTTATTTTTGTTTTCTTTTTGTTTTGGTATTTTTTTGCATGTTCACTTGAAAAATATCCCTATGTTAAGGGAGAGAACCTCTTTTTCCCAGCACACGTGCACTGTGCACATTTGCACAAAATGTAGCGTTTTAGCACTTTTTTTAAAATTTTTGGCATTATGTCATAATACTCTTGGGTTTATTGGGAAACTGACAGTTTTAGGTAGATAAATTCAATATCTTGTGCCTAAAAACTTTTACGCTGATAAAATATTTCTGCATTAATTATGGAGTGCACTTGACTTTGTTGGGGCCTGGGTTTGCCACTGAGGTGTGTGTGTGTTACACTATGCAATATTTGTACAGATAATCCTACACAAAAAACCCTGATTATTTATTTACATGGTTTGTGTATGAAGAAACTGAGATATGTGGGGGAGGGGGTGTATGCTGAAAATATTGTGGACATAGTGTACATGAAAGTTTAATCTGTGAGTTGCAAGGTTGGGGTGTGGAGATGGTGGAGCACAAGATAGGAGGAAGACAGTCAGGCTTTGGGAGAGGTAATTTGTTGTGGTGTGTGTTTTTTTATTTGTTGTTCTTGTATTTTGAGGATTTTGTGTGTGTGTTTTATCTTTGGTAGACATGGTGCTGCATACATTGCTTAAAACATGGCATCAACAATGTTGTATGCGCGTGTTTGCAGGATTGCTCTTTAAAAACATACATTTGTGTGCAGGGTAATAGAAGGTAACTGAACTGGTGTCTTGTGAGAATGAGTAGAAGGGGGAGGTAATTTTGTTTTATTAAGATGTTTTTGATTGACATTATTGAAATAGCTTATTTTTGCGTTTTCAGTTTTGTATGCCTCTTTTGTGTGTGTATTTTTGTGTATTGATTTTTGCATGTTGACTTCAACACTATCCCTACGTGAAGGGACAGAACCCCGCTTTCCCAGCACATTTGCACTGTGTGCATTTGCACTAACATCTAATATATTTCTGCATTAGTTATGAGAGTGTACTTGACCCATTTGGGGTAGGAGTTTGCCTCTGAGGTGTGTCTGTGTGTTAAGATATGCATATTTGTACCAAGAATGTTGTAATGCTGTGAATTTTGTTGTAGACATTTTATACATAAATGTTTATTCTGTGAGTTGCAAGGTTGGTGTGAGGAGACAGTGGAGGACAGGACTGGGAGGAAAACAGTCAGGACTCTGGCAGAGGTAATTATTGTGTGTGTGAGTGTATGTGTGTGTGTGCGTGCATATTTGTTATCTTTGGTGGACAGGGTGCTGTATACATTGTTTAAAATATGGCATAAAAAGTGTTGTATGTGCGTGTTTGCAGGATTGCTGTTTGAAAACATACATTTGTGTGCAGGGTAATAGAAGGCAACTGAACTTGTTTTTTGTGTATGTGAGAGTGAAAGGAGGAGGTAGTTTTGTTTTGTAGAGATGTTTGGATTGATATTATTGAGGTAGTTTATTTTTGTGTTTCCATTTTGTGTACTTCTTTTCTTTGTGTATTTTGTGCATTGATTTTTGCATGTTCACTTCAACACTATCCCTATGCTTTGGGACAGAACCCCTCTTTCCCAGCCAACGTGTTCTGTGTACATTTGCACTAATGTATAATATATTTCTGTACTAGCTACGAGAGTGTACTTGACCCGTTTGTGGCAGGAGTTTGCCTCTGTTTGTGTTTTTGGTGTGTGTGTGTGGTGTGTGTGTGTTGTGTGTGTGTGTGTGTGTGTGTGTGTGGTTTAGCTATGCCTATTTGTGCTGAGAATGTTGAAATGCTGCAAATTTTCTTGGGGACATTTTGTACTTGCATGTTCATTTGTGATTTTGCAAGGTTGGGTGTGGAAACGGGAGGGACAGCTAGGGGGGGGACACAGTAGGACGCGGGAGAGGTAATTATCTTGGTTTGTGGGGGGGTAAAGGTTAAAGGGGTTTTGTGGAGGGGGAGGGGGTAAGGGGTAGGTGGGTGGGGTCATGTTTCTCAAACCCTCCATTTTTTTTCCCCCCAAAGTTCATGATGGCAGTGGCGGGCGTGGTATAAAAAAAACGGGCAAAAGGAAAAAGGAGCACTAGCCGTTTCGTGTAGCCGTTTTCAGCTTTTAAAAAAACCCCTTGTTTCTTTCACACTCCTCTTGCACAGTGAATTTTTTAAAAAATGACAAGAAAAGCCCCTTTTTAAATGAGTTTTTTAAACGAGCTTTTTTTGACTCCAAATCCTTACTTTTTTCTATGGTTGATGTGACGCAGTTTAAACGAATGAAGATAACAGGAGAGGTGCAGGAAGAAACCAATCACAAAAAAAAGCATTCTAACTCTCTCTTTAAAAAAGCATATATTTTTATTTTAAACAAAAAACATAGCGAAAACTTTAATATGTTGCATGAGATAACCTTTTTTTGGGGGGGGTTAATTGAAACTGTTGGCAGAAGAGGCCATAAATAACACACCGTAGCGGTACCGGTAGCAGCCCTCCCGGTGGGGGAAAGGGTGTGGAGGGGTGTGGGGGGAGAGGGGCTCCCGAGTCATTAGTGTCAGCTTTCTGATTCTTAAAAAACACTCTGTGGTCAGGGTTAAGCAGTACCCGTCTATGTTTATCAGCTTTTAGGGTTCCTTGTTCGCTGAAGGTTTGTCATGAACCAATTTCCCAGTAAGCTCAAAAATTAAAACCCCCGAAAAACAAGTAGAAAACAAAGGGTCTTGTCGTACCCTATATGTCATCAACCAAATCCCTCAAAAGGTAGGTTTTTTTTTCCCTGATTTTTCTGAACTAAAAAAAAAAGCATTTTTGATCTTTTTAAGAAATTGTTGGATCAAAGTTTATTATTATAGCCCTGTGTTGTGTAAAAAACAAAAAAAAATTGCCACGGGCCCTACCTTTGCTCAAAGCAAACCCAAAAAAAAAAGCGGGAAAAAAAACCCACACACACAAAAACGGATGCAAATTTAAAAAACTGAATAACGGGAACTAGTTTTTTTTTAAAAAAAAGCCAAGGGGGTTATTCCTTTATCCTTGAAATAAAAGAAAAAGAAAAAAAATAACCAACACATGAGCTCACGTGCACACCACCATCACACCAAGCAGAAAAACATACACACACAAAAATTGATAAATACAGTACGCATCCCCTAAAACCCAACTTAGGCGCACGCACATCTCACTCGGGCATGTGCACACCACACACTTAAATACAAGAAGATGCACAGGGCCCATTTTGTGCTTGAGAAAACTAAAAAACTTGAAAGTGACAACAGCCGGAAGCACCGGCCATTGGTCTGGGCCGATCACACAAAACACACCCCCACACACACACACCCCCCGTTTCACCTGCATACACGGGCACTATGCATACAGACGCACACACAAGGCGGAAACACACACCCGCGCAAACGCAACGGCGCCCACGCACGCACCAACTAAACCCGCCCCACACACAATAAACACACCACACACGCACACGCATGCATGGGGGGCGCCCCCCACACACACACTAACAAAAGAGATCTCCCCCCCCCTCCTCTCCTCTCCCCCCCCCCCTCTCTCTCCTCTCCTCCCCCCCCCTCTCTCTCTCTCCTTTCTTTTTCATTTTCCTATTTTAGGGTTTTTCTGAAGACTTACTTTGACTTTTATACTTACTTACACAACACACACACACACACACACACACCCACACACACACACACACAGAGAGAGAGAGAGGAGAAGGAGGAGGAGAGGAGAGGAGGAGAGAAAACCAAAACATGCCCTTCGTTTTTGGGAAACACCTGTTTGTAAAAAAAATTTTTTTTTAAAAATTGTTAACCAAATTAGCTGAAAGGGGAGGCCCCGTGGTGAGTTTTGGGCGGTCAATCTGATCCAGAGGTGGGGGTTTTGATCCCCGCTCGGCTCGGGGTTGTGTCCTTGGGAAAGACAATTATCTTTTTTCCTCACTCCACCCAGGTGTACAAGGTGGGTCCAGTCTGTGGGGAATATTGGCAAGTAGGTTTTTTTCCAGGGGGGGGAAAAAAAAACCATCGTTCGCTTAACGCTACAAAAAAACCGGATAAGCCCCAGCCCCTAGGGGCCCTTTTTGGCTCGAAAAAAACATATTTTTAAATGCTGTACAACCGTCACCAAACAGGAAAAGCAGGTATTAAATTTTTTGTTCATAAAGTAGGGTACTGTAAAAATCAAGTAGGAACCCCAGCAGCGAATGTTAATAAGTTTTTTAAATTAAAATTCACCCAGTCGCTAATAGACAGCAAAAAAGGGGAAGGGGTGTTGGCACCGGAGAGTGGGTTGGCCCCCTGCCGCGCGGGCCCTAGTACAGCCAGATGGTATTTAGGGTTTTAGGGGGTAAAGTGGAGGTGCCAGCCGCAAATAAGAGTGGGGTTTTTCTGTTTTTGCAGCCCGGGCGTGTTTAACATTCTATGTGTGGTTTTTGTTGCTTTTGGGGGTTTTTACCCCAGGGTCAGATGGCTCCCCACATTTTATTAGGTTATTTTTATTAGGGTTGTGGGGAGAAGTGTGTGTGGTGTGAAAGCTGTGTTGTGTGTTTGCCCCTGCTTCGCACAGGGATGGGTTTAAAGTATTAATAAAAACCTTTGGGGGAAAGGGTTTGGATTAAAACCCTGATGAAACCCTGTGCCCCCCTCGATTCTGCCCCATGTGTTTTTGGGAAAAAAAATTTAAAAAAATATTTTATTTGGACAAAATATTTGACAAATTTGTGGCAAAATTACCCTTTTCATTTTTCTAAAAAATTTTTTAACCCTGTGTACAGTCTAATTGTGACTGTAAGTTTCATTCACAAGTGGTTTCAGACAAGTGGAAAATAACAATATACAGCATTCAAAATTTTTAAAAAGGCTGCTGTTTGGAAAAATTTTTGTGGACAAGTAAACTTTTCCATCTAAATATCACAGATCATTAAAATGGACAGAATCACTTGTTCCAAATTTTTTTAGCTTGAACATGGCCCCTGGGCGACGACTGCCAAAAAACCCCACACCCCCCAATGGCTTGCTTTCTGTGTGACCGTACAATGTGATGCCCCTGGTGAGTCCATTCTGAAAAGATGAATTGTTCTTGTTTTTTGTAAGGGGTTATACCCTGATGTTAAAAAGAGGAAGGCCTGTGATCTTCTTCACAAAAAGAGGGGGAGTTTTATAGTTGTTCGTTGAGAACACAACTGGTTTTGTCATGGAGAAAAATTAACCAGGTAGGCCGCCGCAGCACATGCATATATCCTACTGTAACACACAACTCACTTCTCTCTGTTAACACCCATATGTTTCCCCCCACCCCCTTTCATAGTCTTTCCCACCCCCCTCTGTCTAACCGTCTCTCTCCCCCTCTTTTTTGGTTTCCCCTTTCCCTCTTCCAAAGCCCCCCCCCCCCCCCCCCCCCCCCCCCCCCCCCCCCCCCCCCCCCCCCCCCCCCACACACACAAAACTTTTTTTTTTACTTATTCCACACCCAACACACTCCCCAACATCACACCACACACACACACACCACACTCAAAACCACACACACAATCTTTTATATGTTCGTTTTTAAAAATTTTAAAAAGTAATAAAAATTTTGAAAGCACCCCCATATAAACGACCTATGGGATTTCCTTTTATGAAAAAAAAAAAAGTTATAAACTTTTTTTAAAGGGGAAAAGAAATGGGGGGAAAGCCCCTGGGTGCATGATTCAATTAAAAGAGAAAAGTGAAAAAAGTAAATTTTCCCTCCTGTTGAAGAAGTTTTTTAAAACAAAGCACAAAATGCTGAAAACACTGTGAAAAATACTGAAAAAGCCCTGAAATTGTGACCCCAGTGGGAAGGGGGGCACAGGTTGCTGGGGGTTAACTCCGGGGGAAAATCTTGAAAGGGTTAACCTAGCCATGGCATATAATGAAAAGAACCTCTGTCAACTTGGCTCCCCGTGTGAGTGTTGTGTTGTGTGTGTTGTGTGTGTGTTTTGTGTGTTTGTGTGTTCAATTTTTAGTTTTAGTTTTTTTTTTTTTTTTTTTAAAAATCAATTTGAAATTTTTGTTCCCCCAGGATAATTTTAATAAGACAAGTGTGTTTTTCTACAAATTTTAAAATAGTTTTTAAAGTTGCCCTTATTCCCCAGGGCACAATGGCCTTCTTTCCAGAAAAACGGAAAAATTGTTTTAAACCTTTTTTTCACAAATGACACATGGGGACCTCTTTTTATAATCTACGAGGGAAATTTTTTGGGGGGGTGGGGTCGTTGGTAAAGTTTGGGAATAATGATGGACATTTTTTGAGAGTTTTTTCCTTTATGATGGGGGGGTGCACAAAAACTTTTCTTATTCCCCAAAAAAGTCACAAGTATACACCCGATACATAAATTCGTGTCCCAACACTGATTGAAATAAAAAAAGTAGAAAATAAGAACGACATAAAAAACGATTCTAAAAAAAAAAAAGTAACGACACAAAACTAAATAATACCCCATGAATAATACCTACCTACTTTTCCCCTTTAACCCCAAATCACCACCACGCACACGCACACACACACACACACATTATGGAACTTTGTAAAGCTTTAAAAAGAGGTTGCATGTTGGTGTGAACTCTAGGGGGGAAAATTCCCCCTTGAAAAGGGGGTCTTCAGTAAATGGGTTGAACCCCGGACATCAGATCACAAGCTTACCCCTCAAACCCCCCGCCATCTACCCCATTCCCCTTCCCCAATTGGACTGAAAAAACTCTTCTTTTTTTCCACTGTTTTTACAAGAATGGCGTTTTGTGGGAAGATGGGCTGATGTACATAACACACACACACCACACACACACACACACACACACACCACACAACACACACACACACACCACACACAACACACAACACACACACACAGATTATACAAAGAAAAGGGTTTTTTAAACATTAGTTGGAAACAAAAACCCCTACAGTGCAGGCTGGAAATAGTGATTCTCCCCTCCGGTTAATGCCTTGGGGGTCACACCCTTGTGGCAGGTGGCCATATGCTGTAAGAATTATAATAATAAAATGATAAAAATGCAATTTGTATAGGTTATCTTGCCAGACAAAAAAAATTGTGACACTTAACCCATTCTTACACAGTATGCAACAATAACAATTAATAGAATGTACAAACACAACATACGCAGAAAAATTTTTTAAAGGTGTAAAAAAAACTTATTATATTTCAGTACATGTCAGTTGTACAAAAGCAAAAAGTAGAAAACTCTTACCCTTGTCTCCCCCTCCCCCACCCACCCACACACACACATCACACCCCACCCCCCAAAAAAACACATGATACCATGCCCTCAGGTTGGTGTGTAAAACCCAAAAAGTAGATCTCTCTGTCTTTGTTTCCCTCTTTCTGTGAAAAAACACACACACACAGCATGCATGTTTGCAACACACACAAAAACCCCCATCAAGGAGATATATTCCCCCCGGGGTTAAATCATGTTTACCCCACTCTTCCCCCAAAAGTCTTTGGTATGGGGATTAATGGGGTCCCGTGTTTACACAGCAGTAAACTTTTAACACTTAAACCCTTTCCCCTTTTGGAAAAGTAGGCCTTGTCATAGTCAGGTGGCTTAAAGGGTCAGAATACAAAAGTATCAGAAAAAAAAAGTGTTTTTAAACAAAGTAGACCCATTTTGTGTTCCCAAAAAAAACCCGCCGTGGTGTGCGTGGGAAGGATGACAAAAATTTGCAAAAAATGCTTTCAAAAGGGCTAGATGTAAAAAAGTAAATGAGTGCTTTGTAAATCCTTGAACAAAAATAAAAAAAAAAAAAAATAAAAGTGGGGGTGTGTCCCAGGGAAAGTGCCTTGTCAGACGTGCACTGCAAAATCCCCCCACCATCTTTTCCTTTTTCCTTTCGCTGCCCCCCCCCCCCCCCACACAAAATTTTTTGCCCGTCTATTCCTTGTTTTTATGGGATTTTAAAAAAATCTTTTTCAGAAGTTGCCAAGGAAAACTGTTTTTCACTGTGGGTTTATAATGTTATTGAAAGTAAAAAATCTCCCAGGGTTCTTTCAAGGCTAGTGGCTTGGGAAAAAGTTTTGGGGTAAACCGTTTAACTTGTAGTTTTCGATGGGACATTTTCTTGACCCCCCCCCCCATCGTGGCGGATGGGTGGGCTAGAGGGCGTGCACCTGTCTAGGAAACAGAGGTTGTGGGGTTTTTCCCTGGTGAACCCCCCTTTTTTCCCCCTTAGACCCGAGTGGGGTCTGAGTGTTGTCAAGTCAAGTCAAAAACACTTAAACATCCCCTGTTGGTGAGCAAAAAACCCAGGTGTTTTTATGCAGTACGCATTTGCACATGTACCCGAACCTGGTAATTTGGGTTGTTTGGGAAGAAAAACCAACCTTTAAGGAAAGATATATTTGTCAAATGCTCCCCTGGTGACTGTCCCCCCTAGGGAGGCAGCCTGAATTTCACGCTGGAAAATTGTGAAAATTTCCCAAACGTGATCACCCGACGCGACCCAGATTGAACCACAACTTCTGGCCCGTAGGATTGAAGTTGTTGTAAGGGGTGAGAGCTTTTCCCCGGCAAGGGGGATTTACCTTTTGTTTTAAGTGGAAATCTGTATATTGGCGATTTTCAGACTGATGTGACTAATGAGTGATGTGATGACTGACATGTCGCTGGTGCTATGTGTGATGTGATGACTGACATGTCGCTGATGCTATATGTGATGTGATGACTGACTTGTCGCTGGTGCTATGTGTGATGTGATGACTGACACGTCGCTGATGCTATGTGTGATGTGATGACTGACTTGTCGCTGATGCTATGTGTGATGTGATGACTGACTTGTCGCTGATGCTATATGTGATGTGATGACTGACTTGTCGCTGATGCTTATGTGTGATGTGATGACTGACATTGTCGCTGATGCTATGTGTGATGTGATGACTGACTTGTCACTGATGCTATGTATCATGTGATGACTGACATGTCACTGATGCTATGTATCATGTGATGACTGACGTGTCGCTGATGCTATGTGTGATGTGATGACTGACTTGTTACTGATGCTATGTGTGATGTGATGACTGACATGTCACTGATGCTATGTATCATGTGATGACTGATGTGTCGCTGATGCTATGTGTGATGTGATGACTGATGTGTCACTGATGCTATGTATCATGTGATGACTGACGTGTCGCTGATGTCTGTGTGTGATGTGATGATTGACGTATTACTGATGTCACTGTGTGCAGATGGTGTTTGTCCATGATGGAAGGGGCAGCACAAGAGTGTAGCAAACCACAGCCAGACATTGTGCAAAGCATCGTCTTGGGAGACAGGATATGAGACTGATGCTGAAATAAATGAAAGTGTCATTACATATACAACCAAACCATTTCTGTACTGAGGGGGGTTTCATGCACACATGTCTGACTTGTGTTTTTTGCAGTGAATGTGTGTGTGTGTGTGTGTGTGTGTGTGTGTGTGTGTGTGTGTGTGTGGTTGTGTGTGGTGTGTGTGTGTGTGTGAATGAGAGCACACGTGTGTGGGGTGGAGGAGGGGAAGAGAAAGAGTCAGTAAAACTCTTCCTTCCCCTGCTTCCCCAGTTAGAGTTCTAAGGTTCACCAATGGAGAGATTTTGCAGGTGCAACCATTTTTGCTCTCCATCAAGGTGGCTGCATTCCATCTTCAGGGTTTTGTGTTCATGTTTCCGAACCCACCAATGGCTGACCTGAATTACAGGATCTTTAACATGCATGACCAACAAAATAGAGACCACCTGAAATGCATCTAAATACAGACATGGAAAATACAGAGAGCAAATCCACACAAATAGATCTAATACATACAGGTTAAATATAGATATTTAAAATAGAGATATCTATACACACAGGTAAAATATAGATATCTAAAATACAGACATCTAATACACAGGTACAATATAGACCTCTAAAATACAGATGTGTAAATACACTGGTAATCCATCAAAGATGAACTTAGCAAATGTTAAAGTCAACAAATTAGAGATGGCTTATCACAGATCAATCAAAAGCTTCTAAAATACATATGTATATATTTAATTTACACTGTTGAGTAGTGACGACAAATGTCTCAACAGAGATTTTTTTTAAGCAAAAAGTTAAAATATACACAGCTAATCCACACAGACGAAATAATGACCATTAAAATGCATCATTATACACATCAAATCCATACATATGAAATGGAGACAGCTACAATAATCTAAAATATTGACATTTCATCCATACAGATAAAGTAGAGAACTATCATGTATTTCAGCCCTTTTTTTATCTTCAGAATCAGGATACCTGTATTTTATTGTCGATATTGATAAATTTGATATTTGCATTTCACTTGCCTGTATTTTAGAGAGAGAGAGGGGGGGGGGGGAGGGGTGCAAGAGAGATACAGAGCTCGAGTGGAAAAGGGATCGGACATGTTGAAGCATAAGAATTTTTCCTTTTCAATTCAATCACTTTATTATCTCACAATAATGGAAAGGCTGCCGTTTAACGTTTTAAACTGTGTTCTATACTTAAATGAATAAAGTTTACATTCACTGATATTTGTATAATCATACAACATGTTGTAGCTATTTGATTTACGTTATTCAAATTGGTCGTATGTTTTGCCTTTTTGTTTGTTGTTACGTCTTTTAAAGACTATTTCTTAATTGAAGAGAGCATTCCTTCAAATGATATTTGTCTTATCATACAATATGTTATAACAATGTGGTTTATGTCATAAAAATTTGTGCAAATGTTTCCAAAGTTTGTGTGGATACATGGGCATACTGGTCTGCACACATAAGTGTTCATGACTTTACTTGGGTGAGTTTATAGCTGGCTGAACTATTGCTGATTTGTGGGAGCTTTTTACATTGTGATTGGTGCTTGCTGATGTTCTGTTGTGGTATTTTTCTGTGATATTATGTTTACATGTATACTAGCTTTTTACATTGTGATTGGTGCTTGCTGATGTTCTGTTGTGGTATTTTTTCTGTGATATTATGTTTACATGTATACTATTTTAAAGTAAATGTATCTGTCTCTGAGATAAGGAAGTGTTTGAATTGAATTGAAATGCAAATACCAAATTTGTACAGATAAAAAAGGCTAGAGTACAATCTAAGATACAGACATCAGATGTGTTTATTTGTTTGTTTTGTCCCATAACCTATAAGGTCGTAGGGGAGCGAGGCGTCAGAGACCTTACTTCTCTAGGGCCAGCATATTGAGGGCGGCGCCCATCTCCTCTCCCTCGCTGCTTTACCTTCCCTGACCCTAAAGAGGGCAGGTACCCATTTACAGCTGGGTGAACTGGGGGAACTGTACTGAAGCCAAGGCGCGCAAACGGTCACCCATCCAACTGGTAACCACGCTCGACGCTGCTTAACTTGGCTGGGGGAAAGCGAGTGCTCCGACCACTGAGCTATCCCGTCCCCCGTACAGATGTGTACAGATGTAGAAACAGACCACTAAAACTCCTCTAAATGACATCTAAAATGCAGACATCTAATACATGGAAAAATGACCACCAAAAATCATCTAAATCACATGTAAAATCCAGTCACACAGAAAATAGGTTACCAAAACTCGTCCCATTTACATATAAAATACAAAAATGTAATGTATACATAAAAAGACCACATGAACTTATCTAGAATACAACTAATCCACACAGATGAAATAGAGGCAGCGTAAGTCATACACATATCTGAAGTGGAGACTTGTAATCCACACAGATAAAATAGAGAGGGTAAAATATCAACATCAAATCCACACAGATAAAACAGAGGCAGCTAAAATATAGACATCAAATCCACCCATATATAATAAAGAGGGTAAAATATCAACATCAAATCCACACAGCTAAAATAGAGGCAGCTAAAATATAGACATCAAATCCACACAGATAAAATGGAGGCAGCTAAAATATAGACATAAAATTTACACAGATAAAATAGAGGCAGCTAAAACATAGACGTCAAATCCACCCATATAAAAAGAGGGTAAAATATCAAAATCAAATCCACACAGATAAAACGGGACTGCTAAAACACAGCTAAATTACAGATGTCAAATAATGCACACAGATTTTTGTTACTGTTGTTCATTAGCTGGAGCTCCAAGGTTTGTAATGGGGAGATTTTGCTTCAGTGACTTTTTAACAAGGCATGGACAAGGTGAGGTAAGTCATCCCTGAAGGTGGACACAAGCTACTGGCATGGTCAGTACACGGTTGCCTAAGCAAAATCTGGCCATTAGTCAACCTCAGAGCTCCAGGCATGAGAACAAAATCTCTCCATAGGTGAGCCTCGCAGCTCTAGCAAAGGAAACAAAAAAGTAAGAGAAGGAAAAAAATTAATAGTCTGAAATATAATAGGTAAAAGATGGTATATCTAACCACATAGCTAAAAACACAAATCAGTATACACACAAATTCAGAGACAACTAAAATACATCTAACACGCGTGTTTAATCCACACAGAGTAAACAAACATCGCTAAAACACATGAAACGCTGATGCAATATTCACATAGCTAAATCATATTTTTTTAAAACAATGTTAAATGTTTAGACATTGACAATAAAGATTATAGTCCATGAAGATGCATAGAATAGCTAAAACATACCTGATGTACAACACAAACTGCAAAATCCGACTTTTACAGGAAGATGAAATACATTTAGAGACGCCTAAAAACATACATGGATCTACACAGAGAATAAATACAGACAGCTGAACCACATTTGAATGACAGACATCTTAAGATCCAGAGATCGAATTCATAGGGATAAACTAGAGATGGCTGAAACTAATCTCAAATATCTGTATTCTGAATTTATCAATTTTACCTGTGGAAATTATCTCTTGTATTTTAGATTTAAATCAACAATAGAAAACACTGAAATGATGCGGAATACAGACATCTAAGGTATAGGTATGTAACCTTCACAATTAATTTGGGGAAAGAACATCTAAAATACAGATGCTTAATCCCCACAG
>CM054163.1:36367667-36377667 GCA_028751875.1 Rapana venosa
GCGTCACGTACCTTTGCTTCACAGTCAGTCCAAAGTTCTGCAGCTTTCCGAGGAATGCCAAAAAACAGCAGGTTGTTTCGCTGATTTTGACTTTCTGATGTTTCCATTCTTTCTTCAAGGCTGTTGATCTTTTCCAACAAGGCAGCATTCTCCTCCTTCATGTCGCAGCATACTTTGTGCATGGCGCCTACATCACACTGTAGAGTGTCACACTTGTCAGAGAGCTGGCTTACTTGTTCCACCATTCTCTTTTCCAGTTCTCCTAGTCTGGCATCCATGTGGGACAACAAGGTTTGCTGTTCTGTTTGTAGTTGTTTCACTGCTTTTGCCAGTCTCTCCACCGCCTCTGTCAGTCTGTCTTCTCTGCTTACTCTTGTAGGACTGCAGTGTGGGAATCTCTCCTCCCCAGCCATCACAGAAGTGTCACACTTGAGGGAGAGAGAGAGAGAGAGAGAGAGAGAGAGAGAGAGAGAGAGAGAGAGAGAGAGAGAGAGAGAGAGAGAGAGAGAGAGAGAGAGAGAGAGAGAGAACTTTGGACTCTGAACTCTGAACATTTTAATTATACTTCAGCCTTTTGCCACAATACAAGTGAAAGGGAGGGGGGGGGGGGGGGTTAACAAGTAAAGGAAAAAAACTTCAATTAATTGTCTAGAAATGCAACATGTTCAAACACAAAACATACCACTATGGGCATTATGGTTATCATCCTCCTCAACACAGTCATGGCTAAGAGCATGGTCAAACTCACTATGAGTAATTACAATCCAGACACACATCACCATTATCTTCATCATCTTCAACAACATTGTTTATGCTATAAGTTAACATCACTAAAGTGAAATCGAGTTGCTTCTCAAGTTAACATCAGTATAAACATAATATGTAACTTTTTTAGCATTACTTACTTTCAGTATAGACATAGTAGGTAACATTTTTAGCATTATTAGTTTTTAGAGAGAGAAAGACAGAGAGATAGAGAGAGAGGGGGGGGGGGGAAGAGAGACAAACACATAGAGAGAGGGGAGAGAGACAAAGACAAGGTAGAGAGACAAAGAGACAGACACAGATAGACACAGACAGACACAGACAGACAGAGAGACAGACAGACAGAGACAAGCACAGACAGACACAGACAGACAGAGAAGTTTACAGGACAAGGTCACTTGTCTGCAAGAGAAGCATTGTTGTTATATCTGAATCAGTGAAGGCCAAGCAAGGTGTGGGGAGGAAGGGTTAAGGGGAGGGAGGGTGGTGAGTGACCATAGCCCAGGTGTGTACTAAAACAACATCACAAGGCTGGCCTATAGGGGAGGGTGAAGGGGTGGTAGGAAGGGGGAGGGGGCAGACAGGGACAGGGATGGAGAGCATTCAAGGTTGGCATTATGACCTGTTGAACTCTTGTTAGCCTAATTTCTCCACCATCCACCATCAAGTCCTCACTCCCCACCTCTTCCCTTCTTTGATATTTTCAGGGTACAGTTTGGGCATTGTCTGGTACCAGAACTGTCAACAGCCCCCCCTCCCCCACCCATCCACCTTCCCCACAACTTTTCTCTCTCTCTCTCTCTCTCTCCTCTCTCTCTCTCTCTCTCCTCTTCTCTCTCTCTCTCTCTCTCTCTCTCTTTCTCTCTCTCATTCTCATTCTTTCGCCTCCTGCTTCTCTCTTGTCCTCTCCTCTTTCTACCTCCACCCCTCTCCTCTAGTTTATGTCTGTCTGTTTGGTTGTCTGTTTCTGTCGCTGTCCCTATGTCTGTCTGTCTGTCTGTTTCTCTCTCTCTGTCTGTCTCTTTCTTTCTGTCTCTTTCTGTCTGTCTCTTTCTGTCTGTCTCTCTGTCTGTCTCTCTTTCTCTTTCTCACTCTCTCTCTCTCTCTCTCTCTCTCTCTCTCTCTCTCTCTCTCTCTCTCTCTCTCTTCTCTCTCTCTCTCCTTCTTTTTCTTCTTCCCAATTTTTCTTCTCCTTTTTCTCTTTACAATTCTTCTTTACCTTCCCTTCCCCCCTCCCTCTCTCACCCCCTGTCTAGCTGTCTCTCCATGTAAAGCATTCTGTCTCACTGAATTGTTGTGGTAAGTGCACCATACTTCTGCTATGTGATGAAACCTTGTATATTCTCCTGTGTGTTACGATTTTGTTCATTTGATATTTATAGGTGTTGTAACTTGCATAAATTGTAGTTTTGATTGTTTCCATGCTCTTTCCCCTTTCCTCCTCCTTCAATCTCTTCATTTTCTTTGCTTCCTCCTCTTGTTTTCTTTCCTGGTCTTTTTTCTCTCTGTTCTTCTTCCCTTTTTGTCTTGTCCTCTTCATAAACTAATAATGAAAAATACTGCACACACCTCCTCCACCCCCTTCTTTTTCAAAGAAAGATAATTCATTCATTCATTCATTCATCCTCTTTCTCTATCTCTCTCCCTCACCTCCTCTCTCTCATATCTGCCCTGTGTAGACAACTATCTCTATTCCGCTTTGTTTATGCATATTTACATTTTACCTAATTCTTTAGACATTTCACTATTGTTTGTTTATTTGAATGTTTTGTTGATTGATTTACCTTTTGGACCGAGGGCTGGATGAGAAAAAGCCACCATTGTGCTTATTTTTTGCCTCAATAAAAATGTTCAATAAAAATGTTCATTCAATAAAAATGTTAATTCATTCTTTCTCTCTCTGTCTCTGTCTGTCTCTGTTATCTCAAAATAATGTTCTTTATATTTACTGGAAGTTATGTTAGTAGTTTCCATTATTAAGGAGGCTATTTCCTTCTGAAGGCAAGGGTGGGATGAACAAAGGTCTGTATTTCTTTCTCTTGCTGTCTGTCTCTCTCTTCCTCTCCCTCTCTCTCCCTCTTTATCTCTCTCTCCCCCCTCTGTCTTCTTCTTCTTCAAGTGTCCGGTCTGGTCCTGCAGACATTGACGATCATGGCTCTCCATTCTTCCCTGTTCTCGGTCCCTCTCATGAGCTCATTGTTGGTGCCCTCTTTATTCGTTGTGAATTTGTTAAAGCTGTCTGTGAATTTTGTGCATTGTCTTCCTCTGCTCTTGTTTCCACAGGTTTTGCCACTCCATAACAGTTTCTCTAGTCCGTCAGCCCTGATTATATGGCCGAAAAATTTGAGCTGTCTTTCTCTGATGGTGTTGAGAAGGGATTTCTTGTACCCAGCCATTTCCATTACTTCTGCATTTTTTTTTTCTTTTTGTCCTTAAGACTTTCATGATTCTCCGGATGAACCACATTTCCCACTGCTTCTAGTCGCTGTTCTGTGTCCTTGGCTAGGTCCCAGCACTCACATCCGTACAGAAGAATGGACCATACCTAGCTCTCAAAACATGAATTTTTGTCTTGGGGCTTATCTTACTGTGGTAAAAATGCATTTCATGTTGTTAAAAGTTGCCTTAGATTGACTGATTCTCTTCTTGATTTTGTGTCACACTTGCCGTCCGGGGTGATAGTACAACCAAGGTATTTAAAGGTGTTTACTTGTCTGATTATCTCTCCTTTACAGGCTATGTTGCATTGTGGTATAACAGCTTTTTTCGAGATCACCATGCATTCTGTCTTCTTTGCATTGAGCTGGGGCCTTTAATGACAGGCAAAAATATAGCCCAGCAACATATACCAGCCAGCCATAGGCCTGTTGACTTGGTTCACCCTTAGCATAGCAATTTCCACTGATATCTGTGTCAAGCCTTTAGAGGAAAGGACATAAGGATATGGTCAAGGGTTTCCCCTCACTGTGGATATGTTTGCATTTGTTTGTCGCAGCTGTCCTTCACCTTGTATACTTATCATCAAACATTGATTTCATCAGCAACCTCTTCATGTCAGGGCCATCAGCCTCTGTATGATTTTTTTTTCTTCAGAGTTTAGAGCTCACCCATGTTTTTTCTCTCTCTCATCCTTCTTCTCTCTCTCTGGTCTGGTTCCTGAGAACTACTACTACTACCACCACTACTGCTGCTACTACTTCTACTACTACTATTACCACATCTACCACTGCTATCACCCCCACAACTACTACTGCTGCTGCTACTACCACTACCATTACCACCTCTACCACTGCTATCACTACCACCATACTTCTTACTACTACTACTACTACTTCTACTACTACTACCTCTACCACTGCTATCACTCCCAAACCACCACTACTGCTACTACTACTCCTGTTTTACTTTACTAACTTACTACTACTACTACTACTACCCCCTTTCTACCACTGCTACCACTACCACTACCACCTCTACCACTGCCTACCACTACCACTACCCCCCTCTACCACGCTACCTCTACCACTACCACCTCTCCCATTTACCACCTTACCACTGCTACCACTGCCATCCCACCTCTACCACTGCTACCACTACTACCACCTCTACCACTGCTACCACTACCACCTCTACCACTGCTACCACTACCCTACCACCTCTACCACTGTTATCACAAACCACTACCACCTCTACCACTGCTACCACTACCACCTCTACCACTGCTACCACTACCACCTCTACCACTGCTATCACTACCACCACTACTACTGCTGCTACTACTACTACCACTACTACCACTGTTATCACTACTACTACCACCTCTACCACTGCTATCACTACCACCACTACTACTGCTACCACTACCACTACCACCTCTACCACTGTTATCACTACCACTACCACCTCTACCACTGCTACCACTACCACCTCTACCACTGCTACCACTACCACCTCTACCACTGCTATCACTACCACCACTACTACTGCTGCTACTACTACTACCACTACTACCACTGTTATCACTACTACTACCACCTCTACCACTGCTATCACTTCCACCACTACTGCTGCTACTACTACTACCACTACTACCACTGTTATTACTACTACTACCACCTCTACCACTGCTATCACTACCACCACTACTACAACCAGGTGTACTGGCACTACTAGGCTACCACTCCTAGGCCTACTTTTACAACGCCAGCACACACACACTTTTACAACGCCAGCACACACACACTTTTACAACGCCAGCACACACACACTTTTACAACGCCAGCACACACACTTTTACAACGCCAGCACACACACACTTCTACAACACCAGCACACACACACTTCTACAACACCAGCACACACACACTTTTACAAGGCCAGCACACACAACACTTTTACAAAACAGACATATACACACACACTTACGCACACATTGCATACACACACACTCACACACATTGCATACACTCACACCCACAGACACACACACACACACACACACACACACACACACACACACACACACATACAGTGTGTCTGTGCTTGTTAAAACAGCAGACTTGCATACCACTAGGTAGCAGACAGTTTGGGGGAAGGGGAGAGGGTGGGGTGGGAGTAGAGAGGGAGGTGGTGGATGATGGTACTAGGTTAGGCTATTATGAACATGCATTTCCACATCACACCACACTGAGGGAAAAACAGCAGGATGCCTTACCACTGCTGTAAAACAATAACATAATGAGAACAGTGTGTGGGTTTTTTTAATATCAAGGATAATGGAATAAGCACTTGTGTGCTTTTTTACACCTAGTCCCCGTGTGTGTGCAGTTTTGTAAATTCTGTCATGTTTCCACCAGCACACAATGGCCTGCTTTTACAAGAAACGGAACAGGATTTAACATGTGGGCAAGATGTTCTGCTTGTGTTCCCACATGGGGGCCTCTGTTTATAGTCTCATCACAAGGACTTTTGGGGAGGGTGGAGTCCCCACTACTTATTATTGATTCAAGAACGCTTCCGTAACTCTATAACATCTTGTAAGTCCATGCCAGGTGCAGACTGTGGAAGTGATCATGTCCCAGTTATCGGGACAATGCGACTAAAATTGAAAAAGTTGTCAAAAGCAAAAAGAACATCAAAACTGCAAATGAACATGCTACAAACTGACGAAGAAATCAAAGAAAAATACAAGATCAAAGTTGGAAACAAAGTCGATGGCCTAGATCAACTCACCACTACAGAGGAAAAATGGCAGATGATGAAAGATAGCATCAGGGAGGCAGCAAAAGAATATATACCAGTCATAAATAGAAAGGAACATGAGAAGTGGATGAGCTCCCAGATTTTAAACCTAATGGAAAACAGGAGAAAGGCAAAAGTAGATGAAAAGAAGTATAAAGAACTTGACAAACTGGTTAAGAAAAAGTGTAATGAAGCCAAGGAAGAATGGGTCAAAATGCAGTGCAAGGAAATTGAAATGAATGCAAATTTTGATAGCAAACTTATGCATGAAAAAATAAAAGATGTGACAGGAAAGAAATCATCTGCAAAAACAGGTTGTATAAAGTCGAGAGATGGAGATATACTCATGGAAAAAGAAGATATTCTTAACAGGTGGTCAGAATACATCAAAGAGTTATACCACGACGACAGAGGTCCACCTCCTCATATTAGCAACGAAGATGGCCACATAATCATGGAAGACGAAGTGAGACATGCACTCAGCAAGATGAAAAATGGTAAGGCGCCAAGACCTGATGATATCCCATCTGAATTGATAACAGCCCTGGATGAAGTGGGAATTAGGGCAGTCACAAAACTACTAAACAATATATATGACACAGGAGAGATTCCCACAGATATGAAGAAGTCCATCTACATTGTGATCCCTAAGAAACTGGGTACAGCTGAATGTGACCAACATCGTACAATCAGCCTGATGAGTCACCTCACCAAAGTTCTTTTACGAATACTCATGAAGAGAATGAGAAAAAAAATACTCCCAGAAATATCAGAAACGTAATTTGGATTCATGGCAGACAAAAAGCACCAGAAATGCAATCTTCGCATTGAAAACTCTCATGGAAAGATCCATCGAGGTCCAGAAAGACCTGTACCTCTGCTTCATTGACTACACAAAAGCGTTCGACAAAGTACGACACTCCAACTTGTTTGATATTCTGGCAGGGCTATACATCGACGAGAAAGATCTTCGAGTCCTCAGAAACATATATTGGGAACAGGAGGCAGCCATTAGAGTCGACAATGACATCAGTCAATATAGACCAATCTGCAGGGTGTGAGGCAGGGCTGCGTGTTCTCGCCTGATTTATTTAATGTATATAGTGAAACAATTCTACGAAATATTGAGAATCATGAGGTAATTAGTGTAGGTGGCCACAACATCAACAACCTGAGATATGCAGATGACACAGTCCTTATCCCCGACTCTGAAGAAAAACTGCAAAAGATTTTAACAACAGTAACAGACGAAAGCAAAAAGAAAGGATTTTTACACACAGACATATACACACACACTTACGCTGGTGGTGAGTTTTGTCATGGAAGATGTTGCCATGGCTATTCTGACTTTGATTTCTGTCGTCGATCGCCCGTCCTTTGTGAGTGTAGCGCCGATGTATTTAAAAGCGTCTACCTCCTCCAGTTGTTGGCCGTTCATGTAAATTTTAGCGGTGGCATTGCTCGTGCTGTTCACAAGTACTTTACTTTTCTCCGAGCTCACCTCCATCCCATATGCTCCAGCTCTGTTCTCAAGTCTGGTCGTAAGATCTTGCAGCTCTTTGTTACTTCCGCCCATGAGGTCAATGTCATCGGCAAACCGTAAGTTGTTGAGGGGTCTGCCGCCAATGGAGATGGTAGGGTGGAAGTCATGGAGGGTCTCTCTCATGATGTTTTCCAAGAACAGATTGAACAGGACTGGAGATAACAGGCATCCTTGTCGGACCCCAACTGTGGTTTTGAAGTAGTCTCCGACCTGGTTGTTCAGAAGGACTGCACTGCTTGCAGTGTTGTATAGTGCTTGAATGGTTTGCACTAGTCCTTCTTCAATGCCAAACATTCTGAGGACCTGCCACAGGCCTTCGTGCCATACTCTGTCAAAAACCTTTTTGAAGTCGATGAAGTTGTGGAACAGGTCTCTCTGATGTTGAAGATGTTTTTTCATCATGATGTGGCAGTTAAAAATCTGTTCGATTGTGCTCCTGCCTGCCCTGAACCCAGCTTGTTCCTCTGCAAGGTGTTCTTCTGCCTCCTTCTTGAGTCGATTCAAAATAACTTTGAGCATGATCTTGCTGGCTGGCTGATGAGGCTGATTGTTCTATAGTTTTGGCATTGGCGTAAATTCCCCTTCTTGGGCAGGGGTATGATGAGTGATTGTGTCCATTCTGTTGGCCACTGTTTTGTCTCCCAAATCTTCTGACAGATAGCTGTAACATATGTGATGACTGTTTCGCCACCATGCTTGAGCAGCTCTGCTGGTATATTGTCTGCTCCTGGGGACTTTCCTACTGGTAAGCTGCGGATGGCTTCTTCCACTTCTTCCCTCAGTATAGGTAATGGCGAGGGTGCTCTTGATGTTGCTGCTTTCTCTTCTATTATGCTCTTGTCAGGTTGTATTGGGTAGTTGTACAGTTCTTGACAATATTCAGACCACCTGTTCAATGCAGCTGAGCTTTCTGTGAGGAGGTTTCCGGAGCTGTCTTCAATGACTGATGATTTGGTTTGAAGTGGTTTTGTGAGTTTCTTCAGGGTGTCGTATGCCTTTTTACTGTTGCCCACTTTCATGTTTTTTTTCGATCTCATCACATTGATCACTGATCCACTTCTCTCTGGCCTTTAACATTGACTTCTTCACGAGATTGTTGGCCTCCCGGTATTCTTTAGGGTTGGAAGACCTGGTTGGTTTCAGTGCTCTTCTTGTATCGCAGAGGTCCAAGATGTCATTGGTAGTCCATGGCTGGTGTTTATTCCTCTGATGAACGAGTACCTCCTCTGCTGTTTCTCGGACTGCCTCATTGAAGTTGTTGGTGAGGTCATTGATGTCATTGTCCAGGAGGGTTAATGCAGCAAAACGTCCGCCAAGCTTAGCTTGGAAGATCTCCTCGACATCTGGATCTTTTAGTTTGTCCACGTCAAATTTGATATGTGGGTTTGCAGGCTGTTTGTTTTTCTTCAGCTTCATTTTGAATACCAGCAGCACAAGGTCGTGGTCACTGCCTATGTCAGCTCCAGGGTAGGTTCTTGTTCTGGCTCTGTTGATGCTGGATTTGAAGCGCCGTTGTGTTAAGATAAAATCTATTTGGTTATGGATCTTGCCGTTTGGCGCATGCCAGGTTGTCCTCCTTGACTGCTTGTGGGGATAGAGGGTATTGGCAATGGTAAGTCTGTGGGTGCAGGCAAACTCCAGTAGACGTAGTCCCCTGTCGTTGGTCTCCCCAGTTCCAAACTGACCAACTGTTCCGGCCCATTGGTTGTAAGAGTCAGGACCTACTTTGGCGTTAAAATCCCCTTGGATGATGATGATGTCCTTCTTGGGTATTTTCTTAATGGTCAAGAAAACTACATTAACTCAATAGACACATATTGTTTTCGAGTTGCTATTACACAAGCTAGGTTGAGTGTTTTACCTCTTAATAACAATGTTTGTAGATACAGTGCAAATGAGCAAGAAAAACTTTGTCCCTTTTGTAAAACAAAATTAGAAAACGAAGCCCATTTTCTGTTTGAATGCCCAATGTACTCCGATTTAAGAGATAAATTTTTAACTGAATGTATTGATGTACCAATATCAGAGCTACTCAGAACATCAAATGGAGAACACAGTCATTATTTATCCAGATACATATTCCATTCCATGAATAGAAGGAAGAAATTGTTGTGTCATAATGTGACTTAATTGATACGTGTGTCAAATAAGATATGTCTCTACAAATACTGTTTTTATCAACCTGAATTTAAATATTACATATTGATTTAAACCGATTTTGATATATATTGTGTTATAAATATTTACGCGGTCAAATAGCTTTGTTTATCTAGTTCATAGTCCAAGACTTGATCAATGTAGTCATGATTCACTTTAATCGGTTGTTGGTTTGTTTGTTTTCTTTTCTGCCATATACTATGGTATTGTATATACCAGTATGTTGATTCCCCTCCTTCCCCCAAACTCCGTGTATTGTGGCCTAAGGCCAATGTACATATTAAACACGTTCAG
>CM054163.1:36380167-36385286 GCA_028751875.1 Rapana venosa
TGCATGATTGCATGTTTACACTTTGTGTTTTTTCATGAGATGGTACTAAAATATAAAATAACCCTTTAAAGGGGAAAAAAAAAAAAAAAAATAAAAAATTATTTTTTTAAATAAATTTATTTATAATTTTTTAATATTTTTATATATAATATATAATTATTTAAAATAAAATTTGTATATTATATATTTTTTATAAAATTTTTTTTGGTGGGTGGGTGCATTGTGTGTTATTTATTTTTTTTTTATTTTTTATTTTTATTTTATTTTCTAGGTAATGAAATAACACGCATTGTTTTTAAATCCAGTCCCCGTGTGTTGAAAGATTTTTTAAATTTTTCATTTGTTCCTATGGCACACAATGGCCTGTCTTTTTGAATGCGGAACGGGTTTAACATGTGGGAAGTTTTTTTTGCATCCCTTCGCCATGGGGCCTCTTTACAGTTCACCAAAAGACTTTGACATTTTAGTTCGTTTTTTTGTCAAACTGGGAAGAAAGATTAAGGCGGGAACAAACCCCACAACCTCATGTTTTACTTGAGGCGGGCAAACGTTTTTAACCATGCTGCCCCTTCCTTCTGTGGGGGTGTGTATGTGTGTGGGGTTTTGTTGTTTTGGTGTATGTGTGGGATGTGTGTGTGGTTGAGGTGAGGTATGTGTGTGTGTGTGTTTTGTGTGGGGTGTATGTTTGTGTGTGTGTGTGCACCCCTGCGGGGGCGCCTTTGTCTCTTTGCTCTCTTTTTATTTTTCCCTGGAAAAGGAAAGTACTTGAATGGGACTGACCTGTGTGTGTTTTCCCAAACTGTTTCCATTTGATTTATTTTTGTATATACAGAGCCCTAGCAACACACACACACACACACCACCCTACAACCACACACACACACACACACCAACACCACACAAACCAAAAACTTTTCCTATTTAAAAAACCCCCCAAGTTGATTTCAAGGGGTTTGGGGGTGTAGAGGGAATCCAAAATGTCAAAGGCCGCTATTAGGTAATCATTTTAGTAGATTAATTAAAAGGGGGAAAATGGGGGTGCAATTACTGAAATGTTTCTAATTGCTTATCTGGTTTTTTTTTTAACAATCAATTTTAGACACATCATAAGACATATTGATATGTTAACAGATCTTCGGGTGATCTTGTACTATCATTTTATCTTTTATTGTTTTCTTCTTCTTCTTCTTCTTCTTCTTTTTTTCTTCTTCTTCTTCTTCTTCTTCTTTTTTCTTCTTCTTCTTTTCTTTTTTCTTCTTTTCTTCTTCTTCTTTTTTTTCTTTTCTTCTTCTTCTTCTTTTTTTTCTTTTTTCCTTCTCATCATCATCCATATCATTATCCTTCTTCTTTTTCCATCCTCTTCATCAATTTATTATTGTTGTTGTTGTTTTTTTATTATTATTATTATTATTTATTATTTATTTATTATTTTATTTTTATTATTTTTATAAAAGAAAAGAAACTAAAGGTAGGGGCGAAAGAAAAGGGTCAAAATTTGGCGGGCACTCCCAAAAAGAACAGGCTTTTTTTTTCTTTTTTTTCCCTCTTTTTAACCCCGTGTATATACCCCCCCTCACACCTCCCCCCCCCCCCCTTCCCCCCCCTCCCCTCAAATACGATTATTGAAAAGGAAAAAGCACTTCTTTTTTAAAAACCTGCTTACACAAAAAGGGTACTTTGCCTGTAGGAAACTTGGGTTTTTCAACTTTTCGGGAATGGATTAGAAGTCAGTGCCTCTTCAAATCGGGGGGTTGTATGCAACTACAACACAAGGAAAAAAAATTTGGCCTAGTGTTTCATGCAAGGTGGGGGTTTGTTTTTTTTTCCAATACCCGGGGGTTTCTGAGCACCCAAAAAGGGATGGAGGGGGTTATGCATTTTCTAAACCCTGGGTTGCTGTACCCAGGAATTTGGTAGAGTTTATCTTTCTCTAAAACCATGGGTTGCTGACACCCCAAAAAGGAAGCCCCTCAAAGAGGCAAAATGGGAAGGTTATGAATACATGTCAGTTAGAGCTCTCTCTCTCTCTCTCTCTCCTCTCTCTTCTCTCTCTCTTTATAATCTCCCCAAAGTTGCTTATATAACATTTGTATATTTCTTTTGGGATAAAAAAACAAAACAAGAATGTGTTGAAGTTTTGGTTTATTCCCTTTATATTTGGATTTATTATTGGGGGATTGTTTGGTTGTTAACACCCCTTTTTTTTATAACTGTTTGGGGGTTTTTTTGCTGTTTGTTTTTGTGTTTTTGTGTGTCTGCATTTTTTTTTTGTCTGTTTTGTTTTTATTTTTTGGTTTTTGTTGTTTTTTATTTTATTTTTTTGGGGTTTTTTGGGGGGTTTTCTTTCTTTTTCTGTGTGAGTGATGGGGGTGGGGTTTTTTTATTTTATATGATGTTCTTAAAGGTGGGGACTGAATTAAAAAAAACACATGGGGGTAAATCATTGTCTTTGAAATAAAAGAATTTGTCTTTTTCATTGTATTGTTATTGTCTTTGTCTTATTCGCTTACTTTAGTAGATTAATTTCCCTTTTCTTTATTTATGTCAAGATGTACATTTTAACTCAAATCAAAGTTTATTTCCCCCTTTGCATGGAGCTTTTTTTTGATTTTGCTTTATGTGTGTGTGTTGTGTTTGTTGCGCTGTAGGGTTTTGTTCAATTTAAAGTCTAAACACCCCTTGTCGCTTAAACAAAAACCCCAAACAAACAAGCACAAAATTTAAAAAAAAAGGAGAAAAGACCGTACAAAATGACAAATCCATTAAAACAAATCCCTTGTGCGAAAATATTTTTACTTAACTACTCTGGGAGATTTTAACAACGGGCTGTAAATCTTTATTTTGGAAAACATTGACCCAATTTTTCGCATGAAAAATCGTCGTTGCACCAAAACAGAGAGGGGGGTGGGGGGCATTGGACAAAGCCCAAAAACTTGTTCCAGTGACCGATGTGTATAACTGGTCTGTGCAGCTCCACCTTGGCCCTTTTTGGGGGAAAGACAACAGGATAAGCAGGCTGCGATAAGCTTACAAGGTCGTCTTTTTTTTTTCCTCTTGTGTTTTGTTTTCTGAGCAAGATAGTTCATTTTTAACTTTAGGGCATTAGTGTTAAGAATCTGAAACATTCAATTCACAATAGTCATTTCAGGCATAATTTTGCAGCTGCTTCAGAGATAGCCTGTAGTTTGTGATTTCCCCCCCCCTTTTTGTTTTTTCCCCCCTTTTTTTTGACATTCTCTTCTCTTTTCTCTCTCTTCTCTTTCTCTCCCCTCCTCTCTCTCTCTCTCTCTCTCTCTCTCCCCTCTGTGTCTTGCTCTGGGTTAGATGTAAAAAAGTCTTTTTACTTTTTCTTTACCTCAAAAAAAAAAAATGTTTTTATTGTTATGGCTCCTCTCTGTGTTCTTTTCTCCTTTGTTTTTTAGTTAATTTGTTTCAATCTCATTTTGTAGAAAAAATAATTAATATTTTTATTGGGAATGAAGTGCAGTGTTGATAAACAGCTGTCCACTGTTGATTCCCCGCCTTTTAGATCTACTGAGCCCACCCAGCTATGGCCTTTCGTGCAAAATTAGTCTAAAAAAAGTTTAACTTGACAAAAACCCAAAAACCCTTTTTTTGTTTTATATTTTTATTGGCCCCCGGGGGTTTCAGTTTGACCAACCCCTGGGTTTTTTTTATTGTGCTTTTCAATAAAATACAAGATGGGACCTCCACTGTAATTTGTAGAGACTGAAAACAATGGGCAAGGAAACAAAGTGGGTGTTTTGGGGGCCAGATTTCAATCTGGCGTTCAAGGATTTGTTTCTTTCCCGACCTGCCAAGAATAGTGTTTCCCTTTGTGCACTGGCCCGAATGATGGGGCAGTTTGTGGTTTAAGGTAGTTTTTGTTCTTTTGAAAATTGGGTTTTGCCTGTATATTTGGGACTAAAAGAGCTTTCCCTTTTTGGAATGGGGTCGCTGTATGAAGATGGGAAGGGAGAATGATAATCTGTTGGAGATTAACCCCGCAAATAAAAAAAGCATCAGTTCCTTTTTTTGTGCATGGCCTATATCTCGTTCTCTTTTTTCCCCCAAGCTGTCAACCCCCCCCCCCCCCTCACACAAGATGGCATGCCCCCCCCCCCCATCCCAACACTCCTACACACACACACTCTCTCCCCACATACAAAAACCCCCACTGTCTTTTTTTAATTATATTGCCCTTTTTTTGTTTTGATTGTAATTGTTGTTTTTGTTTTTTAATTTTTGCTTTTTTTGGGTAGTATGTGTGGTTCATTTTTTTGTTTTGGTTATGTTGTTTTATTTCTTTTGTTTTTTTTTGTTGTTCTTTGTAAGTTGGGGGTTGAGGTGTGGGGGAGGGGGGGGGAGGGGTTTTTGGATTCTTTTGTTTTGTTTGTTTTTGGTGAAAAATATTTTCAGAAAAATATTTTTTTTTGTTGAGTTTATGGTTAACATTGTTAAAATTTTTTTTGGTTTTTAAATACTATTTATGCTAATTATTGTTTTTACTTTTTTTGATTTGTATGGTTTGTCATGATTAGGGTTTTTATTTTACATTTTCTTCTTTTTTTTTTGTTGAGGCTTGGTGAAAAGGAAAAACAAAAGCCTTTTATTTTAAATCTACCATGGGAAAAAATTTTTACTTTGACCTTGACTTTGACTTAAAGCATGGAGCATACTACAGTAGACAATATTACTACACATAGATAAAATTTTAAAAAATTCCCGCTGAAAAATGGGGCAGAGCCCTTTTACAAGAAAAAGTCCTCCAATCCCACCCAAAAAGGATCCTTGCCCATCAACCCCCTTGTGCTGGAACTTACACACAAACACACACAACACACACACAAAACCCCACACACACACACACACACATTTTTTTGAAAAGGGTGTATGGAAAGTAAACACTCTTTGAGAAAGAGCCACATGATTACATATTCGCATATGTGAAAGGAAAGGAGATTAATCAATGAATAAAAAATGTGTATTGTTGGGTATTTTATTTGTTTGCTTGTTTTTTTGTCTATTTGGGATTGCTTGGTTTTGTTTTATGTTGTTTTTTATCATTTAAATGAATTTGAAAAAAAAAAGGCTAAAGGGATTTAATAGGTAAAATTTT
>CM054163.1:36385786-36388286 GCA_028751875.1 Rapana venosa
ATTATTCGTTTGGGTTTTACTTGTGTGGTCTTTCATTATTTCATGATTTCAGTCAGTAATTGAAGGGCTTTTTTGATGATTCATTTCTTTGCTTTTTGACATTATCTTGTTTATTGATCAATTGGTTTATTCATGTTTGTTTCACTTTTTCCCCTTGAGGGCATGGTGTAAAGAAGCCTCTGGCTTATTCCAATTACCCTCATTAAAATATTCGAAGTTCGAGTTCGAGTTTCTCTCTCTCTCTCTCTCTCTTCCTCTCTTTTTTTTTCTCACTCTCTTTTCTCTCTCTCTTTTTTTCTCTCTCTCTTTCTATCTCTCTTTTTCACCCTTCTTTCTCTCTTTCCCCCTCTCTCTCTTTCTCTCTGTCTCTGTCTCTTTCTCTCACTCTCTTTCCCTCTCTCTTTCTCTCTCTCCCTGTCTCTCTCTCCCTGCCTCTCTCTCTTTCTCTCTCTCTCTGTCACTTTTTCCTCTTTTTCACTTTCTTTCCCCCTTTTCTCTCTCTCTCTCTCTCTCCCTCATCTCTCTCATCTCTCTCTCTCCTCTCTCTCTTTTATTCTCCTCACCTCTCTTCTTTTTCTCACTCTTCTGTCACTCTCTCTTTCTGTCTCTGCCGCCCTCTTTCTGTCTCTGTCTGTCTCTTTCTCTCTCTTTCTGTCTCTCTCTCTCTCTCTCTCTCCTCTCTCCCTAACATCTCCCTCCCCCACTCCACCTCTCTCTCTCTCTCTCGCTCTTTCTTTCTTTCTCTATCTCATTCCGCTCTCTCCTCTCTCTCTCTACTCTCTCATCTCTCCTTCTCTCTCTCTCTCTCCATGGGCTGTCTGAGAATTATATATTTATTATTATCTTCGAAACACGCCGCAACACACACACACTCTCTCTCCCTTCCTCCCTCTCTCCTCTCATCTCACTCTCTCCATCTCCTCTCACTCTCCTCTTCTCTCTCTCTCTCTCTCTCCTTCTTATTGTTATTGTGTATTCTAATAAAGGGCATATTCATACTTTCGAATTTTCAATATTATTTTGACTTGTAGACTGTACTTGAGCTCCCAGTGAATCTCCTATTTTAATACCTTATTACCACCGTGTAACAACTATGTGTACTATTCTACAAATGAGGTGTTTCAATTTTATGATCAAAAAGTTTTGGCTTAACACTCTCTCTCTCTACTCTCTCTCTCTCCGTCTCGCCTTCTCTCTCTCTCAACCCATCTCTCTCTCTCTTCTCTCATCTCTCTCTCGCTCTGTTGTTATTGCTGTAGTTGTTACTTTGTTTCTTGTTGGTAAATTGTTTGTGGTTTTTGGCTTGTTGTTTTTTTCGTTTGGTGTATGTATGTATGATGTGTGTGTGTGGTGTATGTGTGTGTGTGTGAAGGGGGGAACAGTCTTTTTTTTTTAAAATGTATTTATGTTTTTGTATTGGGGTTTTCTTTTTTCGGTTTTTTTTGGGGGGGTTATATGGGTTTTTTTGGTATTTTTTGTTTGTTGTTGTTGTTTTTTTTCTTGTTTTTTGTTTGTTTAATTGGAAGGGTGTTTTTTGTCTGCTTTTTTGCTTGTTTGATGGTTTTTTTGGGTTTTTTTTTTTCTTGGGGGGGGGGGGGGCCTGGAGTATGTTTTGTCTTTTGGCTCGTCTGGGGTTGTTGTTTGTTTTGTACGTTTGGTTGTTTTTTCTTCTCTTCCTCTTTTTCTTTAATAAAAAGTTTGGTTTTTTTTCCTTTGCTTCTTCTGCTTGAAAGTATGAGTACTGAGTGCATTTTTAAATGTGACCCCATGGGCGGGGACTGGATGTAAAAAAGCACATGAATACTTATTCATTATCCTAATTTGAAACGAGTATAATCTAAAATGAGTGTTGATGGGATGCATACTGTTTTGGGAATTATATATTGGATATTATCTCTGAAATACACACCCACACACACACACACACTCTGTCTCTCTGTCTCTGTCTCACTCTCTCTCTCACCTTTTATCGTCCTGCTTATAGTCATAGTATATCCTGATGAAGGATTCATATTTTTATATTTTCAATACTTTATTTGACTTGCTCTGTACCTAAGTTTTTAATGAGTGCCCTATTTCCATACCTTCTAATTATTTGTAACAAGTAATGTGAATCATTTGACAATGTGTAGAATGTTTATCTTTTTATGACTTATTAAGTTTGGTTGTGTTATTTTTCTTGGCTTTGGTTGTTGTTCTTGTTCTTTGTTGTTGATTTTGTCTGTTTTTCTCTTTTATATCATCTTTTGTTGGTTTGGGTTTTTTTGTTGTATGTTTGAATTAGGATAGGTTTTTTAGGGGGTGGGGGTAGGGGTGGGGTATTTTAAGGATTTTCTTTTAATTGCTTGCTTTGGGGGTATGGTGGAGGGTTTATTGGGTTTTGAAAGGAGTTTATTTCCCTTGTTTTTAATTGTGAGACTGTAATAATCAATTGCGTTATTATTTATTAAGATGTATCCCTAACAGGGCGGGACTGGATTAAAAAAACCAACATGTGTGC
>CM054163.1:36393286-36412247 GCA_028751875.1 Rapana venosa
TGAAGTAAACCGGATGAGGGTTGTGCAGTTAATACCAAACGTATTTTGGAGGCGAGAAAGAAGAATTGAGTGATTTATGGTATCAAAGGCTGCAGAAAAGTCAAGAAGAGTGAGGAGGGAGAATTTTCCTGCATCAGAAGCAAGTAGAAGTGTATCTAAAGTGTGGACTAGGGTGGTTCTGGTGCTGTGGTTGGGGCCATAGGCAGATTGAAAAGTTGGAAGGAGATCATTGGAATGAAGGTGACTGTTGAGCTGTTTGAGAACGATTTTTTCTAGTACTTTAGAGACAAAGGGTAAGTTTGAGACAGGCCTATAATTCTTCAGAATGTTGGGATCGAGGTCTTGCTTTTTCAGTAGAGGTGTGACTATTGCTGTTTTAAGAGCTGATGGAAAATTATTATATTAAAAGAAAAGAAAGCAAGGTATTGCTGAAAGAGTGCAGAATTTAGGCAGGTGCACTGCAAAACATAGCAGGCTATTTTTTTTATTTTTTCCCCCACTGATAGCTCCAGTATATAGAGTCCCCCCCACCCCCTCACTCTGCCCCCTGACACCCCGACCCCCCCCCCTCCCCCACCTCCCCCGTCAAAAACTAGATCTATTGTAGAAAAAGCACTGCTTTTTCTTACAAACCTGCTTACACATATAGTAACTTTTTTCTGTAGGCAACTTGGGTTATTCCAACATTTCAGGATGTAACTTAGGGAAGTCCATAGTCTCCTTCAATTCCATGGGTTTCTATGCAACTAACAAACACAGGAAAGAAATTTGGGCTAGTGCTCACATACAAGGTGAAGGTTGATCTCCTTTCCCAGTACCCTAGGGTTGCTGAGCCCCAAGAAGGTCTGGTACGGGATTACTGCCTCCTCTTAACCATGGGTTCCCTACACCCAGAAGTAATGGTAACATTTATACTTTCCTAAAACCAAATGGATGCTGTACACCCAAAGGTAACTGCCCATCAAAGAGGCAATATATGGAAGGTAATGAATCCAGTCTCATTAGTGCGACTCTCTCTCTCTCTCATAATCTCCTAAAGTCCTGCTTATATAACATTTGTATATGTTGCATTGGTAAAAACAAAACAAAACAATGAATGTGTGAAGTTTTATGTTTATCTTCCTCCTTTCTATTGTGGAATTAATTAATGTGGGATTGTTTGGTGTTAACAACCCAACCCCTCCCCCCCTTCTTTTTTCCATAAACTGCTTTTTGTTCTTGCTGTTTTTTTGTTTGTTTTGTGTGTCCCTATTTTTTGTTTATGTCTGTTTTGTTTGATTTTTTTTTTTTTGTGTTTTAATTTTGTTTCTTTCTTTTGGGACTTTTGTGGTTTTTGGGGATGTTTTCTTTCTTTTACTGTGTGCGTGTATGATAATTGGGTTTATTTTTATTAAAAAAAAAAAAAAAAAAAAAAAAAAAAAAAAAAAAAAAATAAAAAAAAAATTATCATATGATGCATTTCTAAAGGTTGGGATTGCCTGTCAAAAAGCACATGGGTGCTAAATCATTGTCTTTGACATGAAAGAATTTTCATTTCATTGTTATTGTTACTGTCTTTGTATTCTCTCCCTTACTCCTCATTAATAGTTCCATTTTGCTTTATGTTATGTCAAGGTGTCACATGTATAGACTCAAATCTAATCCAAAGTTATCTTCCTCTTAAGCATTCAACTTTGTTTTGATTTGCATTTATGTGTATGTGTGTTGTTTATTGTTTTGCGTGCTGTTTTGTTTCAAATCTTTTAAAGTCTTATCACCTATGGTGCATTAAACAAAACCCTAAGCTAACAAAAACAAACTTGAAAAAAATGGACAAAAGAACCTGTAACACAATGTCAATTCCATTAACAGTCAAATCCCCTTTTGTGCGAAAAATATTTTTGTATCTTCACTACTCTGAATAGAAATAAAACATTTGTTTCATGTAAGTCTTTTTATTATGTGATAAACATTGACCACAATTTTTCAGATGAAAGTTTTGTTCAGTTTCATCCAAAAACCAGGAGGGGGGGGGGGGGTTAGACAGAAATCCAAAAGAACTTGTCGCCAGTGACCTGCATGTGAGTAACTGGTCAGAGCATGAAGAGACAGCACAACGGCTCCCACCTCTGCCTTATGGGGCAAAGACAACAGAAATAAGGCCACGGCCAAGCTGATAAGTCTGTCTTCCCTTCTTTTCCTATCTGTGTTTTTTTCTGAGCAAGATCGTCATATTTGACTTTAGGGCATTAGGTTTAAAAATCCACCCTATCAAATCATGATCATAGTCATTTCAGGCATAATTTTGCAGTCTCTTCAGAGATGAGTCCTGTAGGATGTGTAGATTTTCCCCCCTCCCCCCTTTTTGTGTTTTTTTGTTTTCCCCCTTTTTTCCCTTATGAACATTCTCTCTCTCCTCCACTCTCTCTCGCTCTCTCCATCTGTCTGTTTGTGGTCTCTCTCTGGTTAGATGTAAAATGTCTTGACCTATTCTATTACCCACACAATCTTTTTTTATTATTGTTTATGGTTCATCCTCTCATCTGTTCTTATTTTCCTTTGTTAATTAGTTTGTTGCTGTTTTTTAAAATCTTAATTTTGTCGAAATATAAATGTAATATTTTGATCGGGTGGCTGAAGGGCCAGTGTTATAATCACTGTGCCACGCTTGATTCCCCAAGCGATTTTTACCAATCTACTACACAGCATCCCTAAGCTTTCGCTTGTGCGTGTGGCAAGTAGTCTAAAAATAGTTTAACCTTGACAAAAACCAAACACTTATTTCTGTCCTTATTTTTGATTGGCCATGGGGATTTGAGTCGACCAACCAACTGTTTTTCCTTTTTACCACTATTGCGCTTTAACAATAGAAAAGACAAGAGGCGACCCCACCTGTAAGTTTGTAAAAAACTGAAAACACTCAGCAACAAGAACAACCATTGAGTGTTTGGGGCCCAAGTTTAAAATTCTGGAGTTGCAGAGGATTGTTTTCTTTCCTGACCTTCGCCAAGAATGAGTGTTTCCCTTTGTGCACTGGTGAATGAGGATCATTTCGTGGGTTAAGGTAGTCGTTTTGTTCTTTGTAATGTTTGGTTATGCCTGTATATTAGGTACTAGCAAAGAGCTCCTATTTTAGGAAGTGGGGGTCAGACTGTATAAGAAGATGGAAGAGGAAGAATGATAATACTGTTGGAGATTACACACCTGCATAACTAAAAAGTTAAGCCATCAGCATTCCTTATTCATATGCAGGTGCCTATATCTCTGTCTCTCTGTTTTTTTTTCCCTAATGCATGTCCAACCCCCCTCCCCCCCCACACACACACTATGAGAGGCATGCCCCCCCTCCCCCATCCACAACACACCACACACACACATAACACTCTCTCACACAAAACCCACATACACACACGACTGTCTTTTGTTTATCTATATTGCCCTTTATATTTTTTTGATTGCTCATTGTTTGTTTTATGTTTTGTTATGTTGCTGTTATTGTGTATGTCTGTGTGTGTTTATTTTTTGTTGTGGTTTTTGTTTGTTTATTATTGTTTTTGTTTGTTTTTTGTGTTCATTCTTTGTATGATTGGAGTTTGTGTGTAGGGGGGGGGGGTTAGGGGGAGGAGTTATGGGATCTCATTAGTTTTGTTTTTGTTTTATGGTGGAATTAGTTTTTTCAGAAGATTTTTTTTGATTGGTTTTATGGTTCAACATTGAGCCGGATATTTTAGATTTATCACAACTATCTCTGTCTGCAACTCTAATTCTTTTTAACTTTTTTTTAGCTTCTGTACTGTTATTATCACTGATTATGTTTTTATTTTATAATTATGCATTTTTTTTAGATCGATGGATTGTTGAATAGGGAAAAAATGCACTGCTTTATCTTTTAATCGAACCATGGGAAAACAGTTTAACTTTGACCTTGACATTGACTTACATGCAAGGAAGCATACACACAGATGGAAAATATCTACTACATCATGAGAGAAATTAAATTATATCAGCTGAATAAAAGTAGGGTAACAGAGCAAATGTCAAAAACATATCCTCCATTCCACACCCCCAGAAGGTCCCCTGCCTATATGCCTAGCCCTCTTGCTGCTGGAAACTTCAACACACACCACACCCAATCCCACACACACACACACACACAACATCATGCACATAAGACACACACACACACACACACACACACACACACTACTTTGAAAGGATTTATGAAAATGTAAAACACTACATTAAGAGCATGACTCACATGATTACATAATCGCAATATGTGAAAGGAAAGTGAGAGTTAACAGCAAGGAAAAATATACACAGTAAGTATTGTGGGTATTTTTTTTTGTTTGCTTGTTTGTCTATTTGGGATTGCTTGTTTTGTTTGTTTATTTATGTTCTTTTTACACATTAGTAAGGAATGTGAAAAGAAAAAGCGCTAATGGTATTTTAACATGGTACAATTTTTGTTTCCTTTTATGATTTGTATTCTTTTTATTATTGACTTTTTTAAAAAAGATGTACACTCAGTTGTATGCACATGTGTTGGGACATGTGTGTGTGAATGTTGCAAGTATGAATTGTGTAGTGTTGCATGTTGTGTTATGTTGTTGTCGCACATGTGTGTATTAGTTCTGCAGGTGATGTGGGGTTTCTTTTTTATTTTTTTATTGTTTATGGGACTGTGTAATAATGTAGTTAGGTAGTATTGATCAAGTTGCTTTTTTTTTCCTACATACATGGCTTGATGAATAAAAGAAAAAATGCATTTGCTTAATTTAATGTACCATCTTGGGAATAAATTACTTAACTTCACACTCACATACACTCTCCATAACACCAACCAATGTCCACAGATCACTTCACGGGCTCTTGCTCTGCAAATCCAGTCATTGTATGCACAGATAAAAGAAACCATTGTAATCACTTGTATTGCAAATATCCTACTATTCTTTTCCAGCATGGAGAGGTCAGTGGGTCTACAGGATGGTGTGTTTTCAGGATGGACATACAGACCGACCAGACAGACAGAGGCTGGCATGAGTGACTGTGGGCTCAAGTCACAGTCCATGATCTGGCCTGCACTGTAAGTCATTGCTGTGCCCCCCCAGGCCTGTACTGGCAAGGTATGGTGTGATTTTGTGTCCAGTTGGAAACTGGTGTCTGTCTCCCTTGTGTGTGTGGGTGATTCTTTTAGTTTGAAGTAATGGAATAAGCCGCATGTGCTTTTTTTACATACATTCCCTGTGTGTATGCAGTTTCATAAATTTTGTGATTTTTCTTACTGGCACACAATGCCTACTCTCCTAAAAAGTAGAACAGGTTTAAAATTTGTGCAAAATAAGAACACATTTTGAACAGGTTGTAAAGCTAAAGAGTGGCCAAAGTATTACATGTCAGTACAGAAGACAAACGGACTGTTACTGTCTATGCCATCAAAGGTTTCACTTTTCATTGTTAGTCTCAGCTTATTGAGAAGTGTCTTTGTGCGCACAGCTTTCCATACATGCTCCCCACCACTGCCCAAAAGTCAACTCAGCAGATGCTAGGATACACTAGCAAAAAATGCAGGATACACATCTACATAGCAAACGGTACAAAACAATACATTCTATACAAGGTACACAAAGCAGATGCCAGAAATGTACAAGCAGGATGCACAAATACATAAAACCAGCACACCTACTAGATGCACACGATACGACACACCCGATGCCCAGATACCAAAGCAGATGCACAATATACACAGATCAGATGCCCAAATACACAGAGCAGACGCACAAATGCACAAGAGCAGATGCACAAGTGCACAAAGCAGATTTATACTAGACAACTGCAAAATACAGAACAGCAACATTTCCACGCTGAACAGCACACTCAAGGTATTACCAGGCCTGTGACCTCCAGCACTATGCTTTAAGGGGCAGCCAAACCTGAACACCAAACACCAGACAGGAGAACCGCCCTGCACGAGTTTTTTCATTTTCGGCTGCTGCATAATGTCCTCAGCATGACTTGGGAAACAAAGTCACCAACACATCTGGTTTTCTGACCAGCAACTCCCTCACATGTGCTGTCCTGCTGTGTCAACGTCGGTCTCAGGTCTTCTGCACTGTTTGAGGGATGACCGCATTCCCAAGGACATCCTCCTGTACAGGGAACTGGCTGCAGGACACAGCTCCTCAGGGCGTCCAGCACTGCGCTTCAGGGATGTGTGCAGTCATGACATGAAAGTTAGACATGAACTCTCACAGCTGGGAAATAGTTGCAGAAAATGGCAACAAGTTGAGGAGTGCAGTACATGAGGGAATTAGCAGGGGAAAAGGGGAGAGACTCCAGCAGTGAGAAGACAGAATAAACTGCTGAAAGGAGAGACAGTCAACTATGACCACAAAGACTGCCATGCGTGGATTATTATTTATTTTGTTTTTATGTCTTCTTTAATTTTGAGGAAAGTGGTATAAACACTCATGTGCTTTTTTACATCTCTCCCCGAGTGTACACAGCTTTCAAAATTTTTGTCAACAAAACTGTGTCTGGTGTCTGTATTTTTAATTTAATTGTATTTTAAATGTTTTTTAATAATTCTTTCATGTCAAGATAATGAATAAGCACTTATGTTATTTTTTTTTTGCATCAGGTCCCGTGTTTATACACCCTTTAATGAGTTTTAAAAATCTTTTTCCAATAGCATACAATGCCTACCTGGCTGAAAGAGGAACAGCCTATGTGTGTGACAGAAGTTCTGCATGGGTTCACAACACAGGATCTCAGTTTATAGTCTTCATTTGAAAGACTTTTGGGGCAGTGAGTTGCAACTGTTTGGTTGTGCGCATGTTATGCATGGATGTGTGGTGCGTGCACTACTACAATATTTGGTATGTTTGGTCAGAGAAAGTGGGAAGAGAGAGGGGGGAGAGAAAGAGAGAGAGAGAGAGGGGAACGAAAGAGAGAGAGAGCGAGAGAGAAGAAGAGAGAGAAAAAGGGGAGAGAGAGAAAAGAGAGAGAGAGAGAGAGAGAAGAGAGAAGAGAGAGAGAGAGAGAGAGAGAGAGAAAAAGAGAGAGAAATATAAAAAGAGAGAAAGAGAGGGAGAGAGAGATAGAGAGAGAGAACCTAAAGCTTTATACTTGTTGCAGTCAGCAGTACAAATAATTCATTTTTTTGTATTGTTGTTGTTGATCAACATTCACCACCTCCACCCTGTTGCCTTTCCCCTGAGGGATCAGTTTGTGCTCAGTAGTAACCCTTCATAGTCTGTGTAGCTGATGTCACCATGATAGGTTTACTGATAGTCAGGATTCCCTCTGTCCTCAGTATAACCCTTCATAGGCTGTGTAGTTGATGCCATCATGATAGGTTTAAATACTGATAGCCAGGATTCCATCTGTCCTCAGTATGACCCTTCATAGTCTGTGTAGCTGATGCCATCATGATAGGTTTAAATACTGATAGTCAGGATTCCCTCTGTCCTCAGTGTGACCCTTCATAGTCTGTGTAGCTGATGCCATCATCACACACATAGCAAGACATCTCAACAGATATGTTGTTGTAGGTTTAGAAGGAATAGTGCTGTAAATTTTTTTTTAAAACTCTGTAAGTAACAGTTTGAAAAAGGAAGCTGTAAATGTACTGTAGTACTGCTAAGACCTGGTATCACGACTGCTACATGGTTTTAGGTCATACTTGGTCAGCTTCCTTTGCTACAGTTCCTCTAGTTCATCATCAGCCACAGGTTTTTTCTGAGGATGTTTAAAAACTGCTCAAGGGGTGTTGTGGTTAAATGGCTTCCCTTTAACATTCTTTTATTTCCTTCCACTAGTTCTCCATCACTTTAAACCTAAGTACATGACTGTAGCACTTTCAACCTAGATACATGACTTTAGCACTGTCAACCTCGGTACATGAATAGCACTTTCAACTGAGGTAAATGATTGTAGCACTTACAACCTAGATACATGATTGTATCTCATTACATGACTGTAGCACTTGAAATGTAGATCATGACATTGTAGCATTTTTATATATAAATACCTGTTATTATCATTAACCAGCACTACCAAACTTGAATATATATGACGTAAATGTAGACAGTATATCCTCTATGTAGCAAAGGAAATTCAAATATGTATGATAACATGTGGCTTTAATCATAGATAAATGCCCTCCCCCCCCCCACCCCCCACAGTAAATTTTGGAACTTGGAAAGCAAAATGGATCAGACTGCATGCTTACGAGTGCAGGCTGTTGTATCATGTTCCTGATGCTTCTTGACACTTCCACAGTGGAGGGACCGGTCCTTTCTGCTAATCTTTACTCTGCAGTGCCTTAAAGGATTAGCCATTTGTCTTTCACTAGGTCATTATACATCTCCCAATTTTCTCCTACAATTTTATAATTCCTAAGTCACAAGACAAGTGTTCAAATTTTCCTCTATGTCATTATGCATTCGCATTTCTTACAGTCAGACATGTGTTACAATGTTATATTAATAATGCAAAAATAGTAGTGGTGGAACAAGTTTAGGTAACCACTTCCAAGGTTTTATGTTGGGTTGTGTACTGTAGCATTTGTTAGGAAGCTTCAGTAAATGGATATCATTTGGTATTTCTTTCATTTGGTTTATGATCTGATTAGCTCTTTTCTGTATCCTCTTCATCTTTCACCCAAAGATCTGTTTGCAGAGAATGTCAGCACATTGCTTTCAGTAGGCATGGCTGTGTAAGTTATCAGCACATTGCTTTCAGTAAGCATGGCTGTGAAAGTATCAGCACATTGCTTTCGTAGGCATGGCTGTGTAAAGTTATCTATCATTGCTTTCAGTAGGCATGGCTGTTATAAGTTTATCAGCACAATGCTTTCCAGTAGGCCATGGCTGTGAAACTGCTTAGACTCACACCCAACTTGTTCCATAATAAAACCCACACACTACCCCCCCCCCAATTACCACTACCGCAACAATACCCCCCCCCCCCCCCATCCAAAGAACAAAACACCCCCCCCACACTCACAGCAAACAGGCACCATAAACATATAAAGAACACACAACAGGTGCCGCAGACACGACGTGTATGGCATAGGAAGGCATCATTTGGGATTCGGGATATGAAGAGATTAAGAGAGAGAGGGAAAGAGAAAAGAGAAAGAATGATGGAATTTTTATTGACTGTGGTAATACATTACAGCAAATGACTTTCGTTTTAATCCAACCCCAAAGAATGAGGGGGGGTAAGCAGGGGTGGTGGGGGTGAGGGAGAGGAGGAGGGGGAGAGCGAGAGAAAGATAATCGAAAAGTTCAATCCAACACTTTTTTCCCCTTTCCAGACTCCAAATTTAGTTTCTGACCCATAATTGAAGAGACACATTTGTCACAAGTAAACCACCTGTGTAAGCCACACTGCCTTACACCCAAAAGCAACTACAAGGATTCATTTTTTTTGGGTTTAAATAACGGGGATTCATAAAACATTACTCAAGGGCAGAAAGAATCCTTTTCAGAATTACCACCACCCACAGACGTTCACAATTCCCATGCACATAGACGCACACAAACACAAGATACAGATACGCAAGCATCATGCATGCACACATACCCAACCATCCCCACCACACCTTCAACTACCACCCCAGGATGTGGAACAGCCCCCATAGTAGTGATATAGAGGCAGACAGAGCCCATCCCCTCCCAAATATTGCAAGGTCAGGAAGCCACGCAAGGCACTAAAAGAGGCCAGAACCGCTAGTCTGTCAACTCGCAGGCTCGAGAAAAACCCCTTCGGGCCATAAGATGGTCGCTGGCTAGATGCTAAGGGAAACATTTGGGGTCGTGTTCGTGTTATGCCAAGCATCAAACACCTCAGCACGTGGCACACACACACACTACACAATACACACCACACACACCACACCACAACACACACACCACCACACCTACCACATTACACCTACCACTAAGTTGCACTCATATACACACAGGATACACAAGCATGCACACATGCTGCACACATAGCCACACCACCCGCCCCACACTACACCACAGCTAACCTGTCACCCCAAGGATGTGGACAGCCCCCATAATGAGTGATATGGAAGCAACAAGCCCATCCCTCCCCACATTTGCAATGGTCAGAAGCAGACAAGCAAGAGCACTAAAAGAGGGCCAGTACCACCGCTAGCTACAACTCGCAGGCTCCGAGAAATCCCTGTCGTGCTCTTAAGATGGCGCTTGGCTCAGAGGCAAGGGAAATGTTCGGGTGAGTCGTAGCACATGCAGCACGAACACGTACAAAGCATTGGCACACACACACCACAAATATCACACAGCACAACACACACTACTCTACACACCACACTACACACAAAAAACACTCACACAAACACTTTGTTGATTCCTTTAGGGAGGGTGGGGGGATGGGACTTTGCGCTCCTGAGGGTGGGTTGGTGGTCCTGGTTTAGAAAATTCTGAGTGGGTGATCCTGTGGGCGGAGGTCCTTTGAGGTGGGAGTTATCTCCAGGTTGTTTTTGTCAACACTAGCTTTGACATGACGTTTTTTTTCCAGATAAAATGGCAAAAAAAAAAAAAAAAAAAAAAAAAAAAAAAAATAAAAAAATAAAAAAAAAAAAAAAAAAAATAGTTGCAGAAAAACATTGGATGACACTTTGATTCTCACCAAGAACATCAGTGCACCACTACAAGGAAACTCGCACACTTAAGAAAAAACATTGTGTGCATACATGTACAACACACATACACACACATATCCATACCACGAAAACTGCAATCATATCCTGATGGTTTGCACAAAGAGTATAAGGGAGTTTGATCAAGTGAAATAAAGTAGGCAATGGCAGTTTGCGCACCTGGGTACGCACGCACACACACGCCTACACACACCTTAACTGGCCTACACTGCCAGGTAGAAAACACTGACGTCCTTGTTCTCTGCATCCTCCTATACATGTTCAAGTTTTCAGCCTGCTGTAGAAGAAGTGTTCAGAACTGAGGTTGTTCATCACAACACAACGTCAGTCACCTGCAATCTGCTTCTCTGAGTTGGCTTCTTTCATAAGGGATTCATTTCTTGTCCAGTTCCAAAACATGCATATGCCTTTCAACTTCAATCTCTATCTCTCTTGTTCTGGGGGTAATCATTTTTTTCATTTATTGTACAACTATTACCATTATCTTCAGTGAGAAGTTGGACGAGTTAAAGTGGTCTTCCTGATTTTCTTTGCTGCTTCATTTTCTTTATACCAGAAAAAAAGTAGCAGTCCTCAGCCCGTGCCTGGCCCTCCCCATCATTCCAACAAGATCCCCTGAACCAAGCCAAAACTTGACAGTCCTTTACAAATGTTACTTTTCCTTCTTCTAGCTAAGGTTGGCCACATTCTAAAGCAATGTGAATAAAAGGTATATTTTCATGATAGTTTGTGAAGGTTTTAGCTCCCATGTGTCATTGAAATTGATTTTCTTCAGAAAGATCTTTCCATTAAAGGTAATTTAAAAACTATAAACATATTTAACTGCACAACCCTCTCCTCCTTCCCCCCACCAAACATAATTGACTGTACAAGTAAAGAAAAAGAAAAAGAGGGACACGGTTGAACACATGACATTACACATATTGCTGAATTTGGTCTGTATTTTTCCCAAGTCACAGCCATAAAACTGCCTGAACTGACTGGTGTTGATGAACACAGTGGACATGGCAGCTGTCCCTAACCCTCAGTGACTGGATAGGCGTAGTGGTACCACTGTGACCTAGACCTGCACATGATTTCTTGCAGCGCTGTAGACAGAGGTACATGACCTGAGCATTCAGACCTAGAAAACCTGGTTGAGTAGCATGCAGGCAATTTCTACAGTTTTCTTTTATCTCAATCTTTCATTTGGGTTTGCATTTTCTTGTCTCTGAAACTTAGGAATGCAATCATTCATTACTCAGTGATGGTATTGCAGTTTCTTACAACTGATTGACCAATTACCCTTTTTGTTTGAAAAATATTATTTGTCAAAGAGCTGAATATTGAGAATACATGTTTTTCTGTCGATTAACTAAGGTTCATTTGTAGCTGTTAGTGTTTCTCCTCTCTCCTTCCTCCACTCGCCTCGGCTTCTCCCCTCTTCTCCTCGATCTCCTCCACCCAACCCCCACCCTCCCCAACCCACTCCCCTGTTCGTTTTCAAGTTTAGGTCTAAAAAGCTGTAGTTTAAAGGGGCCAGATAACTCGGATCATACAGTAAGAAGCCAAGTGTAGAATCATCACTAAACCCATTTGTCGCGTCAAACAGCAAACATCCCTCAGCTGTGAAACTTAAACTATTTACACTTCAGATTTACATTTCTTCTCTAGTTCCTGGTGAAAGTTTTTTCCTTTCGGTGCCTTTGTTGGGAATCTCCTTTATCGACTGCACTAGAGTTCACATGGTTGGGTTTTTTGCAAGGGGTTCACTGAGCACTCCTTTTCCACACTGTGTGTGACTGACTGTGACGAGGCAGGTTCCTGCAGGTAGCGTAGCACTCAGTTCTCCCCAGCTTCTCTCCCCTTTCTTTGCTGCCACCCTGTCTAACCCTCCACTCCCTGTCCTTTGTGTGTTGGGTGGGACATGTAGAAAATAAGGTACAGGCGTTAGAGCAGAAGTGAAAATGGTTGTGTTGTGTGTGTTGGTTAAGCACATATATATGGGGTTGAGTAATGTTGTATAGTAGTTTAGTAATAGTATATTGTGTTGGATAGTAGTAGTAGTATTAGTATAGAGTAGTATGTGTTTGAAGCAGCAGCACAGCAGCAGTAATAGTAGTAGTAGTAGGTAGTATCGTATAGTATGTGAGTGTAAAGAGCATAATTATAGTGGTAATTGCAGTAGTAGTAGTAGGAAGTAGTAGTATAGTAGTAGAGTAGTAAGTAGTATAAATAGTTGTTGCAGTAGTATTATAAAAATATAAAGCAAGGGTAGGAATGGGAGTATTCCATTACGGGCTGACATGCATCAGTGATACTAGACACACGGCCATGAATTAGAGAGAGAGAGTGTGTGTGGTGTGAGTAAGGCTAGGAGAGAAAGTGTGTGTGTGCGTAACGAGAAGACACACACAAAGAAAAAGAGAGAGAGAGCTGAGAGAGAAGAACACACACAGAGAAAGAGAGAGAGAGAGAGGCGAAGAGAGAGAAAAAAAGGTGTGTGAGTGAGTGAGAGAGTGATGTGAGTGACTGTGCAAGTGAGTGTGTGCGTGTAATGCATTGTGTGTGTGTAATGTTTGTTGTCACACGGTACCACCTCCCATCTCCCTGAAGTCCATCGAAAACATTCAGCGCCCCTGGATTAAAGCCACCCCTCTGTTGGCTGGGGCTGGAATGTTGTCCCTAGCCAGGAGTGGGATGTGAGATAGATAGATCCCTTAACCTTAGTATTCCCTCAGTGTGTGTGTGTATGTTTGTGTGTGTGTGTGTGGTGTGTGTGTGGTGTGTGTCATTTATATAGTGTTGTGTATTGTATTTTAAAATTTGTTGTGTCTCCAATAGCCCCCAGCATCCCAGAGTTTTGTGGCCTCCTGTCCCACCTGTGTAGCTTCAGCAGCCTCTAAACCAGTCAGGACATGTTTTCAACTATAAGCAAAACTCCTTACCCTGAGGAGGAGGTTTTTAAGAAGATAGTTTTGTTTTTAAGGTTTTGTTTGTTTGGTGGTTTTTGTTTGTTTGTATTTAGGGGGGAAAGGGGGGAACTGTGTATAGCCTAGGAAGGCCATTTTTTTTTTTTTTTTTTTAGAGATTTTTTTTTATGTTATTTGTATTTGTTTTTTCTTTTCTTTCTTTTTTTATGGGGAGGGGGGGGGGGGGGGGGGGGGGGGGGGGGGGGGGGGGGGGGGGGGGGGGGGGGGGGGGGGGGGGGGGGGGGGGGGGGGGGGGGGGGGGGGGGGGGGGGGGGGGGGGGGGGGCGGCTAAAAATCTACCAGTCCTAGACGGCAGTTATTCAAGGAGAGGAGGGGGGGGGGGGGGGTGGGGGGGCAGAGAGAGAAAACCCAGATGGAATAAATCCTGTCATATCCCTCAACCCATTACCTAACCCACCTCCCCACACCTAAAATCCCCCTCTAAACCCACTCCCCCCTCCCACCCACCCCGTCCCCCCTCTACCCAAAACCCTCAACCTAAACCCTCCACTAACCTTACAACCCCCCTAAAACCCAAAACCTCCCCTACACCAAAACCCCCAACCCCTCCCCTAACCACCCAACCCTCCCCCCCCCCAAACCTCCCACCCTCATCACCCTTCATCCCCCCCCCTCCCACACCCTCACACCTAACCACGCAAACCTCCCACCCAATCCTACCACCTCTTCCGTAAAAACCCCTTTTCTTTAAAATTTTCCAAAAAACCCCCCATCCTTTCAAAATTTCTTTTCTGGTGGTAACTTTTTTTTTTTTTGGAAAATTTTATTTTCAGAAAAGGTTGGGTTAAAGGTCTTTGATTTTTTTTCTTCTTTTTTTCCTAAAAAGGTTAGCCACTACTGCACACTTCAAGACCCCCTACCAAATTTTAAGTTTAAAAAATATTTTTTTCTTAAGTTTGGACTTTTATAAGGGTAATTTCAATTTAAAATGAGCCCCCAGGGTTTTGAAATTGTTTTTTTTTCAGAAATTTTCCATAAGGATTTAAATTAATATTTCCCAAACCCTTTCCCCCCCCAAAAAAAATTTGTGAAGTAAAAAAAAAAGGGGTGTTTCGGAAAAATTTTAATTTTATTGTTCCTTTTTTTCCCAAAAGTTGTACTTTTATGACCGGGGGGAATTCCCTTCCCTTTACTGAGTGCCCGGTGGGGTGAAATTGCAGCTGTGTTTTGGGGTAGGAGTTTGAGGTGTTGGGGGGGCCAACCATTCCCCATTTTCATTCCCCCCCGGGGGCTTTTCCCTAAAATTTTTTGGGAAACCTCCCATTCTACTAAAACTTTTTACCACTCCCCCCCCCCCCCCTTTTCCCAAATTAACAACCAACCATTTACTTTAACAAAACCCTCCCCTACCCCCCCCCCCCCCCCCCCCCCCCCCCCCCCCCCCCCCCCCCCCCCCCCTCCCTTTCTTTTTAGGTTAAAAGGAAAATTTGGGCCAAAAACCTTCATCCATAAGAACCAAAAACCACCCCATTTTCCTTCAAACAGAAACTTCCCAACAACTAAAACTTCATTTAATTTTCTCTCTTTTTCTAAATTTTCTTTTCTTCCTTTGTGGGAAATCCTTTTATTCACTCACGGTTCCTTGGGTTTTCATTTCAACCACCTTTCCCAACACTGTTTGACACGGCCAGGCCCTTCCTTTCTTCCCCAGCCTCTCCCCCTTTCTTCTCCCCCGCAAACCCCCCCCCCGTCCTTTGGGTTTTACTTAGAAAAAGGAAAAGGTTTGAGCTGGAAATGTTGGGGTTATTTTGTTGGTTTGAGTTGATTGTTTTAAGTAATTTTTTAGTTGTGTAGTAAAGTAGTATTGGTGGATTAGTAGTAGTACTCGTTAACCCAAAGCAGCCAAATTTAAAATTAGAGTGTAAGAGATGTGTGAGTGAAAGGCATTTATGTGGTATAGAGTAGTATTTGTAGTAAGTTGAAAGTAGGTAGTAAAATTAATAGGGGGTTTAGTAAGTTAATTTCATAATTGGGATTCTTAAGCCAAAATGAATAGAAAGATAAAGGGGTTTTGAGGAGAAAAAAGAGAGAAGTGGGGGAGTAAGGGGAAAAGAAAAACACAAGAAAAAAAAGGAGGGGGAAGGGGGAGAAAGAAAGAAGAAAAAGAAAGAGAGGGGGGGAGGGAGAAAAAGTGGTGGGGGTAGGGTGAGAGAGTGAGTGTGAGTGACTGTGCAAGTGAGTGTGTGCGTGTATGCTTGTGTGTGTGTATGTGTGTGTGTGCACACGTGTACCACCTCCATCTCCCTGAAGGTCCATCAGAACATGCAGCGCCCTGTTTAAAAGCCAGCCCTCTGTTGTGGTTGGTGGCTGTGAAAGGTTGTCCCAGCCAAGGAGTGGGAGTAGGGATAGATAGGATCCCTTAACCTTGAGGTATTCCTCTGTGTGTGTGTGTATGTGTGTGTGTGTGTGTGTGTGTGTGTGTGTGTGTGTGTGTCTCCAATAGCCCAAACATCCCAAGTTTGCCTCCTGTCCCTCCTGTGTAGCTCAGCCTCTAAACCAGCAGGACTGTTTTCATGATAGCAGAACTCCTTAGCTGGGAAGGCAGGTTTTAAGAAGATAGTTTTGTTTTTTGTTTTGTTGTGTTTGTGTTTTGGGGGGATTGTTAGCTAGGAGTATTTTTTTAGGTTGGGAGGGGGGGGGCAAACTTGCGGGGTTTAAAAAATATCTTGCCTTAGCTTAGTATACTGGGTCCCCGCCATCCTATTTTATTCAGCAGCATCTGCCCCGGGGGAGCAGCCTGTTGCCGAGGTGGCCTCGTTATGGGGGAGGAAATACGTTTCGACACCCCCATGGTCATGCAGCCCTTTCAGGAGGGGGGCGGGCCTGGTGCTCTTCTTCACTGAGTAACTTTTCCAGTGGATCCTCCCTGCACTGTGCTGTCTTCAGTCATTGAGTAAACTTTGAGTCCCCCCAGTAACCTGCATGTGCTGTCCTAGTCTGATCCCTCCACATCAACTCCTGCATGTTCTTCAAGCAGATCTGTCCACTTTGATGAGTCAAAAGTAATGGCTGTCTTCAGCTTGTCTTTGCCTGGCAGTAACCTCGTTATGGGGTTTAGGGCAGTCACTTTGCCGTGGTATGTCACACCCCCTGTGCTGTCTTCACATCTGCAGTAATTCGCGTGCCAGTACCCTGCACTGCTGCTGTTTCAGCATCTGCAGTCACACTTTGCCAGTGGCCCCAGTCACCACCCTGCCACTGCTGCTGTCTTCAGCTCTGCAGTCACACTTTGCCAGTGGCCCCAGTCACACCCTGCACCACACAGCACAGCATGATGATGAGACACAGGACAGTGGTCAACACAAAGTCTGCAGCTGTAATGCAAACAACAGACACTAGAACAAAGTCAAAGTCAAAAACACTTAAATCATCCCATGAAGGGCAATTACAATACAGGCTGCTGAAGGCATGAGGAACACAGCCAGGATGCACACAGAACATCACCTCCCACACTAATCAGTTCCTGACACAGAGGTATAATGCATGTACATGTGACTCCCTGTCAACCCCAGATACACTTAACATATACACATTATAACACACTTTACATTTTTTTAAAAATATAGTATACATGAATAACATGATAACACACATAACAGTATAAAAACAAACATGATAACACACATAACAGTATGAAACAAACATGATAACACACATAACAGTATAAAAACAAACATAACACACATAACAGTATAAAAACAAACATGATAACACACATAACAGTATAAAAACAAACCAACACAAAATCAGGCGGTATACACTGTAAGCAGCCCACTCACACAAGAAGAAGCTGGGTAACATTGTGGAATCTCATGTCAGTCTTGACAAGGTGGAGCATGGGCAGTGATAGTAGCCAGCCTTAGTACACTGCTAGTTGTGCTGTTGTTCAAAACAGACACCTGTCAGTGCAGTCAGCATGTGGATAGATTCAGAAAGGTCAGAGTGATGTCTGAGGAAGGCTTTGTACACACTGGATATGACTGAACCCTGTCTACAAGGTGGGCAAGTGCCACCACATACACTGATCCATTATACATGTGTCAGTGTAAATCAGAGTTGTGTCATTCATGTGTCAGCAAGTGTGACATACCCATGACATATACTGGAATAGGCAACCTTCCTGTATATGTGTAACTGTCTGTTTCCTAAGGTGAGTGGGTGTGTGTTTGTGTGGTGTGTTTGTGTGTGCATGTGTGTTTGTGCACATGCATGTATGTGTTTGTGTGTATATGTATGTTTGTGTGTGTATGTGAGTGTGTGCATGTGTGTGAGTGCATGCCTGTGAATACATTGATTTATACAAATAGTGTAGTACAAAAAAATATTTGTACATGACTAGTGCATCAAGAAGCTGAAGACATCTGAGGATGGGGGAAAGAGGGGAGCTGGTAATGCTTGAATGTTTCTTGCAGACATTGTGTACATACATGGTCATTGTGTGAGCTGCAAGGTTTGTGTGTGGAGACAGTGGAGGACAGGGCTGGGAAGGAAAGCAGTCAGGACTCTGGCAGAGGTAAATACTATGTGTGTGTGTGTGTGGATGTGTGTGTGGGTGGGTTGGATGTGGTGTGGGTGGGTCGTGTGGTTGTGGAAGAATGTGATGCGTTGCATGTGTGTGTGTAGTGGGGGGGGGTGGGGCATGATAACTTGTACTATGATGGTTTTCTTTTTGCTTTCCAGGTTAGTATCCCAAAGAATCGACAATCAGTTAACTGAACATTTTAGTATGTAAGTGGTGTGTGTGTGAAATGGGGGGGGGGGGGGGGGGTTAGGTTTTTATACATCTTATATATATTGCATGTAGTTTATTTTTGTGTTTCATTTTTTGTGTTGTTTTGTTTGTTTATTTTTGTGTGTTTTGTTTTGGCGTGTTGACTTTTCACAATATTTCCTTTTGGTGTTTATTTTTGTGTGTGCTTTTTGTGTGTATTCATTTTTGTGTTTTTTATGTCACAGGTTTGGTGATCCCAAGATAACTGAAGACAGTGGGAAGGGACAGTTGGGGCCAGAGTCTGCCTCTGAGTGTGTGTGTGTTTTGCTGTGTTGTGTTTGTGTGTGTTGTGTATGTGCATTGTGTGTGCGTGTGTGTGTTTGTGTGTGTATGTTTGTGTGTTGGATTACGCATATTTGTACAAATAATGTACACACATAGCTGACTTTGTTTTAGTGGCTGTTGCATCAAGAAGGTGGAGGCATCCAATGTTGTTGTGGATATTGTGTTCATGCTGTGAGTTTCAAGGCTGGTGTGTGAAGACAGAGAGGCAGACTGGGAGGATATTAAATGGATTTTTAAATGTTTAAATTTGTTTGT
>CM054163.1:36412747-36422747 GCA_028751875.1 Rapana venosa
TATAAATAAAATATAAATAAATGAATAAATAAAAAAAAACCCCCTCCCCCCACAATACACACACAACACACACACAGACAATATTTACCTCTGCCAGAGTCCTGACGTCTTCCTCCCAGTCCTGTCCTCCACTGTCTCCCCACACCAACCTCGCAACTCACAGATGAACATCCATTTACAACTTGTCCACAACAACATTTTGCAGCATTACAACATTCTTGGTACAAATATGCTTAGTCTAACACACACACACATGCTCTCACACACACACACACACCTCAGAGGCTAACGACGGTCCCCAATGAAGTCGTGTACACTTCCCTAACTAATTTCAGAAATGTATTATATGTTAGTGCCAATGCGCAGTGCACATGTGCTGGGAAAGAGAGAATCTATCCCTTAACGTCGGATGGTGTTCAAGTGAACATGCAACAATGAATACACAAAAATACACAAACAAAAGCAGCACACCAACACGGAAAAACAAAATCAAAGTACTTCAATAATGTCAAACGAAAAACATCTTTAAAAACAAAAATACCTCTTCCTTTTACCTACTCTCACATACACATCAAACCAGTTCAGTTACCTTCTATTACCTGCACACAAATGTATGTTTTCAAACAATAATCCTGCAAACATGCACATACAACATTGTTGATGTCATGTATTGAACAATGTATGCAGCGCCCTGTCCACCAAAGAAAACAACACACACACAGATAATAATTACCTCTGCCAGAGTCCTGACTGTCTTCCTCCCAGTCCTGTCCTCCATTGCCTCCACACACCAACCTTGCAACTCACACAATGAACATCCATTTACAACATGTCCACAACAACATTTGCAGTAAATCACACCCTTCCCTCCCCTCCTCCTCAGATGTCTTAGCTTCTTGATATACTGGCCATGTAAAAATACAGTATTTTGTACACCATGATTTTTACACATACGTATAATCTAATACAGACACACACACACACCTCAGAAGCAAACTCCAGCCCCAAAGGGGTCAAGTACACGTTCATAGCTAATGCAGAAATAGATCACAGGTTAGTGCCAATGTGCAGTGCAGGTGTGCTGGGAAAGAGGGTTCTGTCCCTTAACGTAGGGACAGTGGTCAAGTCAACATGCAAAAATCAAGACAAAAAAATACGCACAAAAGAAGCACCAAAAATGGAAATACAAATTACTTCAATAACGTCAACACAAAACATCTTATAAAAAAAACACAACTTCTTCCTCAATTACTACTCTCACAAAAACAAGTTCAGTTACTTCTATTTACCCTGCACACAAATTGTATGGGTTTGTCTTGTTTTTTAAAATGGCACAAACAGCCCATAACAAACATTGTTGGACGCAATGTTTTGAACAATGTTAATGAGACCATGGCCACCAAAGAACACACACATATTATCCTCAAAATGAAAGAACCAAATAAAATAATTAATTGATTGCTTAAATAATTCAATGCACACTGAGAATAAAAGAACCAAATAAATAAATTACTAACTGATTAATTAAACACACAGAGTATTTTAACTCTTCGCCAGAGTGCTGACTGCCTTCCTCCAGTCCTGTCCTCACTGTCTCCAACACCCAACCTTGCAACTCACACAATGAACATTTGTGGACACAATGTCCACAAACAACATTTGCGCATATCACACCCTCCCCTCCCCAATGTCTTCAGTTTCCTCATTACACCAGCCATTTTTATGCTGAATTATTTTCTATAAATACGCATAGTCTAACCCACACATACCTCAGAAGAAATACAAACCCAACAAGGTCAAGTACACTCTAATATTTTCTTGCAGAATATTTATGGTCACCTCAAAATATAGTTTTTGGTACAAGAATAATAATTTAATCTACCCAAAATGCAGTTTTATTTAACAGAGGTTTTGACATAATGTGAACAAAACGAGAAAAGGCTCAAACTGCTACATCTATGTGCAATTGCGCATGTGCATGTGTGCTGGATAAAGAGTCTCACCCTTAACATAGGGATAGTGTTCAAGTGAACGTTGCAAAAAAATACACAAAAACGTAAAACAAAATAAACTACTTCAATACTATCAATCAAAATTATCTTATTAAAAGGACTACTCTTCCTTTCACACACTCTCACACCACTATAGAACCAGGTTTAGTAACCTTGTATTACTGCACACAAAATGTATGTTTTTAAACAGTGATCTGCAAACATGCACATACAACAATGATTATGCCCGGTTTAAACAATAAATACAGACCTTTTTGCCAATAAGAAATCACCACGCACTACTATCTTTACCTCAGCCAGAGTCCTGACTGTTTTCCTCTCCAGTCTTGTTCTTCCACTATCTCCCACCAACTATGAAATGCACTGTCAGGTCTCATGTCTCATCCTCGACAAAACACCAGGGGGGGCTACACTGCGTCCGAACACTCGGGGACTTCCCCGGCCACACCAACCTTGAAACTCACAAAATGAACATTCTATGTACATATGCCACAGCAGCATTTGCAAGCAAACATCTCCACCCCTGCCATTTACCCCCACCCTTCCCTCTTCCCCAGATGTTTCAGCTTATTGATTTAATGCACCAACCATGTAAAAAAAAAAATCAGATGTTCTTGTACAACTGTATTTGTACAAAATATGCATAGTCCAATACAGACACACAGCTCAAGGCAACCTCTAAACCCCCCTACAGGTCTAGTTAGTACACTCTCACAACTAAGGCAGAGGGACTTATTTTACCTTAAGCGAAAATGGCCCACAGTGCATGTGCTAGGGAAAAGAAGAGCTGCTTTCGTCAACATTAGGAGACAGTGCTGAAGTGAACATGCAGGAAATGAATACATGAATATACACATACAAAAGAACACACAAAACTAGAAACACAGAAATAAGTACTCCAAAAAGTCCATCAAAAACCATCTTTATAAAACAGACTCCCCCCTCTTTTCACGTGGTCACGCATACACTTCTCTCCCTCTTTTGACACACACACCAACACACACACTCTCCATTTCTGTCAACCACACCACACAACACAACCTATACAATTGCACAAACACAGAGTTTTTACCTATACCCAATCCTGTCGTTCTCCCAAGTTCTGGCTGCCACGCTCCACACATCAACCTTGCAACTTCAACAAATGTATCTATCAAAAACAACCTACCTCCTTTCTCTCTCTCCTCTATCTCTCTCTCTCTCTCTATCTCTCTCTCTCTCTCCTCTCTCTCTCTCTCTCTCTCCTCACACACACACACACACAAATACACACACACATGTGCACATGCACATTAAGAAACAAGGTCAGTTACCTTTTGTCACCCTGCACAGAAATATAAAGTTTTCAAACAGCAGTCCTGCAAACATGCACATACAACATTATTGATGCCATGTTTTTAACAATTTATGCAGCACCCTGTCCACCAAAGAAAAAACTACTGACACACAAACACACAGCACTTACCTAATAAAAATGTGCCAGCCACCTGATTGTCTGATTGCTTTGGAACAGAAACCCTGGGAATGCAACAGAAACCATCATCAGTTCAATGCCATGTTACTCCCCCCACCCCACACCACCACACACACAAACACCCTTCATATCCAACACAACATACACAACTCCTCCACACACACAAAGTATTTACCTTTGCCAGAATCCTGACTGTCTTCCTCCCAGTGCTGTCCTCTGCTGTCTCCACACACCAACCAACCTTGCAATTCACAAAAGGAATCTTTATAACACAGAACTACATTCTTCTTTCTTTCTTTGTCTGTTGGTCTGTCTCTCCCTCACACACACATACACACTGACCAAACACACACACACACACTGACAAACAAGTTCAGTTACTTTCTACTACCTTGCACACAAATGTATGTTTACAAACAACAATTCTGCAAACATGTACATACAACATTTTGATGCCATGCGTTAAACAATATATGCAGCACCCTATCCACCAAAGAAAACACAATACCCCCCTCTCCCCCACAAACACACACTCAACACTTACCTAATAAAAATGTGCCAGCCACCTGATTGTCTGATTGCTTTGGTACCCTAACTCTGGAAATACAACATAAACCATCATCAGAAAAATGTCATGTCACCCCCCCCCCCCCCACATACCAAACATCCTTCAATACACACACCACACACACAAACCAACACACCAAACACCATCAAACACACACACACACACCACACACACAAGCCACACACCACACACACACAAACACCACACCAGTATTTACCTCTGCCGCATTCCTGGCTGTCTTTTTCCCAAGGCCTGTCTTCCAACTGTTGCACACAACCTTCAACTCAGAAAGAACCTGTGTGTACACATGTCCACAACAAATCTGCAGCATTATCACCACCCCTTCACACACACCACATACCACACCCCTAACCGCCTCTCTCCCCCCCTCCCCACCCACCCACTCAGTATTTACCTCTGCCAGATTCCTGACTGTCTTCATCGAGTCCTGACTCCACACTCCAACCTTGAAAGTCATAACAATGACACATGTATACATGTACACATGTGTGCAACAACATTCCAACATTAACAGGCCCCCCCTACCCCTCACCCCTAACTGTCTTATCTTCTTGATGCACCAGCCTTGTAAAGAGAAAAACACTTTTTCTTTGAAAGCTACATTAGTATTTGTACAAGTATTGCCTAACACACACATTACACAACCTCTCAGAGGCAGACCTCCAGCCCAACTGGTCCTTCCCACTTCTTCAGCTGTCTTGGGATTCACAAACCTGTTTGACATCCAAAAAACACACAACAAAATAACCACACATTAATGAGCACACACAAAACTGAACAACAAATAATGACAACAACAAAAATGTAAGTGTACATACAAAACTGAACACACAAGCATAAACAAACAAAAGAAGCACACAAACATTGAGACACAAAAAATAAACTGCTTATAAAATGTATATTAAACATTGAAACACAAAAATAAACTGCTTATAAAATGTATATTAAACATTGAAACACAAAAATAAACTTCATATAAAATGTATATTAAACATTGGAACACAAATATAAACTGCTTTTAAAAATGTATATTAAATAAATATTTGTAAAACAGAACTATGTCCTCCTTTTCACTTACTCACTAACAAACACATACACAAACACGCACACACCTCACACACACATGCACACACACGCGCAAGCATGCACACTGAGAAACAAGTTCAGTTACCTTTATTAGTTCTTCGTATGAGACTATAAACCAAGACCCCGTGTGCGAACGCATGTAGTACATCTTGCGCACAGTTAAGCCCTGTTCTGCTTTTTGAAAGAGTAGGCCATTGTGTGCTGGTGGAAACAGATGACAAAATTTACAAAACTGCATACACACGGGCACTGGATGTTAAAAAAAAACACATGAGTGCTTATTCCATTATCCACGATAAATATAAAACATTTTCTTTAAAAACTTGTCATCTAAGTGCTTTGATTTGTTGTTTTACAAGATTCAGCACAATATAAATTCCATGCCTTATTATTATTATTATTATTATTATGAACCTGCACACACATGTATGACATTTTAAAACATCAATCCTGCATACAGCACATACAACATTGGTGATTCCATGTTTTAAACAATATATTTAGCACTATGCCTAGCAAAGAAAACACTGACACACACACATACAGCGCTTACCAAATGAAACTGTGCCAGCCACCTGATTGTCTGACTGCTTTGGTACAGAAACCCTGGGAATGCAAAAGAAACCACCATCATGAGTACAATGTCATGTCACCTCCCCCCCCCCCTTCCCACCAAACACCCCTTCATATCTCACACACATACCCACCCTCACCCACATCCCCACACACAAAGTGTTTACCTTTGTCAGAATCCTGACTGTCCTCCTCCAGTCCTCTCCCCCACTGTCTCCACAGCAGCCAACCTTGCAATTCACAAAATGAATCTTTATAACACACAACTATGTTCTTCTCTCTTTCTTTGTTTGTCTGTCTCTCCTTCACACACACATACCAACAAACATGTTCAGTTACCTTTTACTACCCTACACACAAATGCATGTTTACAAACAGCAATTCTGCAAACATGCAATACAACATTGTTGATGCCATGTGTTAAACAATGTATGCAGCATCCTGCCTACCAAAGAAAAAACCACGCACACACACACACACACACAAAATACACAGCACTTACCTTATAAAAATGTTCTAGGTACCTGAGTGTCTCAACTGCTTTGGTTCAGAAACCCTGGAAATACAACAAAAACCATCATCAGAAAAATGTAATGTCAACCACCCCCCCTCACACACACACACACGCAACACCTATCCACATCCACACACACACATATCCACCCATCCACACAGACCCCCACACACACACAGACACCCCCCCTACACCCATAATATTTACCTTTGCCACAGTCCTGGCTGTCTTCTTCCCAGGCCTGGCTTCCACTGTCTGCACATCAACCTTGAAACTCACAGAAAGAACCTGTGTGTACACAATGTTCACAACAACATCTGCTGCATTATCACCCCCACCCCTTTACACACACACCTACCCCCCCCCCCCCCACACACACACACACACACAATTACCTTCGCAAGAGCCCTGACCGTCTTCCTCCCAGTCCTGTCCTCCACACACCAGCCTTCAAAGTCATAGAAAGAATGTATACTTGTACACAATGTCTGCAACATTTCAAAAAATTTAAGCACTCCTCCCCCTTCCCATATCCTCATATTTTTGACACACCAGCCATGTAAAGAGAAAAGGCTTGTTTTCTTTGAAGGGCACATCATTACTTGTACAAGTATGCCTAACACACACACACACCTCTCAGAGGCAGACTCCAGCCCAACTGTTCCTTCCCACTGTGTTCCGCTGTCTTGGGATTCACAAAACCTGTGACATCCAAAACACATAACAAAATAAACACACATAATGAGCACACACAAAACTGAACACAAACTGACAGCAACAAAAATGTAAGTGTACATACAAAACTGAACACACAAGCATAAACAAGCATAAACAAACAAAAGAAGCACACAAACATTAACACAAAAAATAAACTGCTTATAAAATATATATTAAACATTGAAACACAAATACCAACTGCTTATCAACTGTATATTAAACATAGAAACACAAATAGCAACTGCTTATATAATGTATATTAATTAAATATTTATAAAAACAGAACTATGTCCTCCTTTTCACTTACTCATTCACAAACACACACACAAACATGCACTCACATGTACACACACACGCAAACACACACACGCAAACACACACACACACACCCTGGGAAACAAGTTCAGTTATCTTTATTACCTTGCACACACACGCACATGCACACACACACACCCAAGCACACACATACACACACACACACATGCACACTGACAAACAAGTTCAGTTATCGTTATTACCCTGCACACACATGACTGACATTTTCAAACAGCAATCCTGCAAACAGCACATACAACATTGGGGATGCCATGTTTTAAACAATGTATTTAGCACTGTGTCCAGCAAAGAAAACACTGACACACACACACAGCACTTACCTAATGAAGCTGTGCCAGCCACCTGATTGTCTTGACTGCTTTGGTACAAAAAACCTGGGAATGCAACAAAAACCATCATCAGTACAATGTCATGACACTCCCCCCCCCCCCCCACACACACACATGCACACAAAACACCTCTCCATATCCACACACAACCACACACACACAAAACACACACACAAACACACACACACACCAAAGTATTTACCTCTGCCACAGTCCTGGCTGTCTTTTTCCCAGGCCTTGCTTCCACTGTCTGCACACCAAGCTTGAAACTCACAGAAAGAATCTGTATGTACACAATGTTTACCACAACATCTGCAACATTATCACACACCCTTCCGTACCCCCCTCCCCTCCGCCCCCCCAACCCCCACCCCCTACACAAATCTTTTCATCTTGATGCACCAGCCATGTAAAACAAATTAAAATACAGGTTTTCTTGTGTACAATATATGTACAAATATGCACAATCTAACACACACACACCTGAGAGGCAGACTTCAGCCCCCAACTCTTCCCTCCCACTGTTTTCAGTTATCTTGGGATTCACCAAACCTGTAACATCCAAAACACACAACAAAATAAACGCACACAATAAGGACACACAAAACTGAACGCAAAAGGAAAACCTTTTTTTTTTTAAAGTGAACACACACACAAAAGAGCACACAAAACTAGACAATCAAAAGAAACACAAAATTGAAAACCAAATTAAATTACTTAGAATTATATTAAAAGAATCTCTAGAAAACAGAACTACCTCTTCCTGTCACTTTCCTATACTCTCACTCTCTCTGTCTCTCTCTCTGTCTCTCTCTGTCTCTCTCTCTGTCTCTCTCTCTGTTTCTCTCTCTCTCTCTCTCTCTCTCTCTCTCTCTCTCTCTCTCTCATCTCTCTCTCTGTCTTTCTATCACACACACTAAAAAATAAGTTCAGTTACCTTCTATCAAATTGCACAGAAATTTATGTTTACAAACAACAATTCTGCAAACATGCACATACAACACTGTTGATGCCATGTGTTAAACACTGTATGCAGCACCCTGTCCACAAAAGTCAAACACACACTCACACAGTCACGCACACTCTCACACACACAACTCACGTAATAAAAAACATGTCAGCCACCTGATTGTCTGAATGCTTTGGCACAGAAACCCTGAGTGCTTTGATTTGTTACTTTACAAGATTCAGCGCTATACAAATTCCATACATTATTATTATTGTTATTATTAAATACAACAAAAACTATCATCAGAAGAATGTCATTTTCACTCCCCCCCTTCACAAACACTAACCCTCCATACAGACACACACAGACACACACATATACAGACACACACATATACAGACACACACATACACAACTACATACACACAGAGTATTTACCTCTGCTAGTGTCCTGACTGTCTTCCTCTCAGTCCTGTCCTCCACTGGCTCCACACACTAACTTTGAAAATCACAAAATGAACATACATGTACACAATGTCCACAACATTCCCAACACCACCGCCACACACACACCACAAACACACAACATAAACACACACACACACACACACACACACACCACTCGCCTAATAAAATTGTCAGCCACCCTGTCTGATTGCTATGCTACAGAAACCCTTGGAATGCAACAAAAACCTTCATCAGTGGAATGTCATGTCATTCCCCCCCCAACACCCCCATATCCATACACCCACCTACACCCACCCACCCCATCACCTGCAAACCCCCCTACCCCCCTACCACCACACACAGTCACCCCCACACACAGGGTAATTACCTTGTCTTAAGTCCTGACTGTATTCCTCCCAGTCCTGTCCTCCACTGTCTTCACACACCAGCCTTGAAACTCGCAGCATGAACACAATATCCACAACAACATTGGATGCCTCCACCTTCTTGATGCAACAGCCACTAAAACAAAGTCAGCTATGTGTGTACATTATTTGTACAAATATGCGTAATCCAACACAAACATACACACACACAAATATACACACGCACACACACACGCACATACACACATACACACACACGCACACACACACACGCACACACACACACACACACACCACACACACACAACGCACACACACACACAACCTCAGAGGCAGACTCTGGCCCCAACTGTCCCTTCCCACTGTCTTCAGTTATCTTGGAATTCACAAAGCCTGTGACATAAAAAACACAAAATGAATACACACAAAAAAGCACACACAAAATTAAACACTAAAGGACATTTTGTTTAAAGTCAACACGCAAAAACAAACACACAAAAATAAACTAACAAAACAAAAACACAAAAATGAAACACAAAAATAAACTACATGCAATATATATATAAGATGTATAAAACAAACATTCTT
>CM054163.1:36427747-36452176 GCA_028751875.1 Rapana venosa
TTTTAGTGCTCTTGCTTGACGCTTCTGACCATTGCAATGTGGGGAGGGATGGGCTCTGTCTGCCTCCATATCACTACTATGGGGGCTGTCCACATCCTGGGGTGACAGGTTAGTTGGTGGTGTGTGGGTGCGGGTGGGTGGATATGTGTGCATGCATGTGTGCGTGCTTGTGTATGTGTGTATATGAGTGCACACCTTAGTGGGTGTAATGTGGTAAGGTGTGGTGGGGTGTGTGTGTGTGTGTGGTGTGGTGTGTGTGGTGTGTATTCGTGTAGTGTGTGTGTGTGCACGTGCTTGTGCGTGTTTGTGCTTGCATACACACGAACACGACCCCAAATGTTTCCCCCTTAGCATCTAGCCAGGCGCCATCTTAAGAGCACGACAGGGGTTTTCTCGAGCCTGCGCGTTGATAGACTAGCGGTACTGGCCCTCTTTTAGTGCTCTTGCTTGACGCTTCTGACCATTGCAATATTGGGAGGGGATGGGCTCTGTCTGCCTCCATATCACTACTATGGGGGCTGTCCACATCCTGGGGTGAGTAGTTGAAGGTGTGGGTGGGGATGGTTGGGTATGTGTGCATGCATGCATGCTTGCGTGTATGTATGTCTGTGTTTGTGTTTGCTTGTTCATGGGGAATTGTGAATGGTGTTTGGTGTGTTAATTCTGAAAAGGACTTTCATGCCTTGAGTAATGTTTTATGAATCCCCGTTTAATAACCCCAAAATAAATGAATCCTGAGTTGCTTTTGGGTGTAAGGCAGTGTGGCTTACCACAGGGGTTTACTGCTGACAAATGTGTCTCTTCAATACTGGGTTCAGAAAATAAATTTGGAAGTCTAGGAAAGGGGAAAAAAGTGTTGGATTGAACTTTTCTTTCTCTTTCTCTCTCTCTCTCTCTCCCCCTCCTCCTCCCTCCCCCTCACCCCCACCCCCACCCCTGCTTACCCCCCCTCATCTCTTTGGGGTTGGATAAAAAAGAAAGTCATTGTGCCTTAATGTATTACCACCAGTAAAATAAAATTCCAATCATCTTCTCTCTTTCTCTTTCTCCCCTCTCTCTCTTAATTTCTTCCACATCCCCAATTCCCAACAGAATGCCTCTTTGCATACATGGTGTGTATGCGCACATGTGTGTGGTGTCTTTATATTGTATATGGTGGCCTGTTTGTGTTGTGGGGGGGGTTTGTTTGAGAATGGGGGGGGGGTATGTGTGGGTTTTTATATGGACAAGTTGGGTGTGAGCTAAGAAGTTTTCACAGCCAATGCCTAACTGAAAGGCAATGTGCTGATAACTTTTACACAGCCATGCCTACTGAAGCAATGTCTGATAACTTTACACCGACATGCCTACTGAAACCAATGTTGCTGACATTCTCTGCAACAGATCTTTGGTGAAACAGATGTAAGAGGATACAGAAAAGAGCTAATCAGATCATAAACCAAAATTAAAAAAACCAAATGATATCCATTTACGAAGCTCCTAAACAATGCTACAGTACACAACCCAACATAAAACCTTGAAAGTGTTACCTAAACTTTGTTCCACCACTCCTATGTTTGCTTTATTAAATAACTTGAACACATGTACTGACTTAAAAACTGAGAATGCATAAAGACATAGATACAATTTGAACACTTTGTCTGTGACTTAAGGAAAATTATAAATTGTAGGAGAAAATTGGATGATGTATAATGACCTAGAGAACGATTAGACAAATGCTAACCTTTAAGGAAATGCAGAGTAAAGCTAGCAGAAGGCCTCAGTCCCCCACGTGATGTGACCAGAAAACATCAGAGAACATAATCACAACCAGCCTACACTCAGTAAGGCCATGCAGTCTGATCCATTTTCTGGCCTTCCAATTCCACAAATTTTACTGGGGGGGGGTGGGGGGGGGGGGGGGGGGGTGAAGAGTGGCATTTATCAAGATAACAAAAATGCCTACATGTTATAATCATAATTTGATTTACAAGCTACATAGTGATATACAGTCTACATTTACAGTCATATATATACCAGTTTGGATGCTGGATAATGATAATAACAATGTATTTATTATATAAAATGTGCTACAATGTCATGATCTACATTTCAAGAGCTACAGTCCATTGTAATGATAATACAAACATGTAACTAGGTTGTAAGTGCCAATCATTTACCTCAATTGAAAGTGCTATTCATGTACCGAGGTGAAAGTGCTAAAGTCATGTATCATAGGTTGAAAGTGGCTACAGTCATGTAACTTAGGTTTAAAGTGATGGAAACTAGTGGAAAGGATATAAAAGAATTTTTAAAGGGAAGCCATTTAAACCACAAAACACACCCTTCTGAGCAGTATTTGTAACATCCTAAAAGAAAAAACCGTGCTGATGAGAACTAGAGGAACGTAGCAAACGAAAGCTGACAAGCATGACACTAAAACCATGTAGTCATGAGGTGCCAGTCTTAGCAGTACTACAGTAACTACAGCCTTCCTTTTCAAACTGTTACCTTACAGAGCTTTTTTAATTTTTTAAACGCACTATTCATTCTAAACATTCAACAACATATCTGTTGAGATGTCTTGCTATGTGTGTGATGATGGCATCAGCTACACAGACTATGAAGAGTTACACTGAGGACAGAAGGAATCCTGACTATCAGTAAACCTATCATGATGGCATCAGCTACACAGACTATGAAGGGTCATACTGAGGACAGATGGAATCCTGGCTATCAGTATTTAAACCTATCATGATGGCATCAACTACACAGCCCATGAAGGGTTATACTAAGGACAGAGGGAATCCTGACTATCAGTAAACCTATCATGGTGACATCAGCTACACAGACTATGAAGGGTTACACTGAGAACAAAACTGAATCCCTCAGGGGAAAGGCAAAAGGGTGGGAGGTGGTGAATGTTGTACAACAACAACAATACAAAAAAATGAATTATTTGTACTGCTGACTGCAACAAGTATAAAGCTTTAGGTTCTCTCTCTCTATCTCTCTCTCCCTCTCTTTCTCTCTTTCTATCTTTCTCTCTCTCTCTCTCTCTCTCTCTTCTCTCTCTCTCTCTACTCTCTCTCCCCCCCCCCTTCTACTCTCCTCTCCCTCCCTCTCTCCTCTATCTCTCTCTCTCTCTCTCGCTTACTCTCTCTCTCTCTCTCTCTCTCTCTCTTCTCTCTCTCTCCTCTCTCTCTTTCCCCTCTCTCTCTTTCTCTCCCCCCCTCTCTCTCTCCCACTTTCTCTTACCACACATACACAAATATGTAGTAGTGCAGGCACACACACATACACACATGCACAAACATGCGCACAAACCAACAGTGCCAACTCCACTGCCCCCAAAGTCTTTCAAATGAGACTACAAACTGAGATCCTGTGTGTGAACCCATGCAGAACATCTGGCACACACATAAGTCTGTTCCTCTTTCCAGAAAGTAGGCCATTGTATGCTAATGGAAACAGATTTTTTAAAACTCATAAAAGTGTATAAACACAGGGACCTGATGTAAAAAAATAACATAAGTGCTTATTCATTATCCTTGACATGAAAGAATTAAAAAAAAAAAAATACATTAATTAAAAATACAGACAACAGACACAGTTTTTGGTTGACAAAAATATTGAAAACTGTGTACACACGGGGAGCGGATGTAAAAAAGCACATGAGTGCTTATTCCACTTTCCTCAAAATAAAAGAAGACATAAAAACAAAATAAATAATAATCCACGCATGGCAGTCTTTGTGGTCATAGTTGACTGTCTCTCCTTTCAGTAAATAATAATCCACGCATGGCAGTCTTTGTGGTCATAGTTGACTGTCTCTCCTTTCAGCAGTTTATTCTGTCTTCTCACTGCTGGAGTCTCTCCCCTTTTCCCCTGCTAATTCCCTCATGTACTGCACTCCTCAACTTGTTGCCATTTTCTGCAACTATTTCCCAGCTGTGAGAGTTCATGTCTAACTTTCATGTCATGACTGCACACATCCCTGAAGCGCAGTGCTGGACGCCCTGAGGAGCTGTGGCCTGCAGCCAGTTCCCTGTACAGGAGGATGTCCTTGGGAATGCGGTCATCCCTCAAACAGTGCAGAAGACCAGAGACGACGTTGACACAGCAGACAGCACAGGCCTGAGAGGAGTCCTGCCTGTCAATAACAGATGTGTGTGACTTTGTCTTCCCAAGTCCAACGCAGAGGACATTTGCATACAAGAGCCCGAAAATGAAAACAGTGCAGGCGGTTCTCACTGTCTGGTTCTCCCTGGTGTTCCAGGTTTGGCTGCCTAAAGCAGTGCTGAGGTCACATGGCCCTGGTATTCCTTAGAGTGTGCGGTTCAGCGTGAAACTGTGCTGTTCTGGTATTTGAGTTTTCCCTAGTATAAATCTGCCTTGTGCACTTGTGCATCTGCTTTGTGCATTGTGGGGCGTCTGCTCTGTGTATTTTGTGCATCTGCTCTTTGTATTTGTGCACCTTGCTTTGGTGTATTTGTGCATCGCTTTGGTGTATCTGTGCATCTATTATGTGATCTGTTTATGTCTTTGTTGCATCTGCTTGTACCTTTACAGCATCTGCTTTGTGTACTTGTATAGTAATGATATCTGTTTGTACATTTGTCTATGATATGGAGTATCCTGCATTGCTTTGTGTATCTAGCATCAGCTGAGGTAGACTTTGGGCATGGTGTGGAGCATGTATGGAAGCTGTGCGCAACAAAGACACTTCTCAATAAGCTGACGACTAACAATGAAAAGTGGAACCTTTTGTTGGCATAGAAACAGTCGTTTTGTCTTCTGAACCTGACATGGTAATACTTAGGCACTTTTCAGCTTTAGAGCACTGTTCCAAAATGTTTCCTTATTTTGGCACAATTTTAAACCTGTTTTCTACTTTTTAGGAGAGTAAGGCCATTGTGTGCCCGTTAAAACAAATCACAAAATTTTATGAAACAGCATACACACAGGATGTATGTAAAAAAAGCACCTCTTGCTTATTACATTATCTTCAAACTAAAAGAATCCCACCAAATCAAAACAAATCATCAAACACAACAAACAAAAACTTACAAAACATCAACCAAACAACAAACAAAACCACTCAATCACCCACACAAGAAAACTACAACAAGGAGAGACCAGACACATTTCATCAACTGACAACCAAAACACACATACCTTGCAGTACAGGCCTGGGGTCACAGCAATGGACTTACAGTGCAGGCAGCGCATGACTGTGACCTGACCCACAGTCACTCTGCAGCCACTGTCTTTCTGTCTGTCTGTCTGTCCATCCTGCAAACACACCATACCTGAGTCACTGACCTGCTCCAATGCTGAAAAGAATGTAGAAGTTTTCATCAAGTGAATTACAATGTGTTTCCTTATCTGTGCATACAATGCTGCTTGGCAGAGCAAGATCCCCTGTGAAGTGGACTGCTGGAATTGGTGTATATGAGTGTATGTGTGTTGAAGTTAAGTCAATTCTTCCAGATGGTAGCATTAATTAAAGCAATGGCATTTTCTTTTTTCATCCAAGCCATGTATTAGGGAAAAAACCAACTTGATCAATAACTACCTAACTACATTATTACAAGCCCATAACAATAAAAAATAAAAAGAAACACCACATCACACTGCAGAACTAATACACACATGTGCACACACACATACACACACACATGCACACACACACAATTTTCAAAACTTGCACAATGGACACACACATGCACCCACACACATAGTGCAATACTCTGAATTTGTACATCTTTTTATAAAAAAGTAATAATAAAAAGAACAAATCATAAAATTAAACAAAATTTTACCATGTTAAAATACCATTAGCGCTTTTCTTTCCACATTTCATACTTAATGAATAAAAAACAGCATAAAAAAACAAAACAAAGCAATCCCAAATAGCACCAACAAGCATACAAATAAAATACCCCACAAAACTAAATGTATATTCATTGCCTGTTTAACTCATCCTTCCTTTTCACCTATCGAATATTTATATGTGAAGTTCATGCTCTTAATGTATGTTTTTACATTTCATAAATCCTTTCAAAGTAAGTGTGTGTGTGTGTTTGTGGTGTGTGTGTGTGTGTGTGTGTGTTGTGTGTGTGTGTGTGTGTGTGTTTGTGTTTGTGTGTGTGTGAAGTTCCAGCAGCAAGAGGGCTAGGCATAGGCAGGGGATCCTTCTTGGGGTGAGGAATGGAGGATATGTTTCTTGACAATGCTCTGTCCCCTACTTTATCAGCTGGAAATAATTTAAATTTCTCTCATGTGTAGTAGATATTTTCCATCTGTGTGTATGCATCCTTGCATGTAAGTCAAAGTCAAGGTCAAAGTTAAACTTTTTCCCATGGTAGATTAAAAGAAGCAGTGGCATTTTTTTCCTTTTCACCAAACCATCTATCTAAAAAAAATGCAAATATAAAATAAAAACATAATCAGTGATAAACCATACAAATCAAAGAAGTAAAAATAATAATATATGCATACATAGAATTTAAAAATCAAAACAAAACCTTCACAATGTTAACCATAAAACTCAATCAAAAAAAATCTTCTGAAAATATTTCCACCATAAAACAAACAAAACAAAAGAGATCCCACTAACTCCTCCCCCTACCCCCCCCCCCCCCCCCCTACACACAAACCCCCAATCAAAACAAAAACTGAACACAAAACAAACAAAAACAATAAAACAACAATAACCACAACAAACAAATAAACACACACATACATACACAATAACAGCAACAATAACAAACAAAAAAAACAATAACAATCAAAACATATAAAGGGCAATATAGATTAAACAAAAGACAGTGTGTGTGTATGTGGGTGGGTGTGAGAGAGTGTATGTGTGTATGTGAGTGTGTGTGGATGGGGGAGGGGGGGCATGCTACTCATTTTGTGTGTGGGGTGGGGAGTGGGGTTGGGACAATGCATTAGGGAAAAACAGAGAGACAGAGAATAGCACATGCACATGAATAAGGAACTGATGCATCTTTAAGTTTTCTGCAGGTGTAATCCCAACTGTATTATCAGTCTCCTCTCCATCCATCAATCAATACAGCTGACCCCACTTCAAAATATGAGCTCTTGCTAGAACCTAATATACAGCATAACACAACATTTCAAAAGAACAAAAACCGTACCTATACCACAGAAACTGTTTCCAATCATTCGCCATGCACAAGGAAACACTCAATCTTGGCAAGTTCAGGAAGATAACAATCCTCTGCAACTGCCAGATTTAAACTTCGGCCCCAAAACACCTCACTGTTTGTTCTCTGTTGCTCCCATTGTTTAACAGCGTCACTACAAACTTCCAGTTGGGGGGTCGCCATCTTGGCTTGATATTGGTAAAGCGAAAATGGTGTTAAAAGAAAAACAGTGGTTGGGTCAGATACTGAAATCACCCATGGGCCAATCAAAAATAAGACAGAAAAAAGTGATTGGTTTATGTCAAAGGTCCTAACTCTTTTTAGACTACTTGCAACAGAAGAGGGGTTAGCTGAGGTATGCTCTAGTAATTGTAAAAGGCTGAGGAATCAAGCAGTGGCACCGCTGATTATCAACACTGTCACTTTCAATTACAAATCAAAATATTACATTTATTTCTACAAAATTGAAATTTAAAAGCAACATCAACTATAAACAAAGAGCTAAGAACACACACGGAGAGAGAGAGAGAGAGAGAGAGAGAGAGAGAGAGAGAAAGAGAGATGAGAGAGTCATAGAAAGGGGAAACAACAACAAAAAGGGGGTAAAACACACATCAACAGGCTGATCACTGAAGCAGTCTGCAAAACTATGCCTGAAATACTATGATCATGAATTGATATGTCAGATTTCTTAACACTAAAGCCCCTAAAGTTCAAAATGAACTATCATGCTCAGAAAACTAACACACAGAGAGGAAAGAAGAAGACTGAACTTGTAAGCTTATCAGCTAGGCTTGGCTTATCCTGTTGTCCTTGGCCCCAAAGGCAGAGGTGGAGCATGCACATACCCAGTTACTACACATGCAAGGTCATGGAACAAGTCCATTTGGCTTTGGCCAATAGCCCCCCCCCCCTTCTCTGTTTTTGGATGCAACTGACAGACTTTCATTCTGAAAAATTGTGGTCAAATGTTTATCACATAATAAAAGACTTACATGACAAAATGTTTAAATCTGTCAGAGTAGTTAAGATACCAAATATTTTCGCACAAAGGGAATTTGACTGTTGATGGAATTGACATTTTGTACAGGTCTTTTTTCCATTTTTTTCAAGTTTGTTTTTGTTTGCATAGGTTTTTGTTTAATGCCACCAAGGGTGATTAGACTTTAAATTGAACAACTACAGCAGCAACAACATCACAACACACATACACACACACATAAATGCAAAATCAAAACAAAGTTGCATGCTAAGAGGAGAATACACTTTAGATTTGAGTGTAACAATGTGACACCTTGACATAACATAAAGCAAATGGAATTAATCTACTGAGAGTAAGGGAGAGAATGACAAAGACAATAACAATGAACAATGACAATGACAAATTCTTTTATTTCAAAGACAATGATTTAGCACCCATGTGCTTTTTTACATTCAGTCCCCACATTTAGAGATACATCATATGATAATAAAATAAAACCAACACCATACACTCACACAGTAAAAGAAAGAAAACACTCCCACAAAAACCACAAAAAATCAAAAGAAAGAAACAAACAAGAACACAAAAAACTCAAACCAAAACAGACAAAATAAAAACATACCCACACAAAACCAAAAACAAACAGCAAAGAACCCAAAAGCAGATTATAAAAAAGAAGGGGGGGGGGGGGGGGGGGGGGGCGGGGTTAACAACCAAACAATCCCCACAATAATAAACTCCACAATATAAAGGAGAATAAACCATAAGCTTCAACACATTCATCGTTTTGTTTTGTTATACCGAATGCAACATATACAAATGTTATATAAGCAGACTTTAGAAGATTATGAGAGAGAGAGAGAGAGAGAGAGAGAGAGGAGAGAGAGAGATAGAGAGAGAGAGAGAGGAGTGTGTCCTCACTAACTGACATGTATTCCATAACCTTCCCATATGTGTGCCTTTTTCATGGCAGTACCTTTGGTGAACAGCAACCCATGGTTTTAGAGAAAGTATAAACTGCTACCATACTTCCTGGGTGTACAGCAACCCATAGTTTAGAGTGTGCAATAACCCCCTACCATACCTTCTTGGGTGCTCAGCAACCCAGGGTATGGGGAAAGAAAAATCAACCTCTCGCCTTGGCAATGAAGCACTATGCCCAAATTAGTTTCCCTGTGTTGTAGGTTGCATAGAAACCCCATGATTTGAAGAGACTACTGACTTCCTAAGTCAACATCCTGAATGTTGACTAACCTAAGTTGCCTACAGAGCAAAGTACCTTTATATGTAAGCAGGTTTGTAAGAAAAGACAGTGCTTTTTTCTACAATAGATCTAGTATTTGAGGCAGGGGTGGTCAGGGGGAAGAGGGGTGGGGGGGGGGGGGGGGGGGGGGGGGGGGGGGGGGGGGGGGGGGGGGGGGGGGGGGGGGGGGGGGATCTATATACACTGGAGCTATCAGTGGGGAAAACAATTAATTAAAAAAATAGCCTGTTATGTTTTGCAGTGCACCTGCCTAAATTCTGCACTCTTTCACCAATACCTTGCTTTCTTTTCTTTTAATATAATAATGATGATGATGAATAATAAAAATAATAATAATAATAATAATAATAATAATAATAATGAGGAGGAGGATGAGAAAAAGAAGAAGAAGGATAATGATAATGATGATGATGATGATAATAATAATAATAATAATAATAATAATAATAATAATAATAATAATAATAAATATAATAATAACAATAATGATAAATATTCATAGTACAAGTATCACCAGAAGATCTGCCCTAAGCATATCAATCTGTCTTATGATGTGCCTAAAGTTGATGTGTCCAAAAACACCAGATAAGCAGCTTGAATGCATCTAAGTAAAAACACCTCACTCCCCCTTTAATTGCAATACACAGGATATCTACCTAATAGCAGGCCTTTGACATTGTGGAACCTTCCATCCACACCCACATCCCATTGAATGCAACTTGGTGGGTCTCCTGTATAAGCAGTGCTGTGCATATGGACTTTGTATAATACATGTAATAAATCAGAAGTGAACACATTGCAAAGACACAAACATGGTCATTCCCAACCTTCAAGTTACTTCACCCTTTCCAGAGAAAAATAAAACCCAGAGAGCAAGAGAACAAAGGCGCCCAGCCATGCGTACACACACACATTTAACAACACTCACACACACACAACACACACATACACTCACACACACACACACACACACATCACACACACACACACACACACACACACACACACACACACAGAAGGAGGAGGGGCAGTATGGTTAAGAACTTTCACCTCAACAAGTAAAACGTGAGGTTTGTGGTTTTATTCCCACCTTAAATCCTTTCTTCCCAGTTTGACAAGAAAATCGAACTAATGTCAAAGTCCTATCGGATGAGAACCTGTAAACTGAGCCCACCAGTGCGAAGCCATGCAGAACATCTTGCCCACATGTTTAGTCAATCCTTTTCCCATTTCAAAAGAGCAGGCCATTGTATGCCAGTAGGAACAAATGATAAAATATACATCTTCGAAACACACGGGACAGGATGTAAAAAAGGCACATGCGTGCTTATTTCATTATCCTAGATATAAAAGAATAAAGAAAAAAAAAATAAAATAAATAAAATAACACACACACACCTTCACCCACCCACCCACAAATAATATATATATATATAATAAACATATTATAAATATTATAATATATAAATATATATACTATATAAATATAAATATAATATATATATATATATAGTTTTATTTATTTTAATGCCCCACAACAGAGAGATGAAGGTGTGCGTTTACTGTGTTTGCTGATTTTTTTTTACCTCTCAGAAGCTTATTTCATATTATCAGTACACGTCAGTCTATGAAAGTCACAAAGTAGTAAACAGGCACATGCATGCACATATAACACACAACTGCTATATAACCCACATACAGTGTGCACAAAAATATGCACCACACCTGCACACAATCCCTTGTGGGCAATGCCCCCCCACACACACACACTCACACACACACACACGACACACACACACACACACACACACACACACACACACACACACACAACACACAACACACACTTGATTACTGCCAGTCTCTGAAAAAAAAACTAGACCTAACCTATCAACCAATTCATGAGCCACCACAGCTTAGCAGGGAGCAACTATTCTCAGTACAAACACATGTCCTAACACTAGATGTAGGGAGTCACACAGGATAGTGACATCATTCTAATGTCATAATGGTTTGGGGCCTTTTTTTAAATGTCTCAAGGAAAGTGAACATCATTCTATGTCATAATGGCTTTTGGCCTTTATTTAATTCTCAACAGGACAGTGACATCATTCTAATGTCATAATGACTTTGCCTTTTGAAGCCCCACAGAACAGTGACATCAATCTAGATGTCATAATGGCTATGGCTTATTGAAAGCCTCACAGTACATGACATCATTCAAATGTCATCATAGCTGTGGCCTTTTTTAAATGTCCTTTTCAGACAGTGACATCAATTCGACATCATAATAGCATCGGCCTTTTTTAATGTCTCACAGGGACAGTGACATCATTCCTAATGTCATAATGGCTTTTGCCTTTTTTAAAGTCTCACAGGACAAATGACATCATTCTAATGTCATAATGCTTGGCTTTTTGATAGTCTCACAGGACAGTGACCGTCAGTATAATGTCAAATGGCTTTGGCTTTTTTTGAAAACCTCACAGGACATTGACATCATTCTAAATGTCATATGGCTTTGGCTTTTTGGGAAGTCTCATCAGACAGTGACATCATTCTAATGTCATAATGGTTATGGCTTTTTTGATAGTCTGGCCTGTCTACACACCCACAAGGTAGTGGGAGGTTGGGTGGCTTTTAAGCCACTTTTTAAAAACACAAACAACTCAATGTTTGGGGGTTGTTTACATTGTAGGGAATATGTTTATTGACAAAGTCACAAAATTATAGCTTTGCAGTATCAACAGTTCCCAAGTTATAATAATAATAAAAATCTAAAAAATAATAATTATAATAATAATAATAATAAAAGTATGGAATTTATATAGCGCTGAATCTTGTAAGCTACAAATCTAGTCTCAATTTCCATTTTCATACCATTTAAGTCACGGCAGCTTTCCATCTCCATAAATTTGGGCTTGCTCCCCCGGGAGAGCGCATCGCCATCAAGACCAGCGCCCACCCTTTTTTTTTTTCTTTTTCCTGTCTGCAACTGTATTTTTTATAGATCCAAAATATAAGGGTTGTGTGAAAAATCACCCATGGAGTATGGGAAGGGTAAAACAGGTAAAACTAATCATTGTAAAATTGTTTTTTCTTCAAAAGGTAAAGAAGAAGAAATGAAAAAAAATTAGAACAGTGCTGTAAGAAAAGAAAAATAAACTCTTTATCCCATCAATCAATGAACATGTGACAATGTTTTTCCTTAGGGCACCGGAGCAGATAAGGAAACCAATCAGCAAACCAAAAGGTTAATTAAACTGCTCCCTTAAAAAAAAAAACCAATCCAATAAAACAAATAACAAAAACGCCAAAAATACTCTCCCAAACAGTAACAAAAACATAAGCAAAACTAATAATGGACAAAAAAGTCAAAATGTACATTAAAAAAATATTTTTCTAAAAGGAATAACAGAGATAATTATCCAGTAAAAAAAAGTGATGGAAAAAAATACAGAAGAGAGAGAGAGGTGGGAAAACTATCTTATCTAGTGAAATTCAATTTCTCCCAGTTTTTTGTGCCAAAATCAATATTTGTGATTAATGTATATAGTCCATACAATAAACATCTACATGAACACATGAAAAGTAAGCTACACAGGCTATTACTCAAAGTATTAAGGATATTGGAAGAAACATTCACTAAAACCAACTACAGTCTCATAATAAAAATTATGAAAAAAAGTGGATAAAGCCATCATCAGGATACAACTGGAAAATACAATAAATTTGAAACTATAAGGGAAACAAGAGAGAGAAAGAGAGAGAGAGAGAGAGAGAGAGAGAGAGAGAAGAGAGAGAGAGAGGAGAGAGAGAGAGAGAGAGAGAGAGAGAGAGAAAATGAGATAGAAAAAAGAAGAAGATAGAGAGAGAAAGAGAAAGAGACAGAAAGAGACAGAAAAGTGAGAGTGAACAGAGAGGGTGAGAAAAGAATGAGAGGTGAGAGAAAAAAGATAAGAGAGAGAGAGGAGAGAGAGAGAGGAGATAGAGAGAGGAAAGAAGAGAGAGAAAGAGAGAGAGACAGATAGAAAAAAAGGATAAACAGAGAGAAAGAGAAAAAGAAAAAGTGAAAGAAAGTGATAGAAATAGAGAGAGAGAAAAAGAGAGAGAGAGAAAGAAAGAGAAAAAAGAGAAGAGAGAGAAGAGAGATAGAGAGAAAGAGAGGAGAGAGAAAGAGAGAGAGAGAGAGAGAGAGAGAGAAAAAAAAAAAAGAAGAGAGAGAGAGAGAGATATGAGGATAGGGCTTGGAAAGGAAAGGAGTAATAGTAGGGCACAGAGGCGAGAAGTAATGCATATTTTTAAATGGTGGGAGCTACACTGATTGGACTAAAGGGGCGGAGCTACACTGAGAGGATTAAGGGACAGAGTGGGCTGAGCTACATGGGATTCAGGATGGGTGGAGTTATACTGAATGGACCAAAGTGCAGATCTACATTAAAGAATGAAAGGGGCGGAGCCACAAGGAGACTGACAAGAACAGACAGGCTGTGTGTGTGTGTGTGAGTGTGTGTGTGTGTGTGTGTGTGTGTGTGTGTGTGAAATAAGGGCGGTTTATGCAGCTATCTCAGAGGAAGGTTGCCAATGGGGGGAAGAAGGTGGAGTAAGCCATGTACCCCCCCCCCCTCATCTTTTCCGCTCACATTGCACATGCATCACCTGAGGCCTCCACTGTCCCTTCCTGTGTGGCAGGCCTACATGGCATGAGGGTCTATGGAGAACCAAAAAGGCAGAGATTTATCGTGTGTTTTGTTTGTTAAAACAAGAGTGTTTATAATGCCTGTTTTAGTTTTTTAAATCTACTTTCATTCAAATGTTTTTTCCAAGTTTTTTTGTTTGTTTGTAAGTTTGTTTGTTTTTTTAGTTTCTTTTGAAGGAACCTGTGCAATGGTTTTGACATCAATGACCAATCATTACTTAAGTTTTGTTGTTTTTTTTCCTAGCCATAGCCAGCTGATTTGCAGGCCAGGAAGAGAAGAATTCCCCATGTGATGTTGACATCAAGCCCAGCTGCATGTCATCCCACTGCAGGCTCCATCCTGACCTTCCCCTTATCTATCTGCCCCCACTGTTGGTACAGTCAGGCCTGCTGGTCCACAGAGAGAGCAGATAGAAAGACAGTGTGTGTGTGTGTTGTGTGTGTGTGGCAGAGTGTGGGGATTGAGGAAGACAAGTAGGGTGGAAGAGAAAAGGGGCAGCTGGCTGACACCACCTGAGTAAAGGAGGAGCCCAATACCCAGACATCACCGTCATCCTAGTTCAGTCTAATCACTAAGCAAGAATAAGAGCTGTTGGTACCCCTCAGCAACAGGCAGAGGGTAGAACCTGACCACAAGTACTACATGACATTACAAAGAGAAGAGAAGATAGAAGAGAGAAGAGAGAGAGAGAGAGATGAGAGAGAGAGAGGGAGAAAGAAGAGAGCACAGAGACTCACAATTCTTGTGCGCTGCAGATCTGGCAGGTCTAGGTCACACTAGTTACCACTCCTATCCAGTCACTGCAGGTAGGGACAGCTGCATGTCCACTGTGTTCATCAAACCAGTCAGGCAGGCAGTATGGCTGTGACTTTGGGGGAAATACAGACCAAATTCAGCAACATCTGTAATGTCATGTGGTCCTCTTTTTTTCTTCTTTACTTGTACACTTGTACAGTCATTTTTTTGTGGGATAAGGGGGGGTATACAGTCAAATATGTTTATGTTGAAGTTACCTTTATGAACAAATGTTTTCATGAAGAAAGACAACTTCGATGACACAGGGGGCTAACACATCATAATCTATCATGGAATATACCTTTTATTCACATGTTTTAGAATGTGGCCAACTTAGCTAAAAGAAAGAAAAGTGACATTTGTTAAAGGACTGTCAAGTTTGGTTTGGTCCGGGGATTCTTGTGGAATGATGGGAGGCCAGGCACGGCTGAGACTACATACTTTTTTCTGGAATAAGAAAATGGGGCAGTCCAAGAAAATCAGGAATACCACTTTAACTTGCTAACTTGTCACTGAAAGATTATGGTAGTTGTCACCATAAAAGATTGATTTTCACCAAAACAAGAGAGAGTTGATTGAACAGGCATAGGCATGTTTTTAAACTTTGTCAAGAAACATGAATCCCTTACTAAAAAAGCCAACTCAGAGAAAATCAGACTTGCAGGTGACTGACTCTGTTGTGATGATCACCTCAGTTCTGAACACTTCTTCTACAGCAGGCTGAACTTGCACATGTATAGAGGACATGCAGAGAACAAGACAGTCAGTGTTTTTTACCTAGTGGTGTATGCCAGTTAAGGTGTGTGTAAGCATGGGTGTGTGTGTACATACACATGTGCGCAAATGCATGCCCTCTTTATTTCACTTGCTTAAATTCCCTTCCTACTCTTTGTGCACAACATCACGCATATGAAATGCAGATTTTAAAGGATGTATATGTGTATGTTGTAATTGTGTGTGTACATGTTATGCACACAAGTGTGAACCGGCAATAAGCACCTTTGAATGCATCTAATAATAACACCTCACTCCCCCTTTAATTGCAAAATCACAGATGATCTACCTAATAGCATGCCTTTGACACTGTGGACCTCCCTCCCACACCCACACCCATTGAATGCAACTTGGTGGGTCCACTGTATAAGCATGTGCGTGTGCATTATGGAACTTTGTAAGTACACATGTATTAAATAAGAAGGGAACAACATTGGCAAAACCACAACATGGGTCAGTCCCCACTTCAAGTACATCTCCTCCAGGAGAAAAAATAAAACAGAGAGCAAGAGAGAGACAAAGGCGCCCCAGCAGGCGTGCACACACACACACACACACACACGCCAACATACACTCCACACAACAACCCACACACACAAATGCACATACCTCACTCACACACACACACACTCACAAACACACACACACACACACACACACACACACACAGAAGGAGGTTGGCAGTATGGTTAAGAGTTCCCGCCAACAAGTAAAAACGTGATGTTGTTGGTTAGATTCCCAGCCTTAAATCTTTCTTCCCAGTTTTGACAAGAAAATCGAACTAAATGTCAAAGTCCTTCGATGAGACTGTAAACTGAGGCCCATGGCGAAGGCATGCAGACCTCTTGCCCACATGTAAATCCATTCCCATTTCAAAAGGAGGGCCATTGTGTGCCAGTAGGAACAAATGATATCATTTACAATTTTCATACACACAAAGGACTGGATGTAAAAAAGCAAACATGCGGTGCTTATTTTTCATTACCTAGATATAAAAAATAAAGAAAATAAAAAATAAAATAAAATAAATAACACACACTACATGCACCCACCCACCCACATATATATAAAATAAATACATATGTAAAATAATAATATATAAATAAATATATATATCAATATATATATATAATATATAAATATATAATATATATATATTTATATTATTGCCCCACAAACAGAGAGAGTGAATGTGGTTGTTTACGAGTGTGTGCTGATTTTTTGTTACCTCTCAGAAGCTTATTTCATATTTCAGTACACAGTCAGTTCTATGAAAAAGTCACAAAGTAGTAAACATGCACATGCAAGCACATATTAACCACACTGCTATATACACACATACCAGTTGCCAAAAATAACAACACACATGCACACAATTCCCTTGTGGGCAATGCCCCCCCCCCCCCACACACACACACAAACATTCACACCCACACACACCACACACACAACACACACTTTTTGATTTACTGCTCAGTCTCTGAAAAAAACTGAGGCCTAAGCCGTTATCAACCATTCATGGGCCACCACAGCTTAGCAGGGAGCAACTATTTCCAGTACAAGACACGTGTCCCTAACAACTTAGGATGTAGGGAGTCTCAAGGACAGTGACATCATTCTAATGTCATAATGGTTGGGGCCTTTTTTAATGTCTCACAGGCACAAGTGACATCATTCTAATGTCATAATGGCTTAGGCCCTTTTGAAAAAGCCTCAACATGACAGTGACATCATTCTAAGTCAAATACTTTTGGCCTTTTTGAAAGCCCCACAGGACATGACTCATTCTAATGTCATAAGGCTATGGCTTTTTGAAAGCCTCAACAGGACAGTGACCTCTTCTAATGTCATAATAGCTTTGGCCTTTTTTAATGTCTTACAGACAGTACATCAATCGAATGTCATAATAGCATTCAGGCCTTTTTAATGTCTTCACGGGCCAGTGACATCATTCTAATGTCATAATGTCTTTTGCGTTTGTAAAGTCTGGACAGGACAGTGACATCATTGTAATTTCCTTAATGGCTTTGGCTTTTTTGACAGTCTCACAGGACTGTGACATCATTATAAAGTCCATAATGGCTTTGCTTTTTTGAAAACCTCACAGACCTTGACATCATTTTAATGTCATAATGGCTTTTGGCTTTTTGAAGCTCACAGACAGTTGACATCATACTTAATGTCATAATGGTGTGGCTTTTTTTGATAGTCCTGGCTGTCTACACACCCACAAGGTAGTGGAGGTTGGGGGCTATTAAGCCCACTTTTTTTAAAACACAAACACTCAATGTTGGGGTTGTACATTGTATGGGAATATGTTTATTGACAAAGTCAACGAAATTATTAGCTTTGCAGTATCAACACTCAGGTATAATAATAATAATAAAAATAAAAATAATGACATAATAATAATAATAATAATAATAATAATCATAATAAAAATGTATGGAATTTATATAGCGCAGAAATCTTGTAAAGCAAACAAATCAAAGATGATGATGCTCCATGATTTCATTTCATACCACTTTAAAGTCAATGCAGATTCTCTCCATGAAATTTGGGCTCTCTCCCCCGGGAGAGCGCATCGCCCCAAGACCAGCGCCACCATTTTTTTTTCTTTTTTCCTGTCTGCAACTGTAATTTTGGTTATAGATCAAAATATAAAGGGTTTGGGTGAAAAATTCACCCATGGAGTAGGGGAAGTTACAACAGTAAAAACTAATCATTGTAAAATTGTTTTTTTTCTTCAAAAGTAAAAAGAAGAATTGAAAAAAAATAGAACAGTGCTGGTAAGAAAAGAAAAGATAAACTCCTTTATCCATCACATCAATGAACATGTGACAATGTTTCCTTACGGCACAGAGCAGATAAGGAAACCAATCTAGCAAACAATATGGTTAATTAAACTGCTCCCCCTAAAAAAAAAACAATCCCAATAATAACAAATAAAACAAAAACGCCATAAATACTCTCCCAAACAGTAACAAAAACATAAGCAAAACTAATAAGACAAAAATGTCAAAATTGTACATAAAAAATATTTTCTGAAAGGAGAAACAGAGATAATTATCCATAAAAAAAGTGAAGGAAAAAAATAACAAGAAGAGAAGATGGGGGAAAACTATCTATCTAGTGAAATACAATTCCCTCCATTTTGTGCCAAAATCATATTTGTGATTATGTATATAGTCATACAATAAACAATTTACATGTACACCCTGATAAGTAAGCTACACAGGGCTATTAACTCATAGTATTAAGATATTGAAGAAACATTCACTAAAACTCAACTACATCATCATAAGAAAAATTTGAAAAAAAGTGGATAAGCCTTCAGCAGGATACAACTGTAAATACATTATTTGAATCTATAAGGAAAACTAGAGAGAGATAAAGAGAGAGAGAAGAGAGAGAGAGAGAGAGAAGAGAGAGAGAGAGAGAGAGAGAGAGAGAGAGAGGAGAAAAGAGAGAGAGAAGAGAGAAGAGAGGAGAGAGAAGAGAACACAGAGAAAAATGAGATAGAAAAGAAAGAAAGAGAGAGAGAGAAAGAGAAAAGAGACAGAAAGATAAAGAAAGTGAGAGGACAGAGAGTAGTGAGAAAAAGAATGAGAGGTGATAGAATAAAAGGAGAGAGAGAGAGAAAAGACACAGAGAGAGAGAAAGAAAGTGAAAAAGCGTGAGAAAGTGATAGAGAGAGAAAAAAAGAGAGAACACTGAACACTGAACACTGAAAGTTTTATTGTACTCGGCCTTGTGCCACTATACAAAACATGTTTGGGGAAGGGGGGAGAAAACATAGCAGAAAACTTTTATATCCATTTCCCATTTTCAATTTCTACAAGCAACGGATTACTCCCAATACTTCTAGTCATCACATCCCCATCATCATCCTTCAGCATTTACATAATTCATCACCATCAGCATCTTCCATTACCCATAGCATCAGCTGCAGCCAGTATTATCAACATAACCATCATACTTTCATATTTCTACATCATCAATATCAACATCGTCATCTTCATCATCTACTCTATCCCATCTCTACACTGTATAGAGTCATTTTTCCGCCACCATTATCATCTTCTATCTCGCATCATGGCATAAATCATCATCTTCATCTTTGTTTCCATCGTTATCTTCAATATCACCCATCATTGTCATCATCTTCATCTTTGAAAATCTCCATCATAAGTACCGCCACCATTAGCACCTCAACACCATCCCATCATTCCCATCACACTATCGTCACCCTCACATCTACATCAACATCACCTATCAAACCTTTCCATAATCATCGCATCATCCTCAAAACATCTTACATCATCATCCGTCCGTTCAAAAAAGAGAAAAAAGAGAGAGACAGGGAGAGAGCCGACAAGAATAGAAGAGGATAGAGAGAGAGAGAGAGAGAGAGAGAGAAAAGAGAGAGAAAGAGAGAGAGACAGATAAAAATAAACAAGAGAGAAAGAGAGAAAGAAAAAGTGAAAGAAAGATGATAGAAATAGAGAAAGCGAAAAAGAGGAGAGAGAGAAAGAGAGAGAGAAAAAAAGAGAGAGAGAGGGAAAGAGAGAGAGGAGATAGAGAGAGAAGATAGAGAGAGAGAGAGATGAGGATAGGGCTGGAAAGAAAGGAGTAATGGTAGGGGCACAAAGAGTGAAGTATGCATATTTAATGGAGGGAGCTACACTGATTGACCAAAAGGGCGGAGCTATACTGAGAGGATTAAAGGACAAGGGGCTGAGCTACATAGGAAAAGCGAATGGGCGTATTATACTGAGAGGAGTAAAGGGACAGAGGGGCTGAGCTACATGGAAAGCAGGAATGTGGGGCGAGTTTATACTTGAATGACCAGTGCAAACTACACTGAAAGAATGAAAGGGGCGGACCACATGGAGACTGACAGAGAAACTGACAGGGCTGTGTGTGTGTGTGTGGTGTGTGTGTGTGTGTGTGAAATAAGGGCGAGTTATCACCTCTTCTTTGCATAGGAAGGGTCCCAATGGCGGGAAGAAGGAGAGTAGCATGTATCCCCCCCCCCCCCTCTATCTTTTCCGCTCACATTGCACATGCCATCATCTGAAGCCTTCCACTGTCCTCTGTTCCTGTTGCAGCCTACATGGCATAAGTCTAGTGGAGAACAAGAAAGGCTGAGATTTATCATGTGTTTGTTGTTATAAACAAGAGTGTTTTTAAAAAATGCCTGATTTAGGTTTTTAAATCTACTTTCATTCTAATTGGTTTTTCAAGTTGTTTGTTTGTTGTTTTTTAGTTTCTTTTGAGGAACCTGTACAGGGTTTTGACATCATGACATTCATTACATAATGTCTTGTTGTGTTTTTTCCGTTGCCATACCGCTGATTTGCAGGCATGGAGAGAATAATTCCCCAGTGATGTTGACATCAAGCCCACTGCATGTCATCCCACTGCAGGCTCCCTTCCTCCTGCCCTTCCCCTTATCCTATCTGCCCTGCAGCTGTTGGTACAGTCAGGCTCAGCTGTCCACAGAGAGAGCAATAGACAGTGGTGTGTGTTGTGTTGTGTGTGCAGAGTAGAGGGATGGAGGAAACAAGTAGGGGTGGAAGAAAAGGGGCAGCTGGCTGACACACGACCTGGAGTAAATGGAGAGCAATACCCGACATCACGTCACCTTGTTCAGTCCCTAAGTCACTAAGCAAAAAGGGCTGTTGTGCCCCCAGACACAGGGCAGAGGGTAGGAAGCCTGACCACAAGTACTACATGACATGTACAGAGAGAGAGAGAGAGAGAGAGAGAGAGGGAGAGAGAGAGAGAGAGCACAGAGACACACAATTCTTGTAACTTGAAATCTATATAAACAGTAATCAGAGGCTGTGATGCCCTTTGCTAACTGTGTTAGGTTTTGCCATGTGATAGACCAATCTGTCTAATATCATGATGATACAGGAATGTTACCACACACTTATACCATTATACCCCCCCCTCTTATATTACAATCACACGTCTCTCTCTCTCTCCCTTCTCTCTCTCCCTCTCTTCTCTTTTCCTCTCTCTCTCTCCCTCTCTCTCTCACTCCCTCTTTCTCTCTCTCTCTCTCTCTCTCCTCTCTCTCTCTCTCTCTCTCTCCTCTCTCTCTCTCCTCTCTCTCTTTCTCTCCTCTCCCTCCTCTTTCCCTCCTCCCTCTCTCTCTCCCCGTCATATAAACCACACTTATACCATTATCCCCCCCCCTCATTTATTAATCTATCTCTCTTTCTCTCTCTCTCTCTCTCTCTCTCTTTCATCTCATCACTCTCTCCCTCTCTCTACTCTCTCTCTTTCTCTCTCTCCCTCGCTTTCCCTCACCCCTTCCTCTCCCCCTCATTCCTCTCCCTCTCTCTCCCTCTCTTTTTCTCCTCTCCCTCTTTCTCACTCTCTCATCCCTCTCTCCCCCTCTCTCTTTCTCTCTCTGGACAACATTATTTGTGCCAGGTTGTGCTTTTTCTGATGAATCTCCTAACTCTCCTCTCCATTTACTTCAAAAGTTGTTAGATGTGATCATTGATGATAGTCCCTACTACCAAGCAAGGCCCCAAAGTGTTGTTTTTTCTATTTTCCTTCCTATGAGATGTTGCCTGTGCAACCCCCACTGCAACTGTCAGAGCAGTGTGAAAAAAGCAGACAGCTGTTTAGAAAGGCCTCATACCAAAGCTCTCTCTACTCTCTTTCTCTTTCTCTCTTCTCACTCTCTCTCTCACTCTCTCTCTGGACTTCCTCAGGACAAAGACGCATTCAGGGAGCTTCAGTGTGCGCCCAAGCGAACGAACCAGGTTTCAGTGACCAGTGTGTATGCTCTGTTGAAGTGACCAGTGGTGTAACTCTACTATGTTAAAGTGATCAATTTCAGTGGTATTTTGGTGATGTGGTGTGATGATGTGAAGTGGCTGTCTCCATTCAGCATGTGAGTGCCAACGAACGTGCTTACATATAGATATATTAATCTGCGTAACGTGCGTGTGTAACCAACTACACTATGTGAGGGCACATCAAACCTTCCCTCCAAATGAGGCTGTGGGGGCTCTCCACTTGTCTGTTTTTGGGGTAATTTTTTCCCCTCCAATTAATCTGTGATCACTCCAACACACCTTCCACAATGCGACCAACAACCAGATCTATAAGTGCAAGACATTCCCTAGTATAAAAATATCCAGTTCACTAAAGACAGTCGTCAAGTAAAATCATTGCAGCCTTCAATCATCTACCGACATGGAGAACTGCACTACACAACAGATATATAGACACTCTAAGTCAGACACTGCAACAACCAAATGGCAAGACTTAACAAAATCACACGAAATCATACCAAATCTAGACACTATTCAACCACACTTCCCCCACAACTCTTCAAAACATTTCTACGCTATTCCTTGACGAGGCAAAACTTTAACAATTACTGTGTACACACGACAGGGACAATATTAATACAAGGGAACACTTGTCAGGAGTGGCTAAATAAGGAATTCGAAATCCTTAAAGACAAAAGGAAAACTATATTTTGTGATTGTTTGTGCCAGTGATATGAACCCCACAATCCCCCTCCTCCCCTGTGCGTTTGCCACTGCCTGGCAAAATCTTTTGCCTTAACATCACCTGCAGCGAGCCCTGTGTCCTTGCCAGTACACAACACTTCACCTGTCCACTGCCATCCCCCTAAAGGCAGTCAGTTCTGTCACTATGTTGCCAGGAGACAAACTGTCATCTGCGTGGTCTCCTAACCCTATCCTCCCTTCCTCCTCAACTCCAAGCCGCCCCCTCAGTTTTCCCGATACGCCATCTCCACATGTCCTTTCTCCACAGCAACCCCACTCTCTCTGTCCCTCCAGCTGACTCAATCATATAGACCATTCCCCCCCTCTATCCCACCCCGCTGACAATGACACCCCTCTCCAACAAACCCCTCTGATCCCATCTCCTTCCCTCTATTCCACCACCCCTCTCCACCCAGACCCATAGCCTCCCCTCCTCCCCTGACCCTTAGCCTTTCTATTCCTGCCCCTGACCTCCTCCCTCCCGCCTTCACAACCATGTCCAAAACAATCACACACCTACACAAAACTTCCATCCTGTCTCTACAGCTTGAGCACAGTATCTGCTATCACCATCTCCACTGCCAACTGTCCACAGCATCTCCACCCTCAATGCCCTCAAAGCACAAGTTGACACCTTACAGACAGAAAAAAACACTTGCCACAAACAGATAGTAGAAAACAGCCCAACGCCAGCAAAGACAGCACAGTCCAACAAAAAATCATATGAAAGCCCAGAACAAGCACTGAAGTCGACCATTGTGACCTTACTCAGCAAAAACACCAACTACAGACAACGGTCGACAAACAAGCCAAAAGCCTGTCTGCTTTCAAGACTGGCAAAACCACATGAAAAAAAAAAAAATCACTGCATTACAAGAAAGCCCTACCATCAACTGATAACCCTCATACCGCCCATCCCACTCCAACAATCATTCAGTCACCTCCATTCCAAAGATTCCCACCAGCAATCTACCAACCACCTCCAGAATTCCTCCCAAGTGACTCCCCCTCTGACATTTCCGACACCCTATAGAAGAAGAAATCATCTTCCCAATCCCCACTAATAATAGATTTTTCACTCCTCGACCCCGACCAAAACCCAACCCAAACCACCCGCTCCTCCCTCCCCTCCTTCATTACGAAAACCAAATGACAAGTAGGGCCTAATTTAGTTCCCAGGCCTATCAATTCCCAAAACCCCCCCCCCTCCGCCGTC
>CM054163.1:36452676-36502676 GCA_028751875.1 Rapana venosa
TCCTCTCTGTAAAAGTGGTAAAGATGATGAGTTACATTTAGTTCTGTGCTGTCCATTTCTTAAGGAGCTCAGAGGTAAGTTTATTTCACCTAAATATTTTCGACAGCCTTGCACGTTCAAATTAACTTTGCTGATGTCCCTCTGCAAGACATAACGATATTTGGAACTTGTCTCACTTCCTTCACAAGCCTTCAAGCTGAGAGAATTGCAACATCATAGTTCATTATTATGATTATCATATTGTTGATTGTATGTTTGTTTTTAATGTTTCTGATGATTTGGTTTTTTTGTTCACTTTCCCTTCATTATGGCTATGCCTAATGAATAACATCCGAATCTTCGAATCTCTCTCATCTCTCTCTCTCTCTTTTCTCTCTCTCCTCTCTCTCTCTCTCTCTCTCTCTAGTTTTCCTTATAGATTCAAATATAATGTATTTACAGTTGTATCCTGATGAAGGCTTTATCCACTTTTTTCAAATTTTTCTTATGATGACTGTAGTTGAGTCTTAGTGAATGTTTCTTCCAATATCTTATTGTTTTGAGTTAATAGCCCTGTGTAGCTTACTTATCATGTGTACATGTAGATGTTTATTGTATGACTATATACAATAATCACAAATATTGATTTTGGCACAAAACTGGAGAATTGTATTTCACTAGATAGATAGTTTTCTCCCACTCTCTCTCTCCTGTATTTTTTTCCATCATTTTTTTTACTGGATAATTATCTCTGTTTCTCCTTTTAAGAAATATTTTTTAAAGTACAATTTTGACATTTTTGTCATTATTAGTTTTGCTTATGTTTTTGTTACTGTTTGGGAGAGTATTTATGGCGTTTTTGTTTATTTGTTTTTATTGGGATTGGTTTTTTTTAGGGGAGCAGTTTAATTAACCATTTTGTTTGCTAGATTGGTTTCCTTATCTGCTCCTGTGCCCGTAAGGAAACATTGTCACATGTTAATTGATTTGATGGATAAAGGAGTTTATCTTTTCTTTTCTTACCAGCACTGTTCTAATTTTTTTTCATTTCTTCTTCTTTACTTTTGAAGAAAAACAATTTTACAATGATTAGTTTTACCTGTTTTAACCTTCCCCATACTCCATGGGTGATTTTTCACCCAACCCCTTATATTTTGATCTATAACAAATACAGTTGCAGACAGGAAAAAAGAAAAAAAAAGGGTGGCGCTGGTCTTGTGGCGATGCGCTCTCCCCGGGGAGAGCAGCCCAAATTTCATGGAGAGAAATCTGCCGTGACTTAAAGTGGTATGAAATGAAATCTGAACACTTTGATTTGTTGCTTTACAAGATTCAGCGCTATATAAATTCCATACATTATTATTATTATTATTATTTATTATTATTATTATTATTATTATTATTATAACTTGGGAACTGTTGATACTGCAAAGCTAAAATTTCGTGACTTTGTCAATAAACATATTCCCTACAATGTACAACCCCCAAACATTGAGTGTTTGTGTTTTAAATAGTGGCTTAATAAGCCCCCAACCTCCCACTACTTGTGGGTGTGTAGACAGCCAGACTATCAAAAAAGTCCAAACCATTATGACATTAGATTGATGTCACTGTCCTGTGTGACTTCCAAAAAGCCAAAGCATTATGACATTAGAATGATGTCAATGTCTGTGAGGTTTTCAAAAAAGCCAAAAGCCATTATGACATTATAATGATGTCACTGTCCTGTGGGACTATCAAAAAAGCCAAAGCCATTATGACATTAGAATGATGTCACTGTCCTGTGAGACTTTAAAAAAGGCAAAAAGCCATTATGACATTAGAATGATGTCACTGTCCGTGAGACATTTAAAAAAGGCCAATGCTATTATGACATTCGAATGATGTCACTGTCTGTAAGACATTAAAAAAGGCCAAAGCTATTATGACATTAGAATGATGTCACTGTCCTGTGAGGCTTTCAAAAAGCCATAGCCATTATGACATTAGAATGATGTCACTGTCCTGTGGGGCTTTCAAAAGGCCAAAGTCATTATGACATTAGAATGATGTCATGTCCTGTGGGTTTCACAAAAGGGAAAAACCAAAAATGACCTTTTGAATGATGTCACTGTCCCCGTGAGCCCTTTAAAAAAGGGGCCCAAACCCCTTTTGCATTTGAAAGTGCACTTTTCCTTTGGGAACCCCCCTACATAATTTTTTGGGGGCACGTGTCTTGTTTCTGGAATTTGTTTCTCCCCCGCTAAACTGTGGTGGGCCCCATGAAAATTGGTTTGATAGGGTTAGGCCTTTGTTTTTTTAAGGAAACCTGAGCCCGGTTTAAAACCCGGGGTGGGGAAAAAGTGTGTGGGGTGGTGTAAAAATGTTGTGGGTGTGGGGGTTTTGAGTGTGTGGAGTGTGTGGGTGTGTGTGTTTGGGGGGGAACCCTGGCCCCCAAGGGCATTGTGTGGGGTGGTGATTTTTTGTTTCACACTGTATGTTGTTAAAATAGCAGGGTGTTAATTGTGCATGCCATGTGGGAGGTTTTTACCCTTTTTTTACTTTTTTTTGCTTGGGCGGGGAACTGAAATATGGGAAAAGCCTGAGAGGTAAAAAAAAATCAGGACACCCAGTTAAACAAAACACATTTATTTTCTTTTTTGTGGGGGCAAATTTTTTTTTTATATTTTATCTTTTTTTTATTTTTTTAATTTTTTATATATAATTTTTTTATATTTTTATTTTTAAAAACTATATAATTTTTAAAAATTTTAAAAATAAAAGTAAATTTTTTAATAAATTAAAATTTTATTTGGTTTTTGGGGGGGTTTGGGGGCTTTTGGGGTTGTGTGATTTATTTTTTTATTTTTTTTTAATTATTTTTTTCCCTTTTCTTTTTATATCTAAAGGGGTTTAAGGAAAAAAAAAATGAAAGTGCTTTTTTACATCCAGTTTTCCCCTTTTGTTTATGAAGATTTTAAATTTTATCATTTGTTCCTACAGGCACACAATGGCCTGCTTCCCTTTTTAAATGCCCGGGAAAAAGGGATTTAACATGTGGGAAGATGTTCTGCATGCCTTCGCCCTGGGGGCCCCCTGTTTACAGTTTTTCATCCCCGGGGCCTTTTACTTTGTTCGATTTCTTGGGGGAAACTGGGAAGGGAAGAAAGTTAAGGGGGAATCAAACCCCCCCACCTCCCGGTTTTTCGGGGTTGGAAAATGTGAACGGTTTTTAAACCCTATGCTACCCTTTCCTTTTTGGTGTGTGGTGTGGTGAGTGTGTGTGTTCGTAGAGTGGGGGTGTGAGTGAGTGAATGGCCCGGGGGTGTGTGTTTGGGGAGTAGTGTTGTTTTGGGGTTTTGTGTGTGTGTGTTTTTTTTTTTGTGTTGCACCGCTGGGCGCCTTTGTCTTCTTTTACTGTTTTTTTTTTCTCCCGGAAGGGAGAAGTCTTGAAGGTGGGACGACCAAGTTGGGTTTAAACTAATGGGGTTCCATTCTGGTTTTTTAACCCCCTATTACAAAGTCCCTATGCACCCGCACATGGGGTTTTTACCGGGGGACCCACCAGTTTTTCAATGGGTGTGGGTTGGATGGAAGGCCACAGTGGGCAAGGCCTGCTATTAGGTAGTATCTGTGATTTTGGGGAATTTTAAGGGGGGGTGAAATGATTTCTTAAAATGCAATTTAAAGCGCTTAACTGGGTTGTTTTTGACCCCTGAACTTTGGAAAACATCCTAAGCCAGATTTTATATGCTTAGGGCAGATCTTTTTGGTGTTTTTGTACATGAAATTTATCATTATTTTTAATTTTTATAAAATTTTTTATTTTATTATTTTTAAATTTTTTTTAAATTTTTATTATTATTAAATTTTTATTTTTTATCATCTTAAACATCCCCAAAAAAACATTATCCTTCCTTTTTTTTTTTTTTAATTTTCCTTTTCCCCCTCTTTATTAAATTATTAATTTTTATTTTTCCCATCAAACATTTCAATCATTTTTTTAATTTAAAGAAAAGAAAGGAAAGGGGGATTGGTGAAAGAGTGCAGAATTTAGGGGTTGGGCCCGCAAAACATAACAGGGTTCTTTTTTTTTAATTAATTGTTTTCCCCACTGATAGCTCCAGTGTATATAGATCCCCCCCCCCCCCCCCAACCCCTCTTCCCCTGACCACCCCTGCCTCAAATACTAGATCTATTGTAGAAAAAAGCACTGTCTTTTCTTACAAACCTGCTTACATATAAAGGTACTTTGCTCTGTAGGCAACTTAGGTTAGTCAACATTCAGGATGTAGACTTAGGGAAGTCAGTAGTCTCTTCAAATCATGGGGTTTCTATGCAACTACAACACAGGGAAATAATTTTGGCCTAGTGCTTCATGCAAGGCGAAAGGTTGAGTTTCTTTCCCAATACCCTGGGTTGCTGAGCACCCAGAAGGTATGGTAGGGGGTTATGCATACTCTAAACTATGGGTTGCTGTACACCCAGGAAGTATGGTAGCAGTTTATCTATCTATCTATCTATCTGTCCCGTAGTCTGACGACCATGGGGGCACCCTCAAAGACTCAGCAACCAGTTCCCTCCATTCTTCTCTCTGTTCTGCCTTTCTCAGGGTTTTGTTGAGTTCTAGGCCTGTCCATTCACTGATGTTATCCTCCCAGCTCTTCCTTGGTCTGCCTCTTCTTCTTCCTCCTTGGACAGTGCCTTGCAAAACTGTCTTTGTAATTCCTTGGGATCTTGTGACTGCCCATCACCACTTAAGTTTACGCTTTTCACGATCGTTAGAAGGTTCTCATAGGGTCCAATGGTTTGCTGGATTCTGTTAGCACGCTTTCGTTGCTTATGTGGTCTTTGTAGGAGATGCCAAGGAGTCTCCGAAAGCATCTTATCTCCACTGCCTGTACTCTTCTCTCCAAAATCTGCAGTCAGGGTCCATGATTCACAGGCCATACAGAAATAAGATATGACAAGGGAGGCGCATTAGTCTTGTTAGATAATTTAATATAAATCAAACATTTCATCTTCTGATTATTAACTTATAATAAAAATTCATATTAATTTATCATTTTGGAGATAAGTGAGATATTCTTATCTCTCCAGTCGGTGTTTAGTTTGTCAAGATGTTATGTTGTGCAGTCCTGCATACTACTTTCTGGCTTGGATCCCTGGTCTGTTACATGGCTCCAGGTACTTGAAGCTTTGAACTGTTTCCTTCTTCTGGTCATTAAACCCTGTTATCAGTGCTAATGCCGTTGGTGTTATTAGTCATCAGGTTTGGTCTTCTCTGCACTGATTCATGACCGTATGTTTTGGAGGCCTTATCAAATTGTTCTGTTAGGCTGGCAAGTCTTTCCCTTGTTCCTGCTATTCCTCTAATGTCATTGCGAAGCGGTGGTTTGTGATCGTCTCTGCCACCAATGATGACTGATCCCTTCATCGATTCCAGTGCATCTAGCCATGATTCTACTCATGAAGATGTTGAAAGAGTGGGTGAGTGTAGACATGCCTTGCCTTACTCCAACTGTTGTTCGAAACATTCTCCAATGTTGTTGTTGTAGTACACTGCACTGGTGGCTTTGCTGTACAGGCTGTTTGATGCTCTGATCAGGTTTGCATTGATGCCTGTACAAGTTATGTGTTGCCCACAAAGCTGCATGGCCACACCCTTGTCAAATGCTTCTTAAAATCGATAATACGTGTGGTATAGGTCTTGTTGATGTGAGGTACGCTCAATAGTTTCTGAGGTTGAATATCTGTTCTGTAGTGCTGCGCCTGCTCTGAAACCTGATTGTTCCTCAGCAATGTGTTCTGCTTGTGGCTTCGTCTATATCAAATATTATCTGCTGCGATGACATTGACTTGGGTTGCATTGAGGCTGATTGTGCGGTAATTAATCGGCATTGTTGTAGATTTCCTTTATTGGGGAGGGTGATGTGATGTGAATGCGTCCATGGTGTTGGCCATTTTCCTGTCTGCAGATCTTGTTGCAAGATTTGTATTAGGGCGTCTGATTCATGGGCTTCCCCTCCAGCTTGGACCAACTCAGCTGGCGAATGTTGTCAGCCTGCTGACTTCCCCTTTTTCAGCGATGCTGACTGATGTTTCCTACTTCTTCTCGGAGGATTGTGTGAACTGTCTGTGTCTTTGCTTTCGGGGTACTTAAGGACTTCTGGATTCTCCTGCGGTTCTATAGTTATACAGGTCGGAGCAGTATTCTGTCATCTGTTCAGAATATCCTTGGTCGTCAGTGAGACACTTCCATTTTTGGTCTTGGATTGTTAATCCTTTCTTGTTTCCGTGCTAGTCAAGGTCTCTTCCCAGTGATTTGCTTTCTTGCTAGTGTCTTTTCTTGATGTGTTCTCTTCAATGTCGTGGCAATGTTCACCGTATCCATTTCTCTTTTGCCTCCGTCTTGGACTTCTGATTCTTTTACGTTGAATGCCTATATTGTTTCTGCTCTTTCTTTTGTTTCATTTTTCTTTTTCTTCAACTCTCTACGCTTGTCGCATTATAGTTGTATGGACTTTTATAACTGTCTTTAAAACCATGGGTTGCTGTACACCCAAAGGTTACTGCCCATCAAAAAGGCAACATAATGGGAAGGTTATGAATACATGTCAGTTTGTGGGAAACACATCTCTCTCTCTCTATCTTTCTCTCTCTCTCACTCTCTCTCTCTCTTCGCTCTCTCCTCTCTCTCTCTCTCTCTCATAATCTTCTAAAGTCTGTTATATTTACTATAACATTCTGTATATGTTGCATTCGGTTTATAACTAAAACAATAAACATTAATGGGTTGACGATTTTTATTGGGTTTTTTCTTTTCTTCCCCTTTTTTTTTTTTTTTTTGTGGTAGTTTATTATTCGTGGGGGATTGTTTGCGTTGTTAAAACTCGCCCCCCCCCCCCTTCTTTTTTATAATCTGCTTTTTGGGTTCTTTGCTGTTTTGTTTTTGGTTTTGTGTAGTCTGCATGTTTTTAATTTTGTCTGTTTTTGGTTGAGTTTTTGTGTTCTTGTTCTTCTTTTGGATGTTTTTGTGGTTTTTTGTGGGAGAGTTTTCTTTCTTTTACTGTTTGAGTGTATGGTGTTGGTTTATTTTATTATCATATGATGTATCTTCTTAAATGTGGGGATCTGAATGTAAAAAACGCACACGGTGTGCTAAATCATTGCTTGAAATAAAAGAATTTGTAATTGTCATTGTCATTGTTATATGTCTTTGTCATTCTCTCCCTTATCTCAGTAGATTAATTAATATGCTTTTTTGTTATGTCAAAGTGGCACATTGTTACACTCAATCTAAAGTGTATTCTCCTCTTTAGCATGCAACTTTGTTTTGATTTTGCATTTATGTGTGTGTGTATGTGTGTTGTTAATGTTGTTGCTGCTGTAGTTGTTCAATTTAAAGTCTAATCACCCTTGGTGGCATTAAACAAAAACCTATGCAAACAAAAACAAACTTGAAAAAAATGGAAAAAGACCTGTACAAAATGTCAATTCCATCAACAGTCAAATCCCCTTTGTGCGAAAATATTTTGTATCTTAACTACTCTGACAGATTTAAACATTTTGTCATGTAAGTCTTTTATTATGTGATAAACATTTGACCACAATTTTTTGACAACACACTCTCTATGCAAAAATTCATCACTCAGACCTGCCAGTCCTGCTACTATCAATTACGGCGTATTAGTGCAATTCGAAAGTACCTGTCCACAGATGCAACATCCAAACTTGTTGTGTCTTTCATTCTTTCACGTCTGGACTATTGCAACTCTCTGTTGGCTGGTCTGCCAGCATCATCTATCCAATCCCTTCAACGTATACAAAACTCTGCAGCTCGTCTAATCCTCAGAAAGAAAAAATCTGAGCATATTAACCCTCTCTTGCAATCTCTCCACAGGCTGCCTGTTTGCCAACAAGAGAGTAAACTATAAAGATCAGTACCTCCTGTTACATATGTATCTCCACAAAACAAGCACCGCCTACCTCTCGGAGATTGTCTTCGCTTGTACACTCCTTTCGTTCTCTCGCTCTGCTGCAGATACTTGTCCTTACGATACCTAGATTCAACCAATCCACCATCGGCCGTCGCTCTTTCTTCTATTTCTGGTCCATTAATGTGGAATGATCTCCTCTCTCTCTTCCACCGAAAGCCATCTTATTGACACTTTTAAATCCAGTACTAAGACATATTTATTTCAAACCTAAGATTTTTCATCTACTGCCTCACATCTGCAGTTGTTTATTCCCTGCCTCAACAACCAGTTTTTTTTGCCTGCAGGGTTGTGGGACCTGTGTGTGTGTGTGTGTGTGTGTGTGCGTGTGTGCACATTTGGACTTGATGGAACTATTCGCTTGTCATCCTGGTTGTAAGTCTGTGAAGAATGAGGTTGTTGTTGCAAGCGCTTTGATTTGTCTCTGCAAGAATATAGCGCTATATAAATTCCATTATTTAGTTATTATTACTATAAATTTTTCAGCAATTGAAACTCTGGCACTTGCATCAAAACGAGGAGGGGGGGGGGGGGGGGGGGGTCAATTGGACAGGAGCCAAAAGACTTGTTCCAGTTACCCTGCAAGTGTTGTAATATGGTATGTGCATGCTCCACCTCTGGCCTTTGGGGAAAAACAACAGGATAAGCCAGGCCTGCAGTAAGCTTTACAAGGTCAGTTTATTCTTTCTCTCTGTGTTAGTTTTCTGAGCAAGATATTCATTTTGGAATTTCAGGGCATAGTGTTTAAGAATCTGAATCATATCAATTCATGATCATAGTCATTTCAGGCATAGTTTTGCAGACTGCTTCAGTGTTCAGCCATGTAGATGCGTGTTTCCCCCTCCCTTTTGTGTTGTTCCCTTTTATGACTCTATCTCTCTCTCTCTCTCTCTTTCTCCTTGTGTGTTTCTTTGTTCCTATTGTTTATTAGTTGATGTTGTTTCAAATTTCAATTTGTAGAAATATAATGTAATATTTTGATTTGGAAAATGAAAGTGCCAGTTTTGATAATCAGCTGGGCCACTGCTTGATTCCCCAGCGTTTTACAATCTACTAGAGCCTACCCTCAGCTATGGCCTCTGCTGTGCAAGTAGTCAAAAAAGTTAGACACTTGACAAAAAACCAAACACTTTTTTCTGTCCATATTTTTGATTGGCCATGGGGATTCAGTTCTGACCCACTGATTTTCTGTTACCTCCATTGCGCTTTACAATAAAACAAGAAAAGATGGCGACCCCCATTGTAAAGTTTGTAGATGACTGAAAAAAATGAAGGCAACAAAGGAACAACAATGAGTGTTTTGGGGCAGTGTTTTAAATCTGCGTTGCTGAGGATGTTTTCTTCCTGACCTTGCAAAGTTTGAGTGATTTACCTTTGTGCACTGGCTGAATGATGAACGTTCTGTGGTTTAAGGTACGTTTTTAGTTCCTTTAGAAAGTTGGTTAAGCTGTGTATTAGGTCTAGCAATGAGCTATTTAGGAAGTGGGGTCAGCTGTATGAAGATGGGATGAGGAGAATGATAATACTGTTGGAGATTACACCCTGCAGAACTAAAAGAAGCATCAATTCCTTATTCATATGCATGTGCCTATATCTCTGTCTCTCTGTTTTTCTAATGCTTGTCCTACCCCCCTCCCCCCCCACCACACCACATGTGTAGGATGTCCCCCATCCCATCCACACACACTCACATACACACATACACTCTCTCACACCCACCCACATACACACACACTGTCTTTTGTTTAATCTATATTGCCCTTTATATGTTTTGATTGTTATTGTTTTTTATGTTTGTTATTGTTGCTGTTATTGTGTATGTATGTGTGTGTTTATTTGTTTGTTGTGGTTATTGTTGTTTTATTGTTTTTGTTTGTTTTGTGTTCCGTTCTTTGTATGATTGGAGTTCAGGTTTGTGTGTAGGAGGGGGGGGGATAGGGGGAGGAGTTAGTGGGGATCTCTTTGGTTTTGATTTGTTTGATGGTGGATATTGTTTCAGAAGATTTTTTTTTGATGTGTTTTATGGTTAAACATTTGAAGTTTTGTTTTGATTTTTAATTCTATGTATGCATATATTATTATTTTTACTTCTTTGATTTGTTTTGTATGGTTTATCACTGATTATGTTTTTATTTTATATTTGCATTTTTTTTTAGATAGATGGTTTGGTGAAAAGGAAAAAAAATGCACTGCTTCTTTTAATCTACCATGGGAAAAAGTTTAACTTTGACCTTGACTTTGACTTACATGCAAGGATGCATACACACAGATGGAAAATTTCTACTACACATGAGAGAAATTTAAATTATTTCAGCTGATAAAGTAGGGGACAGGAGCAATGTCACGAAACATATCCTCATTCCTCACCCAAGAAGGATCCCATGCTATGATATGCCTAGCCCTCTTGCTGCTGGAACTTCACACACACACACACACAACAACACAACACACACATCACACACACACATAACACACACACACCCCCCACACACACACACACATCTCACCACATACACACACACACACTTACTTTGAAAGGATTATGATGATAAAACACTACATTTGAGCATTGAACTCACTATGATTACTTCATTCGCATATGTGAAAAGGAAAATGAAGAGTGTAACAGCAATGAATTATTCATGTAGTATTGTGGGTATTTTATTTGTTTGCTTGTTTGTCTATTTGGGATTGCTTGTTTTGTTTTTTAGGTTGTTTTTTATCATTAAGTAATGAATGTGAAAGAAAAGCGATAATGGTATTTTAACATGGTTAAATTTTGTTTCTTTTATGTTTTGTTCTTTTTATTATTACTTTTTTAAAAGATGTAACAATTCAGTGTATGCCATGTGTGTGGGAGCATTGTGTGTGATGTGCAAGTATGAAATTGTGTGTCCTGTGGGTATTGTGTGTTTTGTGTGTGTGCGCATGTGTGTATATTTCTGCAGTGTGATGTGGGTTTCTTTTTATTTTTTTTTTTATTGTTATGGGCTGTGTAATAAATGTAGTTAGGTGTATTGATCAAGTTGATTTTTTCCTACTTACCATGGCTTGATGAAAAAAGGGAAAATGCATTGCTTAATTTATGTACCATCTGGAAAAAATTGGACTTAACTTACACAAACATACACACTCATATTCTACACCAATTATCCAGCAGTCACTTACTGGCTTTGCTTCTGCAAATACAGCATTGTATGATAGTTAGAAGTAACACATTGTATCACTTGATGAAAACCATCTACTATTTCTTTTCAGCCTTTGGAGAGGTCAGTGACTCAGGATGGTGTCGCTTTGCAGGATGGACAGACAGGACAGACAGACAGGACGAGGGCTGCAGGTGACCTTTGGGCTCAGTCACAGAGCCATTAATGCTGGTGCACTGTAAGTCATGCTGTGCACCCAGGGCATGTACTGGCAGGTTATGTGTGATTTGGTGTCAAGTTGAAAATGGAATGTTCTGTCTTCTCTTGTGATTGTATGGGTGATTCTTTTAGGTTTGAAAGATAATTGAGAATAAGCACGCAGGTGCTTTTTATACATACATTCCCTGTGTGTTTGCAGTTTAATAAATTATGTGATTTGTTCTTACTGGCACACAATGGCCTACTCTCCTAAAAAGTTAGAACAGGTTTAAATTTTGTGCCAAATATAAGGAAACTTTTGGAACAGTGCTAAAGCTGAAGAGTGGCCAAAGTATTACATGTCAGTTCAGAATACAAACGACTGATTTCTTTTGCAACAAAGGTTCACTTTTTCATTGTTAGTCGTCAGCTTATTGTGACGTGTCTTTGTGCGCACTAGCGTTCCATACATGCTCCACCACCACTGCCAAAAAGTCTACTCAGCTGATTCTAGGATACACTAAGCAAATGCAAGGATACACATCTACATAGAAATGTACAAAACAGATACATTACTGTACAAGTACAACAATGCGATGCAGAAAATTACAAAGCAGATGCACATATTGCATAAAACAGATAATAATAGATGCACAGATACACAAAGCAGATGCACAGATACACAAAGCAGATTGCACAAAGTACACAGAGCAGATGCACAAATTACACAGAGCAGGATGCGCAAATGCACAATAAGCAGATGCACAGTGCACAAAGCAGATTTATTAGACACACTCAAATACAGAACAGCAACAGTTTCACGCTGAACAGCCCACTCAAGGTATACCAGGCGTATGTTGTGACTCAGCACTCTGCTTTAAGGCAGCCAAACAGAACACCAGACACAGACAGGAGAAACCGCCTGCACAGTTTTCATTTTCGGCTGTTGCATATTTGTCCTCAGCATGTCTTGGGATGACAATGTCACCAACAAATCTGTTCTTGACCAGCAGACTCCCTCAGCTGTGCTGTCTGCTGTTGTCAAAACATTCATCTCGGTCACCTGCACCTTTTGAGGGATGACCGCTATTCCAAGGACATCCTCCTGTACAGGGAACTGGGCTGCAGGCCACAGATCATCAGGACATCCAGCATGCGCTTCAGGGATGGTGCAGTCATGGACATGAAAAGTTGAGACATGAACTCTCACAGTGGGAAGAGTTGCAGAAAATCGGCAACAAGTTGAGGAGTGCAGTACATGACGGGACTTAGCAGGGAAAAAGGTGTAGAGAGACTCCAGCAGTGAGAAGACAGAATAAACTGCTGAAAGGAGAGACAGTCAACTATGACCACAAAGACTGCCATGCGTGGATTATTATTTATTTTGTTTTTATGTCTTCTTTTATTTTGAGGAAAGTGGAATAAGCACTCATGTGCTTTTTTACATCTGCTCCCCGTGTGTACACAGTTTTCAAAATTTTTGTCAACCAAAAACTGTGTCTGTTGTCTGTATTTTTAATTAATGTATTTTAACTTTTTTTTAATTCTTTCATGTCAAGGATAATGAATAAGCACTTATGTTATTTTTTTACATCAGGTCCCTGTGTTTATACACTTTTATGAGTTTTTAAAAATCTGTTTCCATTAGCATACAATGGCTTACTTTCTGGAAAGAGGAACAGATTTATGTGTGTGCCAGATGTTCTGCATGGGTTCACACACAGGATCTCAGTTTGTAGTCTCATTTGAAAGACTTTTGGGGGCAGTGGAGTTGGCACTGTTGGTTTGTGCGCATGTTTGTGCATGTGTGTATGTGTGTGTGCCTGCACTACTACATATTTGTGTATGTGTGGTAAGAGAAAGTGGGGAGAGAGAGAAGGGGGGGGAGAGAAAGAGAGAGTGAGTGAGGGAAGAAGGGGGGAGGGATAAGAGAGAGAGGAGAAAGATTGAGAGGAGAGAGAGCGAGAGAGAGAGAGAGAGAGAGAGAGAGAAAGAAGATAGGAAAAAAGTGAAAGAGAGGGGAGAGAGAATAGAGAGAGGACCTAAAGCTTTATATTGTTTGCAGTCAGCATAGTACAAATAATTCATTTTTTTGTATTGTTGTTGTTGTTACAACATTCACCACCTCCCACCCTTTTGCCTTCCTTGAGGGATTCATTGTGTTTCGTTGTAACCTTATATAGTCTGTGTAGCTGATGTCACCATGATATGTGTATGATAGGTCAGGATTCCCTCTGTCCTCAGGTAGTATAACCCTTCATAGGCTGTGTAGTTGATGCCATCATGATAGGTTTAAATACTGATAGCCAGGATTCCATCTGTCCTCAGTATGACCCTTCATAGTCTGTGTAGCTGATGCCATCATGATAGGTTTACTGATAGTCAGGATTCCTTCTGTCCTCAGTGTAACTCTTCATAGTCTGTGTAGCTGATGCCATCATCACACACATAGCAAGACATCTCAACAGATATGTTGTTGAATGTTTAGAATGAATAGTGCGTTTAAAATTTTTTTTAAAAGCTCTGTAAGGTAACAGTTTGAAAAGGAAGGCTGTAATTACTGTAGTACTGCTAAGACCTGGCACCACACTGCTACATGGTTTTAGGTCATACTTGGTCAGCTTCCTTTGCTACAGTTCCTCTAGTTCATCATCAGCCACAGGTTCTTTCTGAGGATGTTACAAAACTGCTCAAGGGGTGTTGTGGTTAAATGGCTTCCTTTAACATTCTTTTATTTCCTTCCACTAGTTCTCTTTCAATTCTAACCTATGTTTATGACTTCGTAGCACCTTTTCAACCTAGATTACAATGATTTTAGCACTTTCAACTCAGGTCATGAATAGCACTTTCACGAGGGTAAATGATTGTAGCACTTACAAACCTAGATACATGATTGTATCACATTACATGACTGTAGCACTGAAATGTAGATCATGAAATTGTAGCATTTATATATTAAAATAACTTTGTTATTATCATTATCCAGCACTCCAAACTTGAATATCTATGACTGTAAAGGTAGACTGTATTATCACTATGTTGAATGTAAACTTTAAATATGATTATAACAGTAGCATTATATCTTAGTAAATCACCCTCCCCCCTTTCCCCCCCCCACCCCCCCCAGATAATTGTTGTGGAACTTGGCGAGGCCAGAAATGGATAGACTGCATGCGTACTTGAGTGCAGGCTGTTGGTGATCTTGTTCTATGATGTCTTCTTGTCACTTCACAGTAGAGGGACTGGTCCTTTCTGCTAAGCTTTACTCTGCATTTCCTTAAAGGATTAGCATTTGTCTTTTCTCTAGGTCATTATACATCTCCCAATTTTCTCCTACAATTTTATAATTTTCCTTAAGTCACAGACAAGTGTTCAAATTTTCTCTATGTCATTATGCATTCTCAGTTTTCTTAAAGTCAGTACATGTGTTACAATGTTATATTAATAATGCAAAAATAGTAGTGGTGGAACAAGTCTTAGGTAACCCATCTTTACAGGTTTTATGTTGGGTTGTGTACTGTAGCATTTGTTAGGAAGCTTCAGTAAATGGATATCATTTGGTATTTCTTTCATTTGGTTTATGATCTGATTAGCTCTTTTCTGTATCCTCTTCATCTTTCACCCAAAGATCTGTTTGCAGAGAATGTCAGCACATTGCTTTCAGTAGGCATGGCTGTGTAAAGTTATCAGCACATTGCTTTCAGTAGGCATGGCTGTGTAAAGTTATCAGCACATTGCTTTCAGTAGGCATGGCTGTGTAAAGTTATCAGCACATTGCTTTCAGTAGGCATGGCTGTGAAAACTTCTTAGCTCACACCCCACTTGTCCATAATAAAAACCCACACACTACCCCCCCCCCCCCCATCCCAAAAACAAACACCCCCCCCCAAACACACACAGGCACCATAACAAATATAGACACACACACATGTGGCATACACACATGTATGCATAAGAAGGCATCTGTGGAATTGGGGATTGTGGAAGAGAATGTAAGAGAGAGAAGGGAAAGAGAAAGGAAAGATGATGGAATTTTATTTATGGTGGTATTACATTAAGCACAAAGACTTTCTGTTTATCCAAACCCCAGAGAGATGAGGGGGGGGGGTAAGCAGGTTGGGATTTGGTGGGGGGTCGGGGGTTGAGGGGGAGGAGTGCGCATACATTGTTCAAAACATGGCGTCAACATGTTGTTGGGCTGTTTGTGCCATTTTAAAAAACAAAAACAAACCCATACATTTGTGTGCAGGGTAATAGAAGGTAACTGAACTTGTTTCTCGTGAGAGTAAGTGAATTGAGGAAGTAGTTTTGTTTTATAAGATGTTTTGTGTTGACGGTATTGAAGTAATTTGTATTTTCATTTTTGGTGCTTCTTTTGTGTGTGTATTTTTGTGTCTTGATTTTTGCATGTTGACTTGACCACTGTCCCTACGTTAAGGGACAGAACCCTCTTTCCCAGCACACCTGCACTGCACATTGGCACTAACCTGTGATCTATTTCTGCATTAGCTATGAACGTGTACTTGACCCTTTGGGGTGGAGTTTGCTTCTGAGGTGTGTGTGTCTGTATTAGACTATACATATGTGTAAAAATCATGTTGTACAAAATACTGTATTCTTACATGGCCAGTGCATCAAGAAGCTAAGACATCTGAGAAGGAGGGGAGGGGGCGATTTGCTGCAAATGTTGTGGACATTTTGTTAATGGATGTTCATTCTGTGAGTTGCAAGGTTAGTGTGTGGAGGCAGTGGAGTACAGGACTGGGAGGAAGACAGTCAGGACTCTGGCAGAGGTAATTATTATCTGTGTGTGTGTCAAGTCAAGTCAAGTCAAAAGCACTTTAATCATTCCATGAAGGGCAATTAATTAATTATTGTGTGTGTGTGGTTTCTTTGGCAGACAGGGTGCTGCATTCATTGTTTAAAACATGGCATCAAAATGCTGCATGTGCGTGGTTGCAGAATTACTGTTTGAAAACATACATTTGTGTGCAGGTAATGGAAGGTAACTGAACTGGTTTATTGTATGTGCGAGACTTAGAGAAAGGAGGAGGTAGCTTGTGTGTTATAGAGATGTTTTTCGATTGACATTTTTTAGGTAGTTTATTTTTGTGTTGCCATTTTTGTGTGTGTCTTTTGCTTGTTTATTTTTGTGTGTTCATTTTTGCATGTCACTTGAACACTATTCTTACTTTATGGGAGAGGACCTCTCTTTCCCAGTACACATGCACAATACACATTTGTACTAACACATACTATATTTCTGCTTTAGTTATGAGAGTGTACTTGACCTCGTTAGGGTCAAGTTTGCATCTGCGGTGTGTGTGTGTGTATGTTGCTCTATGCTTATATGTACAAATAAAGTTGTACGAGAAAAAGCAATTTTTTTTACATGGTTGGTGCATCAAAAAGCTGAAGACATCTTACAGGGGTGGGGGATAGGGAATGGATGGGGAAGAGGTTAATGCTGCAAATGTTGTTGTGGACATGTGTACATATAATTATGCATCATTCTGTGAGTTTCAAGGTTGGTGTGTGAAGACAGTGGAGGACAGGACTGGGAGGAAAAGAATCAGGACTCTGGCAGAGGTAAATACTATGTGTGTGTGTGTGTTTGTGTGTGTCTGTGGTGTGTGTGTGTGTGTGTTGTGTGTGTTGTGTGTGTGTGTTGTGGTGTGTGTGTGTGTGTGTGTGGTGTGTGTGTGCATGCTTTGGTGGACAGGGTGCTGCATACATTGTTTAAAACAGGGCATCATCATGTTGTATGTGCGTGTTTGCAGGATGCTGTTTGAAAACATACATTTGTGTGCAGGTAATAGAAGGTAACTGAACTGGTTTTATAGTGGGTGTGTGAAAGGAGGTAGTTTCTGTTTAATAGAGATGGTTTTGATTGAGATTTTGGAAATAGTTTATTTTGTGTTTTCGTTTTTGTGTAATTTTTTTGCATGTTTACTTAAACACTATCCCTAAGTTAAGGGAGATAACCTCTCTTTCCCAGCACACGCGCACTGTGCGCATTTGCACAAAGATGTAGCAGTTTGAGCACTTTTCTATTTTTTCCACATTATGTTAAAACATACATTTGTGTGCAGGTAATAGAAGGTAACTAAACTGGTTTTACAGTGGGTGTGGGTGTGAAAGGCTGTAGTTGTGTTTAATAGAGATGGTTTTGATTGAGATTTGTGAAGAAGGTTATTTCATGTCATTTTTGTGCGTCTTTTGGTTGTATAGTTTTGTGTATTCTTTTTTGCATGTTAAGTTGAACACTATCCCTACGTTAAGCGAGAGAATGCGTCTTTCCCAGTACACTGCACTGTTGGCATTTGCACAAAGATGTAGCAGTTTGAGCACTTCTCTACACTGTTGCACATTATGTCTGAACACTTGTGTTCCTTGGAAACTGGCAGTTTGGGTTAGATAAATTCAATATCTTGTACCAGTAAATACTTTAAGGCCACATAAAAAATTTCTGTTTTATTTATGAGAGTGGACTTGACCTTGTGGGGGCTGGAGTTTGCCTCTGAGGTGTGTGCGTGTGTGTGTGTTAAACTATGCATATTGCTACAAATAATCTTGCATAAAAACCTTGATTTTTTATACACAGCTGGTGTGTGAAGAAACTGAAGACATGTTTGGGGGAGGGGGGGGGGGGGGGGGGGGGTGATATGCCATAAATGTTGTTGTGGACTTTGTGTACAAAAATGTTTATTCTGTGAGTTGCAAGGCAACTGTGGGGAGACAGTGGAGGACAGGACTGGGAGGAAGACAGTCAGGACTCCAGCAAAGGTAACTACTCTGTGTGTGCATTATTTATTGAATTTGGTTTGGTTTGTTTTTATTTCAAGAATTGTGTGTGTTTGTGTTCTTTGGTGGAACGGGTGTTGCATAAAAATTTTTTTAAAAATGTGGCCCATGAGTGTTGTATGTGGGTGTTTGCACATTGCTGTTTGAACATGTCAAAACATTTGTGTGCAGGTAATAGAAGGTAACCCAACTGGTTTTCATGTGTATGTGAGTGTAAGTGAAAGGTAGAGGTAGCTTTGTTTTATAGAGGTGGTTTTGTTGGACAGAATTGAAGTAGTTTAATTTTGTGTCTCCATTTTTGTGTGCTTCTTTTGTTTGTATATTATTGTGTATTGCTTTTTGCATGTTCACTTGAACACAGTCCTTAAGGGACACAGCCCCTCTTTTCCAGTACACATGCACTGCACATTTACACTAACCTATAATATATTTTCTGCATTAGTTGTGAAAGTGTACTTGACCCCTTTGGGGGCCGTGGTTGGCCTCTGAGGTGTGTGTGTGTGTGTGTGTGTGTGTGTGTGTATGCGCGCGCGTTGGACTATGCATATGTTGTAATGCTGCTAATGTTGTTGTGGACATTTTGTAAATGGATGTTCATTCTGTGAGTTGTGAGGTTGGTGTGTGGAGGCAGTGGAGGACAGGACTGGGAGGAAGACAGTCAGGACTCTGGCAGAGGTAATTATTAATTATTATCTGTGTGTGTTGTTTTCTTTGGTGGACAGGGCGCTGCATACATTGTTCAAAACATAGCATCAACAATGTTGTATGTGCGTGTTTGCAGGATTGTTATTTGAAAACATACATTTGTGTGCAGGTAATAGAAGGTAACTGAACTGGTTGGATGTGTATGTGAGAGTCATTAAAAGGAAGAGTACTTTTGTTTTTAAAGATGTTTTCATTTGACATTATTGATGTATCTTAATTTGTTTGTTCCTTGTTGGTGTGTTGCTTTTGTTTGTGTATTTTTTGTGTTTTATTATTTGCATGTTCACTTGAAACACGCATCCCTACGTTAAGGGATAGTTTCCTTTTTCCAGCTCATATGCACTGCACTTTTGCACTAACATATATACATTCTAAAATTAGTTAGGGGGTGTCCTTGACCCATGAGGGCTGGACTTTGCCTCTAAGGTTGTGTGCGCGGCGCGTGCACGTGTGTGTGTGTGTGTCGATCCCTTTGTGTGTGTTGGACTATGCATATTTGTACAAAGAATGTTATGCGCAAATGTTGTTGTGGTCATTATGTTAATGGTTGTTCATTTGTGAGTTGCGAGTGTTGGTGTGGGACAAACGTAGGACAGGACTGGGGGAGACAATCAGGACTCTGCAAAGGTAATACTCTGTGTGTGTGTGTGTGTGTGTTTGCTCTGTGTTGTGTGTGTGGGGTTGGTTTAGTGGGTTTATGTAGTAGGTGGGTTGATGGATTTTCTCATGGAGAAAAATTATCCATTGTAAGATTTAACACTGCAGGCTTTAAGTCGCAAACGCGTACACACACACACATTGTTTCTCTTCCCCTCACCTCTTGACTATTCTCTCCTAACCTCAAGGGTCCCAACCTTTCTCTCTGACAGGGTGTTGGCTGGATGGGTTAAGAATGTTCGACTTGCCAACAAGATCACGTGAGGTTCTGGGTTCGATTCCCAGCCTTGCCCTTTCTTTCCAGTTTGAACAAAACATTGAACTGAATGTCGAAGCCCTTCGATTGAGACTATAAACCAAAGCCCTGTGCGTGAATGCATGTAGGACATCTTGCGCACATGTTTAATCCTGTTCCGCTTTTCGAAAGCGTAGGCCATTGTGTGGCGGTGGGAACAGATGACAACATTTACAAAACCACATACACACGGGGACTGCATGTGAAAAAGCACATGAGTGCTTATTCCATTATCCTTGATATAAAAGAATTATAAAAACAATAAAAAAAATAAATCTCTCTCTCTTGTTCTGGCCCCTTTCCCCCCCACTCCTTTGTCACAAGTTTCACAAGTCTCTTCCCATAAATTTCCCCACCCCTAACCCAAACTCTGCTTATTACTCAACACACCCACACACACACTTTTTTGCCCTGTTTGTGTTGGTAAAGCTTTTAAAAGCAGACATGTTCACCAGCACTCCCAGACATCAGACCTGGGTGATGTGCTAGTGGAGGAGAGCCAAACACACAGCTGATGATGAACTTCGTGTGAAGTGGCCAGAGATTCGGAAAACAGCAAAACACTGGAATTTAAAGAAACTTGACGGATTTTTAAAGAGAGGAGAAAAAAGTCCTTTATTTTCTATTGTGCAGTACCTTGTTGCAAAAACAATGCGCAGAATGTGAAACTGAAAACTACTGACAACAGCAGTATACACAATGCATGGTAGTATGGGGTGCAAAGGTGTGCTGAAGTGAACTGTAGGGGAGAACAATTCTTCTTTCTGACTGGGCTTGAACCTGGCGGACATGCCACTGAGGGTGTAATGCCCAACACTGTAGCAACCTGGTTACCCTGCTGTGTGAAAGGGTGTGCTTGTGTGTGTGTGTGTGTGTGTGTGTGTGTGTGTGTGTGTGTGTTGTTTATGTGCTTGTGTGTTAAAATTCTGTTTCACTCCCCCCCCCAGCATAATGAATAAGTACTAGTGTTTTTTTATGTTCAGTCCCTGTGTGGAAGTGGTTTTGTTAATGTTGTCATCCATTTCCACAAGCACACAAGAGCCTTCTCTTTCAGAAAGACGGAACAGGTTTGAATGTATGTGCATGTCACACATGGGACCTCCATGAATAATTTTACCTGAAGGACTTTGAGGGCAGTGGGGGCAGTGATAACACAAACCTGCCTGTCCCTACAATTTTGTCATATTTTTACAATTTTTTTACCCCAAATCCGAAAATACGAATTTACTGAAAAAAATACGATTTTGACAACCACAGGAAAAAAACCAAACAAAGTGAAACAACCGCAAAGGGTTGAACCCTTTCCCATTGTTACCCGCTGTAGTCATCTCTGCCGGCTTGTCTGCATATCTTTATACCCCCACAGCCTGCCTAACGTCATTTCAGCCTCATGCCTCATTTCCCTCATGCACTAAGCTCTACCTAGTACACAACACTATGAATAGTGTGACGGGATAGCCTAGTGGTCAGAACATTGCACTCGCAATCTGATAACCCAGGTTCGATTCCCGTTCAGGGGGATATTTTCCCCTGGAGTTAACATCAGTGCAGACTCCACTCTTCCCAAAAGTCTTTCGGATTAGACTATAAACCGAGGCCATGTCTGCGAATGCACGCAGAACATCTTGTGCACATGCTAAATCCTGTTCAGCTTTTCATAAGAGTAGGCCATTGTGTGCCGGTGGAAACAGATGACAAAATTGACAAAACCGCAAACACACGGGGACTGGATGTAAAAACCATATAAGTGCTTAATCCATTATCCTCGAAAATAAAAAAAAACCAATAATAAATAAAATAAAATGAATAAACATTCCACTGAGGTCAGCATAAACTAAGGAAGGAATAGGCACCAAATTCAGTACTACACAGCCTCCCATTCACAAGAAATTGGCCAGTGACTGGCTTTGTCTTTCCCACACTTTCTTGTTGCTAAAAATGGCTGCAAAGATCGAGGATACGATTTGGGAGGAATATACTAATGTGAAATTGAAAGGCTTTTTGGTCAAGTCGGAACAGTTCAAAGGGGAATAAAATGTTGAATCTGTTGTTGAAGTAGTGTTAGAAGGAGCAGTGTGAGTCGGAATGTGATCGCTCGGGGATACATTCCTTGGCTTCTAGCAGATAGACGTCATGGGTGGTGCACAAGGCTATGAAACAGTGCAAAGACCTTCTCGCTGCGACTGGGTGGGAACAAACCTTCCACTGAATCGACAAAGCCCTTAGGGGATTTTTTTATAACCCTTTTGTTGGTTTTTGTTTATGTCCAACATTTTTTTCAAACTGTAGCAGATGAAACTAACAATTATGTCAGGCAAAACATCACTGTGAAAGGCCTAGTATGGACAGAAACAACACCTGATGAAATTAGGGCTTACCTGTTAGTTTTGATCATAAAGGGGATCAAGCGTTTGTCAAGGCTTCATCTCTACTGGTCTACTGATTTGAGGTTTTCTGAGTCATGGATCAGTAATATTATGATAAAATCCAGATTTCTCAAAATTAATAAGTATTTTCACCTGAGAAACACACCTAGACGCGACACTGGGCTGTGACACCTGCATTGTGACAGCCATGTTACTGGCTATTAGTAAAGGACACATTAGTGTTTTGGTAAATAGTAGTCGTGAGCATATATTTGTAAATAATATATATATATATATGCACATTAGTCAATGTTGTGTTTGGTAGGTTTGAATACATTCCATACAGAATATGTAGACTTGGTGACAATAATTTTGTGACAAGTGCGATTGTTCATGATGCATGGGAGACACATTCAGGCAGGACCACACTCATTATTTATTTAATCACATACCTTACATTGGGGATTGTTAGAGGGTAGTTGTAGACTAACAGCATGATGTCACTGTAATGTTATCGTTATTTGGTGACAAACAGGGGACAGCTAGAACACCCATGTAGGTAGACACACATCTGGGGTGAGAAAAAACGTATGACATCATATGCATTTTTGGTCAAATATGGATGATTCTCGGGAACAATAGTAAACTGTACAGCCTATGTTTAATTGTGGTACCGGTTCTCTAAATAAAACCTGCGACATTTTTCGAATAACCTAGGGAGTGTTCTCTGTAAGCTTTGCGATTGGTAAAGGTGTTAAGGAGGTAATCCTCCAGTGCTGCTTACTTCCTTGTTTGCGGCGGCCTGTTGTTTGGCTTGGTTATTCCGTGTCTTACCTCATTTACAAGTCAACATCTCAGTAGCAAGTGAACTTTATTTGTTGAAAGACTTGGAGGGGGGGGGATTGGGAAAGGGCGGGATGTATGGGATGGATGGGGGTGGAGGTGGGGTTGAGGAGGGGGGGTAGGGGTTGGGGGGAGGGGGGGGGGGGGATGGCGGGGGGTGCATGTAAGGTTTTCAACCCAGCTCTCAGGGGGTTGGGTGAAGAGGGTTGGTTAGAAGAAGGGGGTGGGGGACTGCCACAGCCAGTGTGTGCGTCAGAGTGCAAGGGTCTTGCCTTTGTTTATCCCTAGAACCCTAAGCCTGTTAGGCCCCTGGTCACAGCCCTGTCACAGCCATGTGTAGAGTGCAGGTCTACCAGGCCTCCCCCTTCTTTTTTATAGAAAGCAACCCCTCTCCCCTGCTTCTCTTCTCACACATACTTATACATTATCTCTCTTTCCTCCCCCCATCTCACACACTCACTCTCACACAACCACACACACCACACACACACACACACACACACCATGCATCTTTCTCTTTGTTTCACATCACAACTTATTTGTAATTATGATCTCTCTCTCACACACACACACTCACGCGCGCACACACACACTTTCTCTCTCTCTCTTGTCTGTGTGTGATGTGATGACTGGCATGTCACTGATGCTATGTGTGATGTGATGACTGACATGTCACTGATGCTATGTGTGATGGATGACAGGCTTTTCTAACATTGTCACTGATGATATGTGTGATGGGATTATGGATGACATGTCACTGTGCTATGTGTGATGTGATCCTATGACTGACATGTCACTGATGCTTGTGTGGTGTTGGGATGACTGACATGTCACTGATGCTATGTGTGATGGATGACTGCATGTCACTGATGCTATGTGTGATGTGATGACTGACATGTCACTGATGCTATGTGTGATGGATGACTGACATGTCACTGATGCTAGTGTGATGTGATGAAAGAAGGTGGCAGGATGGTTAAGACGTTTGCCTGCCAACAAGTAAATGTGAGGTTGTGGGTTCAATTCCCAGCCTCACCCTTTCTTCCAGGTTTGACAAAAAATCGAACTGAATGTCAAAGTCCTTCGTATGAGACTATAAACCGAGGCCCCATGTGCGAACACATACAAAACATCTTGCACACACATTAAATCCTGTTCTGCTTTTCGAAAGAGTAGACCATTGTGTGCCAGTGGGAACAGATGACAAAATTTACAAAACCGCATACACACGGGGTCTTTGTAAAATATGCACATGAGTGCTTATCCAATATCCTCGACTTTGTGTGATGTGATGACTGACATGTCATGATGGTATGTGGATTGTGTGACTGTACATGTCACTGATGGTTATGTTATGTTGATGACTGACTTGTCACTGATGATATGTCTTTTGTGATGTGATGAATGGAATGTCACTGATTGCATTATATATATGGATGTGAGGACGACATTGTCACTGATGCTATGTGTGATGTGATGACGACATGTCACTGATGGTCTGTGTGTGATGTGATGACTGACATGTCAATGTTGTCTGTTTGTGTGATGTGATGGACTGACTGTCACTGATGTCTGTGTGTTATGGGATGACTGAAATGTCACTGCTGTCTGTGTGTGATGTGAATGACTGACATGTCACTGATGCTATGTGTGATGTGGATGACTGACATGTCCACTGATGTCTGTGTCTGTGATGTTGAGGACTGACTATGTCATGATGTCTGTGTGTGATGTGATGACTGACATGTCACTGATTGCTATGTGTGTTGATGATACATGACTTGTCACTGATAGCTATGTGTGATGTGATGACTGACATGTCACTGATTGCTATGTGTGATGTTGATGACTGACATGTCACTGATGCTATGTGTGATGTGATGACTGACATGTCACTGATGTCTGTGTGTGCAGATGGTGCCTGTCCATGCTGGAAGGGGCAGCACAAGAGTGGATCAAACCAGGGCCAGACATCTGCAACAACGCATCATCGTCTTGGGAGGCAGGAGAGGAGACTGCTGTTGCTGAAATAAATGAAAGTCATTACGGCTTCACTCACACCCCTTTCTGTACAGAGGGGGTCATGCACACACGTCTGACTTGTGGCTTTGTGTTGCTGAAGTGAATGTGGGTGTGTGGGAATGAGGAGCATGTGTATGTGTGTATGTGAATGAGGAGCATGTGTGTGTGTGTTTGTGTGTGTGTGTGTGTGTATGTGTGTGTTGGTTGTGTGTGTGTATGTGTGTGTGTTTGTTGTGTGTGTGTGTTGTATGTGTGTGTGTTTGTGTGTGTGTGTGTATGAGTGTGGGTTGTGTGTGTTGTGTTTGTGTGTGTGTGTGAGTGTGTATGAAGGAAAAAGAGGTCAGTCAAACTCCCCCTCCCCCTTCCCTGCTTCCTTGGCTAGAGCCTGGTGTTCCCCAGTGGAGAGATGGTGCATGTGCCGCCATGTCTGCTCTCCATCAAGGTGGCTGCATTCTAACTTCAGGCTTGTGTGCTGAGTGTGTGAACCACCAAAGGCTGATCTGAACGACAGGATCTTTAACATGCATGAGTGATAAAAAAAAACCCACTTGAAATGCATGTAAACACAGACATGTAAAATACAGACAGAAAATCCACATTAAATGAAATAAGTCTAGCCTAAAATGCATCTAAAATACAAACATTTTGTTTAAGTAAAATGTAGATTTCTAAAATACAGACATTTAATACACAGGTAGAGTATAATATAGTCATGTGAAATGCAGACATCTTTTAAACAAAGGTAGTGTGTAGATATCTACAGACATTTAATACACACGGTAAAATGTAAATCTTTTGAATTACAGACATCTATTACACACAGATAAAATGTAGATCTCTAAAATACAGACATGTAATGCACACAGGTAAAATGTAGATCTCTAAAATACAGACATGTAATACACACAGATTAAATGTAGATCTCTAAAATACAGACATGTATTACACACCGATTAAATGTAGATCTCTATAATACAGACATGAAATGCACACAGGTAAAATGAAGACGTCTACAATACCCACGTAGTAAAACAGGACTTTGATCCACAGATAAAAACAAAGGCGCTAAATACTATTAAATATTGATTTGTAACATTTAGCCTACCCTCTTAAACACATCAAATCCATATAAATCAAATAGAGACAGCTGAAATAATCTAAAATGCTAACACCTAATCCATAAAGACAAACTGGGCACAGGTAAAATATATAATGTAAAATGTTGACATATAAATGTATCAAAATTGCAAAGCTAAAAGACCGGGCTGAACTAAATGATAGTTACAGACCTATTGTAATGATCATGTATTTCATCCCTCTTTTATTACCTTTGGGAGTTATGGACCTGTATTTTATATGTTACTGTTGATAAATTTGATATTGGCACTTCATTTGTCTGTGTTTTGTAGAGAGGGTGAAGAAAAGGGGGGGGGAGGGAGATAGAGAGCTGGGGCAGAAATGGGATGGGACATTTTGCAGTATAGGAATTTTGTAATTCAATTCAATCACTTCATTATCTCACAACAATGGAAAGGCTACCTATTATCATTTTAAACTGTGTTCAATATTTTATTTAATAGAATATTAATGTGGCTGATATTTGGTTGTTCTTGCGTATGGTTGGTAACAGTTTGGTTTTATGTCATTTAAATGGGGAGCGCATGTTTTGCTGTGTCTGTAGTTTGTTTTTAGACAATTTTGAAATAAATGAGCTTGTAATCATTTGATTATTGGTCTTACATATCAAACATGTTTTAGCATTGTTTATGTCATAAAAAATTGTTGCAAATGTTGTCCAATGTGTGTGCACGGCACTTCTTGTATTTTATGTGAGCTGTGTTTGGATGCGCATGGGACCATACTGTGTTCTGGTTGGGTTTTCATGATTGTACTGGATGGGGTTTTATAATGCCTGGGTATTGCTGATTGAGTGGGTGCTTTTTATGTTGTGATGGACTGTGTTGCTGATGTTAGGATGCTGTGTTGCTGTATTTTTTTTGGTGAATATTATATCTACATATTTACTGTTTTTTATGTATGGCTTGTAACCTGCTTGTCTTTCTCTGTCCCTGAGATAATGAAGTGTTGGAATTGAATTAAAATGCAAATATCAAATGTGTACAGATAAAACAGCTAGAATATATCTAAGATACAGACATCTAATGTGCACAGATATAAAATAGACCACTAAAACTTGTATAAATGATGTATAAAATGCAGGCATGTAATACATACAAAAAAGACCAGCCAAAATGAAATCATCTAAACGACATGTAAAGTCCAGGCACACAGAAAATAGGCCATCAAAACTTTTTTTGAAGACATCTAAAATGCAGACATGTAATGCATACAAAATAAGATCAAATTAACTCGTCCTAAAACAAAACAAATTCACACAGTCGAAATAAAACGCAGCCTGTCATTACAACTATGTTGAACTAGGGGGACTTGTATTTCACACAGATAAAACAGATGGCAGCTGGAAATATAGACATGAAATCCACACAGGTAAAATAGAGGGCAGCTATATATAAAACATGAAATCCACACATAAACGGGGAGCTCAAATATAGACATCAAATCCACACAGGTAATAGAGGCAGCTAAAATATAGACATTATCCTCACAGGTAAAATAGATGGCAGCAATATAGGGACATTAAATCCGCCAGATAAAAAAGCATTAAATCAAACAGATAAAACAAAGGCAGCTAAACTATAATATACATTAAATCACACACAGATAAACTAAGGCAGCTAAAATATAATTATACATTAAATCCACACATTTAAACAGATGGCAGCTACAATATAGACTTGAAAATCCTCACAGGTAAAAATAGAGGCAGCTAAAATATAATAAACATTAAATCCACCACAGGATATTAAAAAAGAGGCAGCTACAATATAGACATTCAAATCCACACAGGTAAAAAATAGAGGCAGCTGAATATAGACATCAAATCCACACAGGTAAAACAGAGGCTGCTAAAATATGACATCAAATGCACACAGGGTAAAATAGAGAGCAGCTAAACATGTAGGACATCAATCTCCACAGGTAAAGTGGACTGTAGACCACAGCTCAATGGACAGAGGTTCAAAGCCCCACCATGTTGTTATTGTTGTCATTAGCTGGGCTCCAAGTTTGTCATGGGGAGATGTTGGCTGAAGTGACTTTGAACACCGGCATGGACAAAGGGGAGTGGACACCTCCTGAAGTGGGTCAGCAGCTATATCATGGTCAGTGCACGATTCACCTAAGCAACATTTGGCCCTTGGTCATCTCAGCTCAGGCAAGAGAAAGGACAGAGAACAACCGCATCAGTGAGATCAGAAAAGTGGCTCTGCTTCATTTGTTAGGAAAGGGTCGTGTAGTTGTTGCAGCATCTCTCATGAGGTGAGCTCACAGCCTTAGCCAGGAAAACAAAAAGTAGGAGATGGCCAAATGGTCTGAAATGTAATATGTCAGAGATAGATCGCTATCCCACACAACCTGAAAAACACAGATAAGTATGCAACAAATCAGGCCATGCTAAAACACGTCTAAGACACAGGAAGTAAACCAAAATAGCTAAAATACATATGAAAAGGTCTGTTGATATTCACATTGCTAAATATATTAAAAAAACAATGTCCAGACATGAAAAATAAAGAATTAATTCTGCAGTTCTAATTCCACGCAGATGCATAGATGTAGCTAAGACATACCCGATGTACACAAAAGCTGCAAAATCTGACTTTAACAGAAAGATAAAATACAATCAGAGACACCTAAAAAAAAAAACATAAATGATTCTACATCAAGAATAAATAGACATCTTAACCACATTTGACTGACAGACATCTTGAGATTTCTAAATCTAATTCATAGGGATAAACTAAAGAGGGCTGAAACAAATTTCAAATATCTGCATTCTAAATATATCACTTTTACCTGTGGAAACTAATGCTTGTATTTTTGATATAAATCAACACATATATACGGTGGATCGGTGGTCTAGAGGTAACGCGCCTGTCTAGAAAGCGAAAAGTCCGGGTCTGAAGTGTGCGGCGGTTCGTACCCCGTTTGGACCGGAAATTTTTCCCCCATCCATTAGACCATGAGTGATGGTTCTGGGCGCTAGTTCTTTGGATGAGACGATATAACCGAGGTCCCGTGTGTTAACGTAATTATTTCTTCTTTTCTTCCAGTGTCCGGTCTGGTCTGCAGGACATCGACGATCATGGCTCTCCATTTCTTCCCTGTTCTCCGGTCCCTCTCATGAGCTCATTGTTAGTGCCCTATTTATTCGTGCGAATTTGTTTAAGACTGTCGTGAATTTTGTGCGTTGTCTTCCTTGTCTTGTTTCAAGTTTTGCCACTCCATAAAAGTTTCTCTAGTCCGTCAGCCGCGGATTATATGGCGAAAAATTTGAGCTGTCTTTCTCTGATGGTGTTGGGGAAGGGATCTCTTGTACCAGCCATTCCATACTTCTGCATTAGTTTTCTTTTTGTCCATGAGTTTTCATGATTCTCCGGACGAACCACATTTCCACTGCTTCTAGTCGATGTTCTGTGTCCTTTGGCTAGGGTCCAGACACTCACATCCGTTACAGAAAGAATGGGGACCATACGTAGGCTCTCAAAACATGGATTCTTTGTCTTGAGGCTTATCTTACTGTTGGTAAAAATGATTTCATGTTGTTTAAAAAGTTGCCCTTAGATTGACCGATTTCTCTTCTTGATTTCTGTGTCACACTTGCCGTCTGGGGTGATAGTACACAAGGTATTTATGGTGTTTACTTGTTGATTCTCTCTCCTTTACAGGCTATGTGCATTGTGGTATAACAGCTCTTTTCTGAGCTCACCAAGCATTCTGTCTTATTTGCATTGAGGCTGTATTCTTCTTTTCGCTTTCGTTCTGTTTCTGTTGTTAAAATCTTTTGAAGTTTTTTCTTTCAGAGTCGGCGATTAGGGACTTGTGTCATCTGCATATCTCTGGTTGTTGTTGTTGTGGCCACCTACATAATTCCCTCATGATTCTCCAATTTATTTCGTTGGACTTATTTCATATATACATTAAATAAATTCGGCGAGATCACGGCTGCCCTGATCAACCCCTGCCAGATTGGTCTATATTGACTGATGTTATTGTCGACCTAAGGGTGCCTCTGTTCCCAATATTATGTTTCTGAGGACTCGAGATCTTTCCGTCGATGTATAGCCATGCCAGTATATCAAACAAGTCGGTTGAGTTTTTGTTCGTACTTTGTCGAAAACGCTTTTGAGTAGTCTATGAAGCAGACGGTACAGGTCTTTCTGGACCTCGATGGATCTTTCCATTGAGAGTTTTCAATGCGAAGATTTGCATTTTCTGTGCCTTTGTCTGCCTATGAATCCAAATGGCGTTTCTGATATTTCGGGAGTATTTTATTTCTCTTTCTCTTCTATGAGTATTCGTAAATAACTTTGGTGAGGTGGACTCATCAGGCTGATTGTATGATGTTGGTCACTTTCAGCTGTACCCAGTTTCTTAGGGATCGCAATGTAGATGACTTCTTCCTTATCTGTCGGAATGTCTCTGTGTCATTATATTTTTGTTTATTAGTTTTGTCGACGCTTAATTCCCCATTCATCCAGGGGCTGTTATCAATTCAGATGGGATATCATCAGTCCTGGCGCCTTACCACTTTTCATCTGCTGAGTGCATGTCTCACTTCGTCTTCCATGATTATGTGGCCATCATTCGTTGCTAATATGAGGAGTGGACCTATGTCCATCGTGGTATAACTCTTCGATGTATCTGTCCACCGTTAAGGATATCTTCTTTTTCCCATGAGTTATTCTCCATCTCTCGACTTTAGACAACCTGTGTTTGCATATGATTTCTTCCCTGTCACCATCTCCTTATTTTTCATGCATAAGTTTTCATAAAATTTGCATTCATTTCAAACTTTCTTGCACTGCATATTGATCCATTCTTCCTTGGCTTCATTCACTTTTTCTTAACCAGTTTGGTCGAGTTCTTTATACTTCTTTTCATCTACTTTTGCCTTTCTCTGTTCTCCATTAGGTTTAAAATCTCGGAGTCATTCAACTTCTTTGTTCTTTCTATTTATGATGGTATATTTCTTTTGCTGCCTCGCTGATGGCTATCTTTCATCATCTGCATTTTTTTCCTTGTAGTGGTGAGTTGATTGCCATAGAATTTGTTTCCACTTTGATCTTGTATTTTTTCTTTGATTTCTTCGTCGTTTGTAGCATGTTCATTTGCTGTTTTGGTGTTCTTTTTGCTTTTGCATCTTTTTCAATTTTAGTTTGCATTGTTCCCGTATAACTGGGACCATGATCACTTCCACAGTCTGCACCTGGCATGGAATTACAAGATGTTATAGAGTTACGGAAAGCGTTCTTGGTTCAGGATGATAATCTATTTGATTCCTGGTTCTGTCTGCCAGGGCTGTTCCAGGTCCGCATTCTTCTTGGATTGGTTTCAAACCATGTGCTTCATAACAGCCAGCTTTTGTTCCTTGCACCATTCCGTGAGCCGCTCCCCTCTTTATTTCTCACTCCTATTCCAAAATGGGCCAACTTTTGGTTTATCTTTCCCTTTTCCACCTTTGAATTGAGGGTCACCCATTATATATTCTGATATCTTGAGACGTCAGTTTGCTTCAATGCCTTTTCGATATTTTCATAAAACCTCCTCCAATTTCTGCGTCATCTTTATCAGCTGTTGGTGCATTACTTGTACTATTACAATGTCGAAAAGGTGTGCCCTTAAGTTTTTTACTATCTGGACTCTGCTGTCATTTACAGTCCAGAAACCTTTGATGGTCTTTGAGGTTTCGTGGATCTAGAATCATGACAACTCCTTTCTGGTGTTGATTCCTCCTGAGTAAAGAATGGGTTGTTATTTGTCGGATGTTTATGCAGCCTGCTCCTTTCCATCTCTCTTCTGAAAGTCCTTAGTATATTGAGGTTCATTCTTTCCATTTCGTGTTGAGTTTTTCAATTTTCCTTTTTGTAGCATAGTCCGTACGTTCATGTACCCATTCTGAGAGGTTTTTTGATGCGGACAGTCGCGGATGACGATCGAGGGTTTACTGTCGCACATTAATCCACCCTACCTGAGCGAGGAACTTCCAGATAAACGTGAAGCCCGTTCACGCTGTTTCTGTATTCTGTTCTTTCTGATTACATGGACATTCTTTGCAGATAGTATACCTATGAGTAGGCTGTGCTGCAAATTCTTTATATAGGTAGCAGTTGCTCGTACTGTGCAGATTGTCTTCAGCCATTGTACTCATAATAGTATATCTGCCTAACCCTTGAAGTGCTGACCAGTTCCCCAAAAACTATTCGGCTGCTCAACACATAATCCGTTACCTGCCTTCCTGACTTCACGTAACCCTGATGGGGAGGCTAAGACTACTCTGGGTACCCGATCTTGCTCCCAAGGATCTCCCACAGGTAGCGGAGGGAAGGAGGCACCTTACTTCTCTGTTGTGAAATAATTTCACCCCGCCACCAAAGTATTATTTAGCGACGTAAAAAATACCACGGCAACTAGAGGTTGTCCCTGCAAAATCTTAGAAAAAAGCCAAATCTCTGATAGGAAACCAAATACAGCTGCAGAAAAAAAAAAAGAGGTTATATTGAAAGGGTGGCGCAGCGCCTAAGTAGCGACGCGTTCTCCGCCTCTCCCTGGGGAGAGCAGCCCAAATTCACGGAGAGAATCTGCTGTGGGACTTAATGTGGTTATGAAATAAAATCTGAGCGCTTTGATTTGTTGCTTTACAAGATTCAGCGCTATATAAATTCCATACATTATTATTATTATTATTATTATTATTATTATTATTATTATTATTATTATTATTATTATTATTATTATATAATAGAAACCACTGAACTGATACAGAATACAGACATCTAAGGTGTAAGTATGTAATCTTCACAATAACAATTTGTGGAAAGAACATCTAAAGGATCAGTGATATAGACAGTATGCACCCTGAGATATGAATGTGAAAAGTCTGGGTAGGAAGTGTGTGGTGGTTTGAATCCCATTTGAACCCAAAACTTTTCCCCCATCCATTACATCAAGAGTGGTGGTCTGGGCGCTAGTCTTTTGGATGAGACGATAAACCAAGGTCCCATGTGTTGCACATAATTATTTAGCACATGTAAAAGAACCCAGGTAACAAGAGAGTTGTCCCTGGCAAAATTCTATAGAAAAAGCCACTCTGATAAGGAAACAAATACAGTTGCAGACAGGAAAAAAAGGGTGGCGCTGCTCTTGTGGTGACGCGCTCTCCCAAAGGGAGAGCAACCCGAACTTCAGGCAGATCAATCTACCGTGACTTAAAGTGGTATAAATAAATAAATAAATAAAATACAGATACTTAATCCACAGACTGATTACAAACAGCAAGATGTGCATGTTGAATATAGACATGAAACGTAAACACTACATCCACACAGATAAAGTAAAGGCCAAAAAAACGTACTGTAAAATACAGAGCAAAATATACATATGCATATGGCACAAACAACTATTCCATGTATATACAATATAGGTAGCAACAGCACATCTGGTACACCACCATCTAACCAGGGTTAAAATGCAGGTGACTAAAGTACACTTCAATTACAATCTGATGCACACAGATACAGACTGGAACAACACAACTACATCTAAAATGCAGACATCTAATACAAATGCTAAAATATATGGAACATTTAATTCATGAAGAAAAAATACATGTAAAGAACAGACATTGACTCCAAACAGACAAGTAATTCACACAGAAGAACTAACTTGCAGTCTCTTTTAAAAACAGACAAAGTAAACCCCACAAAATAAAAAGGCTAAATAGTCAAAAAAAATGGGTGAAATAGTTGTCTAAAAAAGAGTTGGGAACCACCCAGGTTAAAAAGGCGAAAAGTCTAAAACAGGGGTATAATAACAAAGGGAAAAGGTGGGCTTATAAAACCCATATGGCCCTAGGGAAAGGGGGGTGTGAAACTTCAGCTTTTTCCAGTGGCCGCATTTGAAGGGGCGCCCATCTCTTTCCCACTGGTTTTTTCCCCCCTGACCAAAAAAGAGCAAAAAACCCATTTACAAACTGGGGGAACCCAGGGACTACACTTGAAGCCCAAAGGGGTCACAAAAAACCCCCCATCCAATTGTAACTATGCTTTATGCTGATTTAAAAATTGGCATGGGGGGAAAACGAGTGCTCTGACAAATCCCACCTCCCCCATTTAAAATAAAGACATTAAAACACATTTGTCAGATACAAAAAATGCTAAAATCCCCAAGAAAAAAACAGACTGATAAAAAAAAATTTTAAAAACAAAAACCCCCAAGTCAAGTCAAAAACACTTTTAAACAACCCATGAAGGGAAAATTTCAAAAACTGACAAACAAATTTAAACCCATAATTTTTGTCAAACAACCAAAAAAAATACATTTTTAAATTGGGTTTTAAACTTTCCCAAAATAGATTATCCCTTTACCATTTTAAAATTCCTTCTTCAGAGAAAATCTCTGTAGTATTTTGAAAATTTACGCAGTTTTTTTTTAAGAAATAAGGAAACCCCAAGTACACAAAAGTGCGTACAGGTTACCACTGTTTTACTAAATCAGGTTTATTTTTGGCCAAAGTATTCATTTGGGAAACATACTTTTTTCTGCCCCAAGATGTGTGTCCCACCTACATGGGGTCCCTGCGCTTCCCCTCTTTGTCACCAAATACATAACATTGCAGTGAAATCAACACATACAACACACTGACCGTCGCACCTAAACACAACACGCTGACCGCACACCCAAACACAACACCCTGACCGTCACACCAAACACAACACGCGACCATCACAAACCCAAAAAAACAACACCCCGACCTCCCCCCTAAACACAACACGCCCGACCCCATCCCCCTAAACACAAAACGCTTTAAACCCCACACCCAAACAAAATACAGCACGCTGACCGTCACCCTAAACACAACACGAAACCGTCACACCTAAAAAACTACCCAAAACGCAGAAAAAGGCACAAACCCTTTAAAAACACACGGAAAATGCACCCCAAAACAAACACGCGACCCCGGGACAAACCCGAACATAACCCAACCCCGCGGAACAACACACCCGAAAACATACAAACACGCGTAAAAGGGAAAACCTGAAAAACATAAAAAACCAGAACGGCACACCTGAACACATAAAACACGCCCGAACTGCACGCCTAATACGCGGACCGGGAAAACCTAAACACAACCGCGGAACGGGACACCTGAACAAAAACAACACGCGGAACTTTAAACCCCAAACACAGCACGGGGGAAAAGGCAAACCTAAACACATACAACAGGCGACCTGCACACCAAACAGAACAGGCACAAAAAGCACACTTAAACAAAACACGGGGGAAAATGACCCCCTAAAACCCCAAAACACGGAACGGCACACCTAAAAAAAAAACACGCGGGAAAGGGACACCTAAAAACAACACCCCGGAACGGGACACCCGAACAAACACAACACCAAAACGGGAAAACCTAAACACAAAAACCCCGCCCGAACCCCCCACATAATTTACAACACGCGGGAAAGGCACAAACCCTTAAAACAAACAAAAAGGGCCCAAAGGCAAAACCTAAAAAACTACCAAAACGAGGGAAAGGGACACCTAAACACAAGACGCAGAATGACCAGCTTTAAAAACAACAGCAAACGGGAAAACATAGACAAACACTTGGAATAGCACACCTAAAAACAAAAAAACATGCAGAAAGACACGCCTGAACACATAAAAAAAAACAAGCCCAAAAAGGAAACACCAAAAAAAACACAATGCGGAAAGGAAACCCAAACACATAACCCACATGGAGCGGCACACCTAAACACAACTTAAAACGCAGAACGGCACAACCCCCAAACACAAAAACGCGGGGAAAGGCATATCCAACACAAACAACAGGAGGGAAAGGCACACCCCGAACACATAGAAAACGCAGAAAGACACACCCCAAAAAAAAACACCGGAACGGGACCCTGAACACCAAAACTGGAACGGCACACCTGAACCCCAAAAACACGGGTCACACTCCTAAACCCCACACTAGGGAACCCGGGAAAACCCGACCACAAAACAACAGGGAGACCTGCACAAAACCCAAACACAACACGCACAATGGCACAAATAAACAAACACGTGGGAAATGAACACCAAAAAACAACCCGGAAAGGCCAAAACCTAAAAAGATACAACACAAGGAAAGGCATACCTAAACCAAAACGCCCAAAAGGCACCCCTAAAAAAAACATGCGGAACGGAAAACCTAAAACCCCAATACTGGAATGGCACACCTAAACCAAAGAACGGGGAAAAACGACCCCCTGGGAAAAACATACAACACGCAAAAATTTGGGAAAACCATAACAAAAACACGCGGAAAGGGACACCTAAACACATACTAAAAACGCGGAACGGGACCCTAAACACAACACCCAAAGGGAAAAACCTTTAAAACCTCAACACTCGTAACCCGGGACACCTAAACACATATAAAACGCGGAATGGCACAAACCCAACAAACACGCGGAAATGCACACTTAAACACAACACTCGGGAAAGGGACACCTGAACACATACAACCCCGCGGAACGGCACAACCCAAACACATACAAAAACGCCAAAAACCACACACCTGAAAACATACCCAAAAAGCAAAATGGCACACCTTTAAAACAACCCCCGGAAAAGGTAACACCTAAAAACATACAAAACCGGAAACGGCCCCACCTAAACACAACACTCGGGGAAAGGCACAAACCCAAACACCTACAAAACGTGGGCGGCCAAAAACCTGAACACATAAAAACCGCAGAACGACACACCTAAAAACAAACCGCGGGAAAAGGCACACCCCCAATTCAATACCTAGAACGGCAGACCTGAAAACAACACACGGGGTCAGCACTCCAAACAAGCACGGGGAACGGCAAACCGACAATTCAACAGGGGACCTGCACACCTAAACACAAAACCCCACCAAAGGCACACATAACAAAACCCCCCGTGGAAAAAGAACACCTAAAAACCCACGCCCCAAAAGGGCCCCCCAAACCCCAAAAAAACACGCAAACGGTAAAAAACCCTTAACACATACAACACGCAAAACGGGGACACTAAAAAAAACAACAAAGCGGAAAAGGGACACCAAACACATAAAAACCGGCGGAAAAATACACACCTAAACACAAACGAGGAACGGCACAAAACCCCAAACACAAAACAAAACGCGGAAAAGGCATACCAAAGGGACAAACAACACGCGGGAAAGGCGTACCCAGGCACAATTTCGCGGAAAACCGGGACACTTAAACAAACACCGGAAAAAGAACCCCTAAACATAACAAAAGAAGAACCCGCCACCGAACACAACAACCTGCGGGCTGGCACACCTAAAAACAACACGCGGAAAGGAGCAAACCCAAACCAACACGAAGAAAAGGCACAACCCTGAACACTTCAACACGCGGACTGGCACACCTAAATAAAAAAAAAGCGGAACGGCACACATAAAAACATTTCGCGAAAACGGCACACCTAGGCACATACAACTCGCGGGAAAAGCAAAACCTGGGAAAAAAAACGCGGAAAGGCACAATAAACACATACCCAAAAACGCGGGAAAGGCCCCACCTAAACACAACCCCCCAGAAAGGCCCCATCTGAACATATTTTTAAAACGTGGGAAAAGTCACACTTTAAACAGAAAACGTTGGGAAAGGGCCCCCCTTTAAAAACCCCAACACGGGGGAACGGCACAAACCCAAACACAACAAAAGCGGAAAGGCCACCCCAAACACAACACCCCGGAAAAGGCAAAACCCCAAACACATAAAAACACGCGGGAAAGGCAAAAACCTAAACACAAAACGCAGAAGGGAACCCCCCTAAAAATTACTACCGCGGAACGGCACACCTAAAAACACACCCCAAAACCAAACGACACACCTGAAAACCCCAAAACAACAAAAAGGGGACAAACCCTTTAAAACAAAAACGCAAAACGGCCACCTAAACAATTTCTACACGCGGAAAGGGAAACCAAATAAACACAACAAGCGGAATGGAAACCCCCTTAAACATACAACACTCATAACAGCCCCAAACCGGGAAACCCCATACAAAAAGGGGAAAAGGCAACCCAAAAAACACAACACGCGGAAAGGCACACCTAAACACCCTACAACACGCGGAAAACCCCATACTTTAAAAACAAACCCAAAAAGCGGAAAAGGCACACCTGAACACAAAAAGGGGGGAACTTCACAAACCCAAACAACACGCGGAACTTACACCGAACCCAACACGCGGGAAAATTTAACCCCAAAAATAACACGCGGAACCTTTTCAACCCGAAAAATAACACCGGGGAACTTCAAAACCTGAACATAAAAACGCGGAAATTTACCCTGAACAAAACACGCGGGAAATTTCCCCCTTAAAAACCCTAACACGCAGAACGGGACATTTTAAAATAACACACGGAAAGGCAAAAAATTTAAAAAAAACACTGGGGGGGAAACCGGGACCCCTAAACACAACACCACACAAACGGGACAGTTTAAAAAAATACAATCATGCGCATCCGCACAAACCCAAACACATCACGCGGAAAGGGACACCGAAAAACAACACCGGAATGGGAACCTTAACACAATTTCGCATTTAAAACACAACTTAAAAACATACAACACGGGGGATCGGCACACCTAAAAAAATCCCAAAACGCGGGGAAAGGGACATCGAAACACATACAACACTCGGGAAAGGCACACCTGAACCCATACCAAAACGCCCGGGAAAAGCCCCAACAAAACACAACACGCGGGAAAGGCAAAAAAACCTTTAAAAACATAAAACAAAAATCGAAAAGGCACACCTGAAAATCATACAACAAACCAAAAAACCCGGCCCCAAACCCAAACACAACATGGAACGGGAGACCTGAACACAAAAAACACGGAACTTTAAAAAATGAACAAACCCGGAACCCTTTAAAACCTTTTAAAAAAACACGCGAAAGGCACATTTTAAACAAAACACCCCGGAACGGCAAAAATTTTAAAAACAACACGCGGGCCGGAACCCCCAAACACATACACCCCACAGAACGGGACAGTTAAACAAATACATTTATTCGCAATTCCCACAAACCAAAAAAAATTTAAGCGGAACGGCACACCTGAACAAAAAACAAAAGCGGAAAAAGGCACCCCGAACAAAAATACGCAGTAAACAACAAAATAAAAAAACAACAACACGCGGTCGGCACACCTAAAAAAAACAAAAACGCGGGAAGGCACATCTGAACACATACAAAAACTCGGAACGGCAACCCTGAACACAAAAACACGCGGGAAATGCAAAAACTTAAAAACAACCCCGGGGGAACGGGACACCTGAACCCCAAACAAAACCGGAAAGGCACAAAACCCAACTAAAACAACACCAAAAAACCCGGGACAAACCCAAACCCCAACCTCGGAACGGCAGAACCCCAACAATAAAAAAAAAGCAAACCGGGACAAAACCCACACACAACATGCGGAATGGGATACCCAACACAACCCAAAACGGCACACCTTAAAAACATTACCCCGGGAAAGGCACCCTGGGGAAAATACAACACGCGGAAAGGCACACCTGAACACAACACCGAACGGCAAACCTAAACACAAACAAAAACTGGAAAGGCACAACCCAAAAAACAACACGTGGAAGGGACACCTGGGGAAAACATACAACACCGGAAAGGGAAACCCCGAAAAACAACAACAGATTGGGACACCTTAGCAAATCCCGGGGAAAGGCACACCGACCACAAAACGCGGAAAGGCACTCCTGAAAAACAAAACCGGAACGGGGCACCTAAACAAAACACGAAGAAAAAACACATTTAAAAACAAAACCAAAAACCGGGCGGCACACCTGAACACAAAAAACCGGAATCGCACCCTAAAACAAAATAAAAAAACGCGGGGAAAAACACACCTAACACTTAAAACACGCGGAACCGCCACATATAAACACATACAACACACCAAAAAGGGACCCAAAACACAACACGCGGAACGGTACACCGAACACTCCCAAAACGCGGAATTGGGAAACCTTAAAAACAAAAAACACGCGGAAAGGCATACCTGAACACATACAACACGCGGGAAAGGCACATCTAAACCCCAAAAACGCGGAAAGGGACACTTGAACACATACAAAAACCCCGAGAACCGCACATGTGAACAATCCCAAAACAGAGAACAGCACATCTAACACATACACCTTGGGGGAACGGCACACCTGAAAACAAAACATGCGGACCGGCACACCCCAAAAGCAAAAACGCAAAAGGCACACTCTAACACTTTACGCGGGAAAGGCACACCCCAGGCACATACAACAAAGCGGAACAGTACAACTGAACACAAAAACGCGTAACGGCACAAATAAACACATACAACACGCGGAAACGGCAGACCTAACACATACAAAACGTGGAACACACACCTAAACACTACACCCTTTCGGAACGGGCCCCCTGACACATACAACACCGGAATGGGACACCTAAACCAACACGCAGAAAGGCAAAACCTAAACACATACAAAATGGAAAACGGTGGTCTAAGGTAACTCGCCTGTCAGAAACAAAATCCCCGGGCTGAAATGTGGGGGCGGTTCGTACCCAGTTTGGCCCGGGGAAAATTTTTTTCCCCCCCAATTAGACCGATGGTGGTTCTGGGCGTAGTCTTTCGGGTTGGGGAAAGAAAACCGAAAGGGCCCCCTTTTTACAAAGGAAAAAATTTAAACGCACGGGAAAAGAACCCCCGGCAACAAGAAAAGGTTTTTCCCCTGGCAAAATTCTTAGAAAAAAACCCCTCTGAAAGGGGAAAAAAATACAAATTTTCGACAGGTAAAAAAAAAAAAAAATTTTTGGGGGCGCAGCGCTTGGCGACGGGGCTCCCCCCCCGCTCCCCCCGGGGGAGCGCCCCCAATTTCAAAGGAAGGAATCTGCCGGACTTAAAATGGTATGAAATGAAATCTGAGCGCTTTTTATTTGTTTCTTTACAAGATTCAGCGCTAAAATAAATTCCTACATTAATTTTTTAAATTTTTACCCCAACACGCGGAACGGCACACCTAAACACAACACCAAAAAAAGGGACACCTAAACACAAAACAAAAAAAGCGGAAACGGCAAACCTAAAACAACACGAAAAACGGCACACCAAACCCTACAACAAGGGGGACCGGCACACTAAACACAACACCGAAAACCGGGAAACTCTAACACATTACGGGGGAACGGCACACCTAGACAAAATACAACCCCCGCCGGGAAAAACAAAATTAGAACCAACACGCGGAACAGCACAAATAAACACATACAACACGCGGGGCGGCACACCTAACACAGCCGGAACTGCACCCCCTGAAAACAAACAACCGCGGAACGGAACACCGAACACATTTCAAAAAACGCGGAAAGGCACACCTGAACACAAACAACACGCGGAACTGCGCACCTGGGACACCCTATAACACCGGAAAAAGGCACAAAGAACGAACAAAAAACGCAGAACGACACACCCACACAAAAACACGCGGAACGGCAAAACCTGAACAAAACAACACCGGGCCGGCAACCTAAACACAACACGCGAAATTGGGGAAATCTCAAAAACATTACGGGGGAAAAGGCACACCTGAACAAATACAACACGCCCCGGAAAAGGGGACACCTAAACATATTCAACAAAGCGAACGGCACACCTTAAAAAAAAACAACACGCGAACGGGGAAAACCCCAGGGACAAAAAAGGAACGCACCTTAAAAAAACAACACCGGGAAAAAACACCTAAAAATAACAAAGCGGGAAAGGAGCACCCCAAAAAAAAAAAACCTAACAAAGGGGAAACAAACCCCAAAAACGAAACCCCGAACAAAATACAAAAAACGCGGGCCCGGCAAAAACCCAAGCACATACAAAACGGGAAAAGCACATAAAAACAACACGCGAACGCCACTATAAACACATTCAAAAAAGGCCCAAAAAAGGCACACCCAAAAAACAACACCGGGGAAAGGTTAAAACCTGAACACATACAACACGCCCGGGAAAGGCACATCTAAACACAACACGCGGAAAAGGGACACTTGAACACATACCAAAAACCCCGAACAGCACACCTAACACAACAAAAACCCCCAGAACAGCAAAACCCGAACCATACAAAAACGCGGAAAGGCACATCTAAACCCCAACACGCGAAACCCGGGAAACTCAAAAACATTACGCGAACGGGACACCTAGGCACATACAAAACACCGGAACCCGAAAAAACTGAACAAAACACGCGGAAAAGGCCCAAAAAAAAAACATACAACAAAAGCGGACGGCACACCTTTAAAACAACACGCGGGAACCCGGGACCCATGAACACTAAAAATTCGGAAAAAGGCCAACTAACACAACAACACGCGGAACGGCACACCTGAACACATACAAGCGCGGAACGGCACACCTTAAAACATACAAAAAACGCGGGAAAGGCACACCTTACACCCCAAACCCCCCTTTCGTGGGGGCGGCACACCAAAAAACAAACAAAACGCGAAACGGCAAAAACTGAAAACATACAAACACGTGGAACGGCCACCTGAACACATACAACCCCGCGGAAAGGGGACACCTAACCCCAAACCAAACGCGGGAAAGGCACAAAACCCGAACCCAAAACAACACGCGGAAAAAGGCACACCTGAACAATTACCGCCCGCGGGAAAGGCACAAACCCGAACACCCTTTCAACACCGGAAACCCGGGACACCCCGAACAAAATTTAAAAACGCGGAAAGGCACACCTGAACACATACAACCGGGGGAAACCCGGGACACCTGAACCTACAACACTCGGAACGGCACACCTTAACACATACAAACCCCTCGGAACGGGGACACCGAACACATACAACACCGGGAAAAGGCACACCTAAAAAAGAAAACCGTACAGCACAAAACCCCTGAAAAACAACAGGCGAAACAGCAGGGCTCAAAAACATTATGGGAACGGCACAACCAGGCACATAAAAACACGCGGAACAGTACAAATGAACACAACACGCGGAACGGGACAAATAAACACAACAACACGCGGGGGCAAAACCTTAACACAACACGCGGGAAAGGGACACATGAAAAACATACCAAAACGTGGAGAGGGGAAAACCTGAACACATACAACCCCGGAAAAGGCACACCTGAACCCCATACAACGGCGGGAAAGGGCCCCACCTGAACACCTACAAAAACGCGGAACGGCAAAAAAACCCGAACACATACAATGCGTGGGGCGGCAAAACCCCAAACAAAAACAACACGCGGAACGGCACATCTGAACACATACAACAAATGGAAAAGGCACACCTGAACACATACAAAAACGCGGGAAAAACACACCTAACACATAAAAACACGCGGAAAGGCCACCTGAACACATACAACACCGGGGAAAGGCCCCACCCGGGAAAACTTACCGCACCGGAACGGCAAAACCCCGAACACATTTAAAAAAAACACGGCGGAACCCGGGACACCCCAACACATACCAAACCCGCGGAACGGCACACCTGAACACATACAAACGCGGAAAAGGGACACCTGGGAAAACATCCAAAACCCCGAAAGGGGGACACCCCGAAAACAAAACAACACCCCGAACGGCACACCTGAACCCCAAAACAACACGCGGAACGGCACCCTAACAGAACACCGGTACAGCACCCCTGAAAACAACAGGCGAAAAAGCAGACTCTAACACATTAAAGGGGAAAGGCAACACCAAAGGGACATTCAACACCGCAACAAACACACCTGAACACAACACACGAAACGGCACAAATAAACATATACAACACGGGGGAACGGGACACCTAAACACAACACACAGAAAGGCAAAACCCCCGAAAACAAACAACCCCGCGGAAACCCCACACCTGAACCCCTTTAAAAAAATCGTAACGGTACACCTGAACACATACAACACGCGGAAAAGGGACACCTGAACCCCCTACAAAACACGGAAAACCCCAATCTGAACACAATACACGGAAACGGGACACTTTAAAAACAACACGCTGAACGGAACACCTAAAAACCAAAAAGCTGAAAGGAACAACCCGAACAAACAAAACACGCGGGAAAAGGCAAAACCCCGAAACAACCAAACGAACGGCACAAACCAAAAAACAACACCAGAACGGCACAACTGAACACATTTCAACACCGGAACAGACACCAAAAAACAAAAACGCGGAAAGCCACCCAAACACAAAACAACACCCGGAACGGCACAAACCCTTTAAAAAACACGCAGAACCCGGGACACCTGAACACATACAACACCGGAACGGCACACCTAAACACAACACGCGGAAAGGGCACACCTGAACACAAACAACACGCGGGAAAGGGGCCCCCTAACACATACAAAAACCGGAATGGGACGCCTAAAAACGCGGGGCAGGAACACCTAAACACAACAAACCCGGGAAAGGAAAAACCTAAAAACCAAAAAACACGCTGAACACCCTAAACCAACACGCGGAATGGCCCCAAACAACAAACACGCCGAACGGCATACTGACACACAAAAAGGGGGAACGTTTCACCTAACAAATCCAACAAAAGCGGGAAAGCCACACATGAAAACAAAACCAGAAAAGGCACACCTAAAACAACACCGAAACGGCCAAAACCTGAACACAGGAACACGCAGAAAAGGCACACTTAAACACAATTAAAAAGGGCCCCCGGAAAAGGCACACCTAAACCAAACAAACCCCGAAAACGGCATACCAAGGGACAATACCGGAATGGCTCAAAAAAACACAACATGCAGAACGGCAACCTTAAAAAAACAACACGCAAAACGGCACATCGAAAAACATACAACAACCCAACGGCACACATTAAACATACAACACCGGAACGACAAAACCCAAAACACAACACGCAGAGCGGCAAAAACTAAAACAAAAACCCCACGGGGAAAGGCCCCACCTTAAAAAACAACACCGAACGGGACACCTAAACCCCATACAGCACGCGGGAAAGGCACACCCGAACACATACAAAAAACGCGGGACGGCAAACCTGAACACATACACCCCGCGGGTTGCACAAACCCGAAAAACATACGAAAACGCGGAACGGCAAAAAAAAAAGACAAAACGCAAAAAAGCACACCTCAACATAACCCCGCGGAATGGCCACCAAAAAAAACACGCAAAAAGGGACACCTAACACCTTCCCCCGGAAAAACACACCTAGGCAAATACAACACGCGGAAAGGTTTCAACAGAACACAACACGAAGAAAAGGGAACCCAAAAAAACACATACAAAAACACGGAAAGGGACCCCTCTGAACACACACAACACGCGGAACGGTACACCGAACCTATACAAAAACGCGGAAAGGGGCCCCCTTTAAAAACAACACGCGGGAAAAGGCACAAAACCGAACCCTACAACACGCGGAAAAGGCACACCCCAACCCATACAAAAATACGGAACGGCATACCAAAGCACAATTTTGCGGAAATGCACACTTAAAAAACGAAAACGCGGAATAGAACACAAAAAATAATAAAAAGAACGGCACACCCCGAACACCTACAACCCCGTTGGGGACAAAAACCCAAAACAACACGCGGAAAAGGCACACCAAAAAACATACAGCACCGGAACAGCAAAACCTGAACACTCAAACCGCGAAAAAGGGACAAAAAAACACGGACAACACGCCGAACGGCACAAACCCAAAAACAAAACTGGAACTGACCCTGAAACAAAACAGTACACGGAAAAGGGCACACCCGAAACCCCAATACAACACCGGAAAAGGCACCCCCCGGGAAAAAATACAACACCGAAACAGCAAAATCCCAAAAAACAACACGGGGAAAGGCAACTTGAACACATACAACAAGCAGAACAGCAACCTGAACACCCTAAAAACACGCAGAACCCGCACACCTGAACACAATAAACCCGGGACTTAAACCTAAACCCTAAAACACCTCGCGGAACGGCACAAAACCCGGGCACATACAAAACCCCGGAAAAAGGCACACCTGAACACATACAACACGTGAACGGGACAAAACCCCCAAAACCCAAAACCCCAAGTACGGCACACCTAAACCCCAACATGCGGGAAAGGCACAACCCTTTAAACAACAACAGCTGCGAACCGAAACACATACAACACGCGGAACGGGACAACTTTAAAACATTCAACACGCGGAAAAGCCCCCACCTAAACACAACACAAGAACGGGAAAAACTGAACACCCCAAAAACGCGGGCTACACACCTTTGGGCACAACACGCGAAAAAGTTTACAAGTCTAACCCCATTTTTGCAACGGCACACCTAAGCACATACAAAACGCGGAAAATTTCATCTGAACAAAAAAACCCCCGGAACTCCCCAAATAAACACATACAACACGCGGGAAAGGGACACCTTAACACAAATTTCGGAAAAGGCACACCCTTTAAAACCAAAAAAGCGAACTGCGAACCTGAACACATAAAAACTTCCCGGAAAAGGGACCAAAAAAGGAACCAACCCTGCGGAAATGCACACCCTTTAACACAAAGAAAAACGCGGGCCCGGGACACCTAAAAACCTCAAAAGCGGGAATTTCACACCTGAACACATAAACCAACACGCGGAAAGCCAATTTTGAACACATACAAACCGGAACGGGGATACCTTAACAAAAAAACGCGAAAATGCACACATAAAAACAAACCAAAACGCGAAAAGGACACCTAAACACTTCAACACGTGGAACGACACACCTGCACACATACAACACGCGGAAAGCCCAAACCCCAAAACATACAACACGCGGGAAAAGGAAAACCAAGGCACATTACGCGGGCGGCAAAACTTAAAAAAAAACACCGGGGAAAAGATTAAACCCAAACAAACACAAAACGGGCCCCCTGAACACATACAACACCGGACTGGCACCCCCTAACCCAACCGAAACGGAGGGAAAACACAACGCGGGAAAGGAACACTTTTAACACATACCAAAACGCAGAACGGCACACCTGAACAAAAACACGCGGGAAAAGAGCACCAAACCCCAAAACAAAAACGGCAGACCTGAACAAATACAACAATCGGGAAAAGCCCCTTTAACACATACAACACGCGGAAAAAGCACACCTGAACCATCCCCAACGCGGAACGGGACACCTAACACATAAAAAAATCGGGAAAGGGACACCCGAAACCCTCCAAAAAACGCGGAAAAGGGCCCCCTGAACACAAAACGCGAACGGAGCACCAAACCCAACACAAAACGGCACACATGAACACATACAACACGCGGGAAAGGGACACCTGAACACATAAACAACCCCGGGAAAGGCCCCCCTAAACACATACAAACTCGGGGGAACGGCACACCCTAACAAATATAACACGCGGATTGGCAGACCTGAACACATACAAAAACGCGGAAAAGGCAGACCTGAACACATTTCAACACCCGAAACGGCATACCTAGGCCCCAATACGCGGACCCGGGACACTTAAAACCCCAACACGGGGGAACGGCAAAAACCCTTTAACACAACACGCTGAACAGAACCCAAACATAACACGAAGAAAAGGGGAAAACCGAACAAAACAACACGCGGGCTGGGCCCCCTAAGCACATACAACACCGGAAAAAAGCACACCTGAACACAAAAACGCGGAAAGGGGACAAACCCGAAAACATACAACACCCGAACGGGCCCCAAAACCCAAACACAAAAAACGCGGAACGGTACCCCTGAACACATACAAAACTCGGGAAAGGCACACCTAAAAACACATACTTTTCAAACGCGGGGGGCACACCTTAACACTACAACCCGCGGACCGGCACACCCCAAAACACAACACGAAGAACGAGAAAACTTTACAAAAACAACACGCGGAAAAGGCACCCTGAAAAACAAAAACGCGGAAAAAGGCAAACCTAAAAAACAAAACAACACGCGAAACCCGGCCCCAACCAAAAAACAACAAAAACACAGACGGCAAAACATAACCCCATTTCACGAACGGCCCCCCTAAAAAAACCTACAAAAAGCAAACGGCCACCTTAAACATATACAAAACGCGAACGGCACCAAACCCCATCACAACACGCGGGAAACCCCACACCAAAAAACCCCAAAAAGAACCCCCCCCCGTAACGAACACCTAAACACAAAACGAGGGAAAGGCACACCAAAAAACAACTCGCGGGAAAGGGCCCCCCTAACCATCAAGCGGAAAGGGACACCCGGGAAAACATACAACAAAGCATAAAAAGGCACACCTCAACAACACAACGGAAAAGGCAAAAACCTGAAAACATAGAACAGGGGGAAAGGAAAAAACCTAAACACAACACGCGGAACGACATCCTTAAACACTTACAAAACGCGGAAAGCCCCCCACCTGAACACATACAACCCCGCGGAACGGGACACCTTAACACAAAGGCGGTAGGGACGGGACACCTGAACCAAAACCCCCGGAACTTCAAACTTAAAAAAATAACGGCGGAACTTTAAAACCTTAAAAAAAACACCCGGAACGGGACATTTAAAACAAAAAACGCGGAAAGCACAGTTAAACAAATAAAATCATTGGGCCCTTCCGCACAAACCCAAAAACATCACCGGAACGCCACAAACCCAAACACAACCGAGGGAAAGGCACACCTAACAAACACGAGGAACGGCCCACCGGGAAAACAAAACCAGTAAAGGGACAACAAACACATACAACACGCGGATCGGGACACCAAACAAATACAACACGCGGGAAAGGGCCCCCCTGAAAAACATAAAACAAATCGGGGAAAGGCACAAACCCAACACTACAAAAATGCGAACGCACAACTAAACACAACAACGGGAAAGGGAACCTAAAAGATACAAAAAATCGGAAAAGGCACACCCCGAAAAAAAAAAAAATACAACAAAGCAACCGGGACACCAGCACACAACCCTGCGGAAACGGCGCACCCTAACACATTTCGCGGAAAGGCACCCTTTTCCCCAAACAAAAACCGGAACGGCAAAACTTGAACACAAAAACGCAGAAAGGCAAAACCCAAAACAAACAACACCCCTAAACCGGGACACCAAAATACAAAAACGCGGAAAAAGGCCCCCAAAACCTAAAAAACAAAAAAAACTCGGAACGGCACATCTGAACACAAAAACACAGAAAAACACACCTGAACACATACAACCCACGGAACGACCAAACTGAAAAAAAACACGGGTCGGCCCCCTTAACACAACACCGGAAAAGGAAAACCTAAACAAAAACCCCGAACGGGGAAAACCAAAAAACCCCACAACACGCGGGAAAAGGCACACCTGAGCACAACACTCGGAAAGGGACACCTAAACACATACAACCCGCGGGAAAGGCACACAAAAACAAAACAACAAAGCGGGAAAGGGACACCTAAACACATAAACAAACCCCCCCGAACGGCACCCTCAAAACCCTATAACAAACCCCAACGGGACACCCTTTAACCCCAACACGGCCCCAACCCCACCCCTAAACACAACAACCCGCGGAACGGCAAAACCTAAACACAAAAAAACACCAAATGACACAACTGAAACATACCCAAAAAGAAAAATGCACACCTTAACACAACCCGCGGGAACGGCACACCTAAACACCTACAACCGCGAACGAAAAAACACCTAAACCCCCAAAAAGCACGGGGGCTGCACACCCCCAAAAGGGGAAAAAAAAACCCCAAAAAACTCCAAAAAAATTTTAAAAAAAAAAAAAAAAAAAAAAATTTCCAAACCCAAAAACCCCCCCAAAAAAAAACCCCAAAAAATTTAA
>CM054163.1:36505176-36562983 GCA_028751875.1 Rapana venosa
CTAAAACAAAAAACCCCCACACCCCAAAAAAAAAGGGGGGCCCCCAAAAAAAAAAAAGGCCCCAAAAAAAAAAGGGGGGAACCCACCAAAAAACCCCAAAAAAAAAAAAAACCCCAAAAAAAAAACAAAAAAAAAAAACCAAAAACCCGCGGAAAGGAAACCCCAAAAACAACACCGGAAAGGGAAAACCCAAAACCCAAAAAAGGGGGCCAAAAAAAAAACAAAGGGGGCCCCCAAATAAAAAAAAAAGGAAAAAAACACCTAAAAAAAAGGGAAAAAACCCCCCCCCCCCCAAAAAACCCCCCCAAAAAAAAAAAGGGGGGAAAACCCAAAAAAAGCCGGGGGCCCAAAAAAAACCCCCCCCAAAGGGGCCCCCCCAAACCCGGGGGAAAACACACCTTTTTCCCCCCCCAAAAAAAACCCCCAAAAACCCCAAAAACGGCACAACCAAAACAAACGCTGAAGGAAACCTAAACACAACACGCTGAACGGAACACATGAACAAACAAAACACGCGGAACGGCACACCTGAACACAACAAGCGGAACGGCACACCTACACACAACACACAGAACAGCACACCTGAACACATACAACACGCGGAACGGCACACCTAAACACAACACGCGGAACGGCACACCTAAACACATACAACACGCGGAACGGCACACCTTAACACAACACGCGGAACGGCACACCTGATCACATACAACACGCGGAACGGCACACCTGAACACATACAACACGCAGAACGGCACACCTGAACACATAAAACACACAGAACGGCACGCCTAATACGCGGACAGGAACACTTAAACACAACACGCGGAATGGAACACCTAAACACAAAGAACACGCTGAACCGCTCACATAATCACAACACGCGGAATGGCACACAACACAACACGCCGAACGGCACACCTGAGCACAACACGCGGAACGGCACACCTAAACACATACAACACGCGGAACGTCACACCTAAGCACATATAACACGGGGAACGGCACACATGAACACAAAACACAGAACGGCACACCTAAACACAACACGCTGAACGGCACAGCTGAACGCATACAACACGCGGAACGGTACACCTGAACACATCCAACACGCGGAACGCCACACATGAATACAAAACGCAGAACGGCACACCTAAACACAACACGCAAAACGGCACACCTGAACACATAGAACACGCAGAACGGCACACTTAAACACAATACGCGGAACGGCACACCTAAACACAAACAACACGCGAAACGGCATACCTAGGCACAATACGCGGAATGGCTCAAATAAACACAACATGCGGAACGGCACACCTAAACACAACACGCAAAACGACACATCTGAACACATACAACACGCGGAACGCCACACCTTAACACAACACGCAGAACGGCACACATTAAACATACAACACGCGGAACGACAAACCTAAACACAACACGCAGAACGGCACAACTAGACACAACACGCGGAACGGCACATCTTAACACATACAACACGCGGTACGGCACACCTAAACACATACAGCACGCGGAACGGCACAACTGAACACATACAACACAAGGGTCTGCACACCTGAAGACAGACAATACGCGGAACGGCACACCTGAACACATACAACACGCGGAACGGCACGCCTGAACACATACACCACGCGGAACGGCACACTTGAACACATACAACACGCGGAACCGCACACTTGAACACATACAACACGCGGAACGGCAAACCTAAAGACAATACGCATAACGGCACACCTCAACATAACACGCAGAATGGCACACCTAAAAACAACACGCAAAACGGCACACTCTAACACATTACACGGAACGACACACCTAGGCACATACAACACGCGGAACGGTACAACAGAACACAACACGCGGAAAGGCCAAAAAAAACCAATTTTAAAGCGGAACGGACATATGAACACCCACAACCGCGGAAGGTACCCTTTTAAAAATACAACACGGCGGAAGGGGGACACCTTAACACAACCGCGGAAGGCACACCGAACACAACAACCGCGGAAACGGCACACCTGAAACCCTACAACTCGGAAAACGGCATACCCATGCACATGGCGGAAAAAGCACACTTAAAAAGACAGCGGAATAGAACAATAAACATAATACAGAACGGAACCGAAACATACAAAGTGGAATGGCCACCTAAACACAACCGCGGGAAAGGACACCCAAGCAATACAGCACGCGGAACAGCACACCTGAACATCAAAACGCGGAAAGGGACAAAAAACCCGGAAACACGTGAAAGGACACCTAAACACAAAAAACGTGGACTTAACCCCGAAAAACTACGTACACGGAAGGCACACCTGAAAAAACATAAACCTCGGGGCCGGCAACCCTGAACACAACAACACGCGAAAACAGCACATTAAAAAACACGCGGAATGGAAACCCAACACATACAACCAGAAACAGACCCTGAACACAATTTCGCGGGTACTTAAACCCAAAATTACACCTCGCGGCGGACACCTGGCAAAATTTAAACACCGGAACGGCACACCTGAACACATACAACCGTAGAACGGTACACCTGAACACAAACGCGAACGGAACCAAACACAAAATGCGGAACGGGGCCCCCTTAATCAACAGCGGGTGCGAACCTGAACACATACAACACGCGGGGCGGCCACCAAACACATACAACACGCAGAAGCCCCACCAAACCAGCACGAAAACGGAAGAAAAAAAACCCCCAAAACGCGGATGCACACCTGACACAACACGCGAAACGTCCAGTCCCAAAAACCTTACGCGGAACGGCAACCCAGGGGACATACAACAGCGGAATAATAAACTGAACGCAACACGCGGAACGTCACAAATAAACACACACAACACGCGGGAAAGGCACACCTTAAACAACTTGCGGAAAAGGCACCTTTTAAACAACTTCGGAACGGCACACCTTAACACAAAACCGGAATGCAAACCTGAACACATACAAACATGGGGAACGGCACACCGGAACACAACACGCGAAACGGCAACCTAGCCAATAGGGAACGGCCCAAAATAAAACATACAGCACGCGGAACGGCATTCTCAACACAACCCGGGACGGCAACCCCTTTAACACTAAACACACCTAAAAACAACACCGGTCAGCAACTAAAAAATATAAAAAATTTAAAAAAAAAATAAAAAAATACTAATAGTAATAATGTATGAATTTTTTAGCGCTGAATCTTTTTAAAGAAAAACAAATCAAAGCCTTTAAAAAACCCCGAATAATAGAAACGCCAAACGGTACAACCCGAACACCCCTTCAACAGTGGAATGGACATCTAAACACAAAACGCGAAGCAGTACACTTGAACACATACAACTCACGGAACGGCACATCTGAACCACTACAACACGCAGAAACGGGACCTGAACACATACAATTTACGCGGGACGGCAACTGAACACCATACAACACACGGAACAGCCACCAAAAGACATACAAACGCGGACAGCACACGTGAAAACACATTACAACACGCGGCCAGCACACCTAACAAAACACAACGAAACGGCTCACCCGATCACATTCGCGGATCGGCACACCTGGCATACAAAACGAGGAACAGTACAATCTGAACACAGCACGCGGAACTGCACACCTGAACACATACAACACGCGGAACGGCACAGCTGAACACATACAACACGCGGACTGGCACACCTAATGACAGCACGCGGAACGGTACACCTGAACACATACAAAAAGCGGAATGGCACACCTGAACACATACAATACGAGGAATGGCACACCTGAACACATACAACATGCGGAACGGCACATATAAACACAACATGTGAAACGGCACACTTGAACACATACAACACGCAAAACAGTACACCTGGAACACATACAAACTCGCGGAACGGCACATTTTAAACACAAAACCACGCCCGTACGGGAAACCTAAAACACATAAACCGCGCGGAACAGCATCACCAGCCAGAGCACATAAAAGCATGCGGGAACGGCACCAACCTAAACACATACAATTATGCAGGATAGACGCACACCTGACGCAGACAACACGCGGTACGGTACAACTGGAACACAATTACACACGCGGACGGCACACCTGAAAAAACATACAACTACGCGGAACGGCACATCATGAACCACATACAACACGCGGAACGGCACACTTGAACACATTCAAACAACGCAGGATCGGCCACTCCAGAACCATAACAAAACGCGGAACGCACACTCTGAAACACATTAAACACGCGGACTGGCCCACCCACTATAACACAACACAGCGCCTCAACACACCTGAGCACTTTTACAAATAAATCGCGGATCGGACACATGAGCACATACAACACGCGCACGGGCTCAACTGAACACATACAATTAGTGGGGACAGATCACTGAAGACTGACAATTACGAGGGAAACGGCACACTGAACACATACACACTTGGGAATCGGCACACCTGAACACATGCACCACGCGGGATTGCACACCTGAACACATACGACACGCGGAACGGCACACTTGAACACATACAACACGCGGAACGGCACACCTAAAGACAATACGCAGAACGGCACACCCAAACACAACACGCGGAACGGCACAGCTAAACACAACACGAAAAACGGCAAACCTGAACACAACACGCGGACCGGCACACCTAAAAACAACACGCAAAACGGCACAATCTAACACATTACGCGAAACGACACACCTAGGCACATACAACACGCAGAACGGTACAACAGAACACAACACGCGGAAAGGCACAAATAAACACATACAACACGCGGAAGGCACATCTGAACACATAGAACACGCGGAACGGCACACCTGAACATATACAACACGCGGAACGGTACATCTAAACACATAAAATACGCGGAACGGCACACCTGAACACAACACGCGAAAAACGGCACACCTTAAACAACACGCCGGAACGGCACACTCTGAACACATAACAACATGCGGAAAACGGCACATCTGAACACCCACTACAACACGCGGACGGCCAAACTCTGACATATACAACACGCGGAAAACGGCACACCTGAACACAACACGCGGAACGGCACACCTTAACACAAACACGGGAGCGGCACACTTTTAACACATTCAACACGCAGAATGGCACACCTATACAAATACAAACACGCTGAACCGCACACTTGAACACATACATCACCGGAACGGCACACCTGTACACATTACAACACGCAGAACGGCATTACCTATGCACAATAGGCGGAAATGCCACACTTAACACGACACGCGGAATTAAAGAAACACACTTAACATAATACGAAGACCGGCACACCTAAACAACATAAACACGGCGAATTGGCACACTGAACACAACGCGGAATGCACACCTAGCACATACAGCACGCGGAAACATACACCTGAACATTAACGAGTGAAGGCACAAATAAAACTCGGACACACCGCCGAACGGCACACCTAAACACAACACGTCCGGAACGGTTACCTGAACGCTACAGTACGCGGAATGGAACACCTGAACACATACAACACTCGGAACGGCACACCTGAACACATACAACACGCGGAACAGCACATCTAAACACAACACGCGGAACGGCCCACTTGAACACATACAACACGCAGAACAGCACACCTGAACACAATACGCGGTACGGTAAACCTAAACTCATACACCTCGCGGAACGGCACACCTGAGCACATACAACACGTGAGATCGGTACACTTTACGCAACTAAGGAGTAGCTCTGCAAGCCGAAACACATACCAACAGGCGGACAGTATATGCACACCCTGAACTCATACAACACTCGGACGGTATCCTGAACACATTACAACACGCGTAACGGCTACACCTAAATACAACACGCAGAAAGATCGATGATCTGAACACTTAACTGCGGACTAACACACTTAGACACACACGCGAAACGTTCAAAGTCTAACACATTAGCTGAACGGCACAAATTACACATACAACACGCAGAGAAGCACACCTTACACAAACGTTGAACTGCAACCTTGAAACACTTTCAATACGCGGAACGGGACACTAAACACAGCATGCGAATGGCACACCTTAACACAACAGCGGAACTGCAAACTTGAACAATACACATGCGGAACGGCACACCGGATACAAACATGACGGAACTGCAAACTCGAACACAAAGAACACGCGGGAAACGGCACACCTTAACACAACAGGCGGAAAGGAACTGCACACCTGGAACACAATGATGAACGTTAGAACGGCTACCCGAACACATAGACACGCGAACGCACATTCTGAACACATACAACAGGCGGAACGGCCACACCTTAACAACACACGCGAAACGGCACACCTAAAACAAGTACAAACGTGGGAACGGACACACTGTATCACATACAACACGCGGAACGCCACCAGACACATACAACCCACGCGGAACGCACTCCTTGAAGACATAAACACGCGGAAACAGCCTATACCTTGTCCACATTACTCGGACCAGGCACACTTAAACAGAACACGCGGAACAAGATTACCTAAAGACATCACGAAGAAGGCACTCACCTGAACACATACAAACCGCGCACTGGCACACTCTGAACCCAAGCCGCGAAACGGCACACTCTAACAACATTACGCGGAACGGCACAACAAAAAACACTACAACACGCGGTACGGCAAACATGAACACATACAAATCGCGGATCGGCACATTGAAACAAACACGCGGAAAAGGAGCACCAACAACCACGATTTACGGCACACGCTGAACACATATAATACGCGGGATGGGCACACCCTGAATACTTACAACACTTGGAACGGCACACTGAAAACATACACCACGCCGGGATTGCACACCAGAACACATTACATTCACGTGGAATGGCCACACTGAACACATACAATCGCGCGGAAACGGCACAACTGAACACAAACAAATACGCGGTGACGAACACCTGAAGACTGACAATTTACGCGGAACGGCACACCTGAACACATATTATACGGGTTGATGCACACCTCCGAACACAACAACATTGGAACGGCACACTGAACAAACATACACCACGAGGGATTGCACACCTGAATTCATACGACAGCGGAACGGCACACTTGAATACATACAACAGCGGAAACGCACACCTAAAGACAATTCGCAGAACGGCCAACACCTAAACACAAACCGCGGAACGGCACTGCACGACAACGGCACAACGGCACAACAACGAAAAACGGAAAAACCTGAACCACACAACACGCGGACCGGCACACCTAAATAACAAACCCAAAACCGCCCCAAAAAAAACAAAAAAAAAAAAACGGCACACTCTAACCATTACCGGTAACGACCACACCTAGGCACATACAACTCGCAGAAGGTACACAGATACACAACATGCGGAAAGGCACAAATAAACACATACAAAACACGCGCAAGAGCACATTTTTGACACATAGAACACGTGGAAACGGGCACACACTCGAAACACATACAAACACCGCGGAACAGGTACATCTAAACCTCCATACTACACGACTGACGGCACACCCTGAACACAACACGCGAAAACGGTCACTGTACACACACACGCGGGAACGGCACACACACCTGGAACACTACAACACGCGGAAGGCACACCTAAACAATTACAACCGCGGAACGGCAACACCTGAAACCACATACAACCACGCGGTACACGGGCACACCTGGAACACATACAACACGCGGAACGCATACTTATGCACAATAGGCGGAATGCACACTTAAACATGTCAGCGGAACGGAGCACATAAACACAACACGAAGAACGGCACATTTGAAATCATACAACACGCGGACTGGCACACCTGAACACAACACGCGGAATGGCACACCTAAGCACGTACAACACGTGGAACGACACACCTGAACACATACAACACGCGGAACGCACACCAGAACACATACAACACGCGGAACAGCACACCTGAACTCGTAAAACACGCGGAACAGCATACCTAGTCACATTACTCGGACCGGCACACTTAAACAGAACACGCGGAACAGATTACCTAAAGACAACACGAAGAACGGCTCACCTGAACACATACAACACGCGCACTGGCACACCTGAACCAGCACGCGAAACGGCCACACTCTAAACATTACGCGGAAGGCACACAAAAACACATACAACACGCGGAACGCACACCTGGAACCTCATACAAATCGCGGGAACGGCCAACATCTTAAACACAAACGGGAACGGGCACCAAACCAACACGAAGTACGGCACATTATGACCACATACAACACGGCCGGGACGGGCACACCTGAAACAATACCATTCACGTGGAAAAGGCACACATCTGAACACATTCAATCTCGCTGAACGGCACATTTGACGACATACAACACGCGGAACGGCACACCTTAACAAATACAACACGCGAAACGGCAGACCTAAACACATACAACACGCGGAACGGCACACCTGAACATATACAACACACGGAACAGCATACCTAGGCACAATACGCGGACCGGCACACTTAAACACAACACGCGAAACGGCACACTTAAACATAACACGCGGAACAGAACACCTAAACATAACACGAAGAACGGCAAACCTGAAGACATACAACACGCGGGCTGGCATACCTAAACACAACACGCGGAACGGAGCACCTAAACACAACACGATGAACGGCACACCTGAACACATACATCACGTGGAAAGGCACACCTGACCACATACAACACGCGGAACGGCAACCTGAACACATACAATCTCGCGGAACGGCACAATCTGAATCATACAATAGCGGGGACGGGCACAACTGAAATACATACAACACTTGGAACGGGCACACCTGAACCACATACACCACGTCGGGATTGCACACCTGAACACATTACGACACGCGAACGGACACTTGTAATACATAAACACGCGGAACCGCCACACCTAAGACAATACGCAGGAACGGCACCACCTAAAACACAACACCGGAAACGGAACAGCTAAATACAACACGAAAAAAAACGGGCAAAATAAAACCTGAACACAACAAACACGCGGACAGGCACACCTAAAAAAACAACACGCAAAACGGCTTCACTCTACACATAAACGCAGACACACCTAGGGCACATACAACACGCAGAACTGTACAATGAACTCAACACGCGGTACAAGGCACAAAGAAACAATACAACACGCGGAAGGCACATCTGTAACACCATAGAACACGTGGAACGGCACACCTGAACACATACTACACGCGAACGGTACATCTTATACACATACAACACGCGGATCGGGCAATCCTGAACACAACACGCTGAAACGGACACACTGAACACAACACGCGGAACGGCACACCACACCTGAACATATACAACACGCGGAACGGCACACCTTAACACAACACGCGGAACGGCACACCTGAACACATACAACACGCGGAACGGCACACCTGAACACATACAACACGCGGAACGGCATATCTATGCACAATAGGCGGAACTGCACACTTAAACATGACACGCGGAACGGAGCACATAAACACAACACGAAGAACGGCACATTTGAAATCATACAACACGCGGACTGGCACACCTGAACACAACACGCGGAATGGCACACCTAAGCACATACAACACGCGGAACAGCACACCTGAACACTAAACACGTGGAAAGGCACAAATAAACACGGACAACACACCGAACGGCACACCTAAACACAACACGCGGAACGGTTACCACCTGACACATACAACAATCGTACGGCACACCTGAAACACATACAAAAACCGGCGGAAAACAGCACAACTAAACACAACACGCGGATACGGCCCACTTGTACACATACAACACGCCGGACAGCACAAATGAATACAAATACGCGTACGGTAAACCTTACATATACACCTCGCGGAACGGCAACCTGGAGCACATACAACAAGCGGAACGCCACACTTAACCATACAACACGCGGACGTTACACCTTAACACATACAAAACACGCGGAACGGCACACCTGAACACATACAACACTCGGAACGGTACATCTGAACATATACAACACGCGTAACGGCACACCTAAACACAACACGCAGAATGGCACACCTAAACACAACACGAAGAACGGCAGAACTGAACACCAAACACGCGGACTAGCACACCTAGACACAACACGCGAAACGTCACAAATAAACACATACAACACGCGGAACGGACACCTAACCATACAACACGCCGGAACGGCACACCGATAACACAAACGGGGGGCCCCCCCAAGGGGGGGGAATGGCACACTAAACCACAACAAGAAGACGGAGAATGAACACCCAACACGCGGACGTAGCACACCTAGACACAAACAGCGAAACGTAACAGTCTAACCAATTACGCGGATACGGCACACCTAGGCACATACAACACGTTGAATTAATACATTCTGACACAACACGCGGAACGGCACAATAAACACATACAACAAGCGGAAGCACACCTAACACATTCAACTCGCGGAACGGCACAACATTAACACGCATGCGGAAACGGCACACCTTAACACAAAACGCGGAACTGCAAACCTGAACACATACAACATGCGGAACGGCACACCGGAAAACAACATGCGGAACTGCACACTCGATCAGAAAGAACACACGGAACGGCACACCTTAACACAACACTCGGAACTGTATCCCTGCACACATATAACACGCGGAACGCACATCTGAACACATACAACACGCGGAACTGCATACCTTAACACAACACGCGGAACTGCACACATGAACACATACAACACGCGAAACGGCACACCTAAACACGTACGACACGTGGAACGACACACCTGAACACATTTAACACGCGAAACGCACACCGAAACACATACAACTACCGAAACACGCATACTAGGCACATTACGGCGGTCGGGCACACACTTAAACAGAAACACGCGGAACAGATTACCTAAAGACAACACGAAGAACGGCACACCTGAACACATACAAATGCGGTACGGCAAACCTGAACACATACAACATGCGGAACGGCACCACCTGAACACATACAACACGCGGAACGGCACACCTGAACACATTCACGCGGAACGCACAATTTCCTGAACACATACGAAACGCGGATCGGCACACCTGAACTCATGCGATACGCGGTAACGGCCACACCGGGGGGAACAAATTACAACATGCAGTACGGCACACTTAAAACATTACAACACGCGGAAAGTCACACCTGAACACATTGACAAACACGGGGATGAGCCCCACCTGTACTATAAAACACGCGAATCTGCACACCTGAACCAACATACAACACGCGGAACGGGCCTTACCTCGGCACATACCCAGCCGGCACACGTAAACACAACTTGCGGTCGGTAGACTTAAACACCAACACGCGGAACAAAACACTAAAATTAACCACAAAGAACGACCACACGCTGAAACACACACAACACTCGGACTGGCCTCATTCTGAAACAACACGCGAAATGGCAACCGAGCACATACAACACACAGGATAGAACACTTGTACACTAACACGCGGAACGGCACACCTAAAAAACAACTAACAGAACGGTTACATTTGAACACATAAAACCACGCGATCGGCACACTGAACACATACAACTCGCGAAAGGGCACACTGAACATTATTACAACGCGGACTGCTACCTGAACACATACAACTGTGGGAACGGCACATCTAAACACAACACGCCGTGAACGGCACCCTGAAAACACATACAACACGCGGAAACGGCACACTCTGACACATACAACACAGGACGGGCACACCTGAACACAAAACGCCGGATGGCTCACCTAGGCACTTACAACACGGGAAACAGCACACCTGAACACAACACGCGGAACGGCACAAAACACACTACAACACGCACAACGGCACACCTAAACACAACACACGGAACGGTACACCTGATCACATACAACACGCTGAACGCACAACCGAAAACTTACAACAGCGGAATGGCACATCAAAAACCACAAACACGCGGAACGGAATCACATGAACACTTTCAACACGCGGAGGTGCACTACTGAGAACAAAACGGGTAAGGGCACAACCTGAAAACACATACAAACGCAGAACAACAACACCAGACACAACACGCGGAACCCCGGCACACCTAAAAACAACACACGGAACGGTACACTTGAACACATACAACACGCGGAACAGCACACCTAAACACAAGACGCGGTACGGAACACCTGAACACATACAACTCTCGAAACGGAACACCTGAACACATACAACACGCAGAAGGGCACATCTGTACACATACAACACGCGGAACGGCACACCTGAACACATACAACACGCGACACGGCACACCTGAACACATACAACACGCGACACGGCACACCTGAACACATACAACACGTGGAACGGCATACATGAACACAAACCATACGCGGAACGGCACACCTGATCACATACAACTCTCGAAATGGAACACCTGAACACATACAACACGCGGGAAGGGCAGACCTGAAACTATACAACACTCGGCCTCGGCACACGCTCACCCTAGGCACATACACATTGCGGAAAGACCCACCTTGAACAAAACACGCGGAACTGGCACCAAAAAACCACACCACAACACGCATAAAGGCACACCTAACACATACAACGCGCGGACGGCCACACCTGATCAATACAACACGCGGACTGTGCACAACTGAACAAACATGCGGAAAACGGCACACCCGAACACAACACGCGGAAAACGGCACAAAAAGACACAAAACAACACGCGGAACGCACACTAAACACATACGCGCGAACGGTACACTGAACACATACAAACACGGCGTGATCGGCACACCTAAACAACATACGCGGGTAAACAGGTCTTTTCCTTTTTGTTTCAGTCCTTGTTTTTTTTTTATTCATTGCTTAATTTATGTTTTACTATATTCTTACTACTTTTTTTTCATTGCTTTTTTTTTTTCTTCACCTGAACACATACAACATGTGGAACGGCACACCTGAACACATACAACACGCGGAACAGCACACCTGAACACATACAACACGCGGAACAGCACACCTGAACACATTCAACACGCGGAACGGCACACCTAAACACATACAACACGCGGAACGGCACACCTATACATACAACACGTGGAACGGCAGACCTGAACACATACCACACGCGGAACGGCACACCTGAACACATACGAAGAACTTGAAGGTTAAAAATAAGTTCTGAACTGTATTCCGCCATCAGACGTGTAAAGATCTGCTAGCTGGTGAGAAGAAACAGATGATTTTTACTTCTGAACTTGAGAGTTAAACTTATGAACCTGAGAGATGGAAGACTCATTTCATTTCATGTTGTTTACAGCCCCGCCACCACCATGCCAGGCCTGTCCCCTGATCAATTCAGTTTTTAGCAACTCCAATATTTATCTCCTCAAGGCAAACATCAGCACCAGCTGATGCCTTCAAACATCTAACAGCCTCAATCTGAAAAAAGGGGAAAAACTCCAGTGATACAGAAGTGATGAAGTACCACCTTCCCCCTGATGACTGTGGGTGTACAATCACCCTGGCTGTCATTCTAATTAGTGTCCATCACTTTGGATCTAGTCAAGCTTTTCACCTTGACATTTTCAAGGGCTGTCAACTTTTTCATTTCACACCGCATAGTTTCAAACAAAAACGGTATTAAACTTTGAAATATATAGGCAAACAATAATTGAAACAATTTAAATTGAAATATGCTTATTTGCTGAGTGTTTAATTTTTATTCTTTTCTTTGTTATTTTTTTTTTTTTTCCACGTTAATGGAATATGCAACTCATGTGCTATTTTTTTCATCCTGTTCCCCATGTTTATGCAATTTTGTACATTTTTGTATCCGTTCCCCACTAACACACAACAATGGCGTACTCTTCCCAAAGCGGAAACAGGTTTTAAAGTGTTGCGCAAGATGTTCTGTGTGTTAGTCACGAACCTTGGTTTATAGTCTTCATCTTGAGGGGGACTGTTTTGCTGTTGTGCAGGAGGTGTAGACACCCGTACTTTGACAGAGGGGAATCTCTTTCTACTGACTGTGGTCGTGATTAGACTGAACCCAATACATTCATTGACTAGACAGAAAAACCCTATCCACTGACTGTGGGTGATTTAGTCACCTTTACATCCTAGACTAAAAGAACCTATCCATGACTGTGGGTGATTTGTCACCCTTACATTCTAGACTAAGAACCCTATCCACTAACTGGGTGGTGATTTAGTCACCCTTAATTCATAGTCTAAGATCCTTATCCTCTGTGTGGCGATGTTTGTCACCCTTCATTCATAGAATAAAGCATACTATCACTGGGGACTGGGGGTGATTTAGTCACCATACATTACATAAACCGAAAAACCCTATCTATGATGTGGGTGATTTAGTCTCCATTACATTCATAGACTGAAAATCCCTATCCACTGACTGAGGGTGATTTATCACCAATGACATTCATAGACTGAAAACCCTCATTCACTGACTGTGGGTGATTTAGACTGAACCCTTACTTTCATAGACTGAAAAACCCTATCTCTGACTGTGGGTGATTTAGTCACCCTACATTATAAGACTAAGAACCTATCCACTGATGTGGGGTGATTTAGTCACCCTTACATTCATAAACCGAAAATCCCTATTCTACTGGACTGTGGCGTGATTTAGTCTCCCTTACATTCTAGACTGAAATCCCTAATCCACATGACTGGTTTCCTATACGCGTGATTTAGTCACCTTTCATTCCTAGACTGAAAAACCCTGTCACTGACGTGTGGGTGGTTTAGTCATCCCTTCCCTTTAATTTTACAAGCATGTTGCTGTTTTTTTTTTGGTACCCATGCCAACAAACATGGAACGTTGTAGCAGTCTCAGACATATTTATGGTTTTGAGATTTTGTCCATCCATTCCAGTCGCACAACTGTCCTAATCTTTTGAAAGGTTGGAACGGTTTTAACGATTTGTGCGAAGATGTTCTGCGTGTGTTCGTACACGGGCCTTCGTTTATAGTATCATCTGGAGAAATCTTTGTGTGTGTGGATGTAGTGTGTGTGTGTGTGTGTGTGTGTGTGTGTGTGTGTGGGTGTGTGTGTGTGTGTGTGTGCGATGTGTGTGTGCTGTGTCGTGTTTGTGTGTGTGTGCGGCGCGCGCGCGCGGCGCGCGCGCGTGTGTGTGTGTGTGTTGTGTGTGTGTGTGTGTGTTGTTCTTTTTCCTGTATTTGGAGGAGAATGGAATAAGCACTCATGTTCGGTTTTTAAGGACATCCTGTCACTGTTTGCGTGGCGTGTTTGTGTGTGTTGTGCGTGTTTGGTGTGTGTGTGTGTCTGTTTGTGTGTGTGTGTGTGAAGGCAACTACACACACCACCACACTCCCTCTGTCTCTCTGTATATCGTTTGTCTGTCTCTCCCTGTCACACTCTCTCTCTCTCACTCACAAACACTCACATACTTATACACTTTCATGCACCTGTGTATGTGTGTGTGTGTGTGTGTGTGTAGTGGTGTGTGTGTGTTTGGTAGTGATGTGTGTATGTGTGTGTGTGTTTGCGCTGCGGCCGTGTGTTGTCGGTTTGAGAGAAGAAGAGAATCATTGAGGGGGAAAATTGTTTGTTTTTTTTGCTGCATCATCTTCTGTGACTTCCCCTGCCCTGCTTGTTCCAACGCCGCTCATTCCAATTTCTCCCGACACAGCCATACCCAGATTTATTATGTCTCATCCTCAGAGTGTAGGGGTCCAAGGGAGGGCCCATACCTTTCAGGGCAGCAGGGGGGGCCACCAGCCAGAGGGGCCCTGCAACTGCTGCTGGGGGTCTCTTTGGTGGTGTTCGGTGGTGCCTGTTCTGAGCTTAACATACGTAGGACCCCACCTATAAGCCCTCTACTAAAAAAACGTAAATTAGCTTCGTCGCGGAGCCAGACAGGAGTGAGTTGACCACCCCAGGTTAGCAACACCACAACGTCCATAAGCAAACTGTCCCCTCTGACCCCCAACCCCAGAGGCTTTGATACCATACTCAACCACTGGCATAGAAGTGTATTTTCTTTTGACGGCAAACCAAATCTGAATGGTAAACCATTGAGACCAGAGCAACTTGGGACCACTGAATCAGAGGGCATTTTTTTTTTTTTGCATGATGATCAATGACAGTTCCTTTACCTATGAAGACGATATTTCCACACAACTTTTTTATGGACATATATTTCTGATATATGATACATTGACGTAATGTGCTGCTGTGGTAGTGCATTAATGCTTTGATATATTGACAGGGTGACTCTACGGCTTACTCTCATATATATCCGGCCCAAGAATACAGGACACATGCAGTTGTTGCTTGTCAGGTAATTTGAGCAAACACTCTCAAACTCGCATCCGTTAAGTGGAATGAGGCTCGAACGGTGTGGTTCCAGTCTTCCCACTGAGGCCCACAGCCACTCACTCTGGGTTAGGAGTCCGGCGGTGTCCAAAACATCCCTATGGACTCTTAAGGGAATCGAAACTCGCGACCTTCCCGTACCCGTAACCCCACAGGCGTAACCACTGACGCACATGGCAGCTGGAAGAGGGGGGTAACCCTTTTTTGTAATCAAACCATTTCAGATGAAACTTTCTAAAAAAGCTGATTGTGTGATTTGCATGTTGGTTCTTGTAGTGTTTGTGTGTTTGTGTGGTCGTGTTGTGTGTGTGTTTTTTGTTGTGTGTGTGTGTTTTGTGTGGGTTGTGTGAGTATGTGTGTGGATATTTATTAGGGCTTCTGTGTGTGTTGTGTGTGTTGTTGTGTGTGTGTAGTGTGTGTTTTGTGTTGTGTTGTCGTGTGTATGTGTGTGTGAATTATTTTGTTTTTTTTAAAATTTTTTGGCTGTGTGTTGTGTGTGTGTGGTGTGTAGTGTGTGTGTGTGTGTGTGTGGTGTGTGTGTTGGTGTTGTGTGTTCCTTTGTCAGTAGAATAAAATGTACCAATTACGGATAATAAAAATAAGCAAACAATATCTGTTTTTGTCAGAAATTCCTGCATTCCATTTTACCTATGTGTAGAAAAACCCATTTGGGATTTTATCATCCTTGTTACTGTTGTCATGTCTTTATTGTTATTGTTTTTTTATTATCATTATCGTTGTCGTTATTTCCATTATCATCATAATCATCGTCCAATTTCAATTGTGATTATTAATAATATTACTGGTTTTTGAAAAGTTTGATCTGTTGTACATTTCTTCTTCGTTTTCTTCTTCTTCTTCTTCTTCTTTTTCTTATTCTTCTTCTCCTCTTCTTGCATTCTTCCAATTCTTCTTCTTCTTCTTCTTCTTCTTCTTCTTCTTCTTCTGCAAGCTTTCAAAAACAGGGTTTTCACAATACATAGAGACTGCCCATTGTGTAATGGTTAACTGGAAAATCACCAATAATACTACAAACTGGAAAAATCACCTATAATTATGATTGGCTCAGCTTATACTTTGTAAGTTAGGGAAATCATCTACCTGTATTATAAACAGACTACTTATTTGCACTCCTTAGAGAAAATCACTACAATTCACACAGACTGTTCAATTTTGTATTGCTTAGCGGGAAAAGCAGAAAACAAATCCTTGTAAGCTGGATTAGGGAATTAGCTACATTGGTTGGTGTATTTTGAAAACAGTTGTACATGCTGATGTCTCAGTCAGTGTGTTCGTAAGGCTCTGGCAGGTTATATGTTCTGGTTGCGGATAAGAGAGACAGGGTTGCATATTCAGGGTGACCAACAGGGTGTTTATGCTAGGGATATTGGCCAACCAACTGAATGAGGGAGAGGGCTGTAATTTCACAAAAGGGCAGTGTTCTCACGGCATCTGAAATGGGCTGTACAAATATCATCGGTGGATGAAAAGAAAGATGGACAGGCATTTATATGCTATTTTTATTCTGATATACGTAAAATCCGCTTTTGCTGATTCTCAAAATTGTTTATGTCAACAATATGTTGACTTCATGAAAGTATCTCTTGCTATGGCTTTGCAAATGAATTGTTAACCAGTCTGTCAAAGCGAAGAAAGTTTTATTTTTGCCTGAAATTACTCACTTTTCTCTTCCCGCTGCACCACCCCCTTACCCCTGTTTTGTTATTTCCCTTTTCTTTTTCTTGACAGCATGGATGGTTGCTCCCAAAAAATTGATGTTTTTCAAGAGATGTGCACTCTCTTAGTTGCACGCTGTGTTGATGTCACATTACAACTGAGAATGGGTCATATACCACTCTTGGAATGTGATGTCACCATTAACACTGTGAATGGTGATAAATACAACTCTTGGAATGCTGATGTCACATAACACTGTGAATGGTCATATACCACTCTTGGAATGCTGATGTCACATAACACTGTGAATGGTGATATACCACTCTTGGAAGGCTGATGTCACATTACACCGTGAATGGTTATATACCACTCTTGGAATGTTGAATGCATTAGAGAAAGGAAAGAGCACTTATTATTTTATTTTTATTAAAGAGGTTGCTTAACTTCCTATTAACTTACCATGAAGATCAAGCTCAACTTTTGTGAATTTGTTTGCTGTATTTGATATTCTTGACTTTAATGAATTTGTTTCCCTTAGTATTTTGTTCTTGACTTTTGTAAGTTTACTGTGGGAATCAACTTTTTTTGGCTTTAGTGAGTTTATCTATCTATCTTCATACCTATTCTTAGTTTCAGGGAAGAAAGTAATCTCTCTCTATCTTTCTATCTATCTATCTATCCTATCTATCTATATATATTGAATTTTCCCCTTTGTTAAGGTTAAAGTAAGGCTTTTTATGAATATACCAACATTATCAACTTGGAGGGCAAAGTGCAACTTTGATAAAGCTACCTGAATCACTTTTCTTCAAAACAAGGTGCAACTTTAGTAAATTCATGTTATCTAATTGTATTCAGAGTAAAAAAATGACATTGACAAAGTTTCTTCATTTACTCTTTTTTAGGGAAAAACGCTTGCATATATGTGCAATGAGAGAACACAAGTTTGATAGATTTACAAACTTTTTATTATTTTTTTAAATCTTAGTATTAAGCTGGACGTATTATATTTACCATAATTTATCATCAACCTTTTTTAGGATGATACTGGCTTTAAAAATCAATCTGATTTATGTTTCTCGAGGGTAATGACAACTTATTGAATATGCCTACTTTGTCAAAGTTTTACACACATAGAGCAAGACTTTGATCAGTTTACTTATGTTATTAAGGCTGTTTGAGGGTAAAGCTGTATGTTTAAAACTCTCACAATTTTACTCTAGTGTTGCATGTCCTTGTTTGGTAAATGTTGTACTTTTTTCAAACTCTTTACAGATTGAAGATTATATTTGATCATCTGATCAGAATTTTTTGAAAGGTATTTTGAGGTTTTTTATATATATATTAAAATAAAATAAATACTAATAGTAATAATGTATAGAATTTATATAGCGCTGAATCTTGTAAAGCAAACAAATCAAAGCCCTTAAACCACCTGAATACATAGAAAACGCCAAACGGTACACCTGAACACATACAACACGTGGAATGGCACATCTAAACACAACACGCGAAGCAGTACACTTGAACACATACAACTCACGGAACGGCACATCTGAACACATACAACACGCAGAACGGGACACCTGAACACATACAATACGCGGGACGGCACACACCTGAACACATACAACACACGGAACAGCACACCAAAGACATACAACACGCGGAACAGCACACGTGAACACATACAACACGCGGACCAGCACACCTAACAAAACACACGAAACGGCACACTCTAACACATTACGCGGAACGGCACACCTAGGCACACATACAAAACGCGGAACAGTACAACTGAACACAGCACGCGGAACTGCACACCTGAACACATACAACACGCGGAACGGCACAGCTGAACACATACAACACGCGGACTGGCACACCTAATGACAGCACGCGGAACGGTACACCTGAACACATACAAAAAGCGGAATGGCACACCTGAACACATACAATACGAGGAATGGCACACCTGAACACATACAACATGCGGAACGGCACATATAAACACAACATGTGAAACGGCACACTTGAACACATACAACACGCAAAACAGTACACCTGAACACATACAACTCGCGGAACGGCACATTTAAACACAACACGCCGTACGGGAAACCTAAAACACATAAACCGCGCGGAACAGCATCACCAGCCAGAGCACATAAAAGCATGCGGGAACGGCACCAACCTAAACACATACAATTATGCAGGATAGACGCACACCTGACGCAGACAACACGCGGTACGGTACAACTGGAACACAATTACACACGCGGACGGCACACCTGAAAAAACATACAACTACGCGGAACGGCACATCATGAACCACATACAACACGCGGAACGGCACACTTGAACACATTCAAACAACGCAGGATCGGCCACTCCAGAACCATAACAAAACGCGGAACGCACACTCTGAAACACATTAAACACGCGGACTGGCCCACCCACTATAACACAACACAGCGCCTCAACACACCTGAGCACTTTTACAAATAAATCGCGGATCGGACACATGAGCACATACAACACGCGCACGGGCTCAACTGAACACATACAATACGTGGGACAGATCACCTGCAGACAGACAATACGTGGAACGGCACACCTGAACACATACAACACTTGGAACGGCACACCTGAACACATGCACCACGCGGGATTGCACACCTGAACACATACGACACGCGGAACGGCACACTTGAACACATACAACACGCGGAACGGCACACCTAAAGACAATACGCAGAACGGCACACCTAAACACAACACGCGGAACGGCACAGCTAAACACAACACGAAAAACGGCAAACCTGAACACACAACACGCGGACCGGCACACCTAAAAACAACACGCAAAACGGCACACTCTAACACATTACGCGGAACGACACACCTAGGCACATACAACACGCAGAACGGTACAACAGAACACAACACGCGGAAAGGCACAAATAAACACATACAACACGCGGAAAGGCACATCTGAACACATAGAACACGCGGAACGGCACACCTGAACATATACAACACGCGGAACGGTACATCTAAACACATAAAATACGCGGAACGGCACACCTGAACACAACACGCGAAAAACGGCACACCTTAAACAACACGCCGGAACGGCACACTCTGAACACATAACAACATGCGGAAAACGGCACATCTGAACACCCACTACAACACGCGGACGGCCAAACTCTGACATATACAACACGCGGAAAACGGCACACCTGAACACAACACGCGGAACGGCACACCTTAACACAAACACGGGAGCGGCACACTTTTAACACATTCAACACGCAGAATGGCACACCTATACAAATACAAACACGCTGAACCGCACACTTGAACACATACATCACCGGAACGGCACACCTGTACACATTACAACACGCAGAACGGCATTACCTATGCACAATAGGCGGAAATGCCACACTTAACACGACACGCGGAATTAAAGAAACACACTTAACATAATACGAAGACCGGCACACCTAAACAACATAAACACGGCGAATTGGCACACTGAACACAACGCGGAATGCACACCTAGCACATACAGCACGCGGAAACATACACCTGAACATTAACGAGTGAAGGCACAAATAAAACTCGGACACACCGCCGAACGGCACACCTAAACACAACACGTGGAACGGTATACCTGAACGCATACAGTACGCGGAATGGAACACCTGAACACATACAACACTCGGAACGGCACACCTGAACACATACAACACGCGGAACAGCACATCTAAACACAACACGCGGAACGGCCCACTTGAACACATACAACACGCAGAACAGCACACCTGAACACAATACGCGGTACGGTAAACCTAAACTCATACCACCTCGCGGAACGGGCACATCTGAGCACTGACAACACGTGAGATCGGTACACTTTACGCAACTAAGGAGTAGCTCTGCAAGCCGAAACACATACCAACAGGCGGACAGTATATGCACACCCTGAACTCATACAACACTCGGACGGTATCCTGAACACATTACAACACGCGTAACGGCTACACCTAAATACAACACGCAGAAAGATCGATGATCTGAACACTTAACTGCGGACTAACACACTTAGACACACACGCGAAACGTTCAAAGTCTAACACATTAGCTGAACGGCACAAATTACACATACAACACGCAGAGAAGCACACCTTACACAAACGTTGAACTGCAACCTTGAAACACTTTCAATACGCGGAACGGGACACTAAACACAGCATGCGAATGGCACACCTTAACACAACAGCGGAACTGCAAACTTGAACAATACACATGCGGAACGGCACACCGGATACAAACATGACGGAACTGCAAACTCGAACACAAAGAACACGCGGGAAACGGCACACCTTAACACAACAGGCGGAAAGGAACTGCACACCTGGAACACAATGATGAACGTTAGAACGGCTACCCGAACACATAGACACGCGAACGCACATTCTGAACACATACAACAGGCGGAACGGCCACACCTTAACAACACACGCGAAACGGCACACCTAAAACAAGTACAAACGTGGGAACGGACACACTGTATCACATACAACACGCGGAACGCCACCAGACACATACAACCCACGCGGAACGCACTCCTTGAAGACATAAACACGCGGAAACAGCCTATACCTTGTCCACATTACTCGGACCGGCACACTTAAACAGAACACGCGGAACAGATTACCTAAAGACAACACGAAGAAGGACTCACCTGAACACATACAACACGCGCACTGGCACACCTGAACCCAGCACGCGAAACGGCACACTCTAACACATTACGCGGAACGGCACAACAAAAACACATACAACACGCGGAACGGCACACCTGAACACATACAAACTCGCGGAACGGCACATTGAAACAAACACGCGGAAAAGGAGCACCAACAACCACGATTTACGGCACACGCTGAACACATATAATACGCGGGATGGGCACACCCTGAATACTTACAACACTTGGAACGGCACACTGAAAACATACACCACGCCGGGATTGCACACCAGAACACATTACATTCACGTGGAATGGCCACACTGAACACATACAATCGCGCGGAAACGGCACAACTGAACACAAACAAATACGCGGTGACGAACACCTGAAGACTGACAATTTACGCGGAACGGCACACCTGAACACATATTATACGGGTTGATGCACACCTCCGAACACAACAACATTGGAACGGCACACTGAACAAACATACACCACGAGGGATTGCACACCTGAATTCATACGACAGCGGAACGGCACACTTGAATACATACAACAGCGGAAACGCACACCTAAAGACAATTCGCAGAACGGCCAACACCTAAACACAAACCGCGGAACGGCACTGCACGACAACGGCACAACGGCACAACAACGAAAAACGGAAAAACCTGAACCACACAACACGCGGACCGGCACACCTAAATAACAAACCCAAAACCGCCCCAAAAAAAACAAAAAAAAAAAAACGGCACACTCTAACCATTACCGGTAACGACCACACCTAGGCACATACAACTCGCAGAAGGTACACAGATACACAACATGCGGAAAGGCACAAATAAACACATACAAAACACGCGCAAGAGCACATTTTTGACACATAGAACACGTGGAAACGGGCACACACTCGAAACACATACAAACACCGCGGAACAGGTACATCTAAACCTCCATACTACACGACTGACGGCACACCCTGAACACAACACGCGAAAACGGTCACTGTACACACACACGCGGGAACGGCACACACACCTGGAACACTACAACACGCGGAAGGCACACCTAAACAATTACAACCGCGGAACGGCAACACCTGAAACCACATACAACCACGCGGTACACGGGCACACCTGGAACACATACAACACGCGGAACGCATACTTATGCACAATAGGCGGAATGCACACTTAAACATGTCAGCGGAACGGAGCACGAAAACACAACCGAAGACGGCACATTTGAAATCTTACAACACGCGGACTGGCACCACCTGAACACAAACACGCGGAATGGCACACCTAGCACGTACAACACGTGGAACGACACCCTGAACACATTACAACACGCGGACGCACACCAGAACACATACAACACGCGGAACAGCACACCTGAACACATAAAACACGCGGAACAGCATACCTAGTCACATTACTCGGACCGGCACACTTAAACAGAACACGCGGAACAGATTACCTAAAGACAACACGAAGAACGGCTCACCTGAACACATACAACACGCGCACTGGCACACCTGAACCCAGCACGCGAAACGGCACACTCTAACACATTACGCGGAACGGCACAACAAAAACACATACAACACGCGGAACGCACACCTGGAACCTCATACAAATCGCGGGAACGGCCAACATCTTAAACACAAACGGGAACGGGCACCAAACCAACACGAAGTACGGCACATTATGACCACATACAACACGGCCGGGACGGGCACACCTGAAACAATACCATTCACGTGGAAAAGGCACACATCTGAACACATTCAATCTCGCTGGAACGGCACATTTGACGACATAAACAGCGGAACGGCACACCTTACAAATACAACACGCGAAACGGCAGACCTAACACTTACAACACGCGGAACGGCACACACTGAACAGATACAACACACGGAAAACAGCATACCTAGGCACACTACGCGGACGGCACACTTAAAAACACAACACGCGAAAACCGGCACACTTAAAAACATAACACGCGAACAGAACACCTAAACATACACGAAGGAACGGCAAACCTGAAGTCATACAACACGCGGGCTGGCATACCTAAACACAACACGCGAAACGGAGCACCTAAACACAACACGATGAACGGCACACCTGAACACATACATCACGTGGAAAGGCACACCTGACCACATACAACACGCGGAACGGCATCCTGATCACATACAAATCTCGCGGAACGGCACAATCTGAATCATACAATAGCGGGGACGGGCACAACTGAAATACATACAACACTTGGAACGGGCACACCTGAACCACATACACCACGTCGGGATTGCACACCTGAACACATTACGACACGCGAACGGACACTTGTAATACATAAACACGCGGAACCGCCACACCTAAGACAATACGCAGGAACGGCACCACCTAAAACACAACACCGGAAACGGAACAGCTAAATACAACACGAAAAAAAACGGGCAAAATAAAACCTGAACACAACAAACACGCGGACAGGCACACCTAAAAAAACAACACGCAAAACGGCTTCACTCTACACATAAACGCAGACACACCTAGGGCACATACAACACGCAGAACTGTACAATGAACTCAACACGCGGTACAAGGCACAAAGAAACAATACAACACGCGGAAGGCACATCTGTAACACCATAGAACACGTGGAACGGCACACCTGAACACATACAACACGCGGAACGGTACATCTAAACACATACAACACGCGGAACGGCACACCTGAACACAACACGCGAAACGGCACACCTGAACACAACACGCGGAACGGCACACACACCTGAACACATACAACACGCGGAACGGCACACCTAAACAATTACAACACGCGGAACGGCACACCTGAACACATACAACACGCGGAACGGCACACCTGAACACATACAACACGCGGAACGGCATATCTATGCACAATAGGCGGAACTGCACACTTAAACATGACACGCGGAACGGAGCACATAAACACAACACGAAGAACGGCACATTTGAAATCATACAACACGCGGACTGGCACACCTGAACACAGCACGTGGAATGGCACACCTAAGCACATACAACACGCGGAACAGCACACCTGAACACTAAACACGTGGAAAGGCACAAATAAACACGGACAACACACCGAACGGCACACCTAAACACAACACGCGGAACGGTTACCACCTGACACATACAACAATCGTACGGCACACCTGAAACACATACAAAAACCGGCGGAAAACAGCACAACTAAACACAACACGCGGATACGGCCCACTTGTACACATACAACACGCCGGACAGCACAAATGAATACAATACGCGGTACGGTAAACCTATACATATACACCTCGCGGAACGGCACACCTGAGCACATACAACACGCGGAACGCCACACCTTAACACATACAACACGCGGAACGTTACACCTTAACACATACAACACGCGGAACGGCACACCTGAACACATACAACACTCGGAACGGTACATCTGAACATATACAACACGCGTAACGGCACACCTAAACACAACACGCAGAATGGCACACCTAAACACAACACGAAGAACGGCAGAACTGAACACCAAACACGCGGACTAGCACACCTAGACACAACACGCGAAACGTCACAAATAAACACATACAACACGCGGAACGGCACACCTAACCATACAACACGCCGGAACGGCACACCGATAACACAAACGGGGGGCCCCCCCAAGGGGGGGGAATGGCACACTAAACCACAACAAGAAGACGGAGAATGAACACCCAACACGCGGACGTAGCACACCTAGACACAAACAGCGAAACGTAACAGTCTAACCAATTACGCGGATACGGCACACCTAGGCACATACAACACGTTGAATTAATACATTCTGACACAACACGCGGAACGGCACAATAAACACATACAACAAGCGGAAGCACACCTAACACATTCAACTCGCGGAACGGCACAACATTAACACGCATGCGGAAACGGCACACCTTAATCACAAAACGCGGACTCAAACCTGAACACATACAATATGCGGAAACGGCAACCGGAAAACAACTATGCGAAACTGCACAATCGAACAGAAAGAAACACACGGAACGGCACACGTTAACACAACACTCGGAACTGTATCCCTGCACACATATAACACGCGGAACGCACATCTGAACACATACAACACGCGGAACTGCATACCTTAACACAACACGCGGAACTGCACACATGAACACATACAACACGCGAAACGGCACACCTAAACACGTACGACACGTGGAACGACACACCTGAACACATTTAACACGCGAAACCGCACACCGAAACCACTTACAACTACCGAAACACGCATACTAGGCACATTACGGCGGACCGGCACACTTAAACAGAACACGCGGAACAGATTACCTAAAGACAACACGAAGAACGGCACACCTGAACACATACAACATGCGGAACGGCACACCTGAACACATACAACATGCGGAACGGCACACCTGAACACATACAACACGCGGAACGGCACACCTGAACACATACACGCGGAACGCACACCTGAACACATACGAAACGCGGAACGGCACACCTGAACACATGCGATACGCGGAACGGCACACGTGAACACATACAACATGCAGAACGGCACACTTAAACACATACAACACGCGGAAAGTCACACCTGAACACATTGACAAACACGGGGATGAGCCCCACCTGTACTATAAAACACGCGAATCTGCACACCTGAACCAACATACAACACGCGGAACGGGCCTTACCTCGGCACATACCCAGCCGGCACACGTAAACACAACTTGCGGTCGGTAGACTTAAACACCAACACGCGGAACAAAACACTAAAATTAACCACAAAGAACGACCACACGCTGAAACACACACAACACTCGGACTGGCCTCATTCTGAAACAACACGCGAAATGGCAACCGAGCACATACAACACACAGGATAGAACACTTGTACACTAACACGCGGAACGGCACACCTAAAAAACAACTAACAGAACGGTTACATTTGAACACATAAAACCACGCGATCGGCACACTGAACACATACAACTCGCGAAAGGGCACACTGAACATTATTACAACGCGGACTGCTACCTGAACACATACAACTGTGGGAACGGCACATCTAAACACAACACGCCGTGAACGGCACCCTGAAAACACATACAACACGCGGAACGGCACACCTGAACACATACAACACACGGACGGGCATACCTGAACACAAAACGCAGAATGGCACACCTAGGCACATACAACACGAGGAACAGCACACCTGAACACAACACGCGGAACGGCACAAAACACACATACAACACGCACAACGGCACACCTAAACACAACACACGGAACGGTACACCTGATCACATACAACACGCTGAACGGCACAACCGAACACATACAACACGCGGAATGGCACATCAAAAACCACAAACACGCGGAACGGAATCACATGAACACTTTCAACACGCGGAGGTGCACTACTGAGAACAAAACGGGTAAGGGCACAACCTGAAAACACATACAAACGCAGAACAACAACACCAGACACAACACGCGGAACCCCGGCACACCTAAAAACAAACCACCGGAAACGGTAACACTTGAACCACATTACAACACGCGGAACAGCACACCTAAACACAAGACGCGGTACGGAACACCTGAACACATACAACTCTCGAAACGGAACACCTGAACACATACAACACGCAGAAGGGCACATCTGTACACATACAACACGCGGAACGGCACACCTGAACACATACAACACGCGACACGGAACTACTGAAACACATACAACACGCGACACGGACAACTGAACACATACAACACGTGGAAACGGCATACATGAACTCAAAACCATACGCGGACGGAAACACCTGATCACATACAACTCTCGAATTGGTTAACACCTGAAACACATACAACACGCGGGAAGGGCAGACCTGAAACTATACAACACTCGGCCTCGGCACACGCTCACCCTAGGCACATACACATTGCGGAAAGACCCACCTTGAACAAAACACGCGGAACTGGCACCAAAAAACCACACCACAACACGCATAAAGGCACACCTAACACATACAACGCGCGGACGGCCACACCTGATCAATACAACACGCGGACTGTGCACAACTGAACAAACATGCGGAAAACGGCACACCCGAACACAACACGCGGAAAACGGCACAAAAAGACACAAAACAACACGCTTTTTGTTTGGGTGGTTTTTGGGGTTTTTTAAAAAACATTTGAATTTGTTTTATTTCAATATTTTTAGGGGTTTTTTTTTTTTTAACAGGTTTTTCATTTTTACTAAATTGGTTATGTTTTTGATTTTTTTCTTAAAATAATTTTTTTTTAATTTATTTTTTTAATTTAATTATTATTATTTTCTTAATTATTAACCACACCAAATAATGTACGGCATCTTTACTTCATATTACACCATCAATACTGTACAACATCTTTACTACATATCACACTGTCAATCGTGTACACCTTTACTTCATATGACACTGGCAATAAACTACATCTATACTTCATATTGCACTATCAATAATGAACAAATCTTTACCTCATATCATACCCTCAATACACTGCGGCATCTGTACTTCATATTACACTGGCAATATACTACGACAACTTTACTTCATATGACATTATCAACATCTAACAACATCTTTACTTCATATCATACCATAAATATTGTATGACATTTTTACTTCATATTACACTATCAATAATATTAATAATAATGATAATAATATTAATAATATTGATGATGATAATAATAATAATAACAGTAATAATAATAATAATAATAATAATATATGGAATTTATAAAGCGCTGAATCTTGTAAAAACAAACAAATCGAAGCGCTTGCACTCAAATAATTTACACGCATGCAACTCATTTTAAACATAATGAACAACATATTTCAAACCATGTGTGCGCTTGCACGCAGGTATGCATGTCATAGTCCTTCGGATGAGACTATAAACCGAGGCCAGTGTGCGAACGCAAGCAGAACATCTTGGGCACATGTTAAATCCGGTTCCGCTTTTTGTAAGAGTAGGTCATTTGTGCCGGTGGGAACAGATGACAAAATTTACAAAACTGCATACACATGGGGACTGGATGTAAGAAGCACACGAGTGCATATTCCATTATCCTCGATATAAAAGAATAAATAAATAAATAATAAATACATAAATGCACGCATACACAAACACACACACACACACACACACACACACTGCAAACACACTTAGGAGGTGAAGGATTACTTACTTACTTAGGCCCATCACTCCCCCTGGAGCATAGGCCGCCGACAACAGTCCGCCAGAGTCCTCTGTCCTGGGCTATTCTCTCCAGCTGTCTCCAGGTATATCCCATCTTTCTGGTTTCTGCCTCAAGGTCGCGTCGCCAGGTGTTTCTTGGCCTTCCTCTTTTTCGTTTTCCCTGGGGGTTCCATGATAGTGCTTGCCTTGTGATGTTGCTGGCTGGCTTTCTCAGGGTGTGCCCAATCCATCCCCATCTCCTGCGCCGGATTTCATTTTCGGCTGGCAATGGTTGGTACGTTGCCACGGGTCTGCATTGCTGAGGTGTGGGGCCAGTGGATCTGGAGGAATCGCCCTCGGGCAGCTGTTGATGAAGGTCTGCACTTTCTAGGTGGTCTTTGTTGTCCTCCATGTCTCCGCTCCATATAGTAGGACTGACTTGACGTTGGAGTTGAACAGCCTGATCTTTGTGCGGGTCGACACAACTTTGGCTCCAGATGTTCTTCAGCTGCAAGTACGCTGCCCTCGCCTTGCCAAAATTCTTGCTCTGACGTCTGCGTCTGTTGCGCCCTGCAGTTAATGATGCTACCCAGGTACGTGAATGTTCCATTCTTCCAGCTCCTTCCTATTTAGTGTGGACTGGGTCCTCACTCACTGCGTTGATTTTTGAGAACTTGGTTTTGCCTTCATGGATCTTGGACCAACTTGTAATGAGGTGGCTGCTAGTTCTGTAGTCTTGTCCTGCATCTGTTGGCGGCTGTGGGAAAGCAGGGCCAGGTCGTCTGCAAAGTCGAGATCACCAGCTGGTCTCACAGTGTCCAACTGGATTCCATTTCTTCTGTATGCCGTTGAAGTCTTCATGGTCCAATCGATCGCCGGAGGAAGAGGAAAGGTGAACAGGACAGCCTTGTCTGATTTTGGGTCTTCACCTCAAAGCTGTTTGTGAGTTGTCCCTCCAGGGACCACCCGGGAGGTCATTCTTTCATAGGATTCTTGATCAAGTTGACCAGTTTGGTTGGCCTCCATGGTGGCAAAGCAATTTCCAGAGGGTGTTGCGGTCCACACTGTCAAAGGTTTTCTCATAATCAACAAAGTTAAAGTTAAAGATGAGTTCCACTCTAAGATTGCTCAACGATAAAGCGCAAGGTGGCAATTGATCTATGCATGATCTGTTCGGCGGAAGCCGGCCTGTTGGTCTCGGAGAGAGGGGCGACTGCATTTTTCATTCTCTCGAGGAATTTCCCGTTAAAGATCTTTCCTGGCACCGACAGAAGCATTATCCCTTATAGTTGGGACAGTTACTGAAGGTCTCCTTTCTTGGGGAGCTTGATGAGGTAGCCCTCCTTCCAGTCTGATGGTACTTCCTCCTCTTCCCAAATCTTCCCAAAAAGAGGGTACAGCATCCTACCGTGGTCTCCAGGTCTGCCTTGAGTGCTTCTGCTGGGGTGTTGTCCGGTCCTGCTGCTTGCCAATTTCTCGCATTTTGATGGCTTTCCTGATCTCCTCCTGGTTGGTTGCTCACAGTTGATGTCAGGTTTTCTATCAGCAGGGTCGATGTCCGGGGGGTTTGAAGGGCGGGTCTGTTCAGGATTCCTCAAAATGCTCTGCCCATCTGTTCAGTTGCCCTCTGTTCCCAAAGGTGTTTCCTTTCTTGTCTTTGACTGGTCGCTCAGGGCCCGCTGTACTTCCCCGAGAGTTTTTAAATGGTATCATACAGCAGCTTCATGTTGTTACGGCTGCTGCTTCCTCGGCTTCCTCTGCCAGGCTGTCGATGTACTTGCGTTGTTGTTCTTGCGCTCCTCTTGACTTCTGTTGGCTTCTGTGAAGTCTGCTTGTGCCTTGGCCTTTGCTGCTCTTGTCCGGCTGTTGTTTACTGCTGCTTTCTTCTTGCTTTCTCTTTTTATCTGCCCATTGTGACTGCCCATATCCATTCCTTCTGTTGGTGTCTCTTGGGGCCCACTACTTCCTGACAAGTTGATGTCAGTGTCTCTTTCACTTTCTTCCCCTGGCTCTCGATGTCAGTCTCTTCTTCAAGCAGTTCTTGTAGTACTTGGTACTTGTTGGTGAGGGACAGCTTAAATTCTTCATTTATCTTTGAGTCTTTCAGCAGGCTGGTGTTGTACTTCTGCCTCTTTGTTGTTACTTTCATCCAGTTCCTCTTCAGCTTTAGCTTCAGCCTGGCTACCAAAAGGTGGTGGTCAGGTGCAACGTCTGCTCCTCTTTTCACCCTTACATCCTGTAGTGATCTCCTGAACTTCTTGGCCATGCAGATATGGTCAATCCGGTTCTCAGTCATATGATTTGGTAATACCCAGGTGGCCTTATGTACTCTTTTGTGGGGGAAAATGCTGCCACCGATTACCAGATTGTTGATAGCACAGAAGTCTGCAAATCTCTCGCCATTCTCATTCATCTCTCCTAATCCGTGTCTTCCCATCACTTCCTCGCATCCCGTGTTGCCCTTTTCCATCTTGGATTGAATCACCCATGAGGTGTTTATATCTTTTTCTGGGTACTTGGCAATGACGTTCTGCAGTCTGTCGTAGAAATGATCTTTGGCTTCTTCATTTGCCCTCATTAGTTGGCGCATAACATGGGGTGATGTTCATTCTGATCTTTTCTTCTTTGTCCTGAAGGAAAGCCGCAATGATTCTTGATCCCGTGTGCTTCCCATCCTATCAGGGCTTGCTGCGCAGGGCTTAAACATGAGCGCTTAGCCTTCTGTGTGTGGAGCGTTGTCTTCTTCATGGCCAGAATAAAGCAGCATCCCCTCCAGTGAGCAGTCTCCTTTGCCTGACTGTGTCCAATGGGTCTCACTGATTCCCAAACAATGTGAGGTTGTAGCTTTTCATCTCTGCTGCTACTTGTTTGTTTTTCCCGTCTCATAATGGTCCTCACATTCCATGTTTTTGACGTTGTGGTCCGGGTCGATAGAAGGGGGGTCGGCCTTGTGGCTTCCGTAGACTCACGGCTTTCACCACATGGCGTCATACATCCTCTTGGCGAGGACCCTTCCTCTCCCAGGGCAGTAGTCTCTTGGTCTGTTGTTGGCGTTTCTGTAGCAAACTTTGTTTTTATGGGGTGGGGTTGCTAGCCCCACGCCCAACCCTCCTCCTTTCTCATCCGGGCTTGGGACCGGCAATGGCAGAGTTAGGTGAAGGATGCTGTTGAAAATTAGAGACAGATATGAGGGAAAAGTCTCAGGTTGAAAATAAGTGTGTTTTGAGGCTGGATTTTGTGTCAAATGAAGGCTTTTGGTGAAGTGAAAGAGGGAGGTCATTCCAGGTGGATGGACCAGAAATAGAGAAAGAGCAATGACCAACAGTGGTTTGTTTGAATCTGGGTGTTTGAAAGCACAAAGTATCTTTGGCTGAACGAAGAAAACAGGATGGAGTATACAGGTGAAGACAGTTACAGAGATAAGAGGGTGCAAATTTGTGGAGACGTTTTGAAACGAGGATAGATCTTATACTTTAGTCCCTTTGTGAGACACGAGCAGTGAAAGATCCCAAAAGAGGAGTGATGTGTTTTGATTTTTTCTTTCTTAGGACCAGTCAGCTGCAGAGTTTTGTTTGTATTTAAGAGATGGTTTACATGATTTTTATGGATGGAGCCAAAAAAGAGAATACAGTAGTCTAAACGTGAAAGAATGAGAGATGTGACAAGCTTGGAAGTTGCATCAGCGGACAGATACTTGCGAATGGCGCTTATGCCCCGTATATTGATAGTAGTAAGACTGGCAGGTCTGGGTGATGAATGTTTTCATATAGAGTGTGTTGTCAAGAACTACTCCCAAATACTTCACAGAGTTGGCCAATGGAACTGTCGCATTGCTGAATTTTGTTGAAGTTTTTTGTGATGGAGAAGAGTTTATGTTCCATCCCTATGAGCATGGCTTCGGTTTTATCAGCATTAAGTTGTAACTTGTTCTGATCATCCAGTTTTGAAGTCTTTAAGGCAGTACGACGTATTTTTACGGATGGAAACAAGTTTAAAAGTATCCCCGCACCGAAGCTGGTATTATGGAATATAAAAGGGAATCAAAATGGGGTTTTTAATTAAATGAAGTGGGGCAGTGTAGAGAGTAAAGAGAACAGGCCAAGACTGATCCCTGGGACTCCACTTTTCCCTTTTTGACAGATTTTTTTGAAATTTTTTTTTACTATAACTTTTGGAAACGGTCCCGTTAGGTAAAAAAAAAAAATAAACCAAAGAAAAGGGGGAAGGAGATCTTTGGGAATGAAGGGACTGTTACTCTTGAAAAAATTTTTTTCAGTACTTTAGAGAAAAAAGGAATTTTTAGAAAGGCTATTTTTCTTCAGAATTTTGGGATCGGGGCGTGCTTTTTTCAGTCGAGTGGACTCTTGCGGTTGTAAGACGGGGAAAATTTCCTGACAAAAGAAGTTTTAAACTTTTTTAGTGAAAATATTACCTTTGGGGAGGCATTGTGAAAAACGGAGTATTAGGGATCAAGGTCACATGTTTATATCTTTTTCCTTTCAAAATTTGTGATGATTTTTTTTTTCACTTGTGGGATGGAAGGAAAATAGAGGAGTGCCATGCTGGGATCAGGAGGGAGCTGGAATGAGTCAAACCAGTATGGAGCGTAGTTGTGACTTTGTCGAAAAGAAGGCAGAAAGTTTGGTGAATTTCAGACAGTCTGTGGGGCCCTAGGGAAAGGGGTTTTTTTTGCAGATCCAAGGAGGTTTGAGGGAGGGAAAAAAGAGATTTTTTTGGGTGTGCACAGAGAAATTGGGGAAATATATCGTCTTTTCTGAAGGATTTAAAAGGTTTGACTTTTTTTTTTTATTTGTTCTCGGAAAAACGTTGTTGATTTCGGTTTTTTACTTCACCACTGGCTTTTATTGCCGGCTTTACACTTCGCTATCAAGATGTCTTGGGTATACTATGGCGCACAGGGTTTTTCAGATAGAGATGGTCAGAGGGGTGCATGCCATCAAACTTGGTGGGGAATAGTGTTTAAGTAATCAAGAGGGCAGTGGTCAAGTTTGTGAAAAGACTTCGGAAGCTTTTGAGGAGAAAGGGATGAATGTCTAAGGCCCTTTAAAATTTAAAAACATCTTTTCTTCATATCACACTGTCAAATTTCAACACTTTACTTCATAAACACTACAACAAAAAACAGCATCTTTACTTTATACACCTACAATTTGTATGACTCTTTAATTTTATTTGCACTATCAAAAATAACAAAATCTTTACTTCATATCCACGTCAAATTGTATGACTCTTTACTTTAATTCACTACAATAATGAACAACACTTTAGTTCAATCACACTGTCAATATTGAACATTTTACTTCATATTTTAAATATCATAATAACAACAATTTTTCTTCATACACACCCAAAACCAGGAAGTGCTCAATGGGTTTTTGGGACTAGGTTTTTTAGTAGGGGTGATAAGTGGCGGTTGCTTTTAAAAACCCCGCAAGTGGTGGGGGGGGGAAGGTGGGGGTGGATGGGTCTGGTGGCCGCCTGCAGGCATACCAATGTCTAAGGGGAAAACCAACCCAGGAATTACACTGACAACGACCTAAAGAAGAATAGTCAAGACGGAATCTGTACTGGGTTTGCCCCATTGAGCCCTTTAATAATGTTTTAAACATGTCTTACCCAGTCCCATACACACACCCTATTCCCAAACAAAAAATAAACTTGTTTCAGCATAAATCCCATACTTGTATATGTTATCTCTGTAACTAAAAAGATGCCATTACTTAGAGACAAGCTACATGGCATTGGGGTAAACTGCATACTTTTTATATAAAACTATTCAACTTTTGTCTAATGAGGTGAAGCTAAAGCAGGCCAAAGTTGCATAGTTTTACATACAAAGTATGCAGTTTACCCTTAATGCCCATTTAGCTTATCTTTGATGTAAAATAGAATGTGTGTGAGTAATTTAGTTTCTTTCTTTTGATAAGTATTGTGCATGATTACTGTCTTTTGCTATGACTAATTCCTTGGTGTTGTTACTTTGTATTGTAGATAATTTTTATTGTTTACTGATCCTTTGAATGCATATATCTTAACAAAAACACACTGTGATATTGGCCTTGCCATGACATCTTCATTAATGCAGACTAGAGAGCATTAAGTCATTCAGCCATGTACTATTTCATTCATTCATTCATTCTCTCAAGTTGGTCAGTTTTTCACATGTTAGGCAGCAGGTCAGCATGCAGCCTGTTGTGCAACTTCCTGCTTATCACGTGACAAGGATGGGAGTGGGCCAAGATGGCGTTATGTCAGAAAACCACTTGGCTTACTGGTGCAGTGGAGAAAGACAAGCCCCTAGCCTGTGTCAGTTACACAAGGCACTTCATTAGCTCTCAAGGGGTGAGTGGGAAGAAACCCATATTCCCTCTGCAAAGACACAGATGGGTGTGGGCAGTGTGGCTGGTGTAAATGTGTTTCATTAAGCAGGTGTCCTTTGGCTGCCACCAATTGCCTGGGGCATGCTGCCCCCTGTGGTGAATTAGATGTGAGTGCAGTTGTAGCCGCTTCAAAGGTCTTGGTTAATTAAGCCTGTGGGGGAAAGGGAGTGTTGGTGGATAGAGGGCTGCTGCTTTCCTCATCTGACTGCCTGGGTTGGAGCCAAACACCTTACCATGTTTAAGGGGATTTTACAACCGGAATTAGCTTAGGCCAACTAAACTCCCATGAAAGTCCTTCCGATAGGACTTGAATCAAGATCCTATTTTCTAAACGCAGCAAAAACACTTATCACATGTTAAAACCTGTTCCTCTTTTAGGAAGAATGGGCGAATTATGCATTAAAACATGTTCCTCCTGTAGGAAAAATGGGCGATTTGTGGGGTGGGAAGGGATGGCATTCTTTTTTTTTAAAGTCCATACACACATGCATCAAGGAAATTGCCCAACAGACAGGGTAATAACCTGCTTCCTGAAACTTCAAACAAAGCAACTTTGAAGAGAATGAATGAGTGAATGAATGAATGAATGAATGTATGGATGAATGAATGAAATGTGTCTAACCTACCTAAGTGGACACACTGCTACCTTAATGGTGGGTAAACGTCCTGTACCCAAAAGTCTTGTCACTAGTGAACCTCAAAACTCTAGCCCAGAAACAAATAAAAATTAAGGGCACATCTGTGTGTGTGTGTGAGAGAGAGAGAAAGAGATATATCCAAAATAAAGCTGAACATTTTATCCATCCATTAATGTAGCAGAAAAGCTGTAGAACTACCCTTAGAGATTTTTGCAATCCCTCTGTCTTTGGCTGACTGTCTCTGTTCTCTATTTGTCAACAGGGAGGGTTGTAATAAAGCATGCTTGCTTAATGTGCCAGTAATCTCTTTTAAAAAGTCAGTTGCTTAGTTTGTTCATGGGTTCCTTTGTTGGTTTTAACAAAATTGTATTCCTTCAGAAACAACCTAGCACCAATGCATGAAATGAGTACAACAAGCCATGATTATAATTATGAGTACCCTAACATTGACATAATTATGCATAAATGGGCTGCAGCTAAAAAAAAAATGTGTGTGTGTGTGCAAGCCTGTACCTACAAGAGTTACCACCAGCATGCTTGGGTGTAGTTCCACAGCTTTTCTGCCAGTGGGAAGGTATGACAAATTTACAAAACTGGATACAGTCGTGGACTGTATGAGAAAAAGAAACACATGAGTACTTATACCATTATCCTCAAAATGAAAGAATTAAAATGAAACTCTCTCTCTCTCTCTCTCTCTCTCTCTCTCTCTCTCTCTCTCTCTCTCTCTCTTGTTTGGGTTTGGTTTGGTTTGATTTTGGCAGTCCCTAATGAGGGCAAGGCCTCAGTGAAAAAAAAGAATGCTTATCTGTAACCTTAGGGAAACAAAGATCATTAATTCGTTTATCCATTGCTCTCTGTCTCATCTCACTCTTTTCCAACCACCTTTAAATCTGATTGAGAGTCAATTTTAAAGTCATTCCCCACCCCCAAACCCTCTGTTCATTTTTTGGTGGAGGGGATAGCACCATAGTCTGAGTAATCCCTTTACCCCGCCATTTAAGCATGGTGAGTGGGGTTTACCAGTTGGATGGGTGACCTTTTGGGTGGCTTGGTTTTCAGTACAGCCCCACATTTCCCCAGCTGAAAAATGTGTCCTGCCTTTTTTGGGTTCAGGGAAGGAAAAGCTCAAGGGGGGAAGGGGGCACTGGCTCCAAATGCTGCCCCCTTTGGGCCCCCCGACCCTCATTTCACAAAAAGACCTTAAGGTTAGAAATTTTTTCCCTTTTTAACCTTTTCCCCCGGGGCTCAGAAACCTATTTCCCCAAACCCCCCCCCCTCTCATTCCCCCCCCTTCCCCCCCCACCCCCCCCCTCCTCCCCACCTCCCCCCCCAAACCACCCCATCCCCAAATCCTCTTTTCTTTTAGTAATTTCACGGAGGGAAAGGGCCCCCCCCCCCCTTTCATTAAAAGAGTCATTGTCACTTTTTGTAATGATGTTTTCAAAGTGGAAAATTTGAAAAAACGGTACACATCCTGTGGTTGGCTTTTTTTTTAAAAGGGGAAAGGACAACATTTGGAACAATTTCAACACTGACCAATCGGGCCTGACAGCATGAGGTGTTTTGTCACTGCCAGTAAAAAACAAAATTTTTTTGAAGTTTCTTTTAAAGGTGTCTGCCCATGAAATCTGCCCCTTTTCTCATTCTGAAATGATCTTTTTTTGTTTTTAATTTTGCAAGTGTTTTTCTTTGTCTTGTTCTTTTTTTTGTTTCTGAAAATTAAAATTTTTCCTTGATTTTTTTTTTTGTTAAAGCCAGAAAAAATTTTTAAAAAAATTTTATCATTATTTTTCCCCACTGATCTCCTCCTCTCTTCCCCTCTCTCCCCTCCCCTCTCTCTCTCTCTCTCTCTCTCTCTCTCTCTGCCCTCTCTGTTCTCTTGTCATTTTTGATTACTTTTTTCAGGTTTTAGGTTGGATTGTAGGTATTCAAACCCTTGCTTCTGGTGCTTTTCTTAACTGAGGGTTTTTTTTTTTTTTTTGTTTTTTTGCTTTTTCTAAAGGGAAAAAGGCCCTTTCTCCCCTCTTCCTCCCTTTTCCCCCTCCCCCTTCTTCGTTTTCTTTCTTTCTTTCTCTCTCTCTCTCTCTCCCCTCTCTCCCCTCTCCTTCCTCTCTCTCTCTCTCTCTTTTCCCTGTAACCATGTTTTGGAGTCCTTTGCCTTGAGGGACATTACTTTTTGGGCTGAAAATCAGTTTGTTTTTCCCCAGTTTTAACATATTTTATTTTTTGTCCCCAAACCCCCTCTTCCTTTGGGTCCCCTTAGAAGGGGGCATCCTTGGCTTTATCACAATAAACCTTTGGGGTTGCCCTTGCTGTTCTCCCCCTCTCTGGCTGGTTTGTTTGAACTATTTGGTTTTTGTTTTTGGCGTGGGCTTGAGCATTGCCGAATTTGTTTGGTAAACTAAGTCTTTTAACAGTTGTGAAATTTTGTGAACGGGTTTGTGTGAAGCCCCTTTTGGGTGCCACGTGAAGTTAGACTTTCAAAAGGTGCGTAAAAAAAATTAAATTAAAAATTTTATTTAAATTTTAAAGAAAAAAAAAAATTTTTGAGCTTCAAATTGAAAACAAAATCACAGTTTTTCCCCTTGCCCCAACCTTTTTTGAAACCAATCCGGGTTGACACAGGGGTAATTTGACCCTAAAAACAGGTGGGGTTTTGTTGTTGTTTATAAAAAAGGGCCCCGTGAACTGTTAAAATCGGGGAAAACAAAAGGCACCCCCAAAAAGGGACTTTTTGGCCAATACTATTATATCAAGGGAAAAAAAACAAAATTTAAAAAAATAAAAAAAGGGTTTTAAAAGATGAATTGAAATTATGAAATTATGAGTTTTAAGCAGCAACCCACAGCAATATCTTTGATTGAAAGAGTGGATGTGGGAAAAAGATTTTCCTTTTTAAAATGGAAAAATCCGCCATTTTTGCCAAAGAAAAAAAAATTTTAGGGAACTTTGGACTCCCCTTCAAAAAAAATTTCTCCTGCCCCGAAAAAGAGTTTAAAAACATGGCCAAACAAATTTTTACAGATATCTGCTGTACAGAAGGGAAATTGTCAGAATGGATTTACATTTTTTTTCGATGATGATGACAATGTTATACCCTACCAAAATGGGTCAGCGAAACCCCCCCCCAAAAGGATCTTTGCAAACCAAATCATTAGAAATTATTTTGGAAGACTCTAAAAGAATAACCCCGTTTTCTATACTTTAAAAAAGGGAAGGGACAAAGGGACCTTACTTTTCAAGGCAATGACTTTCAGGCAGTGGGGCAAAAAAGAATGGGGAACTTCTCCCAATTTGTGTCCGATTTTTGCCTTTAATGATAAAACTGACAGTTTTTCAAACCAGCCCCCACAGCTCATCCTATTTCTTTCCTTGAAAAATGTTTTCCATTTTTAAACCAGCTTTTTTTCCCTGCACTATGACTTCTACACCATAGTTTTAAAATCCCCCAATCCTTTTCTCCTTGGAAATTTTTTGTCAGGAGAAAAAGGGCACTGAGCTCAAGACAGCTGTCCCGGCAGAAAAAAGCAATATTTTCCAAGGAAAAAGCAAATCAGAGGCTATCAAAAACCTTTCAAAATCCCAAATCCCAAAAAAAGATGGGGGTAGTTCCTCAAATTCCTGGCTTCCCCAACCCTTCCCTCATGTTTTGTCTTGCACCATCAATTTTCATGAGCAAAAGCACAGCAAAGGGATTTGAAGGGGTACAAAAGTGTCCCAAAAAAAACTTTTTTACCCCCTCCAAAACCTAAAACCCGAAACTCCTTTAAGAAAGTCAAAAAAATTTGGAAAAATGCAACTTGGTGACCTTTAAAATTACTTTTTAAAAATTCTCGCCCGTTATGATGTACGGTTTTCCCTCAAAAAAAAAAATCAAGCAACATTTGACTAGTAAAATAAAAGTATGGAATTTAAAATGGGAAAATCCTAACAAGCTAGACTAAAACCCGATCAATTCCAAACAAAAAAAAACTTTCATTAAAAAACTTTGGGGGGCAGCTTCTATCAAAACAAAAACCCCTGCTGAACAAACTCTAGCAGAAAAGCCAACCCAGTGTGACATGGTGAGGATAAAGCAAATGGCGGGCCTTTGAGGTCCAAAGCCCCAGATCCCAGGAGATTAAAACCACACATGTTAAACCCATCTGAATTTTTTTGAAAAGAAACGAAACTTCACTAAACATAACACTTAATTAAAACCCCCTGCCCCCCATTTCACATAAACACCCCCCATTCAATTAAAATTTTTGGTCCAAAAATCAACCAAATCAAACACAAAAAGGGGAACCCCACTTTTGGTAACAAAATGTTACCCTAATTTCTGACACTCAAAACCAGAACAAAGTTGTTAAGGGAAAACATCTGAGAAAATAAACCCTTCCCAAATCTTAAAGAAATAAAAATCCAAAAAGTTCCCGTCGTCCTTGTAGGGTTTCCGGGTAAAAAAAATCTTTCCCTTGAAAAGAAACAGCCTTGTTCAATTATACCGGGTTGACACAATTTTTTAAAAGGCTTCCCTCCAACCCCAAAAATGCAACATTTTCAGAAAACTGAAAAACCACATTGGGAAAAAAAATCCCCTTTTCCCCTGAGGATTTTAAAAATCTACCAAAAGGGGAAGGGGAGGCACTGTTAAAAGACTTTCCCCCCTGAAAACAAACCTCAGTTCAATTTTTTTTGGGGAAAACATCCTCAAAATGACATTTGCCCCAACAAAAGGCAACGTGTCCAAGCCCCTCCTATCCAAGACATTTGGATGCCCAATGTCCCCATGACTTTTTTAAACCAAAACCCTTTTTACCCCCTGAAGGGTCGGGCAACTTTTAACCTCAAGAGTTTCCTCCCCCCAAAACCCTCACCCAACAACTCCTAACAGTTTCCCCATGGTGGTGTTCTTTCCCGAGTACTTCCACCAGCATTGCACCAGACAAGGAACTTTCTTTAAGGGCCTTTTCCTTTCCTGTTACACCTCCCACCTGCGTCCCATGTCCCCAACCATTCCCCCCAACGCCCCCGGGGGAAGGTTCACAGACCCTACCCATTCTACATGATGGTCCTGTTGCCACGGGGCTCCAACCCGGGGCCTGACCCAGGGCCCCTCCCTTCCAGCCCCATTTTTCTAAACTCCCACGTTTCATAACTAAAATGCGAAGTTCTTTTCAATCCTTGGATGTTTACCATTCTTCTTTATCCCAGACATGGCCCAAACCCTTTCCAGACCCATGAAATCCCCCTTACAAATGCCAATCACCCTTTAACTGTTTCTACATTCCTAAGCCCCTACAATTTCACCAAGTGCCCATCCAAGCCCCAGTGTGCCGCCCCCATCTGTTTCCCAAAACCGGGAAACAATAACTTTTTCACCTCACTGTGTACTGGTCGGTAACCTGCCAGTTATAGGGCACCAATGTTGGTTTAATGGGACCACTGGTCCACTTGCGCGGTGTGGGCGAGTCCTTGGTTAAAACTGAAGTCCTCCCCTGTCAAATCACGATGTCTCGGCCACTTTCTCCTCTGTCTCCCCTCATTCTTCTCCCTGGACTGTTTTGAGAGTTCTTTGAATCTTCTGAGGGTTACGTGCCATACCTCGGGCTTCTCTTTTTTACTTATGGCATCCCAAATTTTATCTCAGGTAGATCCTGCCTGTGTTCCCAATAAAGGAGCACACTGCAGTAACTTTGTCCCTTTACTTACCCATTCACTGGAAAGGTTATCATAAATTTTCCTGAAGTGCATATATGCAAAGTGTGAGTGGAGCAACATGTTATAAAAAAACCCAGCGAAAAAGAAATCGTATATATTCTCCCTCCTTCAAGATTTTGTCGTCTGCAAAAAAGTGGGCAAAGTTAAATGTGGTGTTGTGGGGTGTGTGTGTGGGGGTGTGTGTTTGTTTGGAAATAAAATGTAAAAACCCTCTGTGCCTCTTGGTTGTTGCTTACCTAGCTTGAACTGCATTATCCCTACAGGGTAGGTTGATGTAGTTGTTTTATGGGATACATCAATGCTGATATCGAAACTAAAGGGATGCTGTGCTTTTGGACCTGCCCTCCTGTTCTTGCTATGAGGGGTGTCATGTTTCTATGAGGATGCCCAAATTGTTGACCGGGAAGGGTTGCACCATTGCCACAAGTGGTGCAGAGGGTATGTTTGCCCTTTGCTTGAAAATTTATAAACCGAGCCCCGTTGCTAGATCAGAACCTGGCACACTAATCGTTTGCTTTCGAAAGAGAGGGATTGTTCCCGGTGGAACAGTTTTACAAAATTTTTAAAAACGCATACAGGCGCGAAAAAATTTATTATAAAAAAAAATTCATTGAGCACCTTTAGTGTGTTTACAATCAGCACTTTAATTCCATTGACATTATTATTATAATTATTATATTTAAAATTATTATTAATTATATTATTATTATTATATTTGGTTGTTGGTGGCCCTGGGGGGCACACACAGTGCCTGCAGGCAGGATGGGTTGTGCACACAGTGCTTTTGGGTGCACTTTGCTGTTTTGATTGCATAGGATAGGTGCTTCAGCAGTTTTGTGGTGTCTTGTGTGCACACATTGACTTACCTTTATCTTTGTCCCGTATTTGACGACGTAGGGGTACCTCAAAGACCCCAACAGCAAGTTCCCTCCTTCCTCTCTCTTTCCCCTTTCGGGGTTTTGTTGGGTTTCTATCCTGTCCAATCGCGATGTTATCTCCCAGCTCTTCCTTGGCTGCTTCTTTTTTTCCTTCTTGACATCCCTTTGAAACATTGTCTTTGCAAGTCCTTTGGATCTTGGACATGCCCATTCCATTTAAGTTTACGTTTTTTTTCACGATCTTTAGAAGGTTCTCATGGGCCCAAATGGTTGCAGGATTCTGTTATGCACACTTTCAGGGTTATGTGGTCTTTGTAGGAATGCCAAGGAGCCTGAAAGCTTTCTCATCTCTACGCCTGTACTGTTCCCTTTCCAAATCTGCAGTTAGGGTTCCCTGGTTCACGGCATACAGAAATATGGATATGACAAAGGCACATTAGTTGATCTTGGAGATAAGTAAGATTTTTTACCTCTCCAGATGGTGTTTAGTTTTGACAGTGCTGTTTTGTCTGTGCAGTCCTGCATACTACTGGTTTGGATCCCTGGTCTAAATACAATGGCCCCAGGTACTTGAGCTTTGAAATGTTCCAGCTCCTGGTCATTAACCTGATTATCATGCTAATGCAGTTGGGTATTAGTAAATCAGTTGGTCTTCTCTGCACTGATTTCCATGCCGTTGTTTTGGAGACCTTATTCAGGTGTTCTGTTAGGCTGGCAAGCTCTTTTTCTGATCTTGCTATTCCATCAATGTCATCTGCAAAGCGGATGTTTGTGATCATTCTGCCACCAACGCTGACTGATGCTTCATGATGTTCCAGTGCATCAGCCATGATTCTCTCAAGGAAGATGTTGAAAAGAGTGGGTGAGAGTAGACAGCCCTGCCTTACTCCAACTGTTGTTTGAAACCATTCTCCAATGTTGTTGTTGTAGTACACTGCACTGATGGCCTTGATGTACAGCTGTTTGATGACTCTAATCAGGTTTGCATTGATGCTTTACAAATTCATGGTTGCCCAAAAAGCTGCATGCCACACCCTGTCAAATGCTTTCTTAAAATCAATAAATACATGGTAAAGGTCTTGTTGATGCTGAAGGTACCGCTCACATAGTATTCTGAGGTTGAATATCAGTTCTGGTTGTCTGCGCCCTGCTCCCGAAAACCTCTTGTTCCTCAGCAATGATGGGCTCTGCTTGTGGCTTCAGTCTATTCAATATTATCTGCAGCATGACCTTGCTTGGGTGGGATATGAGGCTGATTGTGTGGTAATTATGGCATTGGGTTTTAGATTTCCTTTCTTGGGGAGGGTGATGATGATGATTGTATCCTGGTGTTGGCCATTTTCCTGTCTGCCAGATCTTGTTGCAGATTCTTTGTAGGGCGCTGATCATGGCCCCTTCCCCTCCAGCTTGAACCAACTCAGCTGGAATGCCGTCAGCCCCTGCTGACTTCCTTTTTTCAGTGATCTAAATGCTGTTTCCACTTCTTCTCAGAGGATATGGTGACTGTCTGGGGTCTTTGCTTGTGGGTACATTAAGACTTCTGGCTCTCCTGTGGTTCTATAGTTTATACAGGTCGGAGCAGTATTCTGTCCATCTGTACAGAAATCCTGGTCTCAGTGAGAACATTTCCCCTTTTTGTCTTGGATTGTTTAAATCTTTTCCCAGTTTTGTGCTAGTCAGGTCTTTTAAACCCGCTGATATGCTTTTCTAGCTTTTGTTTTTCTAGATGTTCTCTTCAATGTCTTGGCACTGTTCAGCGATCCATTTCTCTTTCGCCTCCATCATGGACTTCCTGATTCTTTTGTTGACTGCCTTATATTGTTCTGCTCTTTCTTTTGTTTCATTTTTCTTTTTTTTCAACTCTCTATGCTTGTCGCATAGTTGTAGGATGTTAAGTGTAACCCATGGTTTTTTGACTGGTCGGTGTTTGCCAAGAAGCTTGCTTGCTGTTTCAGTTACTGCTGTATTGAAACTATTCATCAGTGTATCTATGTCTGAGTCTATCACAGTGAGTGCTGCAAACTTTCCACCTATCCTTGCTTGAAAAAATTCTACTACCTTTGGGTCCTTCAGCTTCTCGAGGTCAAATTTGATCCTGATGTTGTTCCGCTTGTGGATTTTCTTTAGACATAGTCGGAAAGTCATCATCACAAGATCATGATCACTCCCTATGTCTGCTCCCGGAAAACCTTGTGTCTGTGGATGTTAACGCTAGACTGAAACCGTCTTTTCACCATGATGTAGTCTATTTGGTTGTGGTGTTCTCCATTTGGGTTATGCCATGTCCATTTTCTGGATTTCTTGTGTGGGCCAAGTGTATTCACTAGCTGGAGGTTGTTGTTACTGGCAAACTCCAGGAGTCTCAAGCCTCTTTCATTTGATTGGTTATTGCAATGTGGCCCACAAACGCCCTCCCAATCTTTCCATGCATCTTCTCCTACCTTGGCGTTCCAGTCACCTTCCACAACAAGAAAGTCTTTCTTGGGAGTTTGATTCAGAACCTCTTGTAGCTGGTCATAAAATTCTTCTATGGCTTCATTTGTGCAGTCTGATGTAGGGGCGTATGCCTGTACTACAGTTATTTTAAAGTGGGTTGCTCTCAGGCGGATGGTAATAAGTCTGCTGGACACAGGCTGACAACTCATGACGGTGTTCACAGTGTCTTTGTGAATGAGAAACCCCATGCTGTGTTCATGTTTATTCTGTTTTCCACTGTAGTATAATTTGTGGGCTTCCTGGGTCGTTGTTTCTCCCATGTTTTCCACCTTACTTTGCAGAGCCCAAGGATGTGCCATTGATATCTGGACATCTCATGTGTCAGTTCTTCCACCTTGCCTGCAGCTGTTAGTGTCTGTACATTCCATGTGCCAATGATAGTGTTGTTTCTGGCACGGATTTTGCTATGTTTTTCATCAGTAGCATAAATTTCCAACCTCTGTCCTGATGACAACAGAAGGTGCGGTCCCCTTTGGTAACCCAGCGACGACCGATCCCGGATGGAGATTCTGCTGTCTTCTTCATGGATGTGTCTTGGGCAAATCAACCTGGCAGAGCCCATCCCTCTCCAGGTCGGGAATTTTTGATTGGTTTACTCCCGACATGTGGCAGGTGGTATGGTTAATGGTTACCAGTAGCAGAGGGAGTCTCTGACCTGACTTCAGATTGACACTGTGGGGTATTAAATAAAACAATTAAAATCATGAGTCAGGCAAGAGTATTTTCTCTTGACAAAATGGAGGGAAGTAGGGAGGCCAGAAGAGATCTAGGAACAGCTGTATGCGGGTGATTTAGTACTGGGAGTCGAGAACATAAAGGGGCTACTCAAAGATTTGGCAATTGGAAGCAGAGATTAAAAACGCAGAGAATGAAAGGGGAATGCTGACAAACCAAAGCAATGACAGTTGAAAAAGATTGCAAGAACGCATAGAGAGCAAGGCAAATAACCGGTGGTGTCTTTCCACAAGGTGTAGGGGTCAATTCGATCAAATGCTCCAACTGTTAATATTGGTGTCACAAAAAATGCTCAAAGCTCAAAAGTCTGAAGAGGAGGACTGAGTATTTGTCTGCCCCAGTTGTATGGAAAAAGAAGGGTGAAGACAATACTGATGTAGGAAAGAAGGAGCTAGAATTCGAACAAGGGAAAAAAAAAGTGGTAGACGAATTCTGCTACCTAGGAGAGAGATGAGCTGCAAAACAAAATTTGAGTTAGCTGTCAGAACCAGGATTGCAAGTGCTTGGAAGAAATGAAAAGAATTGGCAAGTCTGCTCGGAAATCAGAAAATCCTACTGAAACCTGTCTGATATACAAGGCCTGCATTTGACTTGTTCTCCTGTATGTTCGGAGACGTGGGTTTTTACAAAAAAACCCTCAAAGGTTTGTTGAAGCTGTGAAAACCGAATGCTACCCTACATGACAAAGATCAAAGGGAAAACAGGATCACAATAAATAACTATGGAGAAAAGTACAAAGTTGATGATCTGACGTCACCTCCCCTGGGAGAAACATGACCAAAAAAGGAAAAAAGAAGAAGAAAAGAAAGTTTGATGAGTGTGTTTAAAACTGGTCAATCATTGTTATTTTTTGGATTGACTCAGAGTTTGAAATTTTTTGCATTAGCTTTAAGGTTGTGCTTGCTTTCGCTTTCTTTTCTTTTTAAATTTTGTAATTTGACTGGTATAAATTTATTTTAAATTTGACTTTCTGCTCTTTGTTTTTGTGCTTGGGGAGTAAATGTTGTACATATATAATTTTGCATTTATTATTCGTCTATTTTAAAATTTGTACTGTGGTTTCTAAAATTGTGCTAGTTCAGAAAAAGATTGTTAGAATGAATGAATTTTTCATTGTTTTTCCTTTTTGTATACAATATGGCCCAAAAATGGGCCAATTCCAATGGTTGGCTTAACTAGACATGGATTCAAAGTAAATCTTTTAAATGTTTGCCATCTGCAAAATAAAGTTTCAGACTTGTCTTCCATTTTGTCAAATGTAAATAGTCCCTTTCATATGTTTGGCTTTTCTTAATCAAGGTTGTCACATAATGTGGCAGATGATAAAATATCAGTTTAGAGCTCTAATTCTATTACACGAGATGGCAAAACCAAATTAGAAACAGAATTAATAACCTATATACATCAGTCAGTAAATTTTAAGCAAATAACATTATTTGATAAATATGGCATTGAATGCATATGGGTTAGAAGTATGCCTGAAAGAGCCAAACCAATACTATTGGATTTTTGTATGGATTTCCCAAATAAACGCATCAGTTGGTTTGATAGTTTTGAACAAATGATGGATGGTGTTTATAACTACTCAACTGAATTAATTTTACTTGGTGATTTCTATATATATAGTAGTAGTAGGAGTAGTTTTCATAGACTTTGCCAAGGCATTTGAATTTATTGACCACAAACTCCTAGTAAAGAAACTGGTTATGTATGGTTTTTTGTGCAGCTCTCTAAACGGATTTCCTTGTTTCTTTTATAAAAGACGACAACTGTTTATCAAGATTCAATTTTGTTGTGCCTTTGCCAGTGAAGTATGGTATTCCTCAAAGTTCCGTGCTAGGCCTGTCCTCTTTTCAAAATATATCAATGATCTTCCTCTCCATATTTCTTCCACTTTGTTGAACTCTTGCTAACGATACTACCATACATACAGCTGATCATGTTTAAAATCTTAGGTACAATATTGCAAGAAGACTTAAACAATCTAGCAACCTGGTCAGAGTACAATACAGGGTTTCCCATCCACTGAAAAAAAAATTCTATGTTGTAACAAGACAAAAGGCCAAAACTTTAAAACCAAAAATTAAAATTAAAATAAAATTTAGATGAAATTCAAAAGCAGTTCATAAAACTACTTGGTCAAAATATCGATAATAATTTTTTAATTTTTTTATACTTCTAAAAATCATCTAAAAACTTTTTCCAACTTAACAAAAATAAAACATTTCCTGATCAATCTCGAAAACTATTCTTTACGTTTACATAAAACCCCTGATCTTGATATACTACATGCGGGGATTGGGAAGTAAAAAAAATTTAAAGGGACAACTGAGAGGTATATTAAAACGGTCTTCAAGTTTTTCTCCTTTTAAAACATTTCCCTTTTGAAACTTTAGCTACAAAGATTGGATATGTCACATGAACTAAATAAATTTAGCCATTGCCAAAACTTGTTCAATAAAACCCCTTTTTTTTTAAAGAATTCATAGCTGCTCTAGTGCTCACCCAGTCCATTGTGTATACATAGTGTGGGGAAAAAAGCACAAAAATTGTAAACATGAATTTGTTCCATGATGTGGATGCCATGCCATGCTGAATTATTTCAAAATGTTTGAATATGTTTTTTTGAAATGTTTTTTTTTTATTGCCCCCTCCCCACTGTCCCCAGGGTGTTTGGGGCTACGGGAGCCTACCACATTAAACCTTTTTCAGTTCATTTTCCTCTCTCTCTCTCTCTCTCTTCTCTTTTCTCTCCCCTCTCTCCCTCACTCTCTCTCTCTCTCCCCTCCTCTCTCTCTCCTCTCCCCCTTCCCCCACCTCTTTCTCTTCCCCCTCTCTCTCTCTCTTTCTCCCCCCTTCTCTCTCTCCCCCCCTCTCTCTCCTTTCTCTTCTCCTTGAATAACTAGTCGCCATAATTTCATGATCTCTCAATTTAGGGCAAGGGGTTGGGTGAAGAAAAAATTTTTTACTTATTGAAACTTTTGGGAATACAGATTATTAAACAATCTATAAAAAAGAATAACAAAAATTAACATTAGTAAGTCTCTCTCTCACCTCTCTTAGGAGATAGCCTGGGGGTTAAAGTGTTGTTTTATGATCTGCCTACCCGGGATTTGATTCTGGTTAAAGAGTTTTTTCCCTTGGAGTAAAAAACAGGCGACTTTACTCTCCCCAAAAGTCCTTGTAGGAGACTATAAATAGGTCCCATGTGGAAAACACAAAGAAATTTTGCACACACTTTAAAAACCTGTTCTGTTTTTGGGAAGACCAGCCATCTGTGCCATGAAAAAAGGGATGAAAAAATTTTTAAAAAAAGCATACACAGGGGGACTTGATGAAAAAAAAGCACGCGAGTGCTTATTCCAAATCAAAAAATAAAAGAATAAATAAAACCCTTCCTCTTTTCCTCTTCCCCTCTCTTCCCTCTCTCTTTTCTCTTTCTCTTTCTCTTTTCCCCTTTTCTCTCTTTTGTCTCTTCATGCCTTTTGTTAGGAAACATTTTTTGTTTTTAAAATAATGGATTCATTAGATCATTTATTTATGAAAAAGTCTGAAAACTTTTGTTGTTGTTTCAAGAAATTCTCTATAAATAATGTGTAGGGGGGGGGGGGGGGGGGGGGGGGAGTATTTTTGCACATTTTCCCTTTAAAGCTAAACTTTTATTCCTTTTTCTGGTCTTTACTGAGTTTTTTCCCTTCATTTTTAGCTTTTTTTTGTCACAATAATTATCAGGTTTTTAAAAAATAAAATGAATACACCCAAAGCACAAAATCAAGCATTGTAGGGGGCGAGGTTTTTAAAATTTGTTTCAAAAAGAATATCATTACTTCGTCAAAAGGGGATACACTTTCTGAAAAAGTTTTTTCTTCCATTTGATAGCTTTGGGGGTAAATTTCACATGTTTTTTGCACAGAAAGGGTAAAAAAAACAAAAACCTTAAAAACCCAAAAAAAGTATTTACAAAAAAAGGGCATTTGGAAGCAACAAAGAAAAAAAAAAACAAAACTTAAAGTGAGGCTTGTGCTGGGGTTTTTTTGGGGTTGTTTTTTTTTTTTTATCTGCCAACTTTAGCACAATTAAAAAAATGGAAACAGTTATCTTCGATTGTATTTAGCGTTCCCCCCAAATTAACCACCTAAAACATGTGGCACTCTTAATTCCCCCCCCTAGAATCATGGGAAACCAGACGTAAACTGAATAAGAATGTGAAATTTGTTTTGTTTTAAAAAACCCGCGCCATATGGGCGCTATACTCCATTTCAGATTCAGTCAACACAACGCATTTCCTTTTCAGGAAAAGGGAAAAACGTTTTTTTTTTAAAAAACCTGTGCAAGAACACAGCTTCTCCAACATAATAGGGACTTTATCCACTGTCACACCAACTTCGTCATCACCTTAAGTTTGACTAGTAGCAACATTGTAACAAAAACAGCCAAAACAAGCGCAGTAACAACAGCAGAAACAAAAAGAAAGAATTTTTTTTACAAGACAGAACAACAAAAGAAGGAATAAACAAAGAATCAAAGCTGCGTTGCACGGGCCCAACGTATTTAAAAATAAATAAGAAAAAGTTTAGGGAACAATTATCGTGCTGCTGCGGGAATAAAACTATTCTGCAGGAAACAGGAGGTGCCAACATAGGTCAAAGATCTTTGTATTGGTGGTGGGGGGGGGGGGGGGTAACAACTTACCGCCTTTTAAACACATTTTTTTATCCCCTTTGAAAAGCAGGGATTTTTCAGATGAACAAATCCCAAAGCATCCCTATTTTTTAGAAAGCGTCATTGTTGAAAAAAGGTAATCTGTTAGCATTTTTAAAAGGGAATAAATATTAACAAACCCAGGATCAGAGGATAATGCCAAAACCCCCTGAAAATTTTGGGCTACGAGGCTTTCCCTGCTAACACTGTTCCCCGGCCTAAAGGTACTTGTCAGATTCCATTATTTAAAAAAAAATTCCAAATTTAAAACCTCTTCCAAAGGAAAACCCCAATCTTCTCGGCCCAACGATTTTAGACCTGTATTTCCAAACCTTGTGATGAAAAAAGGGAAAAAACGTAAAATCTCCATTCTTTTTTCTCAGAGAAAAATTTGCTTGACCCCCTACAATCTGCTACAGTCTCAAAGGGGGGTTCCCGATCCCAAAATTTTATTTGAAAATGTTGTATTGCCATTGGAAAAACCTACCTCATGCCGAAAAATTTTTTGCTGCTTTTGTTCATCTTCAATACACTGCAGCCCTCACGTTCTGGTTAACAAAATATTTCCAAAATTACGTAGACGTCAACTTTTTGGTTGGCTATTAAATTTTTAACCAACAGCAGCAGTTTTGGCAAAAAAATTTCTTTGTTAAAATTTACCTACTGGTTCTCCACAGGGTTTTTGTCCTCTTACCACTTCTGTACATTCTTACACAGATGATTGAGAAGCAATTTTCAAAATTTTTTTGGTAAAGTTCGCAGCGAAAGCTTTTATCTCTTTATTAAAATCAGTCTTTGACCTGGTCCCCCTCACCGGTTCTTACACGCTGTGACGGGCCTTCTAAGTAAATTTCAAATCTAAAGATTGTCACAGCTTCAGAAGATCAGGGCATAGCCTAAGAATAAATTTTTTCCATAAACAGAGTGGGAAAAAAGTTTTTTTAAAAAAAAAATATACTTTTTACACTCTATACTACATACTACTAACTTTCCTACACACTATCACAAACAAATCAAAGTGCTTTTAATAAATAAAAAACGGAAAAGTTTTTGACTAAATTTTTAAATTAGACTTAAACTGGGTGTATTGTCAAAAAAAGGATAACAAGTGTTTTTTTCTGAGGAAATGAAAATTTTTTTGTAGACAAAAAGATTCTTTCCTTGTTTTTTCAAGTCTTACATAGAGATTTCTAAAATTTTGCTTTTTTTTGTTTGATACCTATGTTAAAAACAAATGGCTTTAGAGAATTTAAAAAACTGCTCGAAAACAATTGGAAAGATAAATAAATCTCATGTCGTTCTGCATCAGCAATTTACGCAAGCCACTGCCATTTTGGGGTGATCCCCCCTTTTTTGTTTTAAAGTTCAGTTTTTGCCTTTGGGGCACCGTTTTCAGTGCCCAAAAAAAGCAAAAAAAACAGAAAAGGAATTATTTTGTGCCAGTAAGCTTCAAATGGTAATTGCAAAGATATTGACTACCAAATTTTTACATTCGAATTTCTTGCCCATTGTCACTGTTAGGGGGTAGTCATACGTTGGGGTGTGTGGTGTGTGTGTGGGAAAAAAGGGCAGAAGAGAGAGAGAGAAGAGAGAGAGAAGAGAGAGAAGAGAGGAAAAGAAAGAGGAGAGAGGAAAAAATCTGGGGCTTCTTTAAAACATTTAATTCATACATTGGGTTTTGTTAGGGTTCCCGGTGTTCAGGCACCAGGAACGAAGGTGATTTTTGTTTCAAAAGTGCGTGCGTAAATAAAACTTTTAGTCTTTTTTTAGTCAAAATTTTTTTAAAATTGTGTTCCAATTGGTGTGTTTTGGTGTGTGTGTGGTTTGTTTTTGTTTGTGGGGGTTTTTGTGTGTGTTGGGGTGTTTGTGTGTTTTTGTTTGGTGTGTGTGTGTTTGTGACGTTTTTTTATTGAAGTTAAAATTTGGGAAAGTTTTTTAAACCAATATAAAAGAGCTTTTGTGTCTTTTGAGATTATATGCCCATTTACTGCCTGTCGTATTGTAATTGCCCTTTTATGGAATGATTTAAATGTTTTGATTGACCCTTTCAGCAGCCGTGGGAACATAACAAGCTTGGGGAGCGCAGCGCATTTTTTTGACAAAAATGAAGAGTTTATGGTCTGGTTTTGTTAAACTGGTCTTGTAGCAGCCTTCCATCCTCTTTTCCTTGAGGTAAGACAGGGCACCCCCACACCACACACACAAAAAACACACAACACCACACCACACACACACACACCACACCACAAAAGGAAAGGGGGAAAAGATATTTGACATTCATCCAACCCCATTATCACCATTTCTATTTAAAAGGGCCCTGAAAGAGGGGCCAACAAAAATGCATTCATTAATTTTGTGGTGGGAAAATTTTCTCTGCCCGAGATGTTTAATGCATTGTCAGACACGCTTGCGGAATCGGGTTGCGGGCCTGACTTGTCAGGCCTTAATACATGCCACAGATATTTGTTCACATGGCCCACATAGTTGTGTGAGGGGGTTTAAAAAGAAGAAGAAAAAAGAAGAAGAAGTCGGGTTTGAAGCTTCGTGTTTTTTTGAATCATTAAATTGTCGTAGCCCAGGATCCAGGCAAAAAGGGTGCGTCCCTTTTAGGGGAAAATTTTACTCGGAGTTTACATCATTAAATCCTCTCCCCCCCCCCCCCCCCCCCCAAAACCCTAAATTCTTGAAAAAGGGCTATAAAAACCGGGGCGGGGTTTTAAAAGCACGAAAAAAATCTTTAACACACTAAAAAATCGGGGCCGCTTTTCGCAAGGCAGTCCATTCCATGCAGGTAGGAACAGATAACAAAAAAGAACAAAAAACAACCAAAAAAAAAAAAAAAAACCCAAACGAAAAATGATGCACACCAAAGTCGGTTTAACACCATCCCCCAAGTTGAATGTGGGTACCCGACGGGGAATAAAAATCCAAACACAAAAACTCACCCTCACTTTCACATGGGGTTGGATGAGGACCAGGGGAAAAAAATTTACAGTGAACAAAGGTTTGATACCAGAAAGGGAAAACAGAAACACCCCTTCCCGTTTAAAAACCCTGTACAGTTTTATTAATCCTTTTGATCACCACATCGAATAAGCAAAATTCACAAAATTTGGTTTACATGCTCATTTACATTTAAACAATTTCCCCCCAAATTCCATTCTTAAAAAAATAGGCCACAATAGCTTCTATTAACAGAACAAAAGCTTTTTCAAAAAACATAAAGCCACATTAATTTTCCGATTAAAAAACTGTTTTTTAAAAAGGCATTTTAAATAAACATATGATCTACGTGGAGTAATTTGAAAAAAACCCGCCTGAAAATTTGCCCGTTTGTTATTCTCCCTCCCATCCTTTAGTTTGTTAATAATCACTATATAATTTACTACTAATATTACACAAAGAAATTCCCCTATAGTTATTTGTATTGTTAACATCACCCTTTTTGTATAAAGGTAGAACAATTGACTCAGTCCAACTACCTGGGTATATAACCTTATAAAAAAAACATTGAAAAATTGTACAAGAAAGTTCATTATCAACTCTACCTTACAAGCACTTATCTCCAATAATACCATCTGGGCCAGCGGCTTTTCGGTTTTTTAATTTCCTTAAAGCTAACATTATTTCTTCTTTTGAAATTGGACGATTAAAGTTATCATCGCAATAATCACTATTATCAATTTTTTCTTCCCTATCTGTATCATTATGAATAATATGATTTGTTTCAAGCAATTTCTTAAAATGTTGAAACCAATCGATTAGACTAACATTATTTACAGGCTGATTTCTATTACTCTGTACACTACGCATTACATTCCAAAACCCTTTTTGTTTATCAACAGAAGTAATCAATTTATCCAGCAGTGCATTATTGAACAGTTTACGTTTTGTCTTTAAAAGCTGTTTATATTCACGCCTAGCTGTACGGTATAAATCACGATCAAACAGAGATAAAGAGCGACAATACTTGTTTAATAATCTACGAACATTTCTTTTACATAAACTACATTCCATATCATACCAATCACTGTAGCCATGTTTTTTATTCACACTTATCTGCTTTTTCATGCAATCAGCACAATCTGTTATACAACTGTTAAAGATATCAAGAGCCTGGTTAATATTAACATCAATCAGATCACTAGCCATACTTAATTGTTGTTGCGTCTCATCTGAGTCCATTAACCTATCAAACACTTCACAATATGTTTCATTCCAGACAATCTTTTCAACTATACACTTATTTCTGTTCCCCTTTTCATTCTTTTTGTTTTCATTAGGAAAATTGATATAAAGAACTAAAGGCATGTGGTCAGATTCACATCTTTCAAGAACATTCAATACATGTCTCGTGCACATTCACAAAATAGTCATTGACACTGCTTCCAGTCTCAGATTTGTATAGTGTAGCAACCCTGACGTCGCCAATGACACATTCCATTCAAAATATATAAATCTTAAGCAGTGTACATATTCAAGAAACAGATTTCATAATGATTTAACACATTATCTTGTGACTGTTGTTCATATGCAGAAGGTCCACTTGGATGTTGAATTGTGAATGGTGTATGGACTGTCCTCAAAATCTAAAGAAACATTGGATATTCTGCTCTCCTTTGCTGTAGGGAGGGGATTTTAGACAGCAGAGAGAGAGAGAGGGAGAGAGAGAGAGGAGAGAGAGGGAGAGAGAGAGAGGAGAGAGAGGAGAGAGAAGAGAAGAGGGAGAGGAGAGAGAGAGAGAGAGAGAGAGAGAGAGAGAGAGAGAGAGAGAGAGAGAGAGAGAGGAAGGAATGACTGTATAAGGTTTTTCTCTAGCTTGTTAGTTATTTTCACAACCATCAGCTCTAGTCTATTGCAATCATGTCAACCCAAACATGTAGAAAATGTAGAAAATAGGGAATAGATAATCCTAATCATTACAACCATTACTCATTGTCATTTCTCTCACAATTTGCTGGACTCCTGAAACTGGAAGTTTTAGCAAAGGACTGTGGACATTTGTGTTGATCTTTCCCATTTGATGTGACTTTAACGAATCCATTTTGATGCAGGCTGTCTCTTTTGGTGTCATGCTAGAGCACAACTTTCTCCGAAAAAAAAGGTGCCTTCTTAACGAACCAAAAGTAAAAGTTAAAAAATCTGGTGGTGTTAACAGGAGCATGATAGTTCAGATATATTGGCTAATCTGATTTAAGATAATTGTTTTCCAAGGACTAGAAAATATTGAAACGGTAAACATGGAGTGTGTAGTCAAAACAGTAATCATGGTGTGTAGCCAAAACAGTAATCATGGTGTGTGTAGTCAAAACAGTAATCATGGTGTGTGTAGTCAAAACAGTAATCATGGTGTGTGTAGTCAAAACAGTCACCCAAGGTTACACATAAGGGTTAGCTTGCAGGGTCATGTAGTATCTTGTATAAAGTGCCAGTCAGGAAAATGTTTATTGATTTTCACAGATGTTTATTTAAAGTATGAAAAATTTGCACGTGTACATGTTTTTGTTGTTTGTTTTTGTGTTGTTGTTGTTGTTGTTTTGGGGGTGACCATAGATTAACACCAGGTCGTGATGAGAAAGTAGAAAATGATCATCAAATGAAGATTGCTTGTGTTCCTACAGTGTTGACCGGGCACATGCATATTGTTGTTAGGCAGCTAGCAGATTACCAAGGGATGAGGAGTACAGTGTTTTCTGAAAAGAAAAGAAAAATTCAAACCTTTAAAGTTTGTGCAAAGTCATATGAGTTTTGAGTCAGAGGCTAGTCTTTCACAAAAAGTAGTTTTTATTTATGTGGATGCCTTAGTACGTGCAGTACGAATGCAAGAGTGATATCTGAAAATAGATGGAAAAGTGCCAGAATCTAACTGCAGTGTGTAGCCAAAACATAATGGTGGTGTGTAGTCAAAACAGGCACCCAAAGGTTACACCTAAGGGTTAGGTTCAGGGTCATGTAGAGCAGCAGCCAAAAGACACCACTAGTAAGTTGTTAAGCCTTTCCTGAACACTTTGAATCC
>CM054163.1:36563483-36612942 GCA_028751875.1 Rapana venosa
CCCAGAGGAAAAATCCTCTTGAACCAGAATCAACCCGGTGGGAGATATGATAAAAACACTTTAACCACCAGGAATCTCCTAAAGAGAGAGTGAGAGAGAGACTTACTAACTGATTAATTGTTTGATTGATTCATTCATTATATGATTGTTTAATAATCTGTTTTTCCCCAAGAGTTACATATAAGTAAAGATTTTCTCTTCACCCACCTCTTGCCAAAATTGAGAGCTATCATTGAAAAATTATGGCGACTAGTTACTTCAAGGAGAGAGAAAAGAGAGAGAGAGAGAGGGAAGAGAGAGAGAGAGAGAGAGAGAGAGAGAGAGAGAGAGAAGAGAGAGAGAGAGAGAGAGAGAGAGAAGAGCGAGAGAGAGAGAGAGAGAGAGAGAAACTTGAAACTTGAAAATGGTTTAATGTGGTAGGCTCCTGTGAGCCCAATCACATGGGGACAGTGGGGAGGGGGCAATGAAAAAAAAAGAAAACATTTCAACACATGACATATTCACAACATTTGAAATAATCAGCTGGCATGGCATCCACATCATGGAACAAATTCATGTTTTAAAATGTATCAGTGCTTTTACTCACACTATGTATACACAATGGACTGGGTAGCACTAGAGCAGCTATGACATATCTTTAAAAAGGAGTTCCACATGAACAAGTTTTGGCAATGGCTACAATTTCATTCATTCATGACTGACATGATCCAACTCTTTGTAGCTACTAGTTCAAAGGAAGTAGTTCTAAGGAGAATTAACTTGAAGACCGTTTATATACTCCTCAAGTTGCCCTATACAGTTTTTACTTGCCCAATCCCAGCATGTAGATGCATAGTCAAGATCAGGTTTTATGTAAGGTAGAAGAAATAGTTTTTCGAGTATGCTGATGCAGGAAATGTTTTATTTGGGTTAAGTTGGAATAGCTTTTTTAGATGATTTTTTAGAAGTACTAAAAACATGACAAAAAAATTTTTATCGATATTTAGACCAAGTAGTTTATATGAACTGACTTCTGTATTTCATCATAAATCTTTTTTCAATTTAATTTGGTTTAAAGTTTTGGCACTTTTGTCTTGTTACAATTTACTATGGGAATTTTTTTTTCAGTGGATGGGAAGCCATGTGATTGTACTCTGGGCCAGGTTGCTAGATTGTTTAAGTCTTCTTGCAATATTTACCTACAAGTTTTTCATGATCAGCTGTATGTAGGTAGTATCGTTTTCCCAAAGAGTTCACAAGTGGAAGAAATATGGAGAGGAAGATCATTGATATATAATTTAAAAGAGGACAGGCCCTAGCACGGAACTTTGAGGAATACCATACTTCACTGGCAAAAGGCACAACAAAATTGAATCTTGATAAACAGCTTGTCGTCTTTTATCAAGAAACAAGGTAATCCGTTTTAGAGAGTCTGCACATAAACCATACATAACCAGTTTCTTTACTAGGAGTTTGTGGTCAATAAATTCAAATGCCTTGGCAAAGTCTATGAAAACTACTCCTACTACTACTATATATATAGAAATCACCAAGTAAAATTAATTCAGTTGAGTAGTTATAAACACCATCCATCATTTGTTCAAAACTATCAAACCAACTGATGCGTTTATCTGGGTATCCATACAAAAATCCAACTAGTATTGGTTTGGCTCTTTCAGGCATACTTCTAATCATATGCATTCAATGCCATATTTATCAAATAATGTTATTTGCTTAAAATTTACTGACTGATGTATATAGGTTATTAATTCTGTTTCTAATTTGGTTTTGCCATCTCGTGTAATAGAATTATAGCTCTAAACTGATATTATATCATCTGCCACATTATGTGACTAAGAAAAGCCAAACATATGAAAGGGACTATTTACATTTGACAAAATGGAAGACAAGTCTGAAACTTTATTTTGCAGATGACAAACTTTTAAAAAGACTACTTTGAATCCATGTCTAGTAAGCCAACCATTGGAATTGGACAGTTTTGCCATATTGTATACAATAAGGAAAAACAATGAAAAATTCATTCATTCTAACAATCTTTTTCTGAACTAGCACAATTTTAGAAAACCCACAGTACAAAGTTTCAAAAATAGACGAATAATAAATGCAAAATTATATATGTACAACATTTACTCCAACAAGCACAAAAACAAAGAGCAGAAAGTCAAAATTTAAAATAAAAATACCAGTCTAATACAAAATTAAAAAAGCAAAGAAAGCGAAAGCAAGCACAACCTTAAAGCTAATGCAAACAAACTACAAACTCTGAGTCAATCCAAAAATAACAATGATTGACCAGTTTTATACACACTCATCACAACTTTCTTTTTCTTCTTCTTCTTCCTTTTTTGTCATGTTTCTCCCAGGGGAGGTGACGTCAGATCATCAACTTTGTACATTCTCCATAGTTATTTATTGTGATCCTGTTTTCCCATTTGATCTTTGTCATGTAGGGTAGCATTCGGTTTTCACAGCTCTTCAACAAACTTTTGATGGTTTTTGTGAAAACCCACGTCTCCGAACCATACAGGAGAACAGGTCTAATGCAGGCCTTGTATATCAAACAGCCTCTCTCCAGTAGGATTTTCTGATTTCCGAGCAGACTTGCCAATTCTTTTCATTTCTTCCAAGCACTTGCAATCCTGGTTCTGACAGCTAACTCAAACTTTGTTTTGCAGCTCATCTCTCTCCTAGGTAGCAGAATTCGTCTACCACTTCTATTTTCCCTTGTTCGAATTCTAGCTCCTTCTTTCCTACATCAGTATTGTCTTCACCCTTCTTTTTCATACAACTGGGGCAGACAAATACTCAGTCCTCCTTCTTCAGACTTTTGAGCTTTGAGCATCTTTTGTGACACCAATATTAACAGTTGGAGCATTTGATCGAATTGATCCCTACACCTTTGTGGCAGACACCACACGGTTATTTGCCTTGCTCTCTATGTGTTCTGCAATCTTTTTCAACTGTCATTGCTTTGGTCTTGTCAGCATTCACCTTCATTCCTCTGCGTTCTAATCTCTGCTTCCAATTGCCAAATCTTTGAGTAGCACCTTTACTGTTCTCAGCTACCAGTACTAAGTCATCAGCATACAGCAGTTCCTAGATCTCTTCTGGCCTCCCTACTTCCCTCCATTTTGTCAAGAGAAAATACTCTTGCCTGACTCTATGATTTTAATTAGTTTTATTTTAATATCCCACAGTGTCAATCTGAAGTCAGGTCAGAGACTCCCTCTGCTACTGGTAACCATGTAACCCAGTACCACCTGCCACATGTCGGGAGTAAACCCAATCAAAAATTCCGACCTGGAGAGGGATGGGCTCTGCCAGGTTTGATTTGCCCAAGACACATCCATGAAGAAGACAGCCAGAATCTCCATACCGGATCGGTCGTCGCTGGGTTACCAAGGACCGCACCTTCTGTTGCTCATCAGGACAGAGGTTGAAAGTATATGCTACTGATGTAAAACAATAGTCAAAATCCGTGGCCAGGAAACACAACACACTCAATTGGCACATGTAATGCTACAGACACTAACAGTACTGCATGCAAGGTGGAACGTACTGACACAGAGTATGACACCAGAATACATATATGGCAATCCTCAGGGACACTGCCAAAAGATTAAGGTGGTAAAACATGGGAGAAAACAACGACCCATGAAGACCCCAAATTATACTACATGGAAAACAGATTAACAACCATGAACACAGTACATGGCGGGATTTCTCTGCGCTCACAAAGCACAACAGTGAACACCCGTCATGAATTGTCGAGCCTGTGGTCCAGCAGACTTAATACCATCCTCATGAGAGCAACCCACTTATAAAATAACTGTAGTACAGGCTACGCCCTACATCAGACACTGGCGCACAAATGAAGCCAGTTACACATACAATGAATTTTAATGACCAGCCTACAGAGGTTCTGAATAAACCCCAAAGAAAAACTTTCTTGTTGCAAGTTTGAAGGTGAACTGGAAACGCCAAGACAAGAGAAGAATACAATGGAAAGATTGGAAGGGCACTTTTTGTGGGCCACATTGCTATAAACCAAATCAAATAAAGAGGCTTTGAAGACTCCTGGAGTTTGGCCCATAACAACAACCTACCAGCCGTGAATACACTGCCCACACAAGAAAAACAGAAAATGGACATGTCAATAACCCAATGGAGAACTCCACAACCAATAGACTACATCATCGGTGAAAAACGGTTCAGTACTAGCGTTAAACATCCACATACACTAGTTTTTCCGGGAGCAGACATTGGGGAGTGATCATGATCTTGTGATGATGCTTTCCGACTATGTCTAAAGAAAATCCCAAAGCGGAACAACATCAGGATCAAATTTGACCTCGAGAAGCTGAAGGACCTCCAGAGGTAGTAGTATTTTTTTCAAGGCAAGGATGGTGGAAAGTTTGCACACTCACTGTGATTAAGAACTTCAGCAACTTAGATACAACATGATGAATAGTCATTCAATCTGACAGCAGTAACTGCATCAGCAAGCAAGCTTCTTGGCAAACACACGACACACATAAATCAAAAAAACACCATGGTATACACTAAACATCCTACACACTATGCGACAAAGCAATAGAGAAGTTGACACAAAAGGAAAGAAAAATAAACAAAAGAAAGAGCAGAACAATATACAAGAGCAGTAAACAAAAGAATCAGGGAAAGTTCATTGATGTGAGGCGAAAGAGAAATGATCGCTGAACAGTGCCAAGAACAATTGAAGAGGAACATCTTAGAAAAACAAAAGCTAGAAAGCATATCAGCTGGGTAAAAGTACCTGACTACAGCATCAAAACCTGAGAAAGAGATTTTACTCCAATCCAAGACAAAAAACTGGGAAATGTACTCAACTGACACAACCAAGGTATATTCTTGTATCAGATGGACAGACAACTATACGCTACGCGAAAACACTAGTCAATAATCTATTTTAGAACCACCAGTATAGATATCTCAGAATCCTAATTGTTATATCTCCCACACAAAAGCAAAAGAACACCGACAGTCTCACACATAACATCCTCTGATGAAATGAAGTGAGGAAACCGCAGTCAGATCAAACTGATAAACAAGGGAAGTTTCTAGCATGGGGCTGACACGTCGCACACAATTCCAGCATAGAGATTGGATTATCAACGACACATGGAGTCAGCAGGAAGTCCATGCGATCCTAGTTACGGCCCTACATCTATCAAGCAATATCTTGCAACAAGATCTGGCAGAACAGGCGATAATGTGCCAAACACACATGGATACAATCACAGTCTCATTTCATCACAACACTCCACCAAGAGAAGGAGAAATCTACAACACTTGCTCTAATAAAGACCACACAATCAGACCTCATTTATGCCACCCAAAGCAAGGTCATGCTAGCAATCAATCTAAATGTCAATCTACTAGACTGAATGCTCCTCAACAAGAGAGACCATCACATGGCATGAAGTGAACAATTTCATGGACATTCAGAGCAGGCGTCAAGCATCTTACAGAACAAGATATTCTATCCTCAAAACTATGTTGAGCGAGGTACCTATTACAGCATACAACAAGTGCTTTAACCATCGTATTTTATTATTTACAAAGAAAGCTAACTTAGACAGGGTGTGAGCTCTTGACGCTTTTTTGGGCAACTCAGAATTCATGTACAAAAAGCATCAAATCTTGCAAATAAACCCCTGAATTAGAAGATCATTCAAACAACTTGTACATCAAGGCCATATCAGTGTCAGTGTCTACTTACCACAACAACCCATGGAGAATTACTTTCAAACAACCAGTTGATTAAGGAGCAGGTGCTGTCTAACACATCACACCCCCACTTTCTTTACAACAATCTATCCTTTAGATACAACATGAGCTGCATTCGTCATATCTAGGAAACATCATGAAGCATATCAGTCAATAGCTAGTTGGTGGACCATAATGAGATACACGTAATACATTATTTTCCGCTTTTGAGGAGCACGATGACATTGATGGAATAGCACACAAGATTCAAGAAAAAGAGCTGAGTCTCTCAGCCTAACAGGAACACCTGAATATAGGTCTCCAAAAACATAACGAGTCTTGGACTCAGTGCATGAGAAAGACCAAACTGATAGCACTTTTCTAATAAACACCTCACAGCATTAACACAACTTGATATCAAGGTAATGATCTCTAGAAGCGGAAACATTTCAAAGCTACTTAAGCTTCAAGTATCCATGGTGAGCCAATGTATCTAGACCAGTGGATCCAAATACCACAGTAGTATGCAGGACTGCATCAGACAATAAACTGATCACGAGTCGAAAACTAAAACACAAATCTGGAGAGGTAAAATATCTTATCTTATCTCCAAGAACACAGACTAATGCGTGCTCCCTTGTCATAACCATATTTCTTGTATGTCCTGTATAAATCATGAAAACCTAACTGCAGATTTGGAAAGAACAGTACCTATGGCGGTTAGACAGATTAGGAAATTGCTATTTCAGAGACTCCTTGGCATCTCCTACAAAGACCACATAAGCAATGAAATGGGATGCATCACAGAATCCTGGCTAACCATTGGTCTACCCTATGAGTCGACCTTCTAACTGATCGTGAAAAAACGTCTAAACTCTTAAAAGGAGTATTGTGAGCGATGTCGGGACTGAGGGTTTGATGCGCGAAGGTGACTTGCTATCTCGATCTAATGTTATCTAAGGCCGCGCGAGGTCCAAGAAGGAAAAAAAAGACAGCAGAACCAAGGCAGAGCTGGGAGATAACATCAGCGAGTTGGACGGCGTATTATTCTACACTAGAACCCAACAAAACCCCTGAGAATAGGCAGAACGTAGAGACGATATGGCAACGAACTTGCTAGTATAGTCTTTGAGGATACCCCACACGGTCGTCAACTACGGACAGATAGATAGATAGATAAGAGATCAATGTGATTTTCACACACCATACACACACACACACACTAGCAATATATCGCCCATTCATCCATAATCATCAAAACATGCACGTGCACCTCAAAAATCACTGTGTGTCACACCCAGTCTAACCTGCAGAGCACTGTGTGTGATGGCCGGAGCCCCAGGGGCACAACAACAACAACAGCAACATAATAATAAAAATCATAATAATATATAATAAAAATAATAATAATAATAATAATAATAATGTATGGAATTTATATAGGATGCTGAACTCTTGTAAAGCAAACAAACTAAAGTGCTCAGATATATTTTTATAATTACTTTTTTTATGCGGCCTCGTATGCGTTTTACTTAAAAAATTTTGCCATCTGTTCCCACCGGCACATCAATGGCCTGACTCTTTCGAAAAGCAAACGATTTAACAGTGTGCGCAAGATGTTTCTGCAATGCATATCGCACACGCGCCTCGGTTTATATTCCTCATCAGAGGACAACATACATACCAACATACATGCTCACCCCCCTGTGGAACAATGTGCCACGCCCTCTCCCATTGTGCTCACCAATGGGCATTTGCCCACAGATAAAGCAAAACATGCACCCCCTCGCTCAGTACCCAGAAAGCAGGCTGACCCCAAGGAAGCACAGCATACTTGGTATAGTTTCATGATTCTCAGCATGCATGTACCTCCAGCAAAGCACAACATACATCAACCACCCAGTGGAGCAATAATGCACGCTCCATTACTGCCCCCAAGCACAGCAGCATGCACCAACAATTAGCCACAGCAAAGGCTTTTCACATGGATGACAACACAAAAACAACACACAACACACACACAACACACACACACAACACTAAACACACACAATTATATCTATACTCACTTTTATCGATCTCTTTTATGCAAGATGTATCTTGTCCTTCTTCAGTTCTTTATATAGTGATAGGGATACGATAAATAGTATACTTTTCTCGTTTTTCTTTTTTCTACACTAGTCTATATAGTTTTCTTTATTTTATGTTTCTACTATAGTATAACCTTGATGAGTTGCCTTATATGCCACACACACAAACTTTTGAACATTAATGTGGATTTTGACCACTTTCAATAGTTATACAATTTATGATAACTGAACACATTTTTAGTGATGTAAGTAAACAGGGACAAAGTTACGCTAAGCAGTGTGTGGTCATCCTTCCATGGGGGAATCTTCATGCAGGTCTACCCTGAAATAAAATTTTAGGGATGCCCATATGTAAAAAAAGAGGAAGCTCAGATGGAATGGCACGTAACACGTCAGAAGGTACTCTGTTATGCAAAGACCATCTTATTTCCTTATCATTATAGATAGGAACATTCCAGTATATGTAACACTACAAGAAGACTTGGCATTACAGAGGTTCTCTCTCTAGAGGTGGTATTTCTCTCGCGATCATCTTCCGTGATTGTGAGAGACATGGTGTAGATAAGGACTACTCAGTGTTCACGCATTTGGTCACTCTCGCCCACTACTCTATCTTTTATTTTTATTTGCCTTAATAGTATATAGAGCTACACAGTCTATGGTCCATCTTACACAATTCAAATTCTCGGCCACCAGCAGATGGGCCCCTATGAACCACTGGCAGTTATACTGACCAGTGAACAGTGAAGTGAACAAGCATATTGTTACCTGGTTGGGACACCATAAATGGGAGGTGAGGGAGCAAATCATATGGGGGGTGCTGGGTGCGAGGCACTGGGCAGCAACAGTTCTGTAGGGGCCTGGTGAGGAAATGTGATACAGATAAGGGGGATAGGGCAGTAATGGAAAAGGATTCTTCATTGGTCTGGAAAGCGGGTAGGGGCATGGACTGGGATAAAGAATGAATGTAAACATCAATAGGAAATTTGATGAACATTCCGCATTTACACCGTTATGAAGCTGTGTAGAGAAGATGACTGGCAGGGATGACTCCTGGATACAGCCAGTGGCTCTGAAGAGACCCAGTAGACAGGGCAAGGACCATCATGTAGCAAGATGGTTGTATGTTGGCTGCTGAACCCCTCCATCCTCTGGAAGGACAGTAGGGGTAATGTGTCATAGAGGAGACAGTGGTACTGCATGTGCCAGTGTCACACATAACCTTGTAGATGGAGCTAAGGTCCATCTCAATATCTGGCCCACCGTCCTCGCCTTGTCTCGTGGGTCTCAACTGCACAGATATGTTTCTGCCATCTACTCGTGACATGAGCACACCACACCATTGTTTCAACAATGCGGACCATCCTAGTATCAGGAATGTTGATGTGAGTTGTAGCTGGCTGGCACAGTACGAGAACTGCTTGAGTTAACAGCTCACCTGGGCCAACAATCCCATTTTTTCATGTTGGGGTAAAATAGAGTCCTCTTTGTAAACAGTGCGCCAGTTCATGCTGGGCACCATACTGGTGCATCACAAAAGTGGTACCTAGGTTGTTGATCAGTTTTACACCTGGCTGTGCACAGGCTGATTTTGCACCGAACTTTTGTTATGGAGGCGCAAGATGACTATTAATTAAGGAGGATTTTTGTCCCAAACAGCTGAATCAATTAACTGAAGGCTAGATTTGCTCTCAAGGGAAAGATTCTATTACCACAGTGCAATCCGCCTACCCACATGCTTGGGTAGATAATCAGTCCTGAAGGACAGTCAATTACCCCAATGTGGATTAATCAGTTATTCCTGAACATGTGTTGCATTTTAGCAGTTGTAGTGGCGGTATAAGCCATTTGTCCAAGTTCAGTAGTCCATCTACACCAGGTATGCACAGCTTGAAGGCACACGGTCTGTTAACTTACTAACAGTGTTGTATTTGATGTGTTCCTTATGCCAGAAGTCTCCTACAAGGGACAGCGCTGGAACTATCCGGAGATTTATATTTCTTGATAGAATTTGCTCAGGGTTTATTTTCCTCATGATTGTTCTTTTCTCATTAAGCAGACTCTGTGAGTTTTCCTGAAGCATTTTGAGTGGAGCAGATTTGGAGTGGTACCATTTGTTACCATTGGCTGATGCAGGTGTCGGTGTGTTTGATTTAAGGTCGATAATGGAGTTCCAACCGATTTTGAATTTGGAGCAGCGAGGGGGATGTGGTATGTGAGAGAGATGGGTAGTCAGAGTTTAAGTTCGTCCGTTATGTTTGTGTCAGTGAATCACGTGATCTCAAGGAATCTGTTCTCAAAACTCTGTCAGCAGCTGGTTGTATAAACATTGCATGTGTGGTCTTCGCTCAAGTCTGGACGGTCAAAGGAAGATCTGGGGCTTTGGGCAGCCTCAGACAGGCCTGCTCCATTAGCTTTCATCCTGCAACCATGTCACACTGTGGATTGTTTCAGCTTTTAGCATGAGCCGAGAGCTTTGTTCAGCAGAGAGTTTACGTTTTGATAGAAGCATGCCCCATGGTGTTTGTAAATGAAATGGTTTTCTTTGTTGATGGTGATATTGATCTGGGTTTTTCCAGCTAGACTAGTTCTAGGATTTGTCCGATTTGATAGGTTCCATACTTTCTATATTAATCTAGTCAAATGTTGCTTGATTTTGGTGTTTTGAATGGAACCTGTACATCATACAGCTGAGACGTAGATCTAACATTTTCAAGGTCACACAAAGTTAGCTCATGTCACAAATACGTGGACTTTTCTTCAGGAGTTTCAGTTTTAGGTTCATTGGGACTGGTCAAAAAAAGTTCTTTTCTAGGACCACATATGGTACCACCTTCTACTACATTTGCTGTGCGATTTTCTCATGGCAACTTGAGGGTGCAAGACACCACAATGATGAAGGTAAACGGAAGCCAGACTACTGATGAACTAACCCTCATCTTTTGTGTGGAGTTGACAGCTGTGTTTCTATGATAAGTGCCTCTACGACTGCATTTTCCTTGTTGAAATATCATTGCATTTTTTCTGCCGGGACAGCTGGTCTTGAGCTCAGGATGCTCAGTCCCTGGATCTATGAAATCATGAGAGCCGCGACGTGTGAGATGAGGATGGTCTGGGTGGAGGTAACGACTATGGGGCTCTAGAAAGTCATTTACGTGCAGGAAGAAAAAGCTGCATAGAATGGTTAAACATCTTCAAGGAAAGCAATAGGATGACTGTCAGCTGAGGCATTGCGCAACTGTACAGTGTTATCATTCAGGGCAAAAATCGACACAAAGCTCCGAGAAGTTCACATTCCCTTTTTTCGTCCCACTCTGCGCCATGCAGTCAATGACCTTGACAGAGTAAAGTGCCTGTGCCTTCCTTTTTAAAGTATAGAGACAGGGTTATTCTTTTAGAGTCTTCCACATAATTTTCTAATACTGATTTGCAAAGACCTTTTGGAAGGGGTCGCTGATCCATTTGGGTAAGATAAACATTTCATCACATCGAAATTAAATGTAATCCATTCTGCCCAAGTTCTTCTGCACGAAAGGTATGTAAAAAAAGCTTTTCGCCATGCTATTAACTCTTTTTCGGGGAGGAGAAATCTTTTGAATGGAGTAAAAGTTGCCTAAGTTTTTTCATTGACGATGGCGGATTTTCCCAAAATTGAAAAGAAAAATCATTTTCACATCCACCTTTAAACAAAGTATTGTCTCGGGATTGCTGCTTCAAACTAATTTCATAATTTCAATTCATTTTTTCAAACTATTTTTTTTTAAATTGTTTTGATTTTTTTGATATAAAGTTTTGGGCCCAAAAAAAGTCCCTTTTTGTGGTGCCTGTTTTGTCCAGTTTTAACAGTTCACGCCCTTGATAAACAACACAAAACCCCCCTGTATGGGCCAACTTACAGTGCACAGGTTGGAAAACACAAGGGGGGACAAGGGAAAAGCTTGATTTTGTTTAAAATTTAAGCTAGATATTTTCTTCTTTAAGTTTCAATTATTAAATTTAAATTTGTTACGCCCCTTTTGAAAGTCAAACTTCACAGTGGCCCCCAAAAGGGGCTTCACACACCAGTTCCAAAATGCACAACTTTAATGACTTGATCACCATCAAATTCGGCATGCTCAAGACCCACGCCAAACACAACACTAGTTCAGCAGCCACCCAGAGAAGGGAGAAACAGCAAGAAAACCACAAAGGTTTATTGGAAAAAGCCGATCCCCATTCTCAAGGGGGAAAAAGGAAAGGGCGGGGCAAAAAACATAAATATTTATACTGAAACAAAGGTTTACAGAAAAAAAAGTTATATAAATATGGCATGGATCCATAACATGGTTTACGGGAAAGGAGAAGAGAGAAGAGGAAAAAGGGGGGAGAAGAGGAGAGAGAAAAGGGAGAGAGAAAAAAGACAAAAAGAAGAAGGAGGAGGGGGAAAAGGGGAGGAAGGGGGGAAAAGACCTTTTATTTGAAAAAAAGCAAAAGCAAAAAAAAAAAACCACTTAAGAATGCACCAGAACAGTTAAAACCTAAAATAAACCCTAAAACCTGAAAAAATAATCAAGTGCAAGAGAGACAGAGAGACAGAGAGAGGGAAAAAGGGGAAGGGGGAAGAGAGGAGGAGGAGAGAGAGAGAGAGAAGAGAGGGGATCAGTGGCAAAAATAATGATAAAATTTTAAATCTTGGTCGGCATCAAAAAATTTAAAATCAAGGAAACTGATATCATAGAAAAAAAACAGAACAAGACAAAGAAAAACACATTGCAAAGATAAAAAAAAAAACAGTCATTCAGAATGAGACAGGGACAGATTCATGGACAGACACATTTCAACAAAACTTCACATACTTTTTTTTTTCACGGGCGTGACAAATCACCTAAATGCTGTCAGGCGATTGTCAGTGTTGAAATTGTGCCAAAAGGGTTGTACCTTCCATTTAAAAAAAAACCCAAACCCAAAGGGTGTTCCCTTACACTTTGCAGCATAAAACATTACAACAGTACAATGCTCTATAAGAGAAAGGGGGGGGGGGTTCCACCTGTGAAATTAAAAAAACGAAAAGGTTTGGGGTCATGGTGGGGTTTGGGTGGGGGAGGTGGGGGGGGGAGGGGGGGTGGGTGGGGGGAAATGAAGGCGAGGGGGGGTTAGGGAGGGGGTACTGGGGGGGGGAAAAGGTAAAGGAAAAGTTTTTCAAAACCCAAAGGTTCTTAGTGAGTGGGGGTCGGCTCAAGGGGAAGAAAATTGAGAGCAGTCCCCATCCCCCCCCCTTGTGCTTTCCCTTTCCCCTCCCCAAAAAGAGGCAGGTACACATTTCAGTGGGCGAACTGGGGGGACTGTACGAAGCCAAGCCCCAAAAAGGGCAACCCCTCCCAATGGTAACCACACTCCCTGCTTAAATGGCTGGGTAAAGGGATTACTCAGACACGATATTTCCCATCCCACAAAGATGACAAGGTGGAGGGGGGGTAATGCTTAAGATTGACTCCAAAACAGATAAGGTTGGGTTTGGAAAAAGTGAGATAACAAGAGCAATGGTAAACGAAAAAGATCTTGTTTTCCCCAAAGGGTTTCAGATAACTTCTTTTTTTTTTTATGAGGCCCTTTCCCCCCTTTTGGGGCTGCCAAAATCAAACAAACCCCAAACAAAGAAAGAGGAGAGAGAGAGAGAGAGAGAGAAGAGAGAGGGGGAGAGAAGAGAGTTTTTTTTAATTTTTTCATTTTGGGATAAAGGTATAAGTACTCAGTGTTTCTTTTTTTCATACAGTCCCCACTGTATCCTTTTTTTAAATTTGCATACCCTTCCCCCTGGCAGAAAACTGTGGAACTCACCAAGCAGCTGGTGGTAAAACCCTTTTTAGGGACAGGCTTGCACACACACACACACATTTTTTTTTAGCTGCACCCTTTATGCATAATTTTGTCAAAGTTAGGGTACCATAAATTTTAACTGGCTTGTTGTACCATTTCACTTGGTGCGGTTGTTTCGAAGGAATACAATTTTGTTAAAACCAACAAAGGAACCATGAAAAAACAAGCAACGACTTTTTAAAAGAATTACTGGGACATTAAGCAAACATCTTTTTTTACAACCCTCCCTGTTGACAAATAAAAACAAGACAGTCACCCCAAAACAGGGGATTGCAAAAATCTCTAAGGGTATTCTAAAGCTTTTGTACATTAATGATGGGAAAAAGTTCACTTTATTTTGGAAAAAACCCCCCCCCTCCACAAACCCCCACACCTTTTCCCTTTAAATTTTTATTTTTTTGGCAAAGTTTTGGGTTCACAGTGACAAATTTTGGGTACAGACGTTTTCCCCCATAAAGGTAGCATGTGCCACTTAGGTTTGGTTGACCATTTCATTCATTCTCCAACTTTCTTCTTCCCTTCATTCCTTTCATTCCCAAAGTTTTCTTTGTTTGAAGTTTCAGGGGCAGGTTATTACCCCTGCTGTGGGCAAATTTTTCCCCCTTTATGCTGTGTGTATGGGGCAAAAAAAAAAAAATGCCATCCCCCCTTCCCACCCCACAAATGCCCCTTTTTTCCCCCCCGGAGGAACAATGTTTTAAAAGCCCTAATTCGCATTTTTCCCAAAAGGGAACAGGTTTTAACATGTGCATAAGATGTTCTGTATGCGTTTGAACATAGGATCTTGATTTTAAGTCCTATCGGAAGGACTTTCATGGGTGTTGAGTTAGCTCTGATACTGATTCCATGTGGTAAAATCCCCTTAAACATGAGTGGAGGTGTTGGCTCCAACCCAGGCAGTCAGATCAGGAAAGCAGCAGCCCTCTAGCCACCAGACTACTCCTTCCCCTGCAGGCTTAATTAACCAAGACCTTTGAAGCAGGCTACAGCTGCACTCACATCTAATTAACCACAGGGGCAGGCATGCACAGGCAATTGGTGGCAGCCAAAGGACACCTGCTTAATGAAACACATTCACACCAGCCACACTGCCCACACCCATCTGTGTCTTTGCAGAGGCAATATGGGTTTCTTCCTACTCACCCCTTGAGAGCTAATGAAGTGCCTTGTGTAACTGACACAGGCTAGGGGCTTGTCTTTCTCCACTGCACCACTAAGCCAAGTGGTTTCCTGACATAAAGCCATTTTGGCCTAACCCCATCCTTGTCACGTGATAAGCAGGAAATTGCACAACAGGCTGCATGCTGACCTGCTGCCTAACATGTGAAAAATTGACCAACTTGAGAGAATGAATGAATGAATGAAATAGTACATGGCTGAATGACTTAATGGTCTCTAGTCTGCATTAATGAAGATGTCATGGCAAGGCCAATATCACAGTGTGTTTTTGTTAAGATATATGCATTAAAAGGATCAGTAAACAATAAAAATCATCTACAATACAAAGTAACAACACCCAGGGATTAGTCATAGCAAAAGACAGTAACCATGCACAATACTTATCAAAAGAAAGAAACTAAATTACTCACACACATTCTATTTTACATCAAAGATAAGCTAAATGGGCATTAAGGGTAAACTGCATACTTTGTATGTAAAACTATGCAACTTTGGCCTGCTTTAGCTTCACCTCATCAGACAAAAGTTGAATAGTTTTATATAAAAAGTATGCAGTTTACCCCAATGCCCATTTAGCTTGTCTCTAAGTAATGGCATCTTCTTAGTTACAGAGATAACATATACAAGTATGGGATTTATGCTGAAACAAGTTTATTTTTTGTTTGGGAATAGGGTGTGTGTATGGGACAGGGTAAGACTATGTTTAAAATATTACTAAGGAGCTCAATAGGTCAACCCAGTACAGTATTCCTTCTTGACCTACTTCTTCTCTAGGTCAGTTGTCAGTGTAATTCCTGGGCTGGTTTCCCCATTAGCACATTGTGTATGCACTGACAGGCGGCCACGGCAGCACGCCACTACCACCACCACCTTTTCCACCCACACCCACATGCTGGGTTAAAAGCAACTCGCCCACTTATCACACCTACTAAAAAAAAACCTAGCTGCCAAAAGCCATTGATGCACTTCCTGGTATATTGATGGTGTGATATGAAGTAAATATGTTGTTCATTGTTGATAGTATAATATGAAGTAAAGATGTCCTACAATATTGACAGTGTGATATGAAGTAAAGATGTTGTTCATTTTTGATAGTGCAATATGAAGTAAAGATGTCATACAATATTGACAGTGTGATATGAAGTAAAGATGCTGTTTATTGTTGATAGTGTAATATGAAGTAAAGATGTTGTACAATATTGACAGTGTGATATGAAGTAAAGATGTTGTTCATTATTAAGGCCTTAGACATTCATACCTTCTATTCACAAGCTTCTGAACGTCTTTTCACAAACCTCTGACCACACAAACCTCTCTGATTACTATAACACTATTCTCCACCAATTGCTTGATGAGCATGCACCTCCTACTGACCATCTCCTATCTGACAGACCCTGTGCGCCATGGTATACCCAAGACATCTTGATAGCGAAGTGTAAACGCCGGCAACTAGAAGGCAGTGGCTGAAATCAAAAACCGAAATCAACAAAAAGCTTTTTCAAAAACAAATAAAGAAAGTCAAACTCTTAATCCATTCAGCAAAGACAGACTACAACTCTTCCCAAGTTCTCTGTGCTACATCCATAAAATCTCTTTTTTTCCTCACCTCAAATCTCCTTGGATCTGCAAAAACAACTCCTTTGCCTATGACCCACAGCCTGTCTGAACTTCCACCCATCTTTTCTGCCTTCTTTTCAGACAAAGTCCGCAACATACGCTCCATACTGGATCAGACTGAATTCCAGCCTGCGCCTCCTGATCCCCAGTTCACTGGCACTCCTCTCTTTTCCTTCCATTCCACAAGTGAAAAAGAAATCATGACAATTCTGAAGGAAATGACTATAAAATCATGCGACCTTGATCCCATACCTGCTCCTGTTTTCTCACATTGCCTTCCACAACTGGTACCTATTATCACTAAAATAGTAAACTCATCTCTTGTGTCAGGAAATTTTCCATCAACTCTTAAAACCGCAATAGTGACACCTCTACTGAAAAGAGCACGACCTTGATCCCAACATTCTGAAGAAATACAGACTTGTCTCAAACTTACCTTTTGTCTTTAAAGTACTGGAAAAAGTTGTTCTCAAGCAGCTCAACAGTCACCTTCATTCCAATGATCTCCTTCCTTCTTTTCCATCTGCCTATTGCCCAAACCACAGCACCAAAACCACCCTAGTCCACACTTTAGATACACTTCTACTTGCTTCTGATGCAGGAAAAATCTTCCTCCTCACTCTTCTTGGCTTATCTGCAGCCTTCGACGCTATGAATCACTCAATTCTTCTTTCTCGCCTCCAAAATACGTTTGGTATTAATGGCACAGCCCTCATCTGGTTTACTTTATACCTAACAGACAGGTTCCAGAAAGTTATTGTAAACCAAATTCAATCAAATCCTGTCAAAATGGAATGTAGAGTCCCACAGGGATCAGTCCTGGGCCCTGTTCTCTTTACTCTCTGCACTGCTCCACTCTCACATATAATAAACAACCACCATATTGATCACCATTTATATTCCAATAATACTCAGCTTCAGTGCAGTGATACTGTTGAAAACTTGCCTTCCATCCTGTCAAATACGTCGTACTGCCTTCAAGACATTCAAAACTGGATGACTCAGGACAAGTTACAACTTAATGCTTATAAAACCGAAACCATGCTCGTAGGGACGGAACATAAACTCTTCTCCATCACAAAAACTTCAACAGAATTCGGCAATGCGACAATTCCATTGGCCAACTCTGTGAAGTATTTAGGAGTAGTTTTTGACAACACACTCTCTATGAAAACATTCATCACCCAGACCTGCCAATCTTGCTACTATCAATTACGGCGCATAAGCGCGATTCGCAAGTACCTGTCCGCTGATGCAACTTCCAAGCTTGTCACATCTCTCATTCTTTCACGTTTAGACTACTGTAATTCTCTTTTGGTTGGCCTACCAGCATCATGTAACCACTCTCTTCAACGCATACAAAACTCTGCAGCTCGACTGGTCCTAAGAAAGAAAAAATCTGAACACATCACTCCTCTTTTGTGATCTGTTCACTGGCTGCCTGTCTCACAAAGACTGAAGTATAAGATCAATACCCTCTGTTTCAAATGTCTCCACAAATCTGCACCCACTTATCTCTGTAACTGTCTTCACCTGTACACTTCATTCTGTTTCCCTTGTTCAGCCGCAGATACTTTGTGCTTTCGAACACCCAGATTCAAACAAACCACTGTTGGTCATTGCTCTTTCTCTATTTCTGGTCCATCCATCTGGAATGACCTCCCTCTTTCACTTCACCAAAAGCCTTCATTTGACACCTTCAAATCCAGCCTCAAAACACACTTATTTTCTACCTGAGACTTTCCCCTCATATCTGTCTCTAATTTTCAACAGCATCCTTCACCTCCTAAGTGTGTTTGCAGTGTGTGTGTGTGTGTGTGTGTGTGTGTGTGTGTGTGTGTGTGTGTGTGTGGTGTGTGTGCGCGCGCGCGCGCGCGCGCGCGCGTGCATTAATGCATTTATTATTTATTTATTTATTCTTTTATATCGAGGATAATGGAATATGCACTCGTGTGCTTTTTACATCCAGTCCCCGTGTGTATGCAGTTTTTTAAATTTTGTCATCTGTTCCCACCGGCACAAATGGCCTACTCTTACAAAAAGCGGAACAGGATTTAACATGTGCCCAAGATGTTCTGCGTTGGTTCGCACACTGGGCCTCAGTTTATAGTCTTATCCCCTGCGTGCAAGCGCGCACATGGATTTGAAATATGTTGTTCATCATGTTTAAGATGAGTTGCATGCCTGTAAATGATTTGAGTGCCAGCGCTTCAATTTGTTTGTTTTTACAAGATTCAGTGCTTTATAAATTCCATATATTAGTAGTAGTAGTAGTAGTAGTAGTAGTAGTAGTAGTAGTATAGTAGTAGTAGTAGTAGTATTGATAGTGTAATATGAAGTAAAAATGTCATACAATATTTATGGTATGATATGAAGTAAAGATGTTGTTAGTTATTGATAATGTCATATGAAGTAAAGTTGTTGTAGTGTATTGCCAGTGTAATATGAAGTACAGATGCTGCAGTGTATTGATGGTATGATATGAGGTAAATATGTTGTTCATTATTGATAGTGCAATATGAAGTATAGATGTAGTTTATTGCCAGTGTAATATGAAGTAAAGGTGTACAATATTGAAGGTGTGATATGTAGTAAAGATGTTGTACAGTGCTTATGGTGTAATATGAAGTAAAAATGTCGTACATTATTGATGGTGTGGTGTGAAGTAGTAATAATAATAATAATAATAATAATAATAATAATAATAATAGTAAAAAGTGGAACTTGTATAGGACTATATCTTGCAAAGACAAATCAAAGCTCATGCATTCAACCCAATCTTACACAGTCGTGCAATCAATGACAAATAACCAATAGTTTAAACAAAGATATATTAAAAATATGGCAACCTGCAGACAAATATATGAAATAAAATTTCAATAGTCGAATGTTTTTTCAAAAGCACGCACCACACACACACACACACACACACAAACACCACACCACACACACACAACACACCACACACACCGTCATATACTTTAGCAGGGTGATAGGACATGGGTTAGTGAAGGTGGGATAGTTCTGATATGAAACAGGAGGGGGGACATGTTAGGTTTGAAATAAGTATATCTTGAGGCTGGATTTAAAAGTCTCAAAAGTAGGCTTCTGGCGAAGAGAGAGAGGGAGCTCATTCCATGTCGATGGACCCGAAATAGAGATAGAGCGGTGGCCAATGGTGGATTGGTTGAATCTAGGTATTGGTAGGCACAAGGTATCTGCAGCAGAGCGAAGGGAACGTAAAGGAGTGTACAGGTGAAGACATTTACAGAGGTAGGAGGGTGCAGTTTTGTGGAGACATTTGTAGCAGAGGGTATTGATCTTATAATTTACTCTTTGTGACACAGGCAGCCAGTGGAGAGATTGCAAGAGAGGGGTAATGTGCTCAGTTTTTGTCTTTCTGAGAACTAGTCGAGCTGCTGATCTTTGTATACGTTGAAGGGAGTGTATAGATGATACTGGCAGACCGGACAAAAGATAATTGCAATAGATCAGACGTGAAAGAATGAAAGAAGTGACAAGTTTGGATGTTGCATCAGTGACAGGTACTTTCCAATGGCACTAATACACCGTAATTAAAAGTATCATGAATGACAGATCTGGGTGATGAACCTTTGCACAACACCTAAATACTTCAAAGCAGTGGATAGAATGACTGATGTATTGGTGAGCTCTATTAGAGCCGTTGTAATGGAAGTAAAGATCCCAATTCTACGCGAGGAAGTAGAAGTAGCAATTAGATCGCTGAAGAAAGGAAAATCAGCAGGAATCGAAAACATCCCAGCAGAGCTGATCCAACATGGGGGAGAAGCAGTGACAGACATCCTTACAAGTATCTTCAACAAGATTTGGCAGACCGGAGAGTGGCCTACACCATGGACCCAATCACTCATCATCACTCTCCCCAAGGAAGGAAATCTCCAGCAGTGCCAAAACTACAGGACAATCAGCCTCATAAGTCATGCCAGTAAAGTCATGCTGAAAGTGATCCTGAACATGCTGAAACCACAGGCAGAAGAGATCATCGCCGAAGAGCAGGCCGGTTTCCGCCCAAATAGAAGCACCACAGAACAGATATTCAACCTGAGGGTTCTGTGTGAGAAATACAGCCAGCATCAACAAGACATCTTCCACGTCTTCATTGATTTTAAGAAGGCCTTCGATAGAGTATGGCATGACGCTCTGTGAGCCACCATGAACAAATTCAACATGGGCCAGAAGCTGATCCACACCATCAAGGAACTCTACTCAAAGGCCACCAGTGCAGTACTCGTACAGGGCACGGTAGGGGAATGGTTCCGTACCTCAGTTGGGGTCCGACAGGGATGTCTGCTGTCGCCGACACTATTTAACATTTTCCTCGAACGCATCATGACTGACGCCTTGGAAGACCACACAGGCACAGTCAGCATTGGAGGGCGAACAATCACCAACCTCAGGTTTGCCGATGACATTGACGGTCTGGCAGGAAATGAAGAGGAACTGGCCAACCTAGTGAAAAACTGGACGAAATATCCTCACGATACGGCATGGAAAATCAGTGCCGAGAAAACCAAGCTCATGACAAACAGTGCCCAGCCAATCACCACCAAGATCACTCTCAGCGGAAAAGAACTGGAGACAGTTGACCATTTCAAGTACCTTGGAGCCATCATAAGTGAGGAGGGATCGAAGACTGAAATCCTAGCAAGAGCGGCACAAACAGCAGCAGCAATGGCAAGACTGAAGACCATATGGAGAGACAGAAACATCCCTCTCGGAACCAAGGTAAAGTTACTAAACGCGCTAGTCACCTCAATCATGCTTTACGCATGTGAGGCAGGACACTGAACGCAGACCTACAAAGGAGGATCCAAGCAGTAGAAATGAGATGCCTCAGAAGGCTCCTTGGCATCTCATACAAGGACCATGTCACCAACAATGAAGTCCGCAGAATGATCACTCAACAGGTGCGGGACTATGAAGACCTACTGACCACGGCGAAAAAGATGAAACTCAGATGATATGGGCACGTAACACGCTCAGAAGGACTTGCAAAGACCATCCTGCAAGGAACAGTCCAGGGGAAGAGAAGACGGGGCAGACAGAGGAGAAAGTGGGCCGACGACATCTGTGATTGGACAGGGGAGGACTTCAGTGTCACCCAGGCACTTGCCCACGACCGCGCTAAGTGGAGCCAGCTGGTCCACCGTTCGTCCACCATGCAGCGCCCCCACGACCCTGGCGGGTTACGGGACCAGTGAACAGTGTGAACAGTGAATGGAAGAGAGTTTGTGTTTTGTCCCTACGAGCATGGCTTTGGTATTATCTGCATATAGCTGTAATTTGTTTTGTGTCATCCGGTTTTTAATATCTTCAAAGCAGTGGGCCATATTCGTCAGGAGAGAAGGCAGATTTTCAGGAGTAACACTGCTCTAAATCTGAGAGTTATCTGCGTAAAAATGATTGGTTGATTTGATGACAGTTTATTATATGTGACAGTACGGCAGTGTAAAGAGTGAAAAGAACAGGGCCTAGAACTGATCCCTGTGGGACTCCGCATTCCAGTTTGGCAGGTATTGATTGAATCTTGTTTACTGCAACTGTCTGGAATTGGTCAGTAAGGTATGAATTAAACCAGGTGAGGGCTGTGCCAGTAACACCGAACGTTTCTTGAAGACGAGATAGAAGAATTGAGTAGTCTATTGTGTTGAAGGCTGCCGATTAGTCGAGTAGAGTGAGAAGGGAAATTTTCCCTGAGTCAGAAGCGAGTAGAAGCGTATTTAAAGTGTGTACTAGGCTGGTTTCAGTGCCGTGGTTGACGTGATAGGCAGACTGGAACTCAGGAAGAAGATTGTTAGAGAGAAGGAGGTTGATGAGCTGTTTGAGAACTACTATTTCAAGGACTTTAGAAATAAAAGGTAGATTGGAAACAGGTCTATAATTCTTCAGAATGTTGGGGTCAAGGTCATGCTTTTTTGAGTAGAGGTGTGACTATAGCAGTTTTGAGAGCTGATGGAACATTTCCTGAAACAGGAGATGAGTTCACTTTTTTGTGATAGTGGCTATGTTGTGGTAGGCACTGTTTGAAAAGAGAAACAGGTATGGGATTAGAATCACATGATTGTATAGTCATTTCTTTCATAATTTGTCATGATTTCTTTCTCACTTGTCAGGTGAAAGGAAAGGAGAGGAGTGCCAGAGAATTGGGGATCAGGAAGTGCAGGCTGGAAAGGAGTCTGATCCAGTAAACATGTTGTACAATATTGATAGTGTGATATGAAGTAAAGATGTCATATGATATTGATGGTGTGATATAAAGAAAAGATGTACAATATTGATGGTGTGGTATGAAGTAAACATAGTGCACAATATTGATGGTGTGATATGCAGTAAAGATGTCGTAGTGTATTGACGGTGTGATATGAAGTTAAGATGTTGTACTGTATTGATGGTGTTGTATGAAGAAAGATGTGGTACAATATTGATCGTGTGGTATGAAGTAAAGATGTAAAATATTGATGGCATGGTATGAAGTAAAGGTGTTGTACAATATTGATGGTGTGATATGAAGTAAAGATGTCGTAGTGTTCTGACGGTGTGATATGAATTAAAGATGTGGTACAATATTGATGGTGTGGTATGAAGTAAAGATGTTGCAGTGTATTGATGGTGTGATATGAAGTAAAGATGTTGTACAATAATTGATGGTGTGATATGAAGTACATATGTTGTACAATAATTGATGGTGTGGTGTGAAGTCAAGATGTCGTATTGTATTGATGGTGTGATGATTATGAAGTAAAGATGTTGTACATTATTTATGGTATGATATGAGAATGCTGAGAGACACCCTGAGAGCGGCCGAGAGACTGAGGACTGGAGAAAGGTGGTTTACAAAGCTTCTTAGGCGCCCCAAAGGATTCGGAATCTGAGGGATCGGTGACGGTGATGGATGAGGTAAAAATGTACAATATAAAAGAAAAGGAAAGAAAAAAATAACTGATCAAGAACAGATAAAACTGTTGACCTGGGCTACAGAAATTCATGAATGGATAATAAAACAGAAACCCACACCCTCTGCTGTAGTATTTAGCCATTAGCCCAAGGCAGAATGTAGCCAGCTTAGGGCTGGAACAGGGTAGAATACCACCTATGTTGAGCCTCAGAGTTATCTCTCTCTCTCTCTCTCTCTCTCTCTTCTCTCTCTCTCTCTCTCTCTCTCTCTTCTCTCTTTCTCTCTCTCTCTCTCTCTCTCCTCTCTCTCACACACACACACAAACACACACACACACACACGTGCGCGCACGTGCACACGCAGAATGACAAGTATGCATGTGTGTGCCCACTGGAGAGAGAGAGAGGCAGTCAGAAATACAGAAAATCAGCAGACAGACAGACATACAGTTGGTCAGATCTCAGTTATATTCCCAAACAGCTATCTAAACTTTAGTTCCTTTCAACCTGTTATGGACAACGCTTCCTTTTAGGGACAAACAAAAAACACACTATCAACAGAATAAACCTCTTATTGGATCTGCGAAGACAAGCCCTCTGCCTACTGTTCATAGTTACTCTGAACTTCCTGATATATTTTCTATTGTTCTTTTCAGACAAAGTCCGTAATGTTCACTCCAGACTGAATCAGACTCCCTTCCAACCTGTACCTCCTGATCTCCAAATCACTGGCACTCCTCTCCTTTCCTTTCAGCCAAAACGTGTGGAAGAAATCAGGAAAATTCTAAATGAAATGACCATAAAATCATGTGATCTTGATCCTATGCCTGCTTCTCTTTTCGCGCAGTGCCTTCCGCAGCTTATACTATCACAAAGATTGTAAACTCATCTCTTCTTTCGGGAATTTGTCCATCGTAACTCAAAACTGCTATAGTTACACCTCTACTCAAAAAGCACGACCTCAATCCTAACATACTGAAAAATTACAGACCTGTTTCTAACCTACCTATCTATCTATCTATCTGTCCCGTAGTCTGACGACCGTGGGGGCACCCTCAAAGACTCAACAACCAGTTCCCTCCATTCCTCTCTCTGTTCTGCCTTTCTCAGGGTTTTGTTGAGTTCTAGGCCTGCCCATTCGCTGATGTTATCCTCCCAGCTCTTCCTTGGTCTACCTCTTCTTCTTCCTCTTTGGACAGTGCCTTGTAAAACTGTCTTTGCAAGTCCTTTGGATCTTGTGACATGCCCATACCATTTAAGTTTACGTTTTTTCACGATCGTTAGAAGGTTCTCATAGGGTCGAAAGGTTTGCTGGATTCTGTTATGCACGCTTTCGTTGCTTATGTGGTCTTTGTAGGAGATGCCTAGGAGTCTCTGAAAGCATCTCATCTCCACCGCCTGCTATTCCATCAATGTCATGTGTGAAGCGGAGGTTTGTGATCGCTCTGCCACCAATGCTGACTGATCCTTCATGATGTTCCAGTGCCTCAGCCATGATTCTCTCAAGGAAGATGTTGAAAAGAGTGGGTGAGAGTACACAGCCCTGCCTTACTCCAACTGTTGTTCGAAACCATTCTCCAATGTTGTTGTTGTAGTACACTGCACTAGTGGCCTCGCTTTACAGCTGTTTGATGACTCTGATCAGGTTTGCATTGATGCTGTACAAATTCATGGTTGCCCACAAAGCTGCATGCCACACCCTGTCAAATGCCTTCTTAAAATCGGTAAATACATGGTAAAGGTCTTGTTGATGTTGAAGGTACCGCTCACATAGTATTCTGAGGTTGAATATCTTTCGTTGTGCTGCGCCCTGCTCTGAAACCTGCTTGTTCCTCAGCAATGATGGTCTTTGCTTGTAGCTTCAGTCTATTCAATATTATCTGCAGCATGACCTTGCTTGGGTGGCATATGAGACTGATTGTGCGGTAATTATGGCATTGTTGGAGATTTCTAACCTACCTATCATCTCCAAAGTCCTTGAAAAAGTAGTTCTGAAACAACTCAACAGCCATCTTCATTCAAATAGTCTCCTTCACGCATTTCAGTCTGCCTATAGCGTCAACCACAGCACTGAAACCACCCTAGTCCATACGTTAAGCACACTTCTAAAGCTTCTGACTCAGGGAAAATCTCCCTTTTCACTCTTCTCGACTTATCTGCAACAATTGACACTTTAGATCACTCTATCCTTCTCTCCCGTCTCCAAAAGACGTTTGGTATCAAAAGTGCAGCCCTTACCTGGTTTAGTTCAAACCTCACTGATCGATTCCAGGAAGTCACTGTAAACAAAATTCAATCAGTTCCTGCAAAACTGAAATGTGGAGTCCCACAAGGATCAGTTCTGGGCCCTGTCCTGTTCACTCTCCACACTGTTCCACTCTCATACATAATAAACCGTCACCAGATCAACCATCATTTCTACGCTGATGACTCTCAGATTCAAAGCAGTGACACTCCTGAAAATCTGCCTTATCTCTTGACAAATATGTTACTTTGCCTTCAAGACATTCAAAACTGGATGATACAAAACAAGTTACATCTATATGCAGATAAAACGGAAGCCATGATTGTAGGGACCAAACACAAACTCTCTTCCATCACAACAGATTCAATAGAATTTGGCAATACATCAGTTCCGCTATTCACTGCAGTTAAATACCTAGGTGTTGTTATTGACAACACACTCTCTATGCAAAAATTCATCACCCAGACCTGCCAGTCCTGCTACTATCAGTTACCACGTATAAGTGCAATCCGAAAGTACCTGTCCACTGATGCAACATCCAAACTTGTCACATCTCTTATTCTTTCAAGTCTGGACTATTGTAATTCTCTTAACAATAATAATGTATGGAATTTATATAGCGCTGAATCTTGTAAAGCTACAAATCAAAGCGCTCAAATTCTCTTTTGGCTGGTCTGCCAGCATCATCTATCTACTCCCTCCAACGCATACAAAACTCTGCAGCTCGATTAGTCCTCAAAAAGAAAAAAAAACTCTGAGCATATTACTCCATTCCTGCAATCTCTCCACTGGTTGCCTGTGCCACAGAGAGTAAAGTACAAGATCAGTACCCTCTGTTACAAATGTCTCCACAAAACAGCACCCTCATATCTCTGTGAATGTCTTCACCTGTACACTCCTTCTTGTTCCTTCAGCTCTGCTGCAGATACCTGAGCTTACGAATACCTAGATTCAACCAATCCACTGTTGGCCGCCGCTCTTTCTCTGTTTTTGGGCCATCATTCTGGAATGACCTCCCTCTGTCCCTTTGTGAAAAGCCTACTTACGACAGCTTTAAATCCAGCCTCAAAACATACCTATTTCAAACCTAAGAATTTTCCCTCTTGTTCCATCTGACCCTGCCTTCAAAAGCCAAAATTCCATCACCCTGCTGAAATGTACAACCTGTGTGTGTGTGTTTTATTTATTTATTTATTTATTTTTATTCTTTTATATCGAGGATAATGGAATAAGCACTCATGTGCTTTTTTACATCCAGTGTGTGTGTGTGTGTGTGTGTGTGTGTGTGTGTGTGTGTGTGTGTGTGTGTGTGTGTGTACATTTGAATTTGTTAGAATATTGTTAATCATTGTTGGTTGCTTGTGTAGGAGCGGATTGAATGAAGCGCTCTGATTTGTAATTGCAAGATATAGTGATTTATAAATTCCATATATTATTATTATTATCATTAATAAACCCAGTAGACCAACAGAGAGCCACAGAGGTTCCAATAGCTATAGATCTGTCTGCCGCCATCCTTGTGTGTGAGCCTTGAGTAATCTACACCCTCACACAGTTAAGGGAGGGGGGGTGAATGGGGGTAGAGAGAGAGGTGGGGTAGGTCAGCTAGTCAGGATTTCATGACATTGACCAAAACTGAAAAAATGACCCTAGAGATGCCATGTCATGCCTGCCTGCCTTCTGCAAGGGGGTATCGGGATAGTCTAGTGGTTAGAACATTGCACTCGTGATCTCACAACCCTGGTTCGAATCCCTTTCAAGGGGATTTTTCTCCTGAAGTTAACATCAGTGCCTATTCCACTCTCCCCAAAAGTGCTTCGGATGAGACTATAAACCGAGGCCCGTGTATGCTAACCCACACAGAAAATCTTGCATAGACGTTAAATCTGTTCCGATTTTCGAAATAGTAGGCCATTTGTGTGCTGGTGGGAATATATGACAACCTTTACAAAACTGCATACATACAGGGCTGGATGTAAAAAAAGCCCATGAATGCGTATTCCATTATCCTTGATAACAATAAATATCTAAATAAATAAGCAATAAATAAATAAAGGAGGTAAGGGACACCTTTTGCAGTGAGGTAGTTGTGAGGTCATAGGCAACACCCTTACACTACCCCCCCCCCCCCCTTCGTTGTAAGGGGGAAAAACCCTGACACTGCTTACAGGTGGAAGTGGAAACTCCACTATACATAATTATATGACTTGTTTCTTTCCTGTGGAAGAAGAACGCGTAGATCTATAAAGAAAACCGATATTATAGTTATCAATGTTAAATGTTAATAGAATAAAAGATAATTTGCTGGGAACGTCATCACTGGACTTTAGGAAGATAACTGAACTTGTCCTTCAATGCAGGAAATTGTTGGATGGTATGGCGTCTATCATGGCAGCTTTCCGGCCATGTTGACCTTGTCGTAGTAGACACATCCCCTAGTCATTGATAGCAGGGAGGCGGAATAGCCTAGTGGTTAGAGCCCTGTCCTCGTGATCTGACAGCCCGAGTTCGAGCCTTCACCAAAGCTCCGGTTTAAAGGGACTTGTCTCCTGAAGTTGACATCAGTCCTGACTCCACTCCCCCTAAATCCTTTGGATGAAAATAAAAAAAGAGATCCCATACGTGAACGCACAAAGAATATCTTACACACAATTTTTTAAACCCGGTCCACCTGACAGAAGAGTAGACCATTTTGTGCCAGTAGGATAACAAATGTGAAAAAAAGAAGAAAAAAATGAATTTCCATTGGTGTTGTGTTTAGACATCATCCCGAAATCGAAATGCGGCTACCTTCGTGGTAGGTAAAAGCAGTCTAAATCTCTCTTCTCACTCCTCTCGACTTATCTGTAGCATTTGACACTATAGATCACTCTATTCTTCTCGCCCGTCTCCAAAAAGCCCTCACCTGTTTTAGTTCATACCTCACAGACCGATTCCAGACAGCTGCAATAAACAAGATTCAAACAATACCTGCCAAACTGGAATGCGAGTCCAGCAAGGCTGTTCTAGGCCCTGCTTTTTTCACTCTCTACACTGTTCCACTGTCACATATGATAAACCGTCATCAGATCAACCATCATTTCTACGCTGATGACTCTCAGATTCAAAGCAGTACTACTCCTGAAAATCTGCTTTCTCTCTTGAAAAATATGTCACACTGCCTCCAAAATATTCAAAACTGGATGATACAAAACAAATTACAGTTCAAAGCAGATAAAACGGAAGCCATGATAGTAGGGACCAAACAAAACTCTCTTCCATCGCAACAGCTTCAATAGAATTTGGCAATACGACAGTTCCTCTATCCACCAGTCAAGTATCTTGGTTTGTTATCTACAATACGCTTCCTATGCAAAAATTCATCACCCAGACTTGTCAGTCGTGTTACTATTAATTACCGCCTATAAGTGTAATTCGAAAGTACCTGTCCACTGATGCAACATCCAAACTGTCACTTCTCTCATTCTTTTACGTCTGGACTATTGCAGTCTCTTTTGGCTGGTCTGCCAGCATCATCTATCCTCTCCCTTCAATGCATTCAAAACTCTGCTGCTCGACTTGTTCTCAAAAAGAAAAAATCTGAGCATAGTACCCCTCTCTTGCGACCTCATCACTGGTTGCCTGTGCCACAGAGAGTTAACTATAAGATCAGTACCCTCTGTTACAAATGTCTCCATAAAACAGCTCCCTCCTACCTCTGTGACTGTCTTCACCTGTACTCTCCTCGTTCCCTCCCCTCTGTTGCAGATACCCTGTGCTTACAAATACCTAGATTCAACCAATCCACCGATGGCGGTTGCTCTTTCTCTGTTTCTGGTCCATCAATCTGGAATGACCTCCCTCTCTCCCTTTGCGAAAAGCCTATTTAGGACACTTCTTAATCCAGCCTCAAGACATACCTATTTCAAACCTAAGACTTCCCCTTACAATTTCATCTCATAATTATCTGCCCTTGCCTTCAATGGCCTAAGTTCCCATCACCCTGCTGAAGCATATAAGCTGTGTTTGTGTGTGCGTGCGTGTGCGCGTGGGCGTGCGTTCGTGTGTATTTGAGTTTGTTAAACTGTTAATCATTATTGGTTGCCTGTGTGGGAGTAAAATGCATGCAAGCACTTTGATTTGTTTGTTTGTTTGTTTGTTTTTACAAGATATAGCACTATATAAATTCCATGTATTATTATTGTTATTATTATCATTATTAAATCTCACTATTGTTGAACCTGGCAAATGTAGACGAGGAACGAAAACAATTGATAGCAAGATATATAACCAAAAACAAATGAACAAACAAACAAACAAACCCCACCAAATAACCCTAAACTAAATCGTCTTTGCTACTAACATGATTGCTCTTGAAAATTCCAGGACTGGTTTGATTCAATTGTAAGCGTTGTGGTTTTCCCACTACATAGCCTCGCACTTTTTTTTTATTGTTGACTTGTGGTTGACTAGGGCGTTGATTCAATGACAACTGAAGTGTTGGTTGATTTCGTTTTAATCTGCATGAAACAACTACCCAGGTTTGATGTAGCTTTAAGCATGGCTAAGGTGAACAGCCCTGACAGGGCCTCCCAAGCTGCTTATTCAATTATCCTTAAAAAATCAATAAGATAAAATAAAATAATAAATACAAATACACATATACACTCATACACACACACGCACGCACGCACGCACGCACACACACACACACATACACACTCGTGCATGCACACATGGACACTGTAAGTTTTATGGGAGTATTTGAAAAAAATATAAAATTGCCTAATTGGTTTGTTTGTTTTGTTTATATTTTTATGATTATAATTATATACAGCCAAAACCTCAACAGCCAAATCCCCATCACCCTGCCCGAGAGTAAACCTTTATGTGTGTGTGTGTGTGCGTGTGTGTGTGTGTGCGTGGTGTGTGTGTGTGTGTGTGTGTGTTTTGTGTGTGTGTGTGTGTGTGTGCTGCGTGTGTGTGTGGGGCGTTCGTGAAGGGTGTGCGTATGCATTTGGACTTGTAAAATAACACCACCTGTTCATTGTAACTGGCTGCATGTGAATGAGTATGATGAATGACAGCGCTTTGATTTGTTTTCTTGCAAGATATAGCCCTATATAAATTCCACGTATCATTAGTAGTAGTAGTAGTAGCAGCAGCAGCAGCAGCAGCAGCAGCAGCAGCAGCAGCAGCAGCAGCAGCAGCAGCAGTAGTAGTAGTAGTAGTAGTAGAAAGTAGTAAGTAGTAAATAGTAGTATAGTAGAATTTAAAAAAAAAATAAAATAATAAAATAATAATAAAATATAAATGAAGATGATGATTATATGATGATGATGATGATGATGATGATGATGATGATATGATGATGATAAATGATTAATTATTATTATTATTATATGCATATATATATGAACTTTTAAAAAGATAGATGGAGGGCTTGATGGAACAAGGCAGTGGCAATGCTTGTTCAATGCCCCATCTGGATATAAACGTTTGACCTTGACACTGTCTATCTGTCTGTCTGTCTGTCTCTCTGTCTGTCTGTTTCTGTTTGTCTCTCTACTGTGTGATTGTATGGGGTATTGGGTTTATTTTATTGTCATATCATATATCTTTAAGTGCGGGAACTGGATGCAAAAAAGCACATGGGTGCATTTTCATTATCCTCGAAATAAAAAAAATTGTCTTTGTCATTTGTCATTAACGAACCATGTGAGTTTTCTGTGATACTAGTAGACATACAACCCGCACCTCTCAAGCTAGTTCTCTTGCAAAGTGTGTATCTCACTTTAAGTCAGGGCATCATTATTTTCTCTGCCTGAAATTCGCCTGCTGTACCCATGGTAGAGCGCATCACCACAAGAGCACCGCTACCTGGTGTTGTTTTTTTCTGTCTGCATGTGTAGTGTTTTGTCTTTCTATCATAGTGGGGTTTTTCTTTTTAGGACATAATTTTGCCAGGGACAATTCTCATGTTGCAGTGGGTTCTTTTACGTACACTGAATGAATGATGCACACAGGACCTTGGTTTATTTTCTCATCCGAAAGACTAGTACCCAGACCATGGCTTACAGTCTAATGTGTGTGACTGCCTGCATGGATTTCTGTATTCATGATTGTGTATGTATCTGGTATGAAGTTCTATGCTGTATTTATGTCTGTCTGTCGGTATGTCTGCCTGTCTGCATGAAGTTTTATGTTGTATTCATGTCTCTGTGCTGTACTTATGTCTCTATATGTCTGTCTTTCTGCATGCTGCATGAAGCTCTGTACTGCATTTATGTCTCTATCTGTCTGTCTGTCTGTTTGTCTGTCTGTCTGTCTGCATGGAGTTCTGTACTGGATTTATGTCTCTATCTGTCTGTCTGTCTCTCTGCATGAAGTTTTGTGCTGCATTTATGTCTCTGCCTGTCTGCATGACGTTTTATGCTGTATGTATGTCCATCTGTCTGCATGCAGTTCTATGCTATATTTATGTTTGTCAGTCTGTGTGCATTCCTGTGCTTTATCCATGTCTGTGTCTGTCTGTCTGTCTGCCTGCATGTATTCCTGTTCTATATCCGACATGTATCTGCCTGTATTTGTGCACGGATACTTGTGTTGTATCCATGCCTGTCTGTCTGTATGCATGCATGTGCCGTATCCATCTCTGTCTGTCTGCCTGCATGGATTCCTGTGCTGTGTCTATATCTGTCTGGCTTCCTGTGCTTTTTCCATGTCTTTCTGTCTGTCTGCCTGCATGGATTCCTGTGATAATCCTTGTAATTGATGACGTGACTGAATGCTCCCATAGTGAGGATTTGAGGCAGTGGTAGCAGGCAAGTACAACGTGGCGAAGCACACCACTATGCAGATAGGATGCATGCTAGGTATGTGCACCTGCCCTCTGATGCTACTTCGTTTGTAAACTCTTCTATTGAAACTGGAGGATTTTCGATAGTGCAGGGGGGGGGGGGGGGGCACAGCCTTGTGGTTACAGCACGGAGCCTGACGGCCCGGGGTCCAGCCCCCATTGCCATGCCTGTGTGAGGGGAGTTTCTCCCCCCTGGAGTTGACATCAGTACCAGTTCCTCTCCCGGCAGAGTCCTTCAGATAAGACGATGATTCAAAGTCCTGTGTACGAACACAGAGAAAACATCTTCCACACCTGTTACAAGCCCATTCCATCTGTTAGAAGAGTAGGCTGCTGCATGCCAGTAGGAAGGGTGACAAATGTTGTTTAAAAGGCATGGCCTCGGGGTTATGTTAGACATCCTCCTGAAGTGGGAGTGCCATCACCTTCATGGTGCATTGGCCAAAGTCTCAGCGTTATGAACGACAGAGCTCTAGCCCCGGAAATTAAAAAGACATGTATGTAAGATGTTTCTGCTATGTTCACACATCACATGGGACCTTTGTGTAAGTCACTCTCTCTCATACACACACGCACGCACGCACATACACACACACACACACCCCACACACACACACGCACACACACACACATACACTGTTATACACATAATCTTTTTTTTTGAGATTTTATTTGCTTGATATATAAAAAATCCATGCTTGGCATAAACCTGAACTCTGCCTAAAACAAAACACAAACTGAACACATAAATATGTATAAAAATACCCTCAAAATACATTTAAAAATTCTGATCAGCTGATAGAATATAATCTTCAATCTGTAAAGAGTTTGAAAAAAGTACAAAATTTACTGAACAAGGATATGAAAAACTGGAATAAAATTGTGAGAGTTTTAAATATACAGCTTTATCCTCAAACAGCCTTAATAACATAAGTAAACTGATCAAAGTCTTGCTCTATGTGTGTAAAACTTTGTGAAAGTAGGCATATTCAATAAGTTGTCTTTACCCTCAAGAAACATAAATCAGATTGATTTGTAAAGCCTCGTATCATTCTAAAAAAGGTTGATGATAACATATGGTAAATATTATAATACGTCCTGCTTTATACTAAAGTTTTAACAAGTGATAAAAAGGTTGTAAATCTATTAAACTTGTGTTCTCTCCTAAAGGAAGTTTTAACACTGCAAATATATGCAAGCATTTTTCCCTAAAAAAGAGTAAATGAAAAACTCTGCCAACGTCATTTTTACCCTGAATAAAATTTGATAACATGAATTTACTAAAGTTGCACCCTGTTTTGAAGAAAAGTGATTCAGGTAGCTTTATCAAAGTTGCACTTTGCCCTCCAAGTTGAAAATGTTGGAAAATTCATAAAAAAGCCATACTTGAACCTTAAAAAGGGGAATATATTTTATATATATATATATATATTTTAAAATTATAAAAAATATATATAATATATAATTTTATATAGTAAATATAAAAAAATGACATTCACATTCCAAGAGTCGCATATGACCATTCACAGTGTAATGTGACATCCACATTCCAAAAGTGGTATATCACCATTCACAGTGTAATGTGACATCCACAATCTAAGAGTGGTATATCACCATTCACAGTGTAATGTGACATCAACAATCCAAGAGTGGTATATCACCATTCACAGTGTAATGTGACATCAGCATTCCAAAAGTGGTATATCACCATTCACAGTGTAATGTGACATCAGCATTCCAAGAGTGGTATATCACCATTCACAGTGTAATGTGACATCAGCATTCCAAGAGTGGTATATCACCATTCACAGTGTAATGTGTTATCAGCATTCCAAGAGTGGTATATCACCATTCACAGTGTAATGTGACATCAGCATTCCAACAGTGTATATCACCATTCACAGTGTAATGTGACATCAGCATTCCAAGAGTGGTATATGACCATTCACAGTGTAATGTGACATCAGCATTCCAAGAGTGGTATATGACCATTCACAGTGTAATGTGACATCTACACAGCGTGCAACTAGAGGGGCACGTCTCTTGATAATCATAAATGTGCATCACATACATTGCAATGATGAAAAGAAAAAGGAAATAACAAAACCCACAAACATTTAGGAGGGGGGAGGGGAGGGAGTTAAAGGGAGAGGGTAGGGGGAAGGGGGGCGTAGTTGAGGGGGGGGGGACAGCAGGATGACAAGAGGTCAGTAATGTCAGGCAAAATAAAACTTTCTTCCTTTGACAGACTGGCAACATTTCATTATCAGCCATAGCAGAAATACATTCAGGAAGTCAGCTTTTTGTTGACATAAACATTTTGAGAATCAGCAGAATGAGGATTTACGTATAAGTCAGAATAAAATAGATATAAAGCCTGTCCATTTTCTTTTCAGCCACCGTGATATCTTTACAGCCATTCAGCTGCCGTGAGACACTACTGCCCATTGTGAAATTACAGGCCCCTCCTCAGTCTGTGGTTGGCCATTCCCTAGCTTAACACCTGTGGTCACCCTGAATATGCACCCTGACTCTCTTATCCCACCTGCCAGGCCTTAAGAACACACTGATTGAGACATCAGCATGTACAACTGTTTTCAAATACCCCACCATGTCATCATCATCATCAGACCCGTGACCTTGGCGGTCGTGGGGGAGACATGAAAGACGATGCCGTGGTAAGCCTCCTCCATCCATCTCGGTCCTCGGCTCTGCGCAGTAGTGCCGAGTCATTCATCCTGGTCCATTCTCTGATGTTGTTCATCCATGACTTGTTCTGTCTTCCCCTCCTTCTGCCACCTTCGAGTGTTCCCTGCAGTACTGTTTTGGGCAGAGTGTTGTGGCGGGTGACGTGGCCGAACCATGTCAGCTTTTTCTTCTTGACGATGGTGAGAAGGGGTTCCTGTGGACCTGCCAGCCGTGTTATTTGACTCTTGACAAATTCGTTGGTCTTTCGTTCTCTCCAGGATATGCCCATGTAGGCAGTCTTATACAGCTTCAGAGGATTTGTTTTCTGCTTTTCGCTAAGCAATACAAATGAACAGTCTGTTTGTATTGTTGGTGATTTTCTCTAAGGAGTGCAAATAAGTAGTCTGTTTATATGACTGGTGATTTTCCCTAACTTACCAGTATAAATGAGCCATCTGTATTATTGGTGATTTTCTGTTTGTATTATTTGTGATTTTCCCTAGTTAACCAGTGCAAATGGGCAGTCTCTTTGTATTGTTGAAAACCTGTTTTGAAAGCTTGCAGAAGAAGAAGAAGAAGAAGAAGAAGAAGAAGAAGAAGAAGAAGAAGAAGAAAGAAGAAAAAAAGAAGAAGAAGAAGAAAAGAAGAAGAAAGAAGAAGAAAGAAGAAGAAGAAGAAGAAGAAGGAAAGAAGAAGAAGAAATGTACAACAGATCAAACTTTCAAAAACAGTAATATTATTAATAATCACAATTGAAACTGACGATGATTATGATGATAATGGAAATAACGACAACGATAATGATAATAATAAAACAATAACAATAAAGACATGACAACAGTAACAATAATGATAAAATCCCAAATGGTTTTCTACAAATAGGTAAAATGGAAGGCAGGATTTATGTCAAAAACAGATTTGTTTGCTTATTTTTATTATTCAGTATTGGACATTTATTCTACTGACAAAGGATTACACACACACTCACAGAGCATAATAATTCACACACGCATACAGACACCACAACAAACACAAAACACACACACACACACACACACACACACACACACACACACACACACACAAGAACACACATGCAAATCACACATCAGCTGTTTAGAATCTTCTCTGAATGGATTAATTTTAAAAAGTCCCCCCTCTCCAGCTGCCATGGCGCCGTGGTTAGCGCTCTGAGTTACGGACTGGGAGGTCGCGGGTTCGATTCCCTTAAGAGTCATAGGGATGTTTTAGACTCCGGCCGGCTCCTACCCAGAGTGAGTGTGCTGTGGGCTCAGTGGAAAGACTGGAACCACACAGTCGAGCCTCATCCACTTAACGGATGCGAGTTTGAGAGTGTTGCTCAAAGTACCTGACCAACACTGCAGGTGTCTGTATCTCTCGGGCCGGATATATGATGAGAGTAAGCGTAGATTGCAACCCTGTTAAGTAGTTTCTATGCACTTCCTCAGCAGCAGCATTACGACATCCTCATTGTCATTGATCATCATGCAAAAAATATGCCTCTGATTCAGTGGTCCCAGTTGCTCTGGTCTCATGGTGACCTCAGATTCGGTTTGCTCATACACTTCTGTGCCTGTGGTGAGTTTGTGTCAAAGCCTCTGGGGTTGGAGGTTCACAGGGGACAGTTGTTGGAGGGACGTTGTGGTGGCTGCTACCTGGGGTGGGCCGGGCAACTCACTCTGTCTGGCTCCGCGACTGAGCTAATACTTTTTTAGTAGAGGGCTTAGTAGGTGGTGTCCTACGTATGTTAGCTCAGAACAGGCACCACCGAACACCACCAAAGTGACCCAGCAGCAGTGCAGGGCCCCTCTGGCTGGTGGCCCCACGGCGGCCTGATAGTTATGGGCTCCCTGTGGACCACCTACTCTGAGGATGAGACATAATAAATCTGGGTATGGCTGTGTCGGGGAGATTGGAATGAGCGGCGTTGGAACAGCAGGGCAGGGGAAGTCACAGAAGATGAGGCAGCCAAAAAACCAAACAAATTCCCCTCTATGACTCTCTCTAACAGACACACACGCGCGCGCAAACACACACACATACACACAACACACACACACACACACACACACACATATACACAGGGTGCATGTATGTGTATATGTATGTGAGTGCATGTGTGAGTGCGAGAGAGAGAGTGAGACAGGGAGAGACAGACAAACAGATAGACAGAGAGACAGAGGGAGTATGTGTGCGTGTGTGTGTGTTTGTGCCTTCACGTACACACACACAGACACACACACACACACACACACAAACAGGCACACAAACATGTGGACTGGATGTCTTAAAAACCCAACATGAGTGCTTATTCCATTATCCTCAAAATAAAGGAAGAAAGAACAACACACACACACACACACACAAACACACACACACACACACACACACCACGCACACACACTCAGAATCCTCCAGATGAGACTATAAACTGAAGGCCTGTGTACGAACACACGCAGAACATCTTGCACACTCGTTAAAACCTGTTCCACCTTTCAAAAGAGTAGGCCAGTTGTGCGACTGGGAATGGATGACAAAATTCACAAAACCATAATATGTCTGAGACTGCTACAATCTTCCAGTTTGTTGGCATGGCAACAGCAGCATGCTGTATAGTGAAAGGGAAGGGTGACTAAATCACCCACAGTCAGTGGATAGGATTTTTCAGTCTAGGAATGTAAGGGTGACTAAAACACCCACAGTCAGTGGATAGGGTTTTTCAGTCTAGGAATGTAAGGGTTCAGTCTAAATCGCCGACAGTCAGTGGATAGGGTTCTTCAGTCTAGGAATGTAAGGGTTCAGTCTAAATCACCCACAGTCAGTGGATAGGGTTTTTTAGTTTAGGAATGTAAGGGTTCAGTCCAAATCACCCACAGTCAGTGGATAGGGTTTTTTAGTCTATGAATGTAAGGTTTCAGTATAAAACACCCAGTCAGCTAATGGAAATTTTCCTTGTGTCAAAGTACGGGTGCCTACACCACCCACAACAGCAACAGTCCTTCCATGAGACTATAAACCAAGGTCCCCTGTGCCAATGTACCCAGAACATCTTGGACACACTTTAAAACCTGTTCCGCTTTTTGAAAGCGTAGGCCATTGTGTGCCAGTGGGAACGGATGACAACATTTACAAATCTGCTTACACATGGGGACTGGATGAAAAATAGCACATGAATGCTTATTCCATTATCGTGGAAATAAAAAAAATAAAAAAGAAAGAATAAAATAAACACTCAGCAAATAAGCATATTTCAACTTAAATTGTTCATTTGTTTGCTTATTTTCAAAGTTTTTAACGGTTTTGTTTGGACTATGCGGTGTGAAATGAAAAAGTTGACAGCCCTTGAAACTTTCAGGTAAAAAGCTCGACTAGATCCACAGTGATAGACAATAATTAGAATGGCAGCCAGGATGATTTTACACCCACAGTCATCAGGGGGAAGGTGGTACTTCATCACTTCTATATGACTGAAGTTTTTCCCTTTTTTTCAGATTGAGGCTGTTAGATGTTTGAAGGCATCAGCTGGCGCTGGTGTTTGCCTTGAGGAGATAATTATTGGAGTTGCTAAAAACTGAAGTGATCAGGGGACAGGCCTGGCATAGTGGTGGCGGGGCTGTAAACAATATGACATGAAATGTAATGAGTCTTCCAGCTCTCAGGTTCTTAAGTTTAACTCTCAAGTTCAGAAGTACAAATCATCTGTTTCTTCTCACCATCTAGCAAATCTTAACACGTCTGATGGTGGAATACAGTTTAGAACTTATTTTTAATCCTCAAGTTCTCCAATTTCAACGTTTTGTTCTTTCTCACCAACAAGTAAATCTTAACACGTGTGATAATGGATAAACAGTTTAGAACTTCTTTAAAGCTTCCATAAAGGAGATGGTACATTGAATAAGGGTGAGAGTTTGTGTGTGTTTAAAAAGAATAAACAGGGAAGGAGGGAGGGAGAGAGAGGGGGAGGGAGAGAGAGAGGGAGGGAAGGAGAGAGAGGGAGGGAGGGAAAGAGAGACAGACAGGCAGACAGGCAAACAGACAGAGAGGTGGGTAGGGGAAGACCAGTAACAAAGGGAGAGAGAGGAGAGAGAGAGAGAGAGAGAGAGAGAAGAGAGAGAGAGAGAGATGAGGAGAGAGAGAGAGAGAGAGAGAGAAAGTGTATGTGAGAAAGAGAGAGTGAATGTGTGTGTGTGCGCATGTGCATGTGAGAGAGATAGAGAAGAGAGAGAGAGGAAGACAGACAAACAGAGAAACAGAGAGAGTGCATATACATCTGAAGAAGTATGCATGTATATTAATATCAATGTTGATATTTGGAATGAGGAAGCTTTTTTATCTCCCTTAAAGGGAGACCAGTCTCTGAACAATAGCAGACGGTGCTTTCAACTAGTGGACTTTGTTGTTAAGAAAAATCGGTTTTTGACAACGGCAATCATAGTTCAGCATTCTTTCTTTTTTTGCAGAACAAAATTATGCATGTGTTACTACTTTGCAGCTCTTATGACCATGACTTTACAAAATTATCCCTTATAGCTTTCATGACATTAGGACATAAACTATCTTTGTTCACTTAAGTCTGTGTTTCCCACACACAGTCAAACCCCGTTTCTATTAACAATGTATGATTTTTCTTTACTCATTCTGAGCAATACACTCTCTTTGTATATACACCATACAGTACATAATACAATGTTGATGAGGGTTTATCAGAATTGTCAGTAATAAGATCAGACCAAAATCTGATTAATCTTGCAGCAGTCAGAACAGAAAGAGGGCATATTGCAGTTTCACCACGTGTCAGAGTAGTCTTTGTGCTCCTTTTAAGTTGAAGAGATGTTTCAAAGACCTTACTCTTCCAAAAAAGCGGAACGGTTTTAACGTGTGCTGCGTGTGTTGGCACACGGGAAATCTTGGAGGGAGTGGAGTCGGCGCTGATGTTAACTCCAGAGGAAATATCCTCTTGAACGAGATTCGAACCCGAGTTGCAATTTCTCCAAAACAGCAATATTTTCATAACCCCAAATTTTACAGCCATATATCAATAACGAAACAACCATTGTTTGATACAGGACAACACTATTTATTATCATTACTTTTCATTTCGAGGAGCATGAAATAAGCACTCATGTGCTGTTTTACATCCAGTTCCTGTGTCTAACCATTTTTGTACATTTTGTTAGCCGTTCTCATCGGCACACAATGACCTTACTCTTCTATAAAATCGGAAGAAATTTAACTTGTGTGCAAGATGGTCTGCGTGCATTCGCACTCGGGAGATCGGTTTATAGTCTCATCCAAAGGTCAGCAGATCACCAGCGTAATGGGCATTGCTCTAACCACCAGGCTATCCCGTACCCCCCCCCCCCCCCCCCCACACACACACCCAGGAATAGTCTGATTTCTGCTCATCTGCATCGAAGAAAATATTGCTATTTGTACTTGTACATTTTTTTCCTTACCTGTTCAAAATTTACGTTTTGACGAAGTAATTTCCCTAAGTATTTATAAGAATTAACAATGCTGATACATTTGTTTCAAAATCCTCGTACTTTCTGGCTCTTCATACCATTTAATATCATTATTGTTTGTTTTTATCAATGTTAAGATCTAATTTCCACTCTTGGCAGTATCTACAAAAAGTGAAGAGCTTTCTGGAGATTGTTTGCAGAGTCTGCATGTAAACGTGAGTCATCTGCCTACATAAGAACTGATAACTGAACGTCATCACATAGTTCGGTATCAGCTACTTCTGTGACTACAGCTTCCTGTGCATGTAGCTCACACTACACTGAGCTATAATTTTGCACAGGAAAATGTAGTCACAGTAAATGCCCTCAATGCCATAGAGTTTCTACCAGAACTGGAAGAGCTTGGCAGAGAACCAGCCATACAGGAACTCAGCAAAGCCCTGGACGCTCTTGCCTCTGATCTGGCAAGGCACCTGGGAAGACGGTTTTCCCAGCAAATTACTGAAGTGCTGCAAAGAGACTCTCATTACGAAGTTGCATGAAATAATCTGCCTCTGTTGGATTGAAGGCAAAGTACCACAAGACATGAGAAATGCTAACGTCGTCACACTATACAACAATAAAGGTGACAGAAGTGACTGCAATAATTATCATGGCATGTTCCTCTTCAGCATCGTTGGGAAAGGTTTTGCACCAGTAGTACTAAAGAGGCTCCAGGTACTTGCAGAGCAAGTCTACCCTGAATCGCAGCGTGGTTTCCATGCCAACAGATCCACTATAGACATGAACTTCCTCAAACAACTTCAAAAGAAATGTAGGGAGCAAAGGCAGCCACTCTTTGTTGCCTTCATAGACCTCACAAAGGCTTTCGATCTGATCAGTAGGGATGGTCTCTACAAGATCTTTCCCAAGATTTGATGTCCTCCCAAACTCATCATCATCATCATCATCATCATCATCATCATCATCATCATCATCATCATCATCATCATCATCATCATGTATGGAATTTATATAGCGCTGAATTTTGTAAAGCAACAAATCAAAACGCTCAGATTTCATTTCATACCACTTTAAGTCACGGCAGATTTCTCTCCGTGAAATTCGGGCTGCTCTCCCAGGGGAGAGCGGGAGAGCGCGTCGCCACAAGCGCTGCGCCACCCTTTTTTTTTCATTTCTGCAACTGTATTTCTTTCCCTATCAGAGTGTTTTTTTTCTAAGAATTTTGCCAGGGACAACTCTCTTGTTGCCGTGGGTTCTTTTACGTGCGCTAAATAATTACGTGTAACACACGGGACCTCGGTTTATCGTCTCATCCGAAAGACTAGCGCCCAGACCACCACTCATGGTCTAATGGATGGGGGAAATGTTTCCGGTCCAAACGGGGTACGAACCGCCGCACACTTCAGACCCGGACTTTTCGCTTTCTAGAGAGGCGCGTTTCCTCTAGACCACCGATCCACCAATCCATCCATCCATCCATCATCATCATCATCATCATCATCATCATCATCATCATCATCATCATCATCATCATCACCATCCTCCTCCTCCTCCTCCTCATCATCATTATTATCATCAGATCATTCAACGAAGACATATGAAAGGCACTGTCATCTTTGACGGCTCAACATCAGCTGCCTTCATCATACAAAGCGGAGTGAAACAGGGTTTCGTCCTGGTTCCCACCCTGTTTGGAATCTTCTTTACTGTGATGATGAAACGGCATTTGGTTTTGCAGCTGAAGGTATCTACCTCCCAACCAGGTCAGACGGAAAGCTCTTCAACCTCTCCAGACTATGATCCAAGACTTAAGTCCAGCTGAGGTGCCTGCATAACTTCCCCTTTGCAGACGACGTAGCAGTAATCAACGATTCAGCCAATGACCTTCAACAGCTCGTGACTGGCTTCATCAATGCCTTCCAAGACTTCTGGCTTACCATTAGCTTTGAGAAAACACAAGTAATGGGACAGGGATGTGGACTCTCCCCCAGCCATAAGCATCAATGACCATGAAATGGACGCCGTCCATGACTTTATGTACTTGAGCTTAACTATTTCAGACACCCTCTCATTCAATGCAGAGCTCAATAAGCGCATCGGCAAAGCAGCTACCGCCATGATCAGATGGAGAAAGAAAGCATGGAACAACAGCAAGCTGACTGATCACACAAAGATCCAGATCTACATAGCCTGCGACATGAGCACCCTCCTGTATGGCAGCAGTCCTGGACTTTGCGTGCCCGACAAGAGCGAAAGCTCAATGTTTTTCACATGCGTTGCCTCCAAGGCATCCTGAACATCACCTGGCAGGACAAGGTCCCAAACAACACTGTCCTGGAAAGAGCTGGATGCACCAGCATGTACACGCTGCTGAAACAAAGACGTCTGCGCTGGCTTGGCCATGTCGTGTGCATGGACGACGGATGGATTCCTAACGACCTTCTGCCATAGAACTTGTGCAGGGAACATGTTTTACAGGCAAACCACAGCTGCGATTCAAAGACGTGTGAAAGAGGGACTTCAAAGACCTGAACATCGACCAGAACAACTGGGAAGCAGCAGCCCCTTGAACATTCAGTCTGGAGACAGACTGTGCAGAAAGGTTTCTCCAAGTTCAAAGAAGGACTCGCTCAGCAGCACGAGGCAAAGAGAACGAGAAGCAAGGCTGCAGCCCAGGCAGACAGACTACCCTCAGACTTCATTTGTGTCCCCTGCCATAGGTACTGTCATTCCGTGTGGGACTGGTTAGCCACAGCCAATGTTGTATCAGAATTATTTCCTAGAACACAACTCCATATTCTCCCGAAACTAAAGGATGCCATATTTATCAGCTACTTCAATATCTATGTAATCACAATTATTTTTTAATTGAAATGTCTTTCTCTGTCATTGAGATAGAATGAAAAGAGAACTGCAGATAAATGTTCTCCTTGCCTGACACCCGTACAACAGTGGAAATAGACTTTTATGACTGGAAAAACTTTATCTTTAAATCAATGTAGCAATAATTTGTGCCATAACCCTTCTCACCAAACGGAATCATCAGCCCTTGTAAAGTAAATGAAAGCACAAAAACGTTTTCTTTTCTTTTCTTTATATGATAAATTTAAACTATTGTTTTTAATACAAAAGCTGATCTAAAGTCGAATGGCCTTGTCTAAAGCATGCTTGATTTTCTAACAATATTTTATTACTTTCTAGACAATTTTGTCATGCTATTCCCCTATCATCATCATCATCATCAGACCCGTGACCTTGGCGGTCGTGGAAGAGACATGAAAGACGATGCCTTGGTAAGCCTCCTCCATCGATCTCGGTCCTCGGCTCTGCGCAGTAGTGCCGGGTCATTCATCCTGGTCCATTCTCTGATGTTGTCCATCCATGACTTGTTCTGTCTTCCCCTCCTTCTGCCACCTTCGAGTGTTCCCTGCAATACTGTTTTTGGCAGAGTGTTGTGGCGGGTGACGTGGCCGAACCATGTCAGCTTTTTCTTCTTGACGATGGTGAGAAGGGGTTTCTGTGGACCTGCCAGCCGTGTTATTTGACACTTGACAAATTCATTGGTCTTTCGTTCTCTCCAGGATATGCCCAGCAGTTTTCTATGGCAGTTTGTTTCAAATGACTGGAATCACTTTGCTGTTTCAGTAGTCAATGTCCAGGTTTCACTTCCGTACAGTAAGATCGTCTGAATTAGGGCTTTGTAGAGCTTTAGTTTGATTGGGAAACTGATCTCTTTACTTTTCCATATGGTGGTGAGTTTTGTCATGGAAGATGTTGCCATGGCTATTCTGACTTTGATTTCTGTCGTCGATCGCCCGTCCTTTGTGAGTGTAGCGCCAAGGTATTTAAAAGCGTTTACCTCCTCCAGTTGTTGGCCGTTCATGTAAATTTTAGCTGTGGCGTTGCTCGTGCTGTTCACAAGTACTTTACTTTTCCCCGAGCTCACCTCCATCCCATATGCTCCAGCTCTGTTCTCAAGTCTGGTTGTAAGATCTTGCAAGTCTGTGTTACTTCCGCCCATGAGGTCAATGTCATCGGCAAACCGTAAGTTGTTGAGGGGTCTGCCGCCAATGGAGCTGGTAGAGTGGAAGTCATGGAGGGTCTCTCTCATAATGTTTTCCAAGAACAGATTAAACAGGACTGGAGATAACAGCCATCCTAGTCGGACTCAAACTGTGGCTTTGAAGTAGTTTCCGACCTGTTTGTTCAGAAGACTGCCGTTGGGGTGTTGTATAGTCTTGAATGGTTTGCACTATTCTTCTTAAAATGCCAAACATTCGAGGACCTCCACGGCCTTCGTGCCATACTTGTCGAAAGCCTTCTTAAAAGTCGATGAAGTTGGGGAAAACAGGTCTCCCCTGGGGGTTGAAATTTTTTCCATGGGGATGTGGCAGTTAAAAATCTTTTCGATTGTGTCCGGGGCCGCCCGAACCCACTTGTTCCTCTGCAAGGTGTTTTTTCTGCCCCCTTCTTGAGTCGATAAAAATAACTTTGAGCATGACTTGGGGCGTGGTGATAAAGGTTTGATTTTTCTATAGTTTTGGCATTGGCGAAAATTCCCCTTTTGGGGGGGGTTTAATGATGATGATTGTGTCCTTTCCCTTTTGGGCCCCTGTTTTGTCCCCCAAAAAATTTCTGACATATACTGTAACATATGTGGATGCTTCGCCACCTGCTTGAGCAGCTTGTGGTTTATATTTTTGTTCCGGGGGATTTTCCCTTTGGGTAAGCTGCGGATGGCTTTTTCCACTTCTTCCCTCCGTTAGGTAATGGCGAGGGTCTTTGATGTTGCGCTTCCTTCTATTTGTTTGAGGTTTTTATTGGGTAGTTTTACAGTTTTTGACAATGTTCAGCCCACCTTTCTTGCAGGAGCTTTCTGTGGGAGGTTTCCGAAAGGCTTTAAAGACTTATGATTTGGTTTGAAGTGGTTTTGTAGTTTCTTCGGGTTTGCGTATGCCTTTTTACTGTTGCCCCCTTTTTTATGCTTTTTTTGATCTCATACATTGATTATGATCACTTCTCCTGGCCTTTAACATTTACTTTTTCACGGTTGTTGGCCCCCCAGTATTTTTAGGGTTGGAAGACCTGGTTGGTTTCAGTGCTCTTCTTGTATCACAGAGGTCCAAGATGTCATTGGTAGTCCATGGCTGGTGTTTATTCCTCTGACGACCGAGTACCTCCTCTGCTGTTTGTAGGACTGCCTCATTAAAGTTGTTGGTGAGGTCATTGATGTCATTGCCCAGGAGGGTTAATGCTGCAAAACCTATAATTGTTACAATAAGATTGTTCCCCTTTCCCTTTATACAATGGAGTTACCAGAACCCTCCCCCTACACACACACACACACACACACACACACACACACACGCACACACACAGAACCCTAAACAAAACAAAACCAAATAACCAAAAAAACCCAAACCAAAACATAAAAAAGCCAAATCAAAGCAACTATAACAATAATTGTTAAGAGCAAATATCACCATTATGCAGTCACGTTACTTGCAGGCTAATGTTAACAGCTCCTCTTCACAATTGCAAAAAACTGCAAATGGAACAAACTATAGATTAAGGACTAGTGGGACAATGAGACAAACAAACTGTGCGAAATCGAGACAAAAGAAATGTTACAAAAAACAGACAAAACAAAAAAAACTGTGAGAAAACTTGACAAAACATTGTGACAAAAACACTCAAGTGAAATGAAGGAAAACGAGACAAAAGAATTGTGGGAAAACTAGACGGATAAATAAATGGAAAAACCCCGACAAATGAATTGTGGAAATGACAGAACAAAGTTGTGCGAAAACGAGACAAAAGAATTATGGGAAAACAAAGCAGATAAATTATAGGAAACAACAACAAAACATATGTGGGAAAACCAGACTAAAGCATTGTTGAAAAAAAAGACTAAACATTGTGAGAAAATGAAACAAAACATTGTTGGGAAACTAGACACATGAACTGTGGGAAAAATAAATACATGAACTGTGTGGGACAGCTAAACAAATGAACTGTGGGAAAACTAAACAAATGAAGAGTGGGAAAACTAAACAAATGAACTGTGGGAAAACGAGACGAAAACGATAAAACAAGAGACAAGAAATAGAATGCTTGCCGGTAGAAAAGCAGAATGGCAGACAGACATACAAACAAACAGACATGTACATAGACAGACAGATAGACAGACAAACAGATTGACAGTCAAAGACACAGGCAGACAGCCAGATAGACAGCCGGTTTGACAGCCAGGTGGACAGCCACCTACATACATACATACATACATACATACATACATACATACATACTTACATACATACATACATAACATACATACATACATACATACATACATACATACATACAGACGGTTGCAGTAAACAAGATTCAATCAATACCTGCCAAACTGGAATGCGGAGTCCCACAGGGATCAGTTCTAGGCCCTGTTCTTTTCACTCTTTACACTGCCCCACTGTCACATATAATAAACCGTCATCAAATCAACCATCATTTTTACGAAGATGATTCTCAGATTCAAAACAGTGTTACTCCTGAAAATCTGCCTTCTCTCCTGACAAATATGGCCCGCTGCTTTGAAGATATTCAAAACTGGATGACACAGAACAAATTACAGCTAAATGCAGATAAAACCGAAGCCATGCTCGTAGGGACCAAACACAAACTCTCTTCCATTACAACAGCTTCAATAGAATTCGGCAATACATCAGTCTCTCTATTCACTTCTGTGAAGTATCTAGGTGTCGTTATAGACAACACACTCTCTATGAAAAAATTCATCACCCAGACCTGTCAGTCGTGCTACTATCAATTACGGCGTATTAGTGCAATTCGAAAGTACCTGTCCACCGATGCAACAGCCAAACTTGTCACTTCTCTCATTCTTTCACGTCTGGACTATTGCAATTCTCTTTTGTCTGGTCTGCCAGCATCATCTATCCACTCCCTTCAACGTATACAAAACTTGGCAGCTCGACTAGTTCTCAAACAGAAAAAGTCTGAGCACATTACCCCTCTCTTGCGATCTCTCCACTGGCTGCCTGTGCCACAGAGAGTAGATTATAAGATCAGTACCCTTTGTTACAAATGTCTGCACAAAACTGCACCCTCCTACCTATGTGAATGTCTTAACCTGTACACTCCTTCACGTTCCCTCCGCTCTACTGCAGATACCTTGTGCTTACGAATATTCAACCAATCCAATGTTGGCCGCCGCTCATTCTCTATTTCGGGTCCATCGACCTGGAATGAGCTCCCTCTCTCTCTTCGCCAGAGACCTAGTTATGACACTTTTAAATCCAGCCTCAAGACACATTTTTCTTTCAAACCTAAGACTTCCCCCCTCCTGTTTCATATCTAACGCATGTCCTATCACCCTGCTAAAGTATACGGTCTGTGCAAGTGTGTGTGTGTGCTTTTGAAAAACATTTGACTATCGAAATTTTATTTCATAGATTTTGTCTGCATCGTACCATGTTTGTAAATATCTGTTTGTTTAAACTTTTGATTATTTATCATTGATTGCATGACTGTGTAAGATTGGGTTGAATGCATGTGCTTTGATTTGTCTTTGCAAGATATAGCGCTATATAAGTTCCATTTAGTATTATTATGATTATTATTATTATTATTATTATTATTATTATTATTATTATTATTATATCATACATACATACATACATACATACATACATACATACATACATACATACATACATACATCCATACATCCATACATACATACATACATACATGGATGGGTGATCTAGAGGAAAACCCGCCTGCCTAGAAAGCCAAAAGTCTGAGTCGGAAGTGTGCGGTGATTTCAATCCCGTTTGGGCCCTAAACTTTCCCCCATCTGTTAGACCATGAGTGGTGGTCTGGGTGCTAGTCTTTCGAGTGAGACCGAGGTTTCATGTGTTACACATAATTATTTAGCGCACGTAAAAGAACCCACGGCAACAAAAATTGTCACGGCAAAATTATGTAGATTAAAGCCACTCTGATAGGGAAACAAATGCAGATGCAGACAGGAAAAACAAAATAATGGGTGGCACTGCTCTTGTGGTGACGCGCTCTCCCTGGGGAGAGCAGCCCGAATTTCATGAAGAGAAATCTGCCAGTGACTTCAGTCAATGAGACAGACAGAGAGACAGAAACAGCTCTGTTTCGTTACACACGCGCGCGCACGCACGCACGCACGCACGCACGCACACACACACACACACACGCACGCACGCACGCGCACACACGCACGCACGCACGCACGCAAGCACGCACACACACGTTTCATAATTATTTTCTTTTTGCAAAGAGAGGTTAATAGACCCCCCCCCCCCCCCACCTCTCTCTCTCTCTCTGCGTCTCTGTCTCCCTCTGCGTCTATCTGTCTTTCTGTCTGTCTCTTGATAGGGGAATTTTTCAAAAAAAAATTGGGTGTTACTGGCACAGCCCTCACCTGGTTTACTTCATGCCTTACTGACCGATTTCAAACAGTTGCAGTAAACAAGATTCAATCAATACCTGCCAAACTGAAATGCGGAGTCCTACAGGGATCAGTTCTAGGCCCTGTTCTGTTCACTCTTTACACTGCCCCACTGCCACATATAATAAAACGTCATCAAATCAACCATCATTTTTACGCAGATGACTCGCAGATTTAAAGCAGTGTTACTCCTGAAAATCTGCCTTCTCTCCTGGCAAATATGCCCACTGCTTTGAAGATATTCAAAACTGGATGACACAGAACAAATTA
>CM054163.1:36613442-36678442 GCA_028751875.1 Rapana venosa
ACTCACATAACTGACATCTACAACATGAAAACACCTAAACACGTAATATATCGACACCTACACACATAAAATAACAATCTTAAAACACCACATAACGGAAACCTACAAACATGGAATAACATCTAAACACATCACATAACGGACACCTACACACATAGAATTACATATCAGACACCTACACGCACGGGAAAAACGTTACTAAACGCGCAACGGAGACCTACACACACTAAAGAACGCATCTTAACGCATAACACACATGGGATAACACATCTAAACACAAAACATAGCGAACACCTACACACAGGGAATAACGCATCTCAACATATCACATTACAAACACCTACACACATGGACTAACGCATATAAACACAATGCATAACTGACACCTACACACATGTAATAGCGCATCTAAACAAATCACATAACGGAGACCTACACACACATAGAATAACGCATCTAAACAATCACATTACGGACACCTACACACAGGGAATAACTCACCTGAAGACATCACATATCAGACACACACATCGAATAACACATCTTAACACATCACACCTAAACACATCACATAACAGACACCTACACACATGCAATAGCGCATCTAAACCGATTATATAATGGACACCTACACACATGGAATAACACTTCACATATAGGACAAACACATTGAATAACACATCTAGAAACATAACATCTAAACACATCACATAACGGACACCTACACACATGGAAGAACGCACCTAAATACATTAAACAACAGACACCTACACACATGGAATAACGCATCTTAACCAATTATATAATGGACACCGAAACGCATGGAATAACACATCACATATAAGACATACACATTGCATAACACATCTAGAAAAATCACATATAATCACATCACATAACGGACACCTACACACAAGGAATAATGCATCTAAACAAATCACATAACGGACATTTAAAGACATCACATAACTCAAGCCTACACACAAAGAATTGCGCACCTAAACAAATCACATAACAGACACATCACTTAATGGACACCTAGACAAATGGAATAGCGCATCTAAACACATCACATAACGGACACCCACACACATGGAATAGCGCATGTAAACACAACACATAATGGACACCTACACACACATAGAAAAACGAATCTAAACACACCACATAACGGACATCTACACACAGGGAATAACGCATCTAAAACATCACATAACGAAACCTACACACAAGGAATAACGCATCTGAACACATCACATAATGGAGACCTACACACACGAATAACTCATCATAACACATCTAATATCAGACACACACATCAAATAACACATCGTAACACATCACACCTAAACACATCACATAACGGACACCTACACACATGGAATAACGCATCTAAATCCAGTATATAATGGACATCTACACAAATGGAATAACACATCACATAAAGGACATACACAATGAAGAGCACATATAAACACATCACATCTTAACACATTACATAATGGACACCTACACACATGGGTTAATGCATCTAAACACATCTCATAGCGAACACCTACACACATAAACTAACACATCTACACATCACATAACGGGCACCTACACATAGAATAACGCATCTAAACACACCACATAATGGACAACTACACGTATAAAATTATGCATCTAAACGCATCATATATCACACACCACACACAAGGAATAACACATCTGAACACATTGACTAACATATCTAAACACATCACATAACTGTTATCTACACATACGGAATAACATTTAAACACGTAATAAATCGGACACCTACACACATAAAAAAACACATCTTAAAACAACACAATAACGGACAACTACAAACATGGAATAACTCAGCTAAAAAACAACACATATCAGACACACGCATCAATTAACACATCTTAACACATCACTCCTAAACACATCACATAACATACACCTACACACATCGAATAACGCTTCTAAAGCCATTATATAATGGACACCTACACACATGGAATAACACATCACATATAATACATACACATTGAATAACACATCTAGAAACATCACATCTAATCACATCACATAACGGACACCTACACACAATGAATAACGCATCTAAACACATCACATAACGGACACCTACACACATGGAATAACTCATATGAGCAAGTTACATATCAGACACCTACAGACATGGAATAACGCATCTAAACACATCCCATAACGGACACCTACACACACAGAATAACTTATCTGGACACATCACATATAAGACACACACATCGAACAACACATCTTAAAACATCACACCTAAACACATCACATAACAGACACCTACACACATGGAATAACGAATCTTAACCCATTATATAATGGACACCTAAACACATGGAATAACACATCACATATAGGACATACACATTGAATAACACATCTAGAAACATCACATTCAATCAAATCACATATCGGACACCTACACACAAGGAATAACGCATCTAAAGACATCACATAACTGAAGCCTTCACACAAAGAGTTGCGCATCTAAACGCATCACTTAATGGACACCTAGATAAATGGAATAGCGCATCTAAACACATCACATAACGGACACATACACACATGGAATAGAGCATCCAAACACAAAACATAACGGACATCTACACATATGGAATGACGCATCTAAACACATCACATAACGGACACCTACACACAAAGATCAACTCATCTGAACACATCACATATAAGACACACAAATCGAATAACACATCTTAACACATCACACCTAAAGACATCACATAACGGACACCTACACACATAGAATAGCGCATCTAAACACATCACATAACGGACACCTACACACACATGGAAAAACGAATCTAAACACATCACATAACGGACATCTACACACAGGTAATAACGCATCTAAACACATCACATAACGAAACCTACCCACAAGGAATAACGCATCTGAACACATCACATAATGGAGACCTACACACACGAATAACTCATCTGAACACATCACATATCAGACACACACATCGAATAACACATCGTAACACATCACACCTAAACACATCACATAACGGACACCTAGGACAACAATTTCCCCTCTCCCTCTCATACTTTTCTTCACCTCTCCTTTTTTTCCTTTTCATTTTTTTCTTTCTTTCTTTTTCCCAGTAATTAATTGATGTTGATTAATGTCGTGCTGCTGTGTGGTTTATAAATCGTTCTGCCTGACGGAAGCAATTGACTTTTGTGTCTAACAGCTATATTGCTGGATTCTAATGCAGTCTGCTTGACTGAAAGAAGTGACTTTTGTGACTAGCAGCTATATTGCTGGTTTATACAAGCAGTCTGCTTGATTGAAACAGTTGACTGTTGTGATTAGCAGCTATATTGCTACACCAGAAACTCTAGCATCAGAACAGTTGTTTTAGAGACAAATTTTGCTATAGATTTTCCAAGAAATTCTATACTTTATTATTGTATCTACTGCTTGTGACTGTATCTTCCTTGTTTTAGAGCTTTATATGAATGAATACGTGTATTGTGTAAGTGATAGTTATTGACTTAGAAAAAAAAAAGAAGTTTGTAGGATTTCTCTATCAAAATATTCTACACTTTAATGTACGTGTGGTATACTTTGATCTCCATTTAGTGTATGAAATATAAAGGGGACTGGATTTATATACAGTGTTGATATAACAGATCGGTTTTTTGGCAGATCCAGAGCAGCTTTTGAAATTGACTTTTAGTATTGTTTCGTTTTTATTGGGTGTTCCTTCATATCATATTATATTCTCCTGTTTGATTATTGAATAGAAAACCTACTAAACGGGTCTTCTATTTTGATAGTTTACTTAAACGTATAGAACAATAAAATATATACATAAATCAGCCAATCAATCCTGACATATATTATGTCTCTAACTTCAGACAAGTGGCCAACAAAACAGGGCCTCCGAGTAGGCTACCTGAATATCAACAGTGCAACAAACAAAAAAAGATGACATTGCAACCATACTATACAACAGTGGAAATCAGTTTCATTGTTTTGTCTAGCTGAATCCCGACTTTCTCCAAATGTAACAGATGCACACATGAATATTCCAGGGTATCAAATCTTCCGTGAAGATCCTCACAAACCCAAGTCCACCGGGTTACTTACATATATAGCCTCCTCGCTCAGTTGTAAAAGAATATATAACCTTGAGGTTTATGACATTGAATCCATGTGGATTGAAATAAAATTAAAACACAATAGACCAATATTAATAGGATTTATATACAGAAATCCTTCAGAAACCATAGACTGGCTAGAAAAATTCAACTCCCTTATGGACGAGGTAATACTTTTAAACAATGAAACAATTATTCTTGGGGATTTTAACATAGACTTATTAAAAACCTAAACCAAAATGGAGCCACAACATTACTAATGTTTGGCCTAGATCAACTAATAGATAGACCAACTCGGATAACAAATAACTCTAGAACATTAATAGATCATATCTACACTACTACAAAACAACACATAACAGAAGTATGTGCTCCCTCATGTGGATGCAGTGATCATAATCCAGTGTGCTTTACTTGGTTTAAAAATCGTATCAAAATACCTAAAGTAGGGCATAAAACTATTTTTTACAGGAAATTTAAGAACTTTAACGAGCAAGATTTCCTTTCAGACTTGACAAACTCGCCATTACATGACATATACCAAATCAGAGACCCTGATGAAGCTGCTGAATTTTGGATTAGGACATTTACTTCAGTATACGACAAACACGCCCCTTTCATAAAAAAAAGAGTTCAAGAAAAAATCAAACCACCTTGGATAACAAAAGACATAGAATCTGAAATACACCTAAGAGACTATTTGAAAACACATGGTTCAAATGAGCAGTTCAGGGCACAAAGAAACAAAGTAACTTTACTAAAACGCAAATCAAAACGTGATTACAATCAAAAGTTGTTAATTACAACTCCGACTCTCGCCAAGTATGGAAAGCCATCAATACATTATGTAATAAACCTATATCAAAAAGTCAACAGACAGTTAAAGATATATCAGCTGATGAATTGAACAACCTCTTCTCAAACATTGCCGACAAAGTGATATCAAATGACAAGTCAAATGAAAATGATCTCCATTATTTAGAACAATATATCAAATCAAAAGAAATAAAGTTCCCATTCAAACTACTGCCAATGACAATCACAGACGTCTTGGAAAGCCTGTCTCTTCAAAAAAGTTCCAGAACACGTGGTTTAGACAATCTAGATGGAAGAATAATCAAGATTTGTGGTCAAGTTATAGCTGGAACACTGACATACTTGTATAACTTGTGCATAGAGAAAAACAACTTTCCTGTCATATTTAAAAAGGCAAAAATCATACCAGTCCACAAATCAGGTGATACTGCTTGTCCTTCAAATTACAGACCAATTTCAATTCTGTCTGTCTTATCTAAACCCTTTGAAAAACATATCCAAAAATCCGTATATTCCTACCTTGTAAACAACAATCTATTAAATGAAGATCAGTCAGGTTTTCGTAAAAAATATTCCTGTCACACAACTCTTACACAAATTACAGACAGTCTCCTACACAATATCAATGAAAATAAATATACAGGCCTTCTTTTTGTTGACTTTGAAAAAGCATTTGATGTAATCAATCATTCCTTATTATTGCGTAAACTTCACTTGAATAAACTAACACCAGAAACGATAAATCTTCTGAAAAGCTTTTTGTCGAATAGGCAGCAGCTAGTAACTGCAAATAATCAAACATCAGAACTAGTACCTATTAAACATGGAGTACCACAAGGGTCAATATTGGGTCCACTTCTATTTTCAATCTATGTAAATGACTTACCCCAATTTCTAGAATGTAGCTGTGAAATGTTTGCTGATGACACATCCCTCTATTGTAGTGACTCTGACCCCCACAGACTTACAATCAAACTTCAACACAATATTGACAGATTGGTTTCTTGGACTCAGCTAAACCATATGTCCCTAAATACGCGAAAAAGTAAGTGTATGTATGTACTAGCAAGACAAAAGAGACAAAAAATGAAAGATAAATTCCAACCTCTGTTGATAGGTAAAAGAGTAATTGAAGAAGTTGACTCCCACAGAATTCTGGGTGTAATTATTGACAAAAATCTTACTTGGACTGACCATGTGATGGCGCTAGGAAAACGTCTTTCTTACAAGCTACTTCAGTTATCAAAAATAAAACATTTTCTGAATAACCACTCTCGCAAACTCTTTTTTGCGGCCATATTTTGCCTATATTTGACTATGCTTCATCTCTTTGGGACAGCTGCAGTGCTCTCTCTCTCTCTCCCTCTCTCTCTCTCTTCTCTCTCTCTCTCTCCTCTCCTTTCCTTTCCTCTCCACTCCTCATGCCCTTTGTCTTGTCTAATTCAATAGATTTTATCATGGATGTTGTTTTTATTGCAGTTAGAGATGAGATTATTAGTACTATTATAAGCGATACTGTTTTAGTATGATATTGTTTTTAGTTTGATAGTCCAGTGGATTATGGGCTTTTGAATTATGTATCGTATAGGGGTTCTACTTGTTTGAATATTTGTCTTTTTTTTTTAAACTATTAATTTGATTGAAGGTGTATTTCCCCTTCCCCCTTGATACTCCTCCCCCACCCCCATCCTTTCCAATGCTTTTCTGTTATCATGGTTATGTTGTTGTCTCATGGTGATGGGGATCATTTGTTATATTGTTGTCTCATGGTGATGGGCGATTGTTGTTATAATTGTATCTCTATTATGATAATCATTATTATAATCTTATTTGCCTTATCTTGCTTTGATAGCTATTGTGTGAATATGTCATTTTTTAGAAGCGCTATTTGAAAAGTATGAACGCAAAATAAGCACACGTTTGCTGGGTGGAGGAGGAGAGGAGGGAGGTCATTGAAGGTAATATTGTCAGTAATGACGAATGCCTAGTATTTTCTAACGTTTTATTCTTGTACCTTTTTATTATCTAAAGTATAAACGTGAAAGAATGGATGTAACAGTAGGTGAAGTAATTTGTTTGTCCTGATTTTATGATTTTCTTTTTTTTAATTCTTAAAACATTTTTATTTAAATGTGTGTGGGACGTGAGCGCGCACGCGCTCAGGCGTGCATGAGTATGTGTGTGCATGTATTTGTATCTGTGGTAATTTGTATTTTCAATGTATCTCCTTATCGATTTTTTCCTCTTTTTTTACTGGTTTAATTTAACGGTAAATGATGCAATAATGTAATGTCTTAGTATAATCATTACGAAATTTGTTCTTAGATAGATGGCTTGATGAAAAAAAGCAAATGCATTGCTTATTCAATGTACCATCTGGAAATAAAATTTTGACTTGACTTGACTTGACTTGACCTACACACATGGAATAACGCATCTAAACCCATTATATAATGGACATCTGCACACATGGAACACACATCACATATATGACATACACATTGAAGAACACATCTAAACACATTACATATAAACACATTACATAATGGACACCTACACACATGGGTTGATGCATCTAAACACATCTCATGGCGAACACCTACACACATAAAATAACACATCTACACATCACATAACGGGCACCTACACATAGAATAACGCATCTAAACACACCACACAATGGACAACTACACGTATAGAATTATGCATCTAAACGCATCATATACACACACACCACACACAAGGAATAACACATCTGAACACATAGACTAACACATCTAAACACATCACATAACGGACATCTACACACATTGAATAACATCTAAACACGTAATATATCGGACACCTACACACATAAAATAACCCATCTTAAGACATCACATAACGGTCACCTACACACATGGAATAACATCTAAACACATAACATAACGTACACCTACACATATAGATTTACATATCAGACACCTACATGCACGGGAAAAACGCTTCTAAACGCGCAACGGAGACCTACACACACTAAAGAATGCATCTAAACATATAACACACATGGGATAACACATCTGAACACATAACATAACGAACACCTACACTCAGGAAATAACGCATATCAACACATCACATTACGGACACCTACGCACATGTAATAGCGCATCTAAACACATCACATAACCGACACCGACATACATGGAATAACGCATCTAAATACATCACATAACGTACACCTACACAAGGAGAAGAACGCATCTAAACACATCACAAAACGCACACCTACACACACAAGGAATAACGCATCTAAACACATCACATAACGGACACCTACACACACGGAATAACTCATCTGAAGACATCACATATCACACACACACATCGAATAACACACCTTAACACATCACACACCTAAACACATCACATAACAGATATCTACACACACGGAATAACTCATCTGAAGACATCATATATCACACACACCACACACATCGAATAACACATCTTAACACATCACACCTAAACACATCACATAACAGATATCTACACACATGGAATAACGCATCTAAACCCATTATATAATGGACACCTGCACACATGGAATAACACATCACATAACGGACATACACATTGGATAACACATCTAGAAACATAACATCTAAACACATCACATAACAGACACCTACACACAGGGAATAACGCATCTAAACAAATCACATAATGGACACCTACACACAGGGAATAACGCATCCAAACACATCACATAACGGACACCTACACACATATGGAATAACGCATTTAAACACATCACATAACGAACACCTACACACAGGGAAGAACGCATCTAAACACATCACATAACGGAGACATACATACATGGAATAACGCATCTAAACACATCACATAACGGACACCTGCACACAGGGAAGAACGCATCTAAACACATCACATAACGGACACATACACACATGGAATAACGCATCTAAACACATCACATACAGGACACCTACACACACATGGAATAACGCATCTGAAACACATCACATATCAGACACACAAATAGAATAACACATCTTAACACCTCACACCTAAAAACATCACATAACATACACCTACACACATGGAATATCGCATCTAAACCTATTATATAATGGACACCTACACACATGGAATAACACATCATATATAGGACATACACATTGAATAACACATCTAGAAACATAACATCTAAACACATCACATAACGGACACCTACACACATAGGATAGGATATCTAAACACATCACATAATGGACACCTACACACACTGGATAACGCATCTGAACACATCACATATCAGACACACAAATCGAATAACACATCTTAACACATCACACCTAAACACATCACATAACATACACCTACAAATGGACTAACGAATCTCAGCCCATTATATAATGGACACCTACACACGTGGGATAACACATCGCATATAGGACATTCAAATTGAAAAAGAACACATCTAAACACATAAGGTCTAAACACATCACATAACGGACACCTACACAAATAGAATAATGCATCTAAACACATCACATATCGGACACATACCCACAAGGAATAACGCATCTAAACATATCACATAACGGACACATACCCACAAGGAATAACGCATCTAAACATATCACATAACGGACACATACCCACAAGGAATAACGCATCTAAACATATCACATAACGGACACCTACATACAAGGAATAACGCATCTGAACACATCACCTAACGGACACCTACACACACGGAATAACTCATCTGAAGACATCACATATCAGACACACATCGAAAAACACATCTTAGCACATCACACCTAAACACATCGCATAACGGACACCTACACAATGAAATAATACATCTGCACAGCACATAACGGACACCTACACATGGACTAACGCATCTAAATGCATCACATAATGGGCAACTACACGCATTGAATTATGCATCTAAACGCATCATATGTCACACACCACACACAAGGAATAACACATCTGAACACATGCACTAACACATCTAAACACATCACATAACGGACATCTACACACACGAATTACCTCTAAATATGTGACATATCGGACACCTACACAAATAAAATAACACATCTTAAAACATCACATAACAGACACCTACACACATGGAATAACATCTAAACACATCCCATAATGGACAACTACACAAATAGAATTACATATCAGACACCTACACACATGGGAAAAACGCTTCTAAACGCGAAACGGAGACCTACACACTATAAAGAACGCATCAAAACACATAACACACATGTGATAACACATCTAAGCGCATAACATAACCAACACCTACACAAGTAGAATAATGCATCTAAACATCACATATCGGACACCTACACACATGGAATAACTCATCTGAAGACATAACATATCAGAAACACACATTGAATAACACATCTTAACACATCACACTTAAACACATCACACAACAGACACCTACAACGCATGGAATAACGCATCTAAACCCATTATATAATTAACACCTACACACATGGAATAACACATCACATACAGGACACACACATTGAAAAACACATCTAAAAACATCACATCAAAACACATCAAATAACGGACACATACACACAAGCAATAACTACACACGAGGAATAATGCGTCTAAACATCACATAATGGACACCTACATACAAGGAATAACACATCTATACACATCATATAACCGACACCTACTCACACGGAATAACGTATCTAAACACAACACAGACACCTACACACAATAAATAGCGCATCTAAGCACATCCCACAACAGAAAGCTACACACAAGGAATAGCGCATCGAAACACATCACATAACGGACACCTACACACATGGAATAACACACCTACACAGCACATAACGGACACCTACACATAGAATAACGCATCTTAAAACATCACATAATGGTCACCTACACAGAGGGAATACCACATCTATACATATCATATAACGGACACCTACACACATGGAATGACGTATCTAAACGCAACACACAACAGACACCTACACACAAGCAATAGCGCATCTATAATCATCATCATCATCATCAGTCCCGTGACCTTGGCGGTCGTGGAGGAGACACGAAAGACGATGCCGTGGTAAGCCTCCTCCATCCATCTCGGTCCTCGGCTCTGCGCAGTAGTGCCGAGTCATTCATCCCGGTCCATTCTCTGATGTTGTCCATCCATGACTTGCTCTGCCTTCCCCTCTTTCTGCCACCTTCGAGTGTTCCCTGCAGTACTATTTTTTGCAGAGTGTTGTGGCGGGTGACGTGGCTGAACCATGTCAGCTTTTAATTTATGACGATGGTGAGAAGGGGTTCCTGTGGACCTGCCAGCCGTGTTATTTGACTCTTGACAATTTCATTGGTCTTTCGTTCTCTCCAGGATATGTCCAGCAGTTTTCTATGGCATTTTGTTTCAAATGACTGGATTCGCTTTGCTGTTTCAACAGTCAATGTCCAGGTTTCACTTCCGTACAGCAGGATAGTCTGAATTAGGGCTTTGTAGAGCTTTAGTTTGATTGGAAAACTGATCTTTTTACTTTTCCATATGGTGGTGAGTTTTGTCATGGAAGATGTTTCCATGGCTAGTCTGACTTTGATTTCTGTCGTTGATCGCCCGTCCTTTGTGAGTGTAGCGCCAAGGTATTTAAAAGCGTCTACCTCCTCCAGTTGCTGGCCGTTCATGTAAATTTTAGTAGTGGCGTTGCTCGTGCTGTTCACAAGTACTTTACTTTTCTCCGAGCTCACCTCCATCCCATATGCTCCAGCTCTGTTCTCAAGTCTGGTTGTAAGATCTTGCAGCTCTGTGTTAATTCCGCCCATGAGGTCAATGTCATCGGCAAACCGCAAGTTGTTGAGGGGTCTGCCGCCAATGGAGATGGTAGAGTGGAAGTCATGGAGGGTCTCTCTCATAATGTTTTCCAAGAACAGATTAAACAGGACTGGAGATAACAGGCATTCTTGTCGGACCCCAACTGTGGTTTTGAAGTAGTCTCCGACCTGATTGTTCAGTAGGACTGCACTGCTTGCGGTGTTGTATAGTGCTTGAATGGTTTGCACTAGTCCTTCTTCAATGCCAAACATTCTGAGGACCTGCCACAGGCCTTCGTGCCATACTCTGCCGAAAGCCTTCTTGAAGTCGATGAAGTTGTGGAACAGGTCTCTCTGATGTTGAAGATGTTTTTCCATCAGGATGTGGCAGTTAAAAATCTGTTTGATTGTGCTCCTGCCTGCCCTGAACCCAGCTTGTTCCTCTGCAAGGTGTTCTTCTGCCTCCTTCTTGAGCTGATTCAAAATAACTTTGAGCATGATCTTGCTGGCGTGGCTGATGAGGCTGATTGTTCTATAGTTTAGGCATTGGCGTAAATTCCCCTTCTTGGGCAGGGGTATGATGAGTGATTGTGTCCATTCTGTTGGCCACTGTTTTGTCTCCCAAATCTTCTGATAGACAGCTGTAATATGTGTGATGACTGTTTCGCCACCATGCTTGAGCAGCTCTGCTGGTATGTTCTCTGCTCCTGGGGACTTTCCTACTGGTAAACTGCGGATGGCTTCTTCCACTTCTTCCCTCTGTATAGGTAATGGCGAGGGTGCTCTTGATGTTGCTGCTTCCTCTTCTATTATGCTCTTGTCAGGTTGGATGGGGTAGTTGTATAGTTCTTGACAATACTCAGACCACCTGTTCAATGCAGCTGAGATTTTTGTGAGGAGGTTTCCGGAGCTGTCTTCAATGACTGATGATTTGGTTTGAAGTGGTTTTGTGAGTTTCTTCAGGGTGTCGTATGCCTTTTTACTGTTGCCCACATTCATGCTTTTTTCGATCTCATCACATTGATCACTGATCCACTTCTCTCTGGCCTTTAACATTGATTTCTTCACAAGATTGTTGGCCTCCCGGTATTCTTTAGGGTTGGAAGACCTGGTTGGTTTCAGTGCTCTTCTTGTATCGCAGAGGTCCAAGATGTCATTGGTAGTCCATGGCTGGTGTTTATTCCTCTGACGACCGAGTACCTCCTCTGCTGTTTCTCGGACTGCCTCATTAAAGTTGTTGGTGAGGTCATTGATGTCATTGTCCAGGAGGGTTAATGCCGCAAAACGTCCGCCAAGCTTAGCTTGGAAGATTTCCTCGACATCTGGATCTTTCAGTTTGTCCACGTCAAATTTGATACGTGGGTTTGCAGGCTGTTTTTCTTCAGTTTCATTTTCAAGGTCGTGGTCGCTGTCTATGTCAGCTCCAGGGTAGGTTCTTGTTCTGGCTCTGTTGATGCTGGATTTGAAGCGACGTGGTGTTGAGATAAAATCTATTTGGTTATGGATCTTGCCGTTTGGCGCATGCCAGGTTGTCCTCCTTGACTGCTTGTGGGGATAGATTGATGGATCGGTGGTCTAGAGGTAAGCGCCTGTCTAGAAAAGCGAAAAGTCCGGGTCTGAAGTGTGCGGCGGTTCGTACCCCGTTTGGACCGGAAATTTTTCCCCCATCCATTAGACCATGAGTGGTGGTCTGGGCGCTAGTCTTTCGGATGAGACGATAAACCGAGGTCACGTGTGTTACACGTAATTATTTAGCGCACGTAAAAAAACCCACGGCAACAAGAGAGTTGTCCCTGGCAAAATTCTTAGAAAAAAGCCACTCTGATAGGGAAACAAATACAGCTGCAGAAAAAAAAGGGTGAAAGGGTGGCGCAGCGCTAAGTGGCGACGCGTTCTCCCGCTCTCCCCGGGGAGAGCAGCCCGAATTTCATGGAGAGAAATCTGCCATGACTTAAAGTGGTATGAAATAAAATCTGAGCGCTTTGATTTGTTGCTTTACAAGATTCAGCGCTATATAAATTCCATACATTATTATTATTATTATTATTATTATCATTATTATTATTATTATAGAGGGTATTGGCAATGGTAAGTCTGTGGGTGCAGGCAAACTCCAGCAGACGTAGTCCCCTGTCGTTGGTCTCTCCAGTTCCAAATTGACCGACTGTTCCGGCCCATTGGTTGTAAGAGTCAGGACCTACTTTGGCGTTAAAATCCCCTTGGATGATGATGATGTCTTTCTTGGGTATCTTCGTAATGGTCACTTCAAGATCTTCGTAAAATTCTTCTACTTCTTCATCTGCATGGTCAGATGATGGTGCATATATTTGTATGATGGTGATGTTCTTGGGCTTGGCCGACACCCGGATGCTGATCATCCTGCTGGAAGCCGGTGTACAGCTGATAATGCATCCCACTACTTCCTTTCTGACAATAAATGCCACTCCATGTTGGTGATGTTTCTCTTTATCACTGTACCAGATCTTGTTGCCTTCTTCAGTCATTGTCTCACCAAATCCTGTCCATATCACTTCTCCTAGTCTAATAATGTCCCATTTATAGCGGCTAAGCTCATACTCTAGTTCTATGATTTTTCCGCACTGATAGAGTGTACGGACGTTCCATGTACCAATGGTGATTTGTTCTCTAGGGAGCTTAAGTAATGTTTTAACTCCACTAGCTGACTTGTCACTTCCACCCTGGTGTTGATCAATGGAAAGCGCGGTCGTTGGTAACCCGGGCCTCGACCGATCCGGAATCATATTGGCTTTGCATTTGTCTTTCATGTCATGTCTGTGGGCTTAGGATATTCCTTGGTGGCGCCAATCTCCTCTCCAAGTCTCCATATGTTTGTTTTTTTCTATTGGGGTTTCCTCCCCCACATGCGACAGGTTGTACTGGGTTACATGGATACCAGTAGCAGTGACAGAGAACTTCTCTGACTGACCTGACTTATGCATCTATAATAAATGAACAATAATAAATGGAACTTTTATAGCACTATATCTTGCAAAGACAAATCAAAGCGCATGCATTCGACCTAATCTTACACAGTCATACAACCAATGACAAAAAAATCAATAGTTCAAACAGATATTACAAACATGGTACTGCAGACCAAATCTATGAAATAAAATTGCAATAGTCAAATGTTTTTCAAAAGCACACACACTCACACACACCACACACACACAACACACACACACACTCACACACACACACACACACACACACACACACACACACACACACACACACACACACACACACACACAGGTCCTATACTTTAGCAGGGTGATAGGACATGGGTTAGTGAAGGGTGGGATAGTTCTGATATGAGACAGGAGGGGGGAAATCTTAGGTTTGAAATAAATATGTTTTGAAACTTGATTTAAAAGTGTTATAGCTGGGCTTCTGGAGAAGAGAGAGAGGGAGCTCATTCCAGGTGGATGGACCCGAAATATTAATAATAATAATAATTATAATAATAATAATAATAATAATAATAATAATAAATGGAGCTTATATAGCTCTATATCTTGCAAAGACAAATCAAAGCGCATGCATTCGACCTAATCTTACACGGTCATACAACCAATGACAAATAATCAATAGTTCAAACAGATATTACAAACATGGTACTGCAGACCAAATCTATGAAATAAAATTGCAATAGTCAAATGTTTTTCAAAAGCACACACACACAACACACACACACACACACACACACACACACACACACACACAGGTCATATACTTTAGCAGGGTGATAGGACATGGGCTAGTGAAGGGTGGGATAGTTCTGATATGAGACAGGAGGGGGAAAATCTTAGGTTTAAAATATATATGTCTTGAGGGTTGATTTAAAAGTGTCATAGAGAAAGAGCCGCGGACAACAGTAGATTGGTTGAATCTAGGTATTCGTAGACACAAGGTATCTGCAGCAGAGAGGAGGGAACGTGAAGGAGTGTACAGGTTAAGACATTCACAGAGGTAGGAGGGTGCAGTTTTGTGGAGACATTTGTAACAGAGGGTACTAATCTTATATTCTACTCTCTGTGGCACAGGCAGCCAGTGGAGAGATCGCAAGAGGGGGGTAATGTGCTCCGATTTTTTCTTTCTGAGAACTAGTCGAGCTGCCAAGTTTTGTATACGTTGAAGGGAGTGGATAGATGATGCTGGCAGACCAGACAAAAGAGAATTGCAATAGTCCAGACGTGAAGGAATGAGAGAAGTAACAAGTTTGGCTGTTGCATCGGTGGACAGGTACTTTCGAATAGCACTAATACGCCGTAACTGATAGTAGCACGACTGGCAGGTCTGGGTGATGAATTTTTGCATAGAGAGTGTGTTGTCGATAACAACACCTAGGTACTTCACAGCAGTGGATAGAGAGACTGATGTATTGCCAAGTTCTATTGAAGCTGTTGTAATGGAAGTTACTTTGTGTTTGGTCCCTACAATCATGGCTTCGGTTTTATCTGCATTTAGCTGTAATTTGTTCTGTGTCATCCAATTTTGAATATCTTCAAAGCAGTGGGCCATATTTGCCAGGAGAGAAGGCAGATTTTCAGGAGTAACACTGCTTTGAATCTGAGAGTCATCTGCGTAAAAATGATGGTTGATTTGATGACGTTTTATTATATGTGACAGTGGGGCCTCCGTCATGGACTTCCTGATTCTTTTGTTGACTGCCCTATATTGTTCCGCTCTTTCTTTTGTTTCATTTTTCTTTTTCCCAACACACCAACACACAATCAAATCAATCAAATGAAAGAGGCTTGAGACTCCTGGAGTTTGCCAGTAACAACCACCTCCAGCTAGTGATTACACTTGGCCCACACAAGAAATCCAGAAAATGGACATGGCATAGCCCAAATGGAGAACACCACTACAAAATAGATTACATCATGGTAAAAAGACTGTTTCAGTCTAGCGTTAACATCGCACAGACACGAAGTTTTCCAGGAGCAGACATAGGGAGTGATCATGATCTTGTGTTGATGACTTTCCGACTACGTCTAAAGAAAATCCACAAGCGGAACAACATCAGGATCAAATTTGACCTCGAGAAGCTGAATGACCCAGAGGTATTAGAAATTTTTCAAGCAAGGATAGGTGGAAAGTTTGCAGCACTTACTGTGATAGACTCAGACATAGATACACTGACGAATAGTTTCAATACAGCAGTGACTAAAACAGCAAGCGAGCTTCTTGGCAAACACCGACCAGTCAAAAAACCATGGGTCACACCTAACATCCTACAACTATGCGACAAGCGTAGAGAGTTGAAGAAAAAGAAAAATGTAACAAAAGAAAGAGCAGAATAATATGGGGCAGTCAACAAAAGAATCAGGAAGTCCATGACGGAGGCAAAAGAGAAATGGATCTGTGAACAGTGCCAAGACATTGAAGAGAACATCAAGAAAAACAATAGCAAGAAAGCATATCAGCTGGTGAAAGACCTGACTAGCACAAAACAGAAAAAATGTTTAACAATCCAAAACAAAAATGGGAAGTGTCACTGACGACCAGGATATTCTGAACAGATGGACAGAATACTGCTCCGACCTGTATAACTATAGAACCGCAGGAGATCCAGAAGTCCTTAATGTACCCGAAAGCAAAGACACAGACAGTCACCCTATCCTCCGAGAAGAAGTGGAAACAGCAGTCAGATTGCTGAAAAAGGGGAAGTCAGCAGGGGCTGACAACATTCCAGCTGAGTTGGTCCAAGCTGGAGGGGAAGCCATGATCAGCGCCCTACTAAGAATCTGCAACAAGATCTGGCAGACAGGAAATTGGCCAACACCATGGACACAGTCACTCATCATCACCCTCCCCAAGAAAGGAAATCTACAACAATGCCATAATTACCGCACAATCAGCCTCATATGCCACCCAAGCAAGGTCATGCTGCAGATAATATTGAATAGACTGAAGCCACAAGCAGAGACCATCATTGCTGAGGAACAAGCAGGTTTCAGAGCAGGGCGCAGCACAACCGAACATACATTCAACCTCAGAATACTATGTGAGCGATACCTTCAACATCAACAATATCTTTACCACGTATTTATCGATTTTAAGAAGACATTTGACAGGGTGTGGCATGCAGCTTTGTGGGCAACCATGAATTTGTACAGCATCAATGCAAACCTGATCAGAGTCATCAAACAGATGTACAGGGAGGCCACCAGTGCAGTGTACTACAACAACAACATGGGAGAATGGTTTCGAACAACAGTTGGAGTAAGGCAGGGCTGTCTACTCTCACCCACTCTTTTCAACATCTTCCTTGAGAGAATCATGGCTGGTGCACTGGAACATCATGAAGGATCAATAATCACCCAATAATCGACAACTACACTCGTGGAATAACACATCATATATCAGACACCACACACAAGGAATAATACATCTGAACACATGGACTAGCACATCTAAACACATCACATAACGGAATCTACACACATGGAATAACATCTAAACACGTCACATAACGGACACCTACAAACATGGAATAACATCTAAACACGTCACATAACGGACACCTACAAACATGAAATAACATCTAAACACGTCACATAACGGACACCTACACACATAGAATTACATATCAGACATCTACACGCACGGGAAAAAACGCTTCTAACGCGCAACAAAGACCTACACACAGTAAAGAACGCATCTGAACACATAACACACATGAGATAACACATCTAAAAAAATCATAAAAACGGACACCTACACACGTTGAATAACGCATCTAACATCACATAACAGACACCTAAACACATGGAATAACGCATCTAAACACATCACATAACGGACACCTACACACATGAAACAACACATCAACACAGAACATAACGGACACCTACACGCATAAAAAAACAACACATCTACACAGAACATAACGGAAACCTACACACTAGGAATAGCGCATCTAAACACATCACATAACGGACACATACACACATGGAATAACGCATCTAAGCACATCACATAACAGACACATACACACATGAAACAACACATCTACACAGAACATAACGGACACCTACACATAGAATTACGCATCTAAACGCATCACATAAAGGAAGCTTAACGCATGGAATAACGCATCTAAAAACATCACATAAAGGTTACCTACACACAGAGAATACCACATCTATACATATCATCTAACGACACCTACACACATGGAATAACGTATCTAAACACAACCAACAATAGACACCAACACACAAGAAATAGCGAATCGAAACACACCACATAACGGAGAACTACACACACATGGAATAGCGCATTTAAACACATCACAAAAGGACACCAACACACAAGGAATAGCGCATCTAAACACATCACATAACCGACACCTACACACATATGGAATAACTTATCTGAACACATCACATATCAGACACACAAATCTATACACATCATATAACGGACACCTACACACAAGGAATAACGCATCTAAACACATCACATAACGGACACCTACACACAGGGAATATCGCATCTAAATACATCACATAGCAAACACCTACACACACATGGATAACGCATCTGATCACATCACATATCAGACACACACATCGAATAACACATCTTAACACATCACACCTAAACATATCTCAAAACAAACACCTACACACATGGAATGACGCATCTAAGCCCAATTTTAAAAAAGACCCTCACACAGGAATAAAAAATTACATAAGGACATACACTTTGAATAAAAACAATCCAAAACATCACATCAAAAAGCATCACAAAATTTTAAAAACCCACACTGGATAACGCATTTAAACACAACATACAACGGGCACCACACACAGGAATAAAGCATCAAAAAAAAAACACTTAAAGGAGACCCTTTTCACAGGGAATAACTCATAAAATACATCTATATTAGACACACACATCGAATAAAACATCTTAAAACATCAACCTAAACACATCACATAACGGCACCTACACACAGGAATAGCGCATCTAACCTGACACATAACGGACACTTACACACGTGGAATGCCATTTTAAAAACAACATAACGGCACCTACCAGGAATACGCATCTAAACACATCACATAGCGGACAACCCACACACACAATAACTCACTGAAACCACATATCAACACCATCGAAAAACAAATTTAACACATCACTCTTAAACACATTACATAACAAACACCTACAATATGGAATAACGCATCAAACCCCTTTTAAAAATTTGGGAAACCCCACCAGGGGAAAAAACCACATATAGGGCAACCATTTAAAAACACATCAAACACATCACATCTAAACACATCACTAAGGGCACCTACACACATTGAACACGCATCTAAAAAAACATCTCATAGCGAACAACACAAATATGAAATAACACTCTAAAAGGACAAATGGGCACCTATACCAGTAACCCCTCTAAACGAAAATAAATAAACAACTACCGCATGGAAAATACATCAAAATCAACACACACACATGGGGAAAACAATCTAAAACATCACCTAACGGGAAACCTACCCCAGAAATAAAAAATCTACACAGCACGTAAAAGGGCACCTACAACACGAATAAATCAGCTGAACACTCACAATCAAACACACTGTATAACAAACTTAAAAATCACCCAAACACATCCAAAAACAACACCACCACGTGGAATAACGCATCTAAACCCATTATTATTGGGGCACCTACACAATGAATAACCATCACAAAAATGACATACACTTAATAACACATCTAAACACATCACATCTAAACCATCACATAAAGGACACCTACACACATTGAATACCAACAAAACACATCTCATAGCGAACACTACACAAGGGAAAAAAAAATCTTAACACACACAAACGGCAACTAAAACAGGGAATAACAATCTATAACATAATAGGATACCCACACACTGGAATAACGCTCTAAACACATCCAAAACGGTCACATACACCACTAAAGAACGCATCTCAACACACAAACTAGCGCACACCCACCAAATTGGGCCACAGAATAAGGCATCGTATGCATCGTATTACGCCCCCAACACACAAAAAGCACCCATGCACATCTAAAACCCACCCACAGACCTGAACACACACTAAAAACAACAATTTAAAAAGAACACTACCGCATGAATAACACTCTGAACACACTACAAAAAACCTACACGCCTCTAAACACATAACGGACCCACCAAAAAAATAATAATTAAACACACATATAAAATAAACGCAATAAAACAATCTAAACACATCACATGACACCATAAAAAACCAAAAAAAACATCAAAAAAAATCACATAACAGACACATAGAACACAATAACAACCCCAAGCACTAGAAATGACACATATAAAAACGAATACACAATTTAAAAGGGATATATAAAGAAAAGTTGCATGCACAGAAAATTAAGCAAAAACCCCAGACCTGAAAAATAAACTAACCAATAGAAGGACAAAACCACATCAAAAAGTACATCTCGTAGTCTAAAAAGATATTAATCCCCCCCGATAAAATGCTCAACATAAAGAAAAAGGGCGGGAAAAAGTTGTCTAAAACAGACATTTATCCACCCAGATAAATTGGGAAAATACAAAAACAGATGTATATTCAACAAGTCAAATGGCAAGTGCAGTCTCAAAACAGACTTGAACTGCACACCGAGTCATATCTGAACGAGTATCTAGAATCCAACCTGTCCCCACTCACAGATCGGGGAGAGAGCTAACACACCTTTCTCTTTCCTGGCTCCAGCTGAAAGCTTCCCCGGGGCCCACGTCTGTTCATCAGCCATTCGACCTCCATAAAGGTACCTGCGTCCACTTCAGGGACGATGACTAAAACCAAAAAAGTCGCGGGGTTTTCAAAACTGTTTTGGAATTACCATGATTTCTACGACACAGAATGGCCACCCCCCCTAGAGGGGGATTGGTTTTAATGTGTGTGCAAGATGTTTTTTCGTTTATAACATTCAAGAACTTTCAATGTGTGGAAAGATTTCTTTTTAAGCACACCAAAGACTTTCAGTGTGGGGGCAAGACATTCTCCGTTTATGCACACCAAGAGACTTTCTTGTGGGGTGGTGGATCGGTACTGACTTAACCCCGGGGTTAAATTTCCCTACACCTGCTCCCTCTTGGGGGTTTGCACCCGGGGCCCTAGATGATAGCAAAAAACCCTCTAACCACCAAACCATCCTGTCCACTCCCAAATTTAGAAATTTGCATCACTTTCACAAAAAAAAATTTAAAAAAACCTCCTGATTGGCATCGGTACGACTCCAATTCCCCACTCCAACCCCCCCCCCCATCCAAACAAAAAGCCCCTTTGGATGAGACCAAAAAAACCAAGAAAACGTGCACACACTTAAAACCCTTTCTTATTTGAAGAATAGGTCATATATGCCCAATAACCTCCCCACACCTAAGAGGGAAATATCTAAATACAGGGAGAACTGTAAGCTACATCTAAATTACTACATTTAAAAAAATGAAAGGTGTCTTATAACCTACATTCATAGGTAGGGAGGTCAGAGACTTCACTTCTCCAGGGGCCCAGCATAATGAAGGCGGCGCCCATCTTTTCGCTCACTTTTTTTCCTTGCCTATCAAAAAAGAGCAGTACCCTTTACATTTACAAAGCTGGAAACAGTTCAAATTTTCAAGCCCGGGGACCATTGTATCCGCCCGGGATCCAAGCCAAAGTAGTATGAGGATCCCAAAACAATAACTTTGAAAAACTAAACACCATTGGAGAGATAAGAATATCTCACTTATCTCCAATCAGACTAATGCGCCCCCTTTCATATCCATTTTTCGTATCCCCTTTTTAAATCATGCCAGAGCAGTTTGGAGAAAGAGTACAGGCAGTGGAAGGGAATCTTCGGAGACCCCTTTGGGGCTTTCCCCTACAAAACCACAAAAGCAACAAACGGCATAAACAGAATCCACAAACCTTTTGGACCCTATGAAACCTTCAACGACGGAAAAGCGAAAATTTAAGTGGTATGGGCATGTACAAGACCCAAAATTCCCAAGACAGTTTTGCAAGGCAGTCCAAGGGGGAAGAAAAAGAGGCAGACCAAGGAAGAGCGGGGAGGATAAACATCATGAATGGACGGGCCAAGAACTCAACAAAACCCTGAGAAAGGCAAAAGAGAGACAAATTTGGGGGGGAACGGGTTTGCTGAGCCCCTTTTGAGGGCCCCCACGGTGTCAGATAGGGGACGATAGATAGACCCATTTACAGCGGGGTGAACGGGGAACTTACTAAAGGGCCAAGGCCGCAAACATCACCCATCCATTGGTAACTTGCTCGACGCTGCTTAACTTTTGGCATTGGAAAAGCGAGTGCTCTGAAAAACCCCATCTCCAGACATTTAAAACAGACATTCATTCACATATGTCAGATACAAGAAACTGCTAAAAACAAAAATACAGACTGATAAAAACAATCAAAAAAACAAACCCCTACAATCTCTGGCTGGTACTTTTTGTGTGTGGCTACTCAATGATGCAGGTCAGGGTACAGTCCCCCCTCGAAATCAACATCAGGAAAAACTGAAATAGGTTTTTAAAATTTAAAACAAAATTTGGGGCAAGGAAAAATGAATGGGGATTCTATCTACAAGACACGAGGCTAGAATCGCATGCCCGAAAAAATGATCAGTCAAACGACTTTTGGGAAAAAGAAAAAGGGTAACCTACTATCAAATGTAAAACACTAATCGGGGCCTTACGCTGATGGGTAGAGGCCTGGACACAAAAAAAAATTGGAATGGGGCAAAAAAGCAATCAAAAGGGGGGTTCTACTGGTGACTTTTAAGGGGCAAATGGTCTGGAGAAAAAAGCAAAGCATTCTTAGTGCAAAGAAAAAATTTTGCTGGAATTGAAAAGTCAGGCTGAAATTGTTGGTCAGCAAACAAAACCCAGAAAAACTGAGGCAACAATTCTCCAAAGTCAGGTTGAGGACAGAAAAAAAACAGACCCCGCATCCTACACTGCCAACATCATGGGGTCAGGGGTTTGGGGAGGTCTACAAGAAATTGAAACTCGCGGGAACAGAGAAAGAGGCGAACCCTGGTGCATTGTGTAGAGCTAAGACGACAGCGGATGGAGAATTTGATTTGAGGAGTAAAATGAGTTGGGGTAAATGTTTGGGCCCCCCTACCCTTTCAATTTTTTTCATGGCAAAAGCGGAAAAACTTTGCCAAAAAAATGTGATAAAAATCTCAATTTTTCCCGCCTTTTCTTTTCACACGGAAACATTAACTTGATTCACTTTCTTTTGTTCTACCTTTAATCTTCAATACCTCTTTTTCAATTTGATTTAACTTTTAAACAAATTTTACCAATATAAAAAGGCCTTTAGCAGACTTTTACACCCATCAGACATATAAAAACAGACAAGTTAATACACTTTCTTTTTCAAATACTGACTAAGCACATTAATTTTCTTTATACATACAGCGATTTCAAAATATCTTAAAAATAAAAATAATAATAATAAAAATAAAAAATAATAATAAAATAATAAAAAAAAAGGCTTTATAAGCGCTATACCTTTTCAAAAACAAACAGCGCTTGAAAAACAACCAACCCTACAATACAACCAAAATACTAACAAAATTTTTAAAAAATTCAAAAAGTGCAAAACATGACACACACACACACCACACAACACCCCCAACCACACCAAACACACACACACCACACACACACACCACCACACACACACACATTTTGAAAAAAATGACATCAATATATCCATTCAATTTTTCTGGTTGTTCCTCAGTTTTCCTAGGGAAAATATTTTACTAAAAATTTTACATCAATACACGAAATAAAAAAAAAATGAAGATCAAAAAACTTCTCACCGAGAGTAAAAAGTCACTTAAAAGAATTTTTCTAATCCTTAAAAGTGATACTGCGGGTCTGTATTAGAAACAGGGAAAAGTGGTGCTACATATTTAGGTCGACTTTAAAAATTAAAAAAACTTTCCATTTAGGAAAACTTTTTCATTTTACTTCGAATTTTTTGAATTTTTATGGGGTTTGAATTTTTTGTCTGATACGCTGTTGATGTTTTCCAAATTATGTTTTTTCATTGACTCAAAGGCAGTGTTTAAGGGATTAAAGAATGGGAAGGAAAATAATGAATTTTATTTATTTGAGATTAAATTCCTGATAATCTATTGCAACAGAGGCCCTCGCATAACTTTTTTTGGGGTCCCTCTCATTGTGGAATTTATTGGGTTTAGCTGGGGGCAAAACAAGGTGCCTCTGAAAAAAGTATGAAGTGTTTTTTCTGATCTTGCATTTTCCTCTTTTGAAATCTTCTAAGTAATGAAAAGCATACCTCAAAGATTGTAAAAAATCAATTTCAGCATTTCGTTTCCCCCGGAAAAAAAAATTCTAATCATAAACTGAGATTAAATGCAGGGAAAACTAAATATTCAAAAAATGTAACATGTCAGTTCTATTCCCCTTTCAATCCCCCCTTTTTTTTGTTTAAATCCCCCAAATTTTTTTTGACAGTTAAAAAAGAGTCCAATATTTAAAGAAATTTACACTTTGTCAAGAAGTTTTATATGATCTCAGCAATTTTATAATGCAGTTGCTGAAGTCATAAAAATTATTTCCTGTAAGACCTTACTGTAATTATTATATATAATTTTTTTTTTTTTTTTAAAATATTTGTTTGTTGTACAATGTGTGTGAGGGGTGTAAGGAAAGAGAGAGAGAGAAAGAAGAGAGAGAGAGGAAGAGAGAGAAGAGAGAGAAGAGAGAGAGAAGAGAAAAGAAGAGGAAGATGGGGGTGTAATAATGTACTTTGGGATGAATTGGTGTGTCTAAATCACCATGAGTGAAAAACATTAAAGAAAAAAAAAACAAAACAAACAAAACACACACAGAGGTTATACACCCAGAGGGGTGATGGGCCTTTTTGGTGTTAAAGCAGGGGGCAGGTATGAAATGAAACAGAGGGGAAAATTTTAGGTTTTTAAAAGGTATGTTTTGAGGCTGGATTTAAAAAAGCAAGGGGGATAGGGGGCATTTCCCAATTTTGGACCATACAATTTTGAAGAGAAAGAGCAACGGCCACGGGATTTGTTGAATTTAAAATTTGTAACACAGGGTATCTCCAGAGCAGTGGAACAAAAGGATGCACAGGGGAATGACTTTCACAAAACAAAGATAACAAATAGTAAAAGAATATAGACCCAGTGTTCAAAATATCCCTTTCAAAATCATTTCCCCCCCTTTGTTCAACCTGTGACACCTGTTACTCCCTAACCCCCTTTTCCCCCCCCATCATGCGACATAAACCCAAACAAACCCCCCCCCCCCCCTCAAGTGAACTAAAGCCATGTAAAATACTCCCCTCATCACCACCATCCCTCCCCCCTTTTTCCTACAGCAGCTAAAAAACCATGTAAAAACCCAAAAGGCCACCATCATCCCCTTTTCTCTCTTCCCGCTGTCATAAGCCCTGAAAACCCCTGTGGATCCAAGGGGGGGGTGGGGTCTAGCGGGAAGACATCCCTTTTGGGGGAACCAGAGGGTTTTTACTTTTATCCTTTCCTGAACCCACAAAATTTCCCCCCCATAGACATAAAAGGGGGTCTAGGGCCCGTTTTCAAATAAGGTATAAACCAAGGTTCAGTGCCCATCACACTTTTACCATACCAACAGAAAAAGAACCCAGGCCACAAGGGTTTTCCCTGCAGAAAAAAGTGCTGCAGAAAAAAGCCACTCTCACAGGGAAACACAGACAGGTCCATGCAGACAGCAACACTGAAGCCCCTGAACTGGATGGCGCTGCTCTTGTAGCAACACTCGCTCCCCAGGGAGAGCAGCATCAGTTTTACACAGAGACATTTGTGGTGACTGAAAGTGCTATAGAAAAGAGTAGATTAGGGAATAGATAAAAAAAAACCTCATTTCACCCCCTAATGGGTGCTTATGTTAAAACCCTCCCTTCCCACCTATCACACTCATTCAGACCACACAAAACAAATATAAAGTGATTACTTTTAAACGTTTCTTATACAATAATCCAATATTTACACAAACATAAAGGACAATATTTACTGGCGTACAGCTACAAGCTTACTATTATGACATTAGCTTCAAGTCAAATAATGAACTAAACACAAAGTATTCAAAATATTTCCATAACAGCACCCCAAGTAAAACCTCTATATCAACATCAACACACAATATCCCAGCCCATGCATATTTCACATGGTCATGTAATGTTCTAGAGATGACATCTGGGTTGGTCCCCTGAAACATTCAGGCACCACCCAATACTGGTGCACCCAGGGATGCAATTGATATTTTTCAACCATAAACAAATCAAAGGAATAGAAAAAGTAAATAAATAAATAAATAAATAAATAATGGCCAAATTGGTAAGGAGAAATGTCGGAAACTACACCCCAAAATCACTGTAAACTCTGGGTGTAGCATACAGGTAAGACATTGCTGGCTTAGCATGATACACAGGTCTACATCAGGCCTGACCCTGTCAGTGAATGCCCCCCACGAAATGAAGGGGAAAGCCACAATTAAACACAAACACAGCAATGCCACCAAGCTGGTGATGAAGCTAGTCCAGACCAAGGCACACCGCCTAAAAATCTTTAGTTTAAGTAATAACTGATATACATAATTATGTTATATACTACCAAAGGAAGAGCATAATCATAACAGGCATATATTTAAGACCTCTGTAGCCAACGAAACCAAAGCATAATCAATTATGACAGCACACACAGGAAAAACTTTACTTACTTTAAGTGTCAGAATTCTCTCTTTCCACATACCACTTACTGTTATAACATCATCAGCACTGGATGTCCTCAAAACACTGCCTCGCAGCGGCATACCACAATGTGTCAGAACATCCAGGATCACCCTACAGGTAAAAATGCCACACATCCTCTGATTTGTCACTGTCAGTCACAAAAAGGCCTGCATCCAGAGGAACACAAACTGGAGATCCAAAGAAGTGGGTATCCCCAAATATGGAAAACAATCACAGGTGAAAATAAAGTTTAACTGTCCTCTAGCACAATATCAGTTACAAATGGCACACATCTAGTAAAGGAATACACACAATACATGCAGGTAGATATCTTCACAACACTGTGAAGGCAAGCACAAGCACACAGGGATGTACAACACATCTTCTGATGATACAGAATCCAAACGAAGATCCCAAAGGGCAGTACAAGTACAGCACCCCTGGTATGCTGGTGAAGACAAGGGCAGCCACAGCAGACACTGCAGGCACTGGTTTACCGCTGATGGCAGGGATGTCCAGGAACACCACTGTGGTCCTCACTTCCCAATCCAAACCAGGAGGACAGTAAAGTGCAGATATTCAGTCACAATCCTGGCATCAAAACAATGCTCCAATCAACTGACACTCACCCACAGAAGGGTGCACTAATATCTGGTCACACAAGACAAGACAACCCCACAGCCACAAGGACCAACAGTGCTGTCAACTCAACCTGAGGAGTTGCCACACTGGAAACAGTCAGATGATAGAGATGACACAGAACTAAACTGCGCCTGAAGACTTATTCAAAGTCAGGAATACTTATAAATAGATAAATAAATACTTATAAGCAATCTACTAAACTTATACTAAATATCAAACACTTTATAAATCTTCTGCGCTTAAGAGGAATTCATGTTTCCTTTTGCTGGATTCCTTCACATAATATAGGATTATTTTCTAATGAGTGGGCTGATCGGACTGCGAAGAAAGGTGCAGGTAATGAAAAGGGGTCTACAGTACTGCATGTCCCTCTATCCATTGCAGAGGGTTATCAGGTGTTAGAAGAAGCTTCCTTAAATAAATTTATAGAAAACCATGGCAAATCAAGCGGCATTCAACTCCAGTGGGAAGAACGTAATTGAATACATTGATCACTTAGACATTAATACAAATGCTGTCAGAGAAAGACAAATCAATGCATTATTTTTCAGGATAAGATTAAATGCATTCACAACAACATTCAGCAAGGATGTTAAATAATAATAATAATAATAAAAAATAAAATGGAACTTATATAGCGCTTGCAAAGACAAATCAAAGCCCACGCATTCAACCTAATCTTACACAGTCATACAACCAATGACAAATAATCAATAGTTCAAACAGATATTGCAAACATGGTACTGTAGACCAAATCTATGAAATAAAATTGCAATGGTCAAATGTTTTTCAAAAGCACACACACACACACACACACACACAGGTCATATACTTTAGCAGGGTGATAGGACATGGGCTAGTGAAGGGTGGGATGGTTCTGATATGAGACAGAAGGGGGGAAATCTTAGGTTTGAAATAAATATGTCTTTAGGCTTGATTTAAAAGTGTCATAGCTAGGCTTCTGGCGAAGAGAGAGAGGGAGCTCATTCCAGGTCGATGGACCCGAAATAGAGATAGAGCGGCGGCCAACAGTAGATTGGTTGAATCTAGGTATTGGTAGGCACAAGGTATCTGCAGCAAAGCGAGGGAACGTGAAGGGGTGTACAGGTTAAGACATTCACAGAGGTAGGAGGGTGCAGTTTTGTTGAGACATTTGTAACAGAGGGTACTGATCTTATATTCTACTCTTTGTGGCAAACATGCTTTTGTGGTGAATATATTTCAAATACCCATATCATACTTGAATGTGAGAGTTTAAAAACTTATCTCCCTGCCTTTTCTGAGAATACCATTGACGATGTTTTGAACAATGTAAAGCTAACTTTGACATTGCTAAAGGTGTATTGTTAAGTCCTATAGGGCATTTAATGTAATTGTAGTTCTGTTTGAAGTTCTTTTCTTTTCTTTGTTTTCTTCTTTTTTCTTCTTTTAAAAAAAATTGTTGTTTTTGATATGTTTATGTTAAGAATACTATTTGTTATTTCCCTTGTTTTTACTTTTTATTACACACAACGCACACACAGAAGAACAACACACACACCCACCCCTCGCACGCACCCACAAGGATTGACTATCTATCTATTATTATCTATCTATCAACTATATATCTATCTATCTTCTATCTATCATTACATTCTATCTATCCACTTTTTCAATCATTTTTTATTTTGGGCCGTTGGTATCACTTAAAGGGGAAAAGCCTTAAAATTTGAAGACTGACTTCTCAAGTCGGGAGCGACAGTACTCAGGAAAACTGATCAACACGCCAAGACTGCACTACTGCAAACCAAAGTGGTGATCCTTTAAAAAAGAGGTTATAACAATAAAAAAGACAAAAAACTCAGTATCACTTTTGAAGTGACCTTTGGGAAGGAAACAAACAGCAGCTGTCAATCCCTCCTGCCAACAGCTACAACAAAAAACCCCCAATTACGTTGTCATACTACAAAACCGTATCTCTGAGGAAAATTTTTAAAAACAAACCGCAAGAGCACTGCTGCAATGACCCAACACAGCGCCCCTCACGGGCCAAAAACTGACAAACAAAACAGTCTTTGCAAAAACCCTTACTCCCATCCCAAAACCCCTCACGTGACCGATGTAGCCAAACCCCAAGGTCAACAAAAAAAAACCCAATCCAACTGATTTTGCACAAAAACAACTGCACAGCTAACACTTGCTGACAAACACCCCCAAAACGATATACCCCCCCCCCACACAACACACAACACACACACACACCTCAACAACAACAACAAAAAAAAACGATCTAACAGATCCCCCCTTTAGCAACCTTTCCCTTTTGGAACTCAAATTGACCCTCACGGGGAACACATTAAATTTTGATCCAAAACACACTGGGGCGTCAAAACCCGGGGTGCCCCTCCCCCATTGGAAGCACAATGAATTCCTAAAGGCTCTTTCCCGGCACATCCCCCTCCCACCCCACCTTTTTACTTGCTAAAAGAGTTTGAATCAGATGCTACTCCGTGATGTTCCAGGTGTTCCCAGTTATTTCTGTTGAAATCTTTCTCTTGTGCCTGTCCCCTCTGAAACCTACCTTTCTTCTTTGATGTCTCCTCATCTCGGGCTTCGTCTGTTCGGGGCATTCTAAACGATATACTTGGATGGCTGATCGGGCGAGTTGGTGGGTTTGGGGTATTTTTTTTTCCCTTTTCCGGAGAACAAGAACAAAAAAAAATTTTTGTTTGTTAAGGGTTATGCAAAAACGTAACAATACTTTCCTTTTCTTTTTCTTTTTTTTAAAAACCCCACCCCCTTAAGGTGTAATCGGGGCCCCTGTGCCCAAAGGGTGTTGACTCCCATCATAGTGACAGTGACCAGGCTTGTCCAAGGTTTTTAAAGCCATCACATGACAGTGACCGGGTTTGTCCAAGGTTTTGATGCCATCCTAGTGACAGGACACAGGTTGCCCAGTGTTGACTGCCATCACTTGACAGTGACACGGGCTGTAAACATGAGCAATCCCCTCGCAAAGAGTGGGGGCCAAGTTCGCAGTGTGCTTTCTTCATAAACCAAATTTACTCATCACAAAACTGAACACATGTGAATGGATGTAAAAAAGCACATATGGGGAATCTAAAGATTGAAAAAAATGAATAAAAAAATAGATAAAAAAATAAACAAAACGCTAGCATAACATGCTTTAATCTAAGGAGGCAAACCTGAGAAGCTAGCCTTAAAAGGGGATACAGGATTTTTTTCCCTTTATAAAGAATTTTTCGGGTCATGTTTCCCAAGAAGCTCGTTTCTGTTTCAGTCACTGCTGTATTAAAAACTATTCGTCAGTGTATTATGTCTGATCTATCCAGTGAGTGCGAAAAAACTTTCCACCTACCCTTGCAAAAAAAATTTCAAAACCCTGGATCCTTCACTTCTCGAGGTCAAAATTTGTCCGATGTTTTTCCCCTTTGTGGATTTTTTTTAGACTAGTGGGGAAAGTCATTATCACAAATCATTTCACTCCCTATTCTCTCCGGGAAAACTTCGTGTCTGTGCGTTTTTAAGCAACTGAAACCGTCTTTTCACCAGATGTAATCTTTTTGGGTTTGTGGTGTTCTCCTTTTTGGGCTAGCCATGTCCATTTTCGGATTTTTTTTGGGGGCCAAGTGTATTCACTACCCGGAGGGGTTGTTACTGGAAAAACCCAGGGTCTCAATTTTTTCATTGATTGGTTATTACAAGTGGGCCCAAAACGCCCTCCCTCTTTCCATGCATTTCTCCACCTTGGCTTTCCCAGCCCCCTTGCACAAAAGGATGTTTTTTTTGGGTTTTGATTCAAAACCCTTTTGTAGCTGGTCAAAAAATTCTTCTAGGGCTTCTCTTGCAGTCTGATGTGGGGGCGTATGCCGTACATAGTTATGTTAAAGGGGTTTCTCCAGCGGATGGTAAAAAGTCGCTGGACACAGGCTGACAGTCATAAAACGGTTTTTCACGGTGTCTTTGTAAACGAAAACCCCCACGCCGTTTCATGTTTATCCGTTTTCCATGTAGTTAATTTGTGGTTTTCCTGGGGTTTTTTTCCCATTTTTTCCACCGATTTTCGCAGACCCCAAGGAGGCCAATTTTTCTGGAAAATATGTGTCAGTTTTCCATTTTCCCCTGCACTCTTAGTGCCGTACATTCCATGTGCCAATGTGGGTTGTGTCTGGCACAAATTTTGCTGCTTTACATCATAGCATTTTTTCGACATCTGTCCTGATGAGCAACAAAAGGCGCGGTCCTTGGAACCCCGGGGCACGCCCGATCCTATGGAAAAAGGTTTTTTGTCATTGGTGTATCTTGGGCAAATAAAACCCTGGGGGAGCCCACCGTCTCCGGTGGGTTTTTTTTGGGGGGTTTTAAACTCCCCCATGTGGCAGGGGGTACTGGTTACTGGTTACCAGTAGCAGAGGAGTCTCTGACCTACACATCCAAAAAACCTGGCCCACTAACACCCAAAAACTATGCGAAAAGCAAGAGAGTTGAAGAAAAAAAAAAATGAAACAAAAGAAAGAGCAAACAAATAGGGCATAAACAAAAGAATCGGGAAGCCCATGACGGGGGCAAAAGAGAAAGGGATTTGAACAGTGCCAAGACATTGAAGAGACATCAAGAAAACAATAGCAAAAAAGCATACACGGGAAAGACCTGCTACACGAAAAGAAAAAAGGTTTAAAAACCCAAGACAAAAAGGGAGTGTCTCACTGACGACCAGGATTTTTAAACGATGGACAAATACTGCTCCGCCTGATAACAAAGAACCGCAGGAGACCCAAAACCCCTTAATGACCCGAAAGAAAAGACACAGACAGTCCCCCTACCTCCAAAAAAAAGGAAAAGCGTCAATTGCTGAAAAAGGGGAAGTCAGCGGGGGTTAAAACACCCAGCTGATTTGGCCCAAGCTGGGGGGGAAGCCATGATCAGGGGCCCTACTAAGAATCTCAAAAAGATTTTGGCAGACGGGAAAATGGCCAACACCATGGACGCAGTCACTCATCATCACCCTCCCCAAAAAGGAAATCTACAACAATCCCAAAATTACCGCACAATCACCTCATTTCCCCCCAAGCAAGGTCATGCTGCAGATAATATTGAATAACTGAAGCACAAGAGGACCATCTTGCTGAGGAACAAGCGGGTTTTAAAAGAGAGGGCCCCAACAACAAACAGTTTTCAACCTCGAATACTTGTGAGGGGGTACCTTCAACATCAAAAGCCCTAACCACGTTTTTATCGTTTTTAAAAAGGCATTTGACAGGGTGGGCATGCAGCTTTGGGGGCAACCATGAAATTGTACGCATAAATGCAAACCGATGGGGTTCACCAAACAGGGTACAGCACACCATGCAGGTACTACAACAAAAATTGGAGAAGGTTTCGAACAACGTTGGAGTAAGGCGGGCTGTCTACTCTCACCCACTCTTTCAACACTTCCTTGAGAGAATCGGGGTGATGCACTGGAAAATCATAAAGGGATCGTCAGCATTGGTGGCAGAACGATCACAAACCCCGCTTCGAAATTGACTTTGAGGGAAAATAGCGGATCAGAAAAAGAGCTTGCCAGCCAAACAGAACACTTGGATAAGGCCCCCAAAACAACGGCGGAAAAATCAGTGCAGAGAAGACCAAACTATGACTAAAAACACCAACGGCATTAGCACTGATATAGGGTTAAATGAGGGAAAGCGAAAACAGTTCAAAGCTTCAAGTACCTGGGAGCCATTGATCATACCAGGGATCCAAGCAGAAGTAATGCAGGTCTGCACAACAAAAACAGTTTTTGTCAAACAAACCCCATCGGGGATAAGAATTCTCACTTATTCCAAAATCAACTAAGCGCTCCCCTTTTCATATCCATATTTCTGTAGCCTGTGAAACATGGACCCCGATGCAGATTTTGGGGAGAAGGACAGGCAGTGGAGATGAGAGTTTCGGAACCCTTGGGATCCTTACAAAGACCCAAACAAGAAAGCGGGTAACAGAACCGCAAACCCTTTGGGCCCATGAAAACCTTTTAACGATGGTGAAAAAGCTAAAATTTGTGGATGGCATGTCACAAGATCCCAAGGAAATTTCAAAGACAGTTTTGCAAGGGACTGCCAAGGAGGAAGAAGAAGACAGACCAAGGAAAAGCTGGGAGGATAAAATCAGTGAATGGACCCTGAACCAACAAAACCCCCGAAAAGGAGAACAGAGAGAAAAGGGGGAACGGTTCTGGTCTTTTTAGGGGGGCCCCCCCGTCGTCAGACTACGGGGAAAATAGATGATAGATGATAGTAGATTAAAAAAAAGCGAGGATTGATTGCAAGCATCAACAAGGTTTTATAGGTGAAGTGAAAAAATGCAAAAAAGAAGAACAAAAAATCACTTTCCCCCCCCCTTTTGCTCGTTGTGTTGGGGTTTATACTGCCATGAAATTGGGACAGACATTGCTGTGGGTAAAATCCTTCGTCCCCCGAATACATTAGCGGGGAGAATGCAACTGCCAAGTTGTTCTTGTGGGCTTTTTTTGGGGGGGGGGGGGGGGGGGGGGGGGGGGGGGGTGGGGGGGGGGGGGGGGGGGGGGGGGGGGGGGGGGGGAGAAGAGGGCATGGAGGGGGTGGGGGAGCAGCAGCGCAGCAGTAGGAGAAGATCGCCCCAAGTGCAGTAATGGTAATAGAGTATTTTTATTTCCTCTCCTCCTCCCCCTCCTCCTCACCCCACCCCCACCCCTTGACACTACTACACTGCACTACTACTATACTAACTATATACAAACACTACTAAACACACTACACTACTACACTTTACTACATACTGCCCAAATACTACTATTATACACATACACTATTATACTACTGATAATAAAAATGGTACTATAAGTTTTATAATCAATTCTGGTAATTTTTTTTTCGGGGGCTGTAACATTAAAGGGTTTGTTATTTTTGTCCCTAAAATATTATTTTCGTTTCCTCCTCCTCCCCTTCCCTCCTCCTCACCACCACCACCACTACCCCACCACCCCCTAAGATACAAAACTACTACTATAAAATACACACTATATACTTTTAACTACTACTATTTCTACTCTGATAAAAAAATGGTAGCTATAATAATGTTTTTATAACCATATTCTGGTAAAGTTTTTTCTGCTGCTGTTTTTCATTATGGGTTTTTATTTTTGTCCATAAAAATTAGATATAATGCCCCTAAAATGAAGCTCATTGCAGAAATTGTTCACAGATCACTTGTCATTGTATGGGGTCGTCACTGTGTACATAGGTGAACAAAGGGATTGGTTTTTAAAACTTTTTTTGAAAAACGTGTTTTTTACCTTCATATCAAATCTTAAAGGGGTTGGGGGTGCGGTGTGGTGTTTTTGGGGGAAAACAGAGTGGGACCCTGATAGATCTGAACAGTTTAAATAAAACTGCAAAAGGGTTTCAGGGGAATGGCTCACAAATTTTAAAGACAATGACGCATTAAAAGTACTCACAGACAAGCTACTTTCCCCTGGGGAAAAAAATAAAAATTTGGAACTTTAACTTGCAAATCATTTCTACTAGGTCAAAAAAAAAAAAACAAAACCAGTCATGGTTTTTTAAAGAAACAGTGGGAAGGGAAACCCCCCCCAAGTGTTTGGGTCTAACACAACTTAAAACAAATGCTGAAAATGAATGGTTGGATTCAGGATGAAAGCAAAGCATACAAACCACCTAGGAAAAGCAGAACAAGTTCATGTAAGAAACCAGTCAAATTACATAGAAAAACTTTTTGAAATTTAAACATTTTTGGAAAAAAGCAAAGGGGGAAAAAACAGATATTTCTTAGCTGAAAGACTTTTTGTGATGCCTTGAGATCACTTAGGGCTGGGTCAACCCCGCCCGAAGCAGTACTCTTGCTGTGCCCTTTAAAGGGCAATGAGATACTCTGTCAATTGAAAGCTTCTAGACTGAAGAAGAGTTTTCAAGGCTGTATCCTTTTTGGAAAATGCAAAACATCTGGGAATTGTATGATAACAATGGTAACATCAATAGTATCACAATGCTAAATTTTATTTTATTGTGATTTTTCAACAAAGTCCCAGAGAAAGTCTGTTCCCGGAGAAAGGTTTTGTTTAAAAACTCCATTATTTAAAAGGGGGGAAACCCCTTCGACGTAACTATTATAGGGGAATAACATTCTACGTTGCTGGGCAATTTTTTACCAGTATTAATTTTGGGCAGATTACCACCCTTAAAAAATTTAAAAATAAATAAAGCTGAAGGATAGACAAACTGCCCAAACTTTTAAAACTTTTTCTGATCAGTTGTATTTGTCTTTGCAAGGTGTCTTCATTGTCTTTAAAAACCCAGCTATTCCTTCTACTGGAAAAAAAACCACCATTGTCCCTTCAAAAAAAAAACCCTAAATTTCAAATGTTACAAACCCCTTGCCTTTAAAGCCCCTTTTATGAAAAACTTTGAGAATTTTTTCTTCAATACCTCTTGAAAGTTAAAGATGCCCTTGACCCTACAAATCCCTACAAGGTAACAGAATAAGATGATGCAAAAAATCCGCCTTTATTTTAAATTTTACACAACCTTTAAAATAAAAATTTTGTCAAATTCTCTTGTTTTTCACCCCCCCCCCATTTTAAATGATTCAGCCCCAAGCCATGGCCCAAAAACGCAATCACCAAAGTTAAACCTAAACGTATTGTTTGGTTGCGAATTTTGTAAACCCAAATTTATTTCGTGTGTTCTTTTGAAGGAAAAAAATCAGACCCCTTCCATGTGCACCACAAAGGGACTGTCTTAGCTCCTTTACTTTTTCCCTCATAAAAATGACTGCACGGTACAACAAAACCTTTTAAAATACTAAGACTTCTCTACTGATGTATCCAAACCCAATTGGTTTATTTGAGAATAAAAGGTTCTGTAAATGGGGTAAAAATAACTTTTTGACTTAATGCCCAAAAAAACCAAAAAATCATTTTCGGAGAAATACACCCCCCAAGCCTGACTTTTATGACGACCAAAAGAAGAAGAATGCCGAGTTCCCAAAACTTTTACAATTTTTTATAATAAGTGATTTTAATCAAACCGCTTTTTACTAAAAATGTCTGTCAAAGGTATATGCCTTTAAAAAGGGGTCCCGAATGTTAAAAAAGAAATTATGTCTTGTTTTTGCGTTTTGTACAACATCTTATCATAATAGGGTTTTTTTTCCGTTTTGGGTTTTTTGAATGTAAAAAAAACCAGAACGTAATTTAATAAAGTTTTAAAAAACTGGGAAGATTGTTGGAAAAAAAACAAAAGAAATTAATTGTATGAAATTTAGATGACTTTTAAAAACAAAGAATTTTCCCCTGAGGAAACCCACGTGCTTTCCAAAACTAGCATTGCTTCGTCCCTTTTCGAAGATTCCCATTGCCAATATCAAAAAAAAAAAAGAACCGAAGTAGTTTGTTTAACAAGTCAAATCGCTTTAAAAACTGTTAAAAAAAAAAGGGGGTTTTCATATAAAAAACAAACAAAAAAACGTGGGAAGAAAAATACCTTTGGAGAGCAATGACAAGGGCAATGCAAATTCTTTTTTTTTTGAGGATAATGAATAACACCCATGTGCCTTTTACATCTTCCCGCCCTAGGGGTATTTTGATAATAAAAATAAAAAAACCCCTACCAAACCACAGTATACAGAAAAAATTCTACCAACCCCCCCAAAAACACCCAAAAGAGAAGAAAAAAAACAAGAGTAAAAAACAACCAAAAAATTGTAAAGGGAACCCGAGCAAAAAAAAAGCAAACAAGGGGGGGGGGGGATCAAGAGAGAAGAGAGAGAGAGAAGAGAGAGAGGAAAAGAGAGAGAGAGAGGAGAGAGAAGAGAAGAGAGGAGGAAGAAAGAGAGAGAGAGAGAGAGAGGAGAGAGAGGAGAGAGGAGGGGTTGTGGTGTTTTGGGTGTGCTAGTTTTATATAAAGTACCAACAAAAAAATAAATGTGACTTGATGGGTTAAAGGGAATAGTGTTTAAAAATTGTTTTTAAATGTTAAAAAAAGGGATGTTTTCCTTTTTAAGTAAAGTTACTTGTGATTTTTTTGTATTGATTGTGCTGATGATGTGCTTCATGAGTTGTGTTTGAATTATTGTTGTGTTGTGGTTTTGCATTACTACTCTTTACCTTTACTGGTGTGTGTAGCACCACAGGCACATGTGTGTGTGTGTGTGGATGGGTGGGTGCAGGTTTGTGTGACATAGATTGGTGTCAGGTTTTAAAATACTGTGTTGTTTCTTAATCTGTATTGTTTAGTAATGTATGCTGTGTAATTACAATTTTTAAATGGCACTCATAATCTCTCTAGTTGAGACATTAAAGTATTCTTGAGTCTTGAGAAAAATAAAGTATTCTTGAGTCTTGAGTCTTGAGATTGAACAGTTTTTAAAAAAAAATATACTAATAAAATATGTTAGAAAATCAAACAAGCTTTAGATAAGGCCATTGAATTTTAGATCAGGCTTTTGTATTAACCATCTTGTTGTTGGATTGTACAGAGCTAAACTTCCTGTAGATTTTGAATTCTTTGCAGGTTTTCTACCCCCAACTGACTTACTTTACTCCCAAGACAATTGTGTGTGTGCATGAAAAGCTATCAAACTGAAATGTTGTCACAAGCTAGGTATGTCTTTGTACTTGCATTTAGGCGCAAGTTTATGTGTCTGGTCACCAGATGTCTTGTCGTTGTCACCTTATTTTTCACCAATTACAGGTAAAAGTATGGTATATATGATAAAACAGCAAATCCTGCATGGATTTGCCAATAGTTCTTGCATGTTAGTGTCGAATAAGGAACTGATACTCAGGTTATGTGTTTACCAATGGTTATGTGCAATAGTACTTCAAGGATTTGTCACACAATGTCCCCATAGCACCCATTGTTTTATGGTACATCTCCAGGAGACATAAGTTTTAACTATTTTTTCTTTTGAAACAAGTAATATTAAATCAACATGTGACCTTTATACTGCAGTTCATATCTGCGAGCGCTACCACATGTTTGTTAAGTGTACAGAAGTGTAATATTGTACATGACTGTCACACTGTCACCAGTGTCACAGCACAGGTGTTACAAATTCGAAACAACACAGAACTTCTGTAACCCTACACAATTTTTATGTTGGTAGTCTCTAAAGTAGTCCTAGTGGTGACACAGGGTCACATCACATCACAAAAAGCACAAATTATGGATGTGTGGGGTTGTACCCATTGCTGTCACCTGTCGTACCTTGGCAGATCAGAGACATATTTTATTTTCCTTCTTACTATTTTCATTATCGGCATATCTGTTGGTTTCTGTCATTGCAGTTTCAAAGCAAAAGTGTGGTAATAATGAGAAAACAGTCGAAAGGCATCACGTTTTCAGGTGTCTATGCCACAGACGGGCCAGGAGGTCAAATTTCTCCACAGTGTGTGTAGCACAAGTCAGGAATGTGCCCTGTAGCACGTTATTTTCTGGCTCACTCTTCTCCCTAACTGCAGCATTTCCTTCCTCCTCTTCCTGGTAAGCGTTTAATATCGGATTCACTTAACCATTCTCGTTCAAATGTTTCTACTTCCAAGACAATAACATTCAATTAATCTCTTACTAATCAGATAAATCATCTGCTACCAAAGAAAACGCCATTTTTTGTGTGGCCACGCTGCAATAATTGAAAAGCATTTGGGTGGCTGGCTGTTATTTCTTCCTTCCCTCCCCACTACACACATGTAAGTGGTCTAAATTTATTACTGGCACCACACACATGTAAGTGGTCTGAATTTATCACAGGCACCCTCTGACACCATCCTTGTATTGCCCCACCAATTTTCAGACACATAGTGTGAAAACCAGAGGTATGTGTGTGATGGAAAAGTACCGCCCACGTGTGCAGCACCAACTGTGGGCTGTGGCCATATTAGAATCTAGCACCCGCCTCCCTACTGTCTGGGGGTATCTGGACAAGAGGGTTAAAACATTAGTTGCTATTAATCCTACAAAGAAAACTTCTTGTGTTTTTTTTACTTCACAAAGACTTTTTTATTCCCTTTGGCAAGAAGGGTTATGGTACAAATTATTACGGCATTGAATTTAAAGTAAATTTTTTTTAATCATTAACATGTTGGATAGGGTAAAGTTTTGTGTTTTATTAATGGTGAAAAGTCTGACTACTTCCCCTGTTGTATGGGTTTCAGACAAGGAGACAATTTATTTCCTGTTCTCTTTTCATTAGATCTTATGCCTTAAAGAGGTATGTCATTAAACATACTTGTGAAGAGAAAAAATGCTGAAGTAACTGATGTTGAACTACATGTTTACCTGAAGGTGTTAGTTCTTTTGTAGGCAGATAATAATAATAATAATAATAATAATAATAATAATAATAATAATAATAATAATGATAATGATAATGATAATAATTATATATGGAATTTATATAGCGCTGAATCTTGTAAAAACAAACAAACAAATCGAGGCGCTTTTACATAACAAGCTTTTACCAGCAGACTCTGCAAACAATTTTCAGAAATCTCTTAGCACTTTTTGTAGGCACTGCCAGTAGTGGAAATTGGATGTTACCATTGATCTTTCCTCTGTCAACTGCTCCCATAACCCCCTCCAGGGTCATAAAGGGCACTGCAGTGACGAACGTTGCACCAGTTGGCTCCCTTTGCAACAGTTGTGGGCAAGTGCCTGGGTTGTGGAGAAGCTTTCCCTGGTCCATTCAGTGATGCTGTCTGCTCATTTCCTCTTTGGCATGCCTCGCCTTCTCTTTCCCTGCACTGTTCCTTGCAGTATGGTTTTGGAAAGCCCATCTGATCTTGTCATATGACCACACTATCTGAGCTTCCTTTTCTTGACTGTAGTCAGCAGGTCTTTGTGCTGTTTTACTTGTTGGGAGATGGTTTGTCGGACTTTCTTTGTTGGTGATGTGGTCAGTGTATGAAATGCCAAGGAGTCTTCTGAGGCATCTCATCTCATAAGCCAGGATCTACTTTGTAGATCTGCATTCAATGTCTAGGAGCCGCATGCATACAGGTATAAGCCAGGATCATCCTTTGTAGATCTGCATTCAATGTCTAGGATTCGCATGCATACAGGTATAAGCCAGGATCATCCTTTGTAGATCTGCATTCAATGTCTACGATCCGCATGCATACAGGTATAAGCCAGGATCATCCTTTGTAGTTCTGCATTCAATGTCTAGGATTCGCATGCATACAGGTATAAGCCAGGATCATCTTTTGTAGATCTGCATTCAACGTCTAGGATTCGCATGCATACAGGTATAACCCAGGATCATCCTTTGTTCATCTGCATTCAACGTCTAGGATTCGCATGCATACAGGTATAAGCCAGGATCATCCTTTGTAGATAGGGAAACAAATACAGCTGCAGAAAAAAAAAAAGGGTGAAAGGGTGGCGCAGCGCTAAGTGGCGATGCGTTCTCCCGCTCTCCCCGGGGAGAGCAGCCCGAATTTCACAGAGAGAAATCTGCCATGACTTAAAGTGGTATGAAATAAAATCTGAGCGCTTTGATTTGTTGCTTTACAAGATTCAGCGCTATATAAATTCCATACATTATTATTATTATTATTATTATCTGCATTCAACGTCTAGGATTCGCATGCATACAGGTATAAGCCAGGATCATCCTTTGTTCATCTGCATTCAATGTGTAGGATTCGCATGCATACAGGTATAAGCCAGGATCGTTCCTTTGTAGATCTGCATTCAATGTGTAGGATTCGCATGCATACAGGTATAAGCCAAGATCATCCTTTGTAGATCTGCATTCAATGTCTAGGATCGGCATGCATACAGGTATAAGCCAGGATCATCCTTTGTAGATCTGCATTCAATGTGTAGGATTCGCATGCATACAGGTATAAGCCAAGATCATCCTTTGTAGATCTGCATTCAATGTCTAGGATCGGCATGCATACAGGTATAAGCCAGGATCATCCTTTGTAGATCTGCATTCAATGTCTAGGATCCGCATGCATACAGGTATAAGCCAAGATCATCCTTTGTAGATCTGCATTCAATGTCTAGGATCCGCATGCTTACAGGTATAAGCCAGGATGATCCTTTGTAGACCTGCATTGAATGTCTAGGATTCGCATGCATACATGTATAAGCCAGGATCATCCTTTGTAGACCTGCATTCAATGTCTAGGATTCGCATGCATACAGGTATAAGCCAAGATCATCCTTTGTAGATCTGCATTCAATGTGTGGGATTCGCATGCATACAGGTATAAGCCAGGATCATCCTTTGTAGATCTGCATTCAATGTGTAGGATTCGCATGCATACAGGTATAAGCCAGGATCATCCTCTGTAGATCTGCATTCAATGTCTAGAATTTGCATGCATACAGGTATGTGGAGATGAACAATGCATGCAGTAGCTTGACCTGAGAAATGAGAGAGATGTTTTGGTCTTTCCAGAGGGTCTTGAGCTACTGTTTGTGCAGCTCTTGCAAAGATTTCAGTCTTTGAACATTCTTCACTAATAGCAGATCCAAGGTACTTGAAGAGATCTACAACATTAAGTGCTTTTCTACTGACTGTGATCTTGGTAGTGATTAGCTGGGCATTGTTTGTCATGAGTTTTTTCTTCTGGGCACTGATCTTCATGCTGTATCTGGAAGCTGTTTGGTCCAGGTGGTACACTAGATTGCCTAGTTCTTGTTTGTTTCTTGCCATTCCGTCAATGTTCAGCAAACCTGAGGCTGGTTTACTGCCCGCCTTCCAATACTGACTGTGCCACAATGTGATCCTCTAAGGCAACAGTCATTATGTATTCAAAGAAGACATTGAAAAGTGCTGTGGATTTGAGACAGCCTTGATGGACTCCTACTGAGGTATGGAACCATTCTCCAACTGTCCCTTGGACAAGCACTGATCTGGTGGCTTTTGGGTATAGCTCTATGATGGTGTGGATGACCATTTTTCCCATGATGTACTTCTTCAGTGTGGCCCATAATGCGTCATGCCAACCACAGTCAACACTATGTCTCTCCTTCTCTCACTCCTCCTCTCTCTCCGTTTCTCTCTTTCTCCCTGTTTCTCAATATCTCTCACCTCTCTCCCCTCCCCTCTCTCAAGGCCTCTCTCTTTCTCTTTCTCCCCCCTGTGGGGTGTGTGGAGAGTTAACTAATCTTTCCCTCAAGCAGGTGGCAGGTAAACATGGCTGTAAGAATATTGCTGATTGCCAGTGTGGGTGACCAAACGTGTCTTTGAAGTTTGGCAAATAAGATAGACAAGGTACCATGCCTTTTGTTGGTGTTTCAAGCCAGGTGTCGCTGCTTCAAGCCACTATACCTGGCTTTTATGTTGAAAAGAGCCAGAGACAAAGCCGCCATGCACTTCGACACTCTGACTCTGCCATGTGTTGAGGGTGTTACCCTAAGCTTGCTCCTCACGCTGATGTTTGGGGCGGACTGCTTTCACAATGTGGTGATGTAGAGCAGAACCCAGGGCCTGCACCTGCAAAGCCAGAATCTCTGAGGCAGACTCCACTGGCTGGTGGCAGACCACGAGCCAGTGCGGACAAGATGGCCGCTTCTCAGGACAGTGGGCAGACGTCTCCTCCTCCTGAAGGAACAACACTGACGAGATAAAGACTATACTGGAAGATTTAAAAAATGACATGAACTGTAGAATGGAAAAGATGGAAAAAAGTATGAATGGTTTTATGGAACAGATTTCTGTGCTACAAAAGGAGACGGTGGGTGTAAGAGAGGAGGTGAGTGATCTGCCACACAAAAACTTCCAACTGACAGAGACCAACACTGACCTTATGAACAGGATTAATGCACTAGAACAGAAAACAGGTGACTTAGAGGGTAGGTCTAAGCATAACAACTTATTCTTCCATGGCATAAAGAAAAACCCTAACCAGACAAATGACAACTGTGAGGGCATCATCAGAGACTTGTTGACTGACACACTGGACATGTCACCAGACATAGGATTTGACAGACTCCACTGTCTAAGTGGAAAACCTGACTCCTTGATTATAGCATGTTGCTGCTTGTATAGAGACAAAGTAAAATACTTAAAAATGAAAGAAAGTTGAAAGGCAGCAATGTGTTTATTGGCAAAGACTGTTTCCACTGGCGTACACCTGAGAGGAGAAGGCACCTGCGGTAAAAATGCTTCATAGCGTTTGACCACCTTGTCATTGACAGAACCCATATTATCTCAACAGAAATGACAGACTTGCTGACAACAAATAAGAAATTGGCCAGGCTAGCAATTTGCACCAGTTTTACCTGGATAGCAAAAAAATGTTTGACACCCAAAAACAGCTTTCCTGACATTCAGGCAAGTGAAAATGTTGACAGGAACAGTTGGGGTGAATTGTTTAGGTTGTCTGATGAGCAGTGGAGGTTGAACAAATGGTTGTCCAAGGTGATGAAAGCGTGTTATTGATGAATAAAAGTGCATATTCTGATGATTATGTACAAGATGATGAGACTGTGGGGTCATGTGTACGTAATTCATCTGAATTTGTAAATAAACAACCTTTTTCTTTTCTTTCATGGAATAATTAATAGTCTTTTAAAAAATCAAAGATCATGATTTCGTTTGGATGTGTGCAACTTTGATTTCATTTGTTTTGTTGAGACATTTTTTGAATATTGTGAGCCAACTATATTTACTGGCTTCACATTGTTTGTAAACTTGCAAGTAAGTTTGCTGAACAAGGAATGCATTCGGGTGGTTTGATTTGTTTGATTAAAGATGAGTTCATGCCATTTGTAAAAATGATTGAAGTGTTAGTTTCTGTGAATTTCTTATTGATAAACAACTGTTTGGTACTTTGAAAGATGTGCTTTATGTGTGTGCTTACATTCCACCAGAGGGATCTCCATTTTACGTTCATTTTGATCTGGAGAATGGGATACAGTTACTGGAAGGATGTCTGATTGATTGTTTACTGAAGTATGATGCTTATGTCACCCTATGAGGAGACTGGAATTGCATAACGGATAATATTGGTCAAGATCACATGAGAAATTATATTGTTGACGTGCAATGTGAAAGTCAGGTGTTTGTTGCTGTTCACTGCTCACAAAATTCTAAGTTAACTCACTCGGAACGGCCAATTCTCTCCCTTGCTTTCCCCAACAGACGGCTCATTTGTAATGGTTATTAAAAAAAATCATAAAAAATACAAAAAACATAGTAAGAAAATGAAATTATCTGAACTTATGTATGAAATACTGGGTTAGTACATAGTTTACTAAAACGCCGTCATGAAGACCTAATCTGATCCCTTCTATTTTGCTTCTGACACATGCAAAAATGCTGGGCATGTCGGTTACTCTCTACAACTGCAAACAAAGAGCTCAGAACACACAGAATCACCCGACAACGCACTGCATTCGACGTTGGACAGGCTCATGAAGCTATGTTTAGCTGCACGAGTCATAGTATCATGCAGCGGCCACATGAAAAATCTGCAAACAGCAAATCCCCTATAGTGGTGAGTTGTCGGAAACTGTGGCTTTACACTGATCGTTATAGCGGACCGCTGTCCTCTGAGAGTTAAATAATTATGGAAAACTGTTATTGAAATTGTGTACGACTTTAAGTCTAAGTATTTTAAATGGTTTATGTGACGGCGACCATGAGGGTTGCTATACATACCTATCACATTCTGGAAGATGTGTGATTAATTTTTTTCTATTTTCTAACGAACTGCTTTCCATTGTGTATGACACATGTGAATTGCTCATATCTGAATGATTAGCCTCTTACCCATAAATGTGTCATTTCCAAACATTGACTCCTGTAAGACTGGTGAATCAATCAGTACACAAACATTCAAGAAAATGGTATGGAATAGTGAACATGCTACTGTCTTTAAAGAAACTGTATGTTCAGATATAGTTCACGAAAGAATTAATTATGCAATTGATTTGATTGATTTTGACATTAGTGCTGCTTTAGATATGCTTATTGTATAAAAGAGTGTGCAGAATGTATGACGAAATGTGTCTTTTTAAATAACCATAAAAGATCAGGTGCCTAATGCATATACAAGAGTTAGACGGGAATGTAAATATCTGTTGAAAAAAAAGAGAAAAAGTTAAGAGCTGAATTGTTAGGTAAACTTGCAAACTCTATACATGATCAAATAGTATTTTGGGATACTATTCACAAGGCTTCTGTTAAAAAGAAATTGAATAAAAATAGCATCAGTTTTGACAGCTGGTTTCAGCATTATAAAGCATTGCTAGACAAGGAAGTAAGCAAAGAAAATGTAATTTAGGATACACGTATTGTAAGTAACAGTTGTTTTAATCATCCTATATTTAGAGAGGAAGTACTGTTTACAATAAGAAAACTGAAAGACTGCAAGGCTTTTGGGCCTGATAGTATTGTTGGTGAAGTGTATAAAAACTATCACAAACAGGTTTTTTATGTTTTTCACAAAGCTCTTTAATGTTTTGTTTGACAATGGCTTTTTTGCAGAAGCAGGACAGAATCAGTTGTGTTACCACTTTATAAAAAAGAGATATTAATAATCCCATTAATTATAGAGTCATTTCTCTCAGCAACATCAGTAGTAAATTGTTCAGCACAATTATTAATCATAGAACACAAGAGTGTGTAACAGAAAATAATAAAACAGGTGATTTTTAAGCTGGATTAAAAAAAAGGGTACTCAACCATAGATCATATGTTTACATTATTAGCCCTAGTGCAGAAACAATTTTCCCTTAACCAAAAATTATATGTGGCTTGTATTGAATTCGAAAAAGCCTTTTAATCTATGAATAGAAGTTTGCTTTGGCCTATTTGATTTAAGAATGGTATAAGAGGTAAATTATATTCGTGTATTAAAGCCATGTATGAACATGTAAAATGTAGAGTAAGGTGTGGTGCCCCTCTGACCCATGTTATTAACTGCACGGCAGGGGTGAAGCAGGGGGATGTATGCAGTCCAGTTTTGTTTCCTCTTTTATTATGAACTGATGATAGAAAAAATTGATAGAGGAAGATATGGTGCCACTATTTCTTGCAGTACATTTGAACTGTTTCTTGTTTTACTTGCAGATGACATTATTTTATTGTCGGAGACTGCTATAGGTCTGCAGGTTCAGTTGAATGATCTACAGCATGCTGCTGCTTCGCTTCAGTTGAAGGTTAACCTGAACAAAAGTAACATCTTTGTGTTTAGGAAAGGTGGATTTTTTAGTGCTAGGGAGAGGTGGGTTTTTGAAGGTATTTGACTCTCGAATATAGCCTGTTGTACAAATCGTCCTGAGTTGTGGGGGTTGAATAAAGCTGCAATCCTCTGTGAATCTGTACATTTATTTGCTCTGAAAAAGTTTTTGAGGGTTGACATGTGTGCACCTAACGACCTTAAATATGATAGTGAAGCAGACAGGAACAGGGGCAGGTGTGCATCATCACCAAGGGTTGCCTCCCCTCTCCCTGTTTCCCCCCTCACCTCTGACATCACTTCTGTAAACCTTGAAGACGCTGCTTCCCCACGCTGCCCTCCACCCGTTTATTCAGCTTTTGTTTCTTCTATTGTTTGTGATTCAGACAATATTTTTTTGATTTTTTGTTCAGATGATGATGTGCAGCATGATGTGTGCCAAATACCAAATCCCTCGATTAGCACAGTTCTTTTACCATCTTCTACTCCCTATTCACCATCCAAACTCTTGTCTGTTCTTTTGCTAGCCACATCTCCACCATCACCTTCATCTTCTTCCTCTAATTCTTGTCTAAACTTCTTCAGATCTCCTTCAAGTTTGTTCAATATGCAGTCTGTTTGTCCAAATGGAAAAGCCAACTACATTTCTGATTTTATCTCTGAAAAAACATAGATTTCACCTTTCTCACTGAAACTTGGCTTAAACCACATGGCCACGAGCCAAAACTTAAACAGCTGACTCCTCCAGGATATATAAGTATTTCTTTTCCCCGACTCTCTCGAGGAGGTGGTATTGCCATCATCTACAAAGACATATTGGAACCAGCTTTTTCTTTCAGTCACAACCTTCCATTCTAAAAGAATGCCAGAAAATAGCCATTGCTGAGGAAACATCCAACAATGAGTTAACATACATTAAATAAGAACATTTTCTGGGAACTTCAATCAATAAAGTGCGTATTAAAATAAAAATACACCAGCCCAAAAGTCAGCACTACCATCAAAGCAACAATAACTTCAACAGTGCTGTAGAGTGGACCTACACAACACAGAGCACAAACCTGCCAGCCATCAGTCCTGTTTGTCACTGCTGCCAAAAGACAGGTCACTTGGCCATAGTGTGTTTCAGGAAAAGAGGGAGGGTCAGCAAGAAAATGAGCATGTTGTAGAAACCATGAAACAAGAGGATGACAATCTGCTTCAAGATAATGAAGAGTCAGGAAGACACACGTTGCACCGTGTACACTCCACTTCAATCGAAAAGTCACATTTTAAATTACATTGTGACTGTAAATGTACAAAGTGTTCCCATCACAATGGAAATTGACACAGACATTTCAGTAACACTGATTACAAAAAATGATGTTCTCAAAACACATGACAGCTGGGACAGTCTGAAACAACCATCAGTGGTACTCAAAGGATATGGAGGAAGCGTTATAAAATGCATTGGTGACAAAGACATGAAGATACAAATGGGAGAACAAGAAGAAACTTTCATGGTCAGGGTAGCGGATGGTGATGGCCCATCATTGATGGGTAGAGACATCATGGCGAAATTCACCTTACCTTAGAAAACAATTTTAAAAATCGCTTGTGTTGAAGCAGATATTATCATACAATATCCCAAATTGTTTGAAAGAAGTCCAGGAAAGTTGAAAGACACACATTTTTTGCTTACATATTTACAATGATACTTCCGTGTTTCAGAAAGCAAGACCTGTACCTTTTGCTATCAGAGATCAATACGAAGCAACCCTGAATGAAATGGGGGAGAACATTATTGAAACAGTTGAACATTCACAGTGGGCATCCCCTGTAGTTCCTGTCATCAAGCAGGATGGATCAATCAGAATATGTGCAGACTACTCAGGTACCATTAACACATTTTTCAAAGCAGACCAGTACCTTATACTTACTCTTGAAGATATTCTAAACAATATAGCAGGAGGCAAACGCTTTACTAAACTGGACTTGTCTCCAACTTACAATTAACTTAAACTGACCCCAGAAAGCAGAACATTTACAACCTAAACACACCCAAGGGCCTTTATCAGTTCAAAAGGTTTCCATTTGGGGTCAATCCTGCAGCACAGCTCTTAATGTACTCAAAAAGAAGAAAGATCTTTCCTGCTTGTCAAAGAGAAAATTTCAGAGCAAACAGTACTACAGCATTATAAGCCAAAAAAGAAACTGATTCTTCTAACAGATGCTTCACCCATTGGTGGTGGAGCAGTTTTTCCTCAACCAGCAGAAGATTGTCAAGCTCTGCCTGTTTCTCATGCTTCCAGAGTATTGCAATCAGCTAAACACAATTATTCAAAGCTGGATAGAAAAGCTCTTCCAGTGATTTTTGGTTTGAATTAATTCAAACAATATTTTCTTAGCAGGCATTTCAAATTGTTGACAGATCACAAACCTCTAGTGTCATTGTTTGATCATAAGGAAATGACACCTCAGCTAACTTCTGCCAGAGTGAAAAAGTAGGCTTTGCTCCTCACTGCCCATGGCTATGAAACCACACACGTTTCTGGAAAAGAAAATTGTTCAGCAGGCTTCTTATTACACAAACCAGGACAAAGAAAACCCTCACAAGATGAACAAGTGCCAGTTCAAGTGCTGCTGGTTCAAGATGAAAAGTCCATCAACAGCAAAACAGTCAGAGAAGAGACCTCCAAAGATGCAGTGCTATCTTAAGTTCTACACTTCACAAGAAAGGGCTGGCCTGCACCCTTGGAAGACAATCTTATGCCTTACTTCAACACACGATTAGTGCTACCCTGATGAAGATGGTATACTTTTGTGGGATAACAGGGTCATAGTACAAAAATTTCTACAAGAATTCCTCCTGAAAGACCCACATACAGAATGGTGAGGATGGTGAGGATGAAACAGATAGCAAGGTGATACATGTGGTTGCCCCAAATTGATACAGACATTGAACACACTGTTAGAACCTGCATCATTTGCCAAGAGAATGCAAAGTCACCACCATCTGCAGCTGCAGCTTCATGGTCTTGGCCTACAGGACCATGGAAACATCTTTTTTTGGATTTTGCTGGTCCGTTTCTGGGAAAAATGATTTTGTAGTAGTCGATTCATTTTCAAAGTTCTTGAACATTATTCCAGTGCATCGCGCTACTTCTTTTGCAACAATCGAAGCTTTGCTAAGATTATTTACTTTCTTTGGAATACCTCAGCGCATAGTGATAGATAATGGCTTACAATTTACAAGGGACAATTTCAAAACCTTCTTGTCAAAGAACGACTTGCTACACAAAACCACTGTGCCAAATTATCTGGCAACCAATGGCATGGCGGAACAACATGTTGGACACTTCACAAATTATATGAAGAAGATGGGAGATGCACATGAAGATATTCAAGTAAAACTAGACAGATTTCTGTTCACAAATAGAACAACACCCAATGCTTCAGGCAAATCTCCAGCAGAACTTCTGAAGAACAGACAACCTTGCATACGTTTTGCAGCATTTAAATCTTCACAAACCCAACAGCAAGTGAAAATATCTGAGAACAAGTTCGACACTATCCCAGACTTGACTGTAGGACAACCAGTGTTGGTTCGAAACTTCAGTAAAGGCTCAACATGGATCCCGGGCATCCTTCTCAAAATAATGAAGTCAAGGGAACTTTGATGTACAAGTTGGAGATGTTGTGTGGAAAAGATGCCACCATCAGCTGCGACCTCGACAAGTTCCATGGATAGCCTTATACCACGTGCTAATGGTAAAGAAGACCACAAGGAGACTCCTGTTACAACAACTGCAGCCCCAACACCTGTACTTGCAGCCCCTTGTGAAGACGATATAGAGTTATTTCCAAAACATGAAGAAAGAAAAGACAGGGAATCTGAACAGTTCAAATCTTCCCACCATATGACAACAGTAAACTCTTTACTGACCAAAATATGTCAGTGAGAGGGTGTGTCAGAGTAAAACAAAACCATACGGACTCATTGAAATCATTTGAAAACAAGGAAATGTAGATATATATACAGACTATGACAGGTTGCATGCTCAGAGCAAAGTGTTTGAGAGTACAAAGAAAAGAAAGTGGATAGGGAGTTGAATGTAGATATACAGAAAAGAATAAGAGCATTTTAAGTAGTCAATGTTACTTTCAATTTTCATACAGGTTTTGGGTTTTTAACACACACACCAACACACACACACACACACACACACACACACACACACACACACACACACACACACACAGAGTTAACAGTTGTTAACAGTTTGTTGAAAAATATATTTATTCATTATATTCAATGGTAAACATTTTCCTGTTGATTTCATAAAGCGTCTGTGTAAATGTATTTACAGATAATCGATTTTAAGTTTCAGTTTTTAAACTTTCAAAGGGGGGACTATTGTTAAATAAGTATTGATGTTATCAAAGTTAGCTGCTTACAGCCTTTATCTGATTTTAGATGGGTGGTATCAGTAAGGCTGGAGAGAACACATCTGAGAATAAATGGGGCCCACTGTCATGTCTTGTTTGGTCTTTAGCTGACAAAGAGATAATCAATCAAGCATACGTACCCAACAGTTTTTAATCAGTTTTGTTTTCTTTTTCAAAGATAAAATTTCTCCCTCTCTCCTACTCTCTTTCTGTATCCCCCTCCTCCTCTGTGGCCATCTCTCAACCCCACCCCCTCTCTTTCTCTTTTCGGTATTCCCCTTATATATGAAATGCATTTTTGGTTTATACATTTTACAATGTTTTTTTTATCGTCAACCAAAACGCATACAATACTGTTCTCCTTCAATCAATATACCATGCTTTTTGGAAATGTATTGGGTGAGTTTTAACTGGTTTGCCTCACTTCCAATTGCTGTATTGATGCTATTGTTTGCAGGGTTGTTAACACTGTTTTATATCAGGCTCTTTGGTGTGTTGTAACTTAACTTGATATGTTTAGTGATAGTATTGGTTAAAAAAAAACAACTTTTAAGTGAGGGTGCTTTTTCAGAATTAGATAACTGGTTTGTTTAGATTTTGATGTAGCCTGAAAATGCTCTCTCTCTCTTCTTGTTGTCTCCCCTCTATTTTACCTTATCCAATTTTCTTAATTTATTATAATCAGTGTATCAGTGTTCATGCTAATGTTCGACTCTTTACGCCTATATAGGTTCGTGTTTGATTGTTACTGTCAGTTGGCCTATCTTTTGGCCCCAGGAAGCTTTTACATCAACTGAACATTTGCTCTGCCAAACACTTGGGTGTTGTCTTTGTACTTGTCTGCTTTTCTAATGTTCCAGTCAATTGAGAATCATGTGTTTATTGAAGCATATATTTTTTCCCCCAAAAAAAAAGCATGTATCCTTGCTTAATTTTCAGGCAGTTGGGATTATGATTTTTTCAATTTTCTCTTAGAAAAGTTTTTTCATATACTGCTCCAGCCCCAAATTTTGTAAAAGGGGGGATAATTGAACGGGGCCCACGACTCTGTACAACTTTCCTACAGCAGAAAATTTGAACGGGAGGTGTGGCCTCTAAAAGGAGGCTGATAAATACTGCATTTTATTGGGAAAGGAAAAATGTTGAAAGGGAGGGTTTTCCACTCCCACCTAACAAGTCGAGCCCCCCCTAGTTGTGCGGCGTGCCCCAAAATAGAAACACACTGGCTCTGGCCATGGAAATTTGGGGATTTATCCCTTAACAAAAGGGGAAAGAGGAGTAAAGGGAAAGAAAAGAAAAAAAAGAAAAAAAAAAAGGGAAGAAGGAAAGATAAGGGGGGGGGACCCTTTAAAAAGAAATAAAAATCAGAAAGACAGCAGGAAAGTGGTGTGGGGGCCAAAGGAAGGGATAAAGGAGGAAAAAAAGGGAAAGAAAAGGAAAAACAAACAAAAGAAATTCAGAGGAATGATCGGGAAAGGGGGTTTTGTCAATAAAAAAGGGAAAAAGATGGGGTGAATCTGAACAGTATACGTCCTAAGTGATAAAAAGGATGAACAAGGTTTTGTTTTTTTTCTGAAAAAAAATGGTGTTTTTTAAAACAGTTTTTTTGTTAAATAATTAAGTCTAGGCAAGGGTAAAAGGAAAAAAGTGCCCTTTCGTGGGGAGCAGGCTTAGAGACCTCAGTTCTAAGGGGCCCCAAATTTTGAGGTGTTCCCCATCTCCTCCCCTTTCGTTGCTTGCCCTTTCTAGTCCCAAAGAGCAGGTACCCTTTACAGCGGGGTGAAGGGCAACTGTATTAAGAAAAGGCGAAAATCACCCCCCAAATTGGTAACCACCTTAAATGCTCTTAACCTAGTTGGGAAAGCTATGCCGGCCCACTGAGTATCCCGCCCTCTATAGTTTTCTAACAACAACAAAAAAAAAGGGAGCTGAATAGCCAGTGGCAGAGCAAGCTTCCCGCTAAGTTAAGCACATTGAGCGTGGTTCCCAAATTGGATGGGTGATTTTTTCACCTTTTGCTTAAGTACATTCCCCCAGTTCCCCCAGCGTAAATGGGTACCGCCCTCTTTAGTTTCAGTGAAGGTAAAGCAGCCGGGGGGGGGAAGGGCCGCCCCCCTCAATTTCCCGGCCCTTGGAAAATTTAGGTTTTGATGCCTACTCCATTACGCCCCAAAAAACAGGTTATGGGAACCTTGACCTTTGTGATGTTGGGGTGTAAATGTATCTATCAAAAGACTACATTTTTTTAAATGTGAAAAAATCATGAAAAAGTGTTCAAAAGTTATTTTTTGGGGGGGGTTTAAATTGACGCACATTTTTATTTTGGGTTGGAATTTTTCTTTAATTTTCATTTCGCCCCTTGCCTAATGTAAGGAAGAGGAAAAAAACGTTCAATGTTTCAGTTGCTGTTGTGTGATGTGTGTGGTTCCGCGTGGCGTGTGTAGTGTGTGTTGTGTGTGTATGTTGATGCTTGTGTGTGTGTGCGCGTTTTTCTTTTCTTTTGCGTCCCCCTTTCTCTCTCTTTTTTAACTTTTTTTTATTTCGGGGAAAAGGGGGAAAGCACTCATGACTTGTTTTTACACCCAGCCCCCACTTAAAAAGGATGCATCATGATAGAAAAAAAACAAACAAACCACACACAAACACCAGACACAACCACACACACAGACACCCACAAAACACAGAACACCACACCCCAAACCAACAAGACACACACAGCAAAAAAAGGAAAATACCCAGACACATCTAAGGGAAATAAGGTATATTAAACTATGTGGCACGCAATGCAGCAGGCACCCAGTTAAGTTTGTCCGTCGGCCCGATAATGACCCAAAACAGCAGAGGAGGAAAAGCTGCGTTTGGAAATCTGCGCAGAAATTTTATTATATTGGAGTCCCCTTCCCCACAGCCATCCTACTCTTTTGGCCAAGGGGGGCATCAGGACATAAACATTGGGATGCTCCCCAAAGGGCCCAAAACCACCCCCCCAGGGCTGCAGCATTGGGGGATGTGCGACCAAGCCTCCTTTCTCAAAAGCATGCTTCACTAAAGACAAAGTTTAAAAGTGGAACCATGAGGGGGAAAAGCCACTGGTCATACGCCTCTCACCTGCTGTTCCCCCCAGCTCAATGGTTAATCAAGAATTTTGAAAACCCCGGTGCTGGGGCATCCCACATTCTCATTCAACCAGGCTGCTTGCACAAACGCACACACAAACACACAACCCTCCTCTGTTCATTTAAACAGAAAGAAAATGAAAACCCCCATTGTCTAGTACCCCTTGGCACCTTCAGTCCCCCCTCTGCCTCTAAGCCCTGCCCTCCCTCCCCCCCTGCCCGTAACGGATATCATTGTTTCGAGCTGAGAGAGCGACTTGATCTTTGGGTTGATTGGTCACTGATCGGCTGTTTGGTTGCTTGGGAATGTGAAGGAACTGGACCATTCTTTTTTAGTTCGTTTTTCAGAGGAAAAGGAAAATCTGGTTTTTTTTTTTTTTGAAAAAAAAAATGGGTGTTATTTATGTTTTGCTTGCTGGAACATGCATCTGCAAGAAAGACATGCATACCACGACAGCCTTTGCATGCATGAATGTGCACACAGACTCTGTAGACACTTAGGGAAATATATAGCTTGCACAAAGACACATTTCCCAAAATACACACTATCTTTTACCATCTACTATCTACCTCCTCCTATCATCTATCTACCAATCCATCCATCCATCCATCCATCCTCTATTTTCTATCCTACACACACACAACCACCCCAAAACACCCACCACACCAACAAGGTTACATCTAAGCACCCCGCACAGATTCGCCTACAAGAACAAAGCCCAGAAAAACATCATTGATTCAAACTATTCCCCTTACAAATATGCAGTAATCAGTTTCTGGCGGGTTTAAAACAAGGTGCTGTCTACCTGTGGACACAGTGCTATGACATTTTCATGGTAGAGTTTGTTGTATTATCTGGTGCCAGGAAAAAAAATAGGTTGGGGGTAGTTAAGGTTCCCCAAAACTATGTGGCCCTGGGGAAAAGGGGCACAGATCCCTCAGCTTTTTCGGGCCCGCATTATTGAGCGGCGCCCATCTCCCTCCCTCGTTGTTTTTCCTTTCCCCGACCCAAAGAGGGACGGTACCCATTTATAGCTGGTAACGGTGACGTATAAACCCAAAGGGCCCCAAAACGTTACCCCCCCAAAGTAGTAACCATGCTCATGCGCTTAACACGGCTAGGGGAAAAGCAAGTGCTCTGCCCACTGGCTACCCCATCCTAAGGAAGATTATTATCCCACCCCCTCTTTGTAATAATAATAATAATAATACTAATACTTTTACTAATACAATTACTTAAAAATTATATATCTTGCAAAGCTAAATCAAAGCGCATGCATTCAACCTAATCTTACACAGTCATGCAATCAATGATAAATAATCAATAGTTTAAACAAACAGAAATTACAAACATGGTGTGTTGCAGACAAAAATATATGAAATAAAATTTCAATAGTCAAATGTTTTTCAATAGCACACACACACTCACACACAGGTCGTATGCTTTAGCAGGGTGATAGGAATGGGTTAGTGAATTTGGGGATATTTTGTAGAAACAGGGGGGGGGAAAATCATAGGTTTGAAATAAATATTTTGAGGTGGATTTAAAAGTGTCAAATAGGTTTTTGGCGAAAAGGGGTCAATGGCCCCGAAATGAAAAGAGGGGGGGCCCCAACGGGGGTTTGGGTTTTTGAAATGAGGTATTTGAAAGCACAAGGTATCGCGCAGAGCGGGGGACGTGAGGATGTGCAGGTTAAGGACATTCAAGAGGTGGGGGTTGCATTAAAAAATGGAGAGGGTTGAAAAAACGCAAAAACTGAGGGTAGGCGGAGATATTCACTGAAAGAAAGGAAAAAAAGCTTTGTCTTCAATTAAAAAGCAAATGGAACCCAGTGTGCTGCTTAAAACCAGGATTGAACAGTAGATTGGGGGGGAACCCCAGGGGTTCCTGATTTGTCTTACAGCCCCAACCTTAATGGCTTCTTCTTGGGAGAGGCAAGTCCCCTTTCAACATCAATTTATACCCTCTTAAAGTCCATTACACTTGTTTCCCCCCCTTTAAGCAGATAAGCGGGGAGGTTGGGACTTTTTATGTGCCTTGATTCCAAAAGTTCCCCCTTCACCCACTTTTAAATGGGCCCCTACTTTAAAAGGTGGGAAAAGCGGGGGGAAAAATATGGGGAATATGTTGGCATTTGAATTTAAGGTTTTTATCTGCTCCCCTACAACCAATAATTATGGGAATTTATTTCGAAATCTTAAAACAAGCTTTGGGGAAGGGACATGTAATTTTTTGGGGACAATTTTCTGTTTTAAAATGGGGGGGTATTTTCCCCTAAGGGAAAACCTCTGAAACAATGCCGTCTATTTTACCCCCCTTGGGGGGTGTGGGGTTCGTTTGTTGTTTTGCCTTTGGTTTGGGGATTTTTGGGTTTTTGTTTGTTGTTTGTTGTTTTGGTTATTTTTTGGGGGGTTGGGGAAAGTGTGGTTGTGGGTGGTTGGGGGGGGTTTGGTTTTGGCCCAAAAATTTTCCCCCCAACACTAGCCCAGGTGGGGGGTCTTAGTGTATCTTTCTAATGAGAAAAAAAACGGAGGCCCCGGTGAACTGAATTTTTTAGCGCACGTAAAAAACCCAGGGCAATTAAAAAATTTCCCCCTGGCCAAATTTGTAAAAAAAAGCCACTCTGCAGGGAAAACCCAATTTAAAAATGAAAAGGGGAAAAAATAAGAGTGGCGGCTTTGTGGTGGCCCGCTCTCCCCAGGGAGAGAACACCCTGGGAAGAAATTCCCAAAGACCTAAGTGGCAAAAAATAAAAAAGAAAAAAAAAACGAAAAGGAAGTTCCTTTCACCCTTTACTCCCGAATGATTGGTGTGGCAGTAAAGATCAGGTCTTGAAAAGGGGATACAAATAGCCCTTTTCATAAAATTTTTTTCTCCCCACAACCCTTCAGAAAATCTTTGGAGCAAGATTCTTCATAATTGTTTAATAAAATCCTTCATTAAAACCCATTGTAATGGAAAAAAAAAATATGTTGGATTTTTTGTCCCCTTAACGGGCCAAATTTAAAGGGGAATATGATCTTTAAGCTTTTTTGAACAAAATGTTTAAAGGAGTGTGTGTCTGTTTTTGGTGTGGGTGAGGGGTGTGTGTTTTCGATTTTACTCGTTCATTTAAGTGAATTAGACCATGGGGGAGGGGGGGATGTGAATGGGGGCTTTAGAGCAAAAAAAAATTTTTGGTATTCAAAGATTTGCGTGGTGTGGTGCGTGCGTGATATGTGTGTGTTTAGGTGAAAAACATTCAATGAAGTTTTTTGATTTTAAAGCTTTTAAACCATTAGACAACCTTTGCAAAGAAGGGGAGAGAGAGGGGGAAGAGAGAGGAGAGAGAGAGAGAGAGGAGGAGAAAGAAAATAAACACTGAAATAAAAAATTTTTGTACTTTGGGCCCTTGGGACCAAAATACATTTTTTGGGGTTTGGGGATATAACAATGGGTTCATTCATATCATTGGAAAAGCAAATCACAACAAAAAATGATTTATGACTGATTAGAGAGAAAAACACCAACATTACATACCAAATATGCAAAAAGTTTATGTCAGAACATTCTGACTGAATACAAAAGAAAAACACCATTTATTTTATTTTGATTATAAACCCTTTAAAATCAACCAAAACCAATCATAAAAAGAAATTTTGTCTAAGAAAAATATCCATATTGAGTAATCAAATCGAGCAGTTTTCCCAAATAAAGTATTTGCGAAACTTTTTTTCCTTTTGTTAATGAAAAAATGTAGTTAGAAAAAACTTTTTGTACTCATCTTTTCTTCTTTGAACTACGTCAATGGTCAAGATACATTGTTTAAAAAAAACTTTTCTCTTAAGTTTGGTACAGGTAAATTTCCAAATAAAAAGTGGGTTTCATTTTAAAAGTTCTTTTTAAAAAAGGGGACAAAATTTTATTCGGATATTTTCACTATATCTATAAAATTTTTGTTAAGGGGTAAACATTAACTCTTGCTTGTGAAAATTGCTCACGAAGCAGTAGACATCTAAAGTTTTAAATCGCCTTTTACAAAAAATACTTTTAAACGATCTTAACTCATCCCTCTCTTTTGAGAGAGAAAACCCTTAAACCTAAAAGTGTTTTTGCACTTTGGCCTTAGGCCACAATACAAATGAAAAGAAAATAGAAAATATCTTACATAACACCCCATTATTTCTAAAAACCCCTGGTTAATCGAAAATCATTAGGTCCCCCCTACCTACTACGTTCATACCCCAAGGACGTTTCACCTCACAGTTTACATTTCACATCTACTAAAATCATCAGAGTAAAAGGAATCAGTATAAAAAGGGGAGACACAGAAAAACAGTATGTTATCCACGCCCCCCAAAATAACGTAAAAAAAAGGGGATGAACATGTTTAAATGGTTTACCGGGACTCTCATAGGTTTGGTTCCCTTTGAGTTTAAAAGTATTTTCTTCCCCCTTTTGCTTGATGAAAACACAATTTAGAAAAATTGTTCTTGGATAGGATCAGTGGTTTAAAGAACATGTGCAAGGAATTTCTTTTGACTCTTTTAGAAATTTGACCCTTAAATCTTCATAGTAGCACAAATAACACAAAAGTTTTTCATTTTCGATCTTTTTTTGAAAAAAGGGCAGATTTATCATAAAACGATTCACTATACATGTACTTTGTATTCGTGGGAGTTTTTAAAACCTTAAGGTATGGCAACACAAAAAACAAAATTTTCCATATCTAGAATATAATTTCTTTTTCGAAAATTTTTAAAATGATCATTGGTTGATATTTTCACGATCTTTATAGTTCCTGACCATTCTTGAAAAACAACGATGAGCCTTTTTTAAATATGCTTAGAAATTTTTTCACATCCCCAACACCCTGCTGCAACCAAACAATGTTTTAAAACCGTTAAGCTAAGATTTCTTTATTTTCGAAACCAGATGTTTTCCGGAATTTCTAGCTGCAACGCATTTATGCGCCTTATATGGTAACCCCTTCTTATTCATTTGTAATGTTTAAACCAAAATTTAGCAGGGAGTGTATGCATTTCAAAGAGGATTTACAAAACTCCCTGTATCATTTTTTTTGGTGTTTTGGTTGGTCCCCTAAAAACCTTTTGCAGCCATATGTGGCTTTTTCATATGTTCTAACTGGTTTATTCCCATCTTCAGCAGCATATAGCAATATTTGGGGATTTTTGTATAAAAAAAAGTTGAAAAAAGTATTACGTCATTCTTTATATTTCCCCAAAAACTCTTTGAGCTGAAAACTGCCTTTTTCCCTTTTGTTACTAGTGCTGTGTAGTTTTTTTTTGCATGATCATAGTTGTGACCCAACCCTAAATAGCAATAATTGTTTACTATTTTAAGCTCTTACCATATGAACCCTTTTTCATGTTTACCCCCAAAAAACCCCCCCTTTTTTAAATACCCTAATTTTGTTTTTTCTATGTTTTTCATCTAAATTAATCTTTTTACAGCAAAAATTTTTTCAACATTTAACTGATTTTGAAGACCCCTTGGGGTTGTTGAATCTGCCAAATCTCGAAAAACAAATGAATTTAAATTTCCTAATATCTGAATACTGTACCCAAAAAAAGAGAGAGAGAGAGAGAGAGAGAGGAGAAGAGAGAGAGAGGAGAAGAGAGAGAGAGAGAGAGGAGAGAGAGAGTTTAAATTTTAAATTGAAATTGAAAATGTTTTTTTGAAAATCAGCCTTAGGCCCAAAACAAAGGGAGAGGGAGATGGGGGGTGTATTGGTGTTACAAAATTTTTACAAAAATTTTAAAGTAAAGCAAAAAAAACACATTAAAAACAAATTGCCTTTCACTGAAAACATTGTATCTAATACTAAGAGAATAGTTCTGCCATTATCTTTTTTCTTTTTAACCCCTGGGAAACAAAAAAATTTGCTAGCTGCATTGCAGATGTTTTTATGTCCTGAAGAAGAAAAAAGGGAAAAGGCCCGTGAATAAAATATTTCAGGAAATTTTTTGGAGTCGATTAATGAACAAAAAAATGTTATGGAGGTATCATCTCAATAACATTTTTTTGCACAAAAAAAATTTTTATCTTTGGGAGTTGTTGCTGATCTTAAGATTATATTCAAGGAAGAACATTCAGTCGGCCTGTGACAGGCAACTCTGAAACAATAAATTTGATTTTTCAAGATAAATTCTTTTTTAAAAATAGTCTTAAAAGGGTCTTATACTCATATCTTTTACTCCTCTCTATGCCCAAACCCCTCCTGAAAAAAAAATATCAATTAATCTTTGCTTGAAAACTCTAAAAGAAACCGAAATTCCAAAATCTGTTTTGCCAAACAATATGAAACCCCGAAATACACAACAGTTCCCTTTTCCTGTTACCCATTTTTTTTTTACCATTTGATCTAGGTTTAAATTTCATTTCATAAGCCCGTCGAGGAACTGTGAGCTCATCTGCAGTAGTTTTTTCAATATCTTATTGCAAAATTTCAAGAATTTTTTGTAAAGGATATCTTGCTACTTCCCCATATACCCTTTTGGGGCGTTTTTTACAGAAACTCCAGAAAACGCTTACAAGCCATCAGATGTATTTTTTTTTTAAGATCATAAAAGTTTAAACCCAAACTTTAGAGCTATAGTAATATTGGTTTTTTTTTATTCAAAACTTTGAAATAAAACCGGGATATATCCTTGTTTTTTTTTTTTAAAACCGAATTAAATCTTAGTGCTTTTTTCCCTTTTCCTCAAAAGTTTAGTACCCCCCCTAGGACTAAACTTTGGTGAGAAAAATACCCCAAAAAACAATATTTTTTACGTTTTTTTTTTTTGATTTCCTAAAAACCATTCTTCCCCTACCTAAGATCCCCCTTTTTTAAAGACCATCACTTTGGTTTTTTTTTTATTGATTTTTACTTCATATCTACCAACAGGTTTTGGGGTATATTCAATGATTCGCAGACCCCATAGGAGCGAAGATAACAAAAACACATTGAAAAAGCAAAAAAAAACAGTCTTAACACCTGTTAACAGTTGTATACCATGTCTTCCTTCTCAGATATAGATTTTTATTGATTTTAAATATTCCCCAAACGAACCTAAGGGGAGTCAAAAAAATCTGAATATTATTTTTTTATCTAACCGTGATACAAACTACTATACATTGACATAGGGGAAAAAAAGTTTTTCCTTTGATACTTGATTCTAAATAATTGTAAGCTTGTCAGTCTTACTTAAACGAAGCTTTTTTAAAATCAAAAAAGCTACTTTTTGTTTATTCCTTGAGAGAAACATTTTGAAAAAATCGAAAAAAAAGCAAAAAAGTCAATTGTAGAATAATTTTTACGAAAACCCCTTGACCTTCAGAGATCTATAATTATTTCTAAATGTATAAGCCCTTGTTTGTACTGTGCATACCATTTTTAAAATTTTATTAGTAAGAAACCCCTCTGTAATTCAACTTTTTTAAAGTCTTTCTTTTAAAATTGGGATAACAATGGGTTTTGGCCCTTCTTTTGGGTAAATGCCCTTTGAAAAAAATTTCGTTTTAAAAAATCTCTGTAAAAAGGAACTGTAATTTTAACCAGGTTTCCTTTTTTGTGGGAAATTTATCTTTTTTCCCCAACTTTACCCGTTTTAATTTGCTAATTGCGTTAAAAAACTTCCCCCCCTTATTCAAATTTAAATATGATATTCTTTTCTCGTCAAGTCTTCCCACATTAAACTAATTTTTGAATTGCTATCATCTAAGGAAAAAAACCTTTCTAAAATGATCATACCCTCGTTTTTAAAATATTTCTGATTATTGTCTTGCCCCCCCATCCCATTTCCTTAATGTTTCCAAAAATTTTGAAAATCTGAAAATTTGATTTAACTTTATTTCTTGCTCCCCTTAAATTTTCTTTTTTTGACCTAAGTATTGCTTATAACTCTTTTTTTCTTGAACTAAATTACCCCATCTTCAGTTTTTTCCAGCTTTCCCAAAATTTAATGTCGCGATTTTTTTTGGCTTGTTTGGGTTTATTATCAAACCCCATGGGAAAATTTCTTTGGGGTTTTAAATAAAATTTTTTCGCTACAACTACTAGCGTTTTCAAACAAAGCACAAAAATATCCCAAAGCCCCATCTACCCTCTTGCTCTTAAATACTTTCAGCGTCTTTAATTTGCTTTTTTATCTGTGCATTCAATTTTTTTTAAAAAAACGTTTCTTTTCTTTACCAACATGCTTTTTAATACATCCTTTTCATTTTCCCCGTTTTTCCAAAAACGTGACTGATGGATCAGAAGAGAAAAAACCACAGGAATGATCAGATTTTTGAATCTTCAACATTGAATGATCTTTAAATTTTACATCATGATAAATTTCATTCAAAATTCCAAATAAAAAGCTTACATAATTTTAACAGCTGACCCCAAACATATTTTGAGATTCATCCTAATTTTCTAAAAGGGGGACTTTTCTCATTTTCATCATTTTCTTTACAGTTATCTACATTGTGCAAAATATTTTCGAAGCTGTTTTTGAATTTAGGTTCACTAATGGGTATGAAATCATAAGACATGCAAAACCAAAAAAAAATTTTTTTTCCCGAATTTCTATGCATGCCATTTTTTTTATATTCCCCTGCAACAGAATGTGAGGGGGTTATTGTACTACCAGAATATATCTGTCTGTTTCAAACAATTTCTATCAAAACTCCTTTACTATATTCTCTAAGTTTTTATTTAATGTGTGAATAAAATTGCAAATTTCTTTTTTGTTAAGACAATAAAGCCCCGAAATCGCCTTGCTTTGATAGTTTCTTGTTTAGAATTTTAAAAAAGATATAATCACTGAAAGGGATGATTCAAATTCTGTAGCTACAAAGTTTCAGTCAGGCATATAAATCATGAATTTTATGTACTGAAGAAACGATGTTATCGTTTTTTAAAAAAAAACCATTAACATTGAAGTTAAGAAAAATTTAAAGTTAGCATTTGTTGCATTATTTACAGAATAATGTACTTTTTCTGGCGGTTAACTTCATGACATATCACAGTAACTTTTCCCCTTCTGTTCACTGGTTTTTTTTTGGCCCGGTGTGTCTATTTAGGGGGGGGCCCCCTTGAGTACAATCTGGGGCTTCCCCCGTCTGGCCCCTTGACTATGATCATTACATCATAGGGTTTAAAGTGTTGTGGGCTTTGACTGGTTCTGTTTTGCCGGGCTTCTTTTCCCACTTTTTTAGGGGGAAGGATGCTGAGCTGTCTGTGTTTTGCAGGGGTATGCATTTTGGGGCAGGCATTGTCAAACAGCAAGGGTCCTGCTGTTTCGTTTTGCTCTTTCATGTTTCTAGCTTGTCTGAACAGTACAGAAGTCTCAATTTGTCCCTTTATTTATGTCCTGGGTTCATTTCTGCCCGTTGTCTGTCAGTCCTCTCTTGACTATTTCTACCCCCCTTTGTTTATCAAGCCTTTTCCCTTGGTCCCCCCTTGTCTTAGTTCATACTGTCTGTATTGAGTCAGCCGCTTGTCCCCACAGCGTGCCTTTCTGCTTTTTTTCTAAAATAATTTGTTTTCTTGCCTGACCCAGGTATGGCCAGATCGATTCAACAGACGTATTTTGATCTTTGTGTCAAAAATTTTCGCATCCCGTCAAATTCTTTTTATCAGTAACTTCTTTTTCATACGTCTTTATTGTCCTGTTTTGTTCTCTTGTCTTCTCATCAGGTGAATGTTTGCTGCAACACTGGATTTGTCTTCAAATTGTCACACTTGCTGTGCTGTTAATCTTTGCTGGAAGTATGTTGATTTTTTAATATCCCCTTTTTTTTGTTCGAATTTCCCGAACTTTCTTGGGTTTTTTAAAAAGGGGGGGCGTACATTTTTGTTTTCTCCCCGTGCATGTGTTTTCCCACTGCCGACTGTAGACCACATACCCGGGGCAACTGTTTTGAATGGTGGGGTGTACATACGACTACGACCCCTCATGCTAGTGACACCG
>CM054163.1:36683442-36723442 GCA_028751875.1 Rapana venosa
CAGCTTTTGCGTGGTCGTCCCTGCCTCCTTGCTCCTTCCACCATTCCCTGCAGGGCTGTCTTTGACAGGCTGTTATGTCTTGTTGTGTGGCCAAACCATTTCAGTTTCCTCCGTTTGACTGTATCTAGCAATAGTTCTTGTTTGCCAGCCAGTGCCTCGATCTGCTGCCAGACACAGTCATTGGTTTTACGGTCTCTGTAGGTAATGTTCAGGATCCGCCTGAGGCACTTCATCTCAAAGGCTTGAATTCGACGTTCTAGATCGGCAGTGAGTGTCCATGCTTCACAGCTGTACAAGGCAATGAATGTGACGAGTGCCTTGTAGAGTCTGACCTTAGTGTGGTTTGATGTATGATTTCTCCACACTTTCGCAGCTTAGTCATGGAGGTGAGTGCCACAGCAAGTTGATCTTCACCTCTTGTGTGCTACATACCTTCTTTGGTGATGACTGCTCCAAGGTACTGAAAGTTTTCTACCTCCTATAGTGTCTCGCCACTCATCTTGATGCTGGTGGGAGTGGTTGGTGTAGTACGTTTACTAGGATCTTGCTCTTTTCGTGCTGATCTCCATACCGTGGGCATTGGCTGTGTTTTCCAGTCTGTGGTGAGATCTGGAGTTCTTCACTGCGCCATGGATCGATATCGTCTGCGAATCGAAGATTGCAGACTGGCCTTCCTCCTATTGTGATTGTGGCTTTTAGACAAGGAGGGCCTCCTGCATGATGTTCTCCGGAAACACGTTGAAAAGAACGGGGATAGCGTGCAGCCTTGTCGAACTCCAATGAAGTCCTCAAGAACTCCCCGTTTCTCCACCATGAGGACTGCACTGTGGGAGCTGTCATACAGCGCCTGGATGACTTGAATCAGGTCCTCGTCGAAGGTATAGTCTCTCATGATTGCCACAGAGCTTCTTGCCACACTCGGTCGAGCTTCTTGAATGTCAATGAAGTTGTTGTAGACTGTAGTTGATGTTGGAGATGCTTCCTATGAGCATTCTGATGTTGAAGATTTGCTCGACGTGCTTCGACCTGGTTGAATCCTCTCTGTTTTCTGATAGGATATCTTCTGCTTGTGGTTTCAGTCTGTTCAAGGCAATGCGTAGCATAACTTTGCTTGGATGGCTATCAGATGATTGTTCTGTAATTTTGCACTTCTTCAGGTCTCCATTCTTTGAAAGTTGAACTATGATGGATTGGGTCCACTGTTCAGGCCACTCTTTGCTGGTCCAAATGCGTTGGCAATGATTGTTAATGCCTTATCATCTCTGGCCTCCGTTCTTGATGAGCTCACCGGGATGTTGTCAATCCCGGGTGACTTGCCTCCTTTCAAGGATCTTACTGCTTCTTCTACCTCTTCCTCCAGCACCTGTGTGCTTTCGGGATCTGATGGTCTGGGATCTTGCTTGTGAAGTTTGTTCGGATCAGCCTTCAGCTTGTAGTTGTACAGGTCGCTGCAATATTCTGTCCATCTCTTCATGATAGTGGCGCTCTCTGTAAGGACTGACCCCTCTTTGTCTTCAATAACGGAGTTTTTTTGCTGCTGGGACTTGGTTAGTACCTTGATGGTCTGGTACGCCTCCTTGCTGTCTCCTTTCGACATTGCCTTCTCAACCTTGGAGCATTGTTCTGACATCCAGTTCCCCATGGCCTCGGTCATCTTCTTGATTGACCTGTTGACTGTTCTATACTCTTCGGCCGTTTCTGGGTTTTTGTTCTTCTCTGGCTTTAGCTCCCTACGTTGATCGCACAGGTCCAGGATATCGTTGGTAACCCACGGTTGGTTCTTTTTCCTTTCTTTCCCAAGAATCTCCAGCGCTGTCTCCTGAATGGTCTTGCTGAAGGTCTCAGTGAGGTTGTTGATGTCATCTTGGAGGTTTTTCAATGCTGCAAATCTGCCCCCTATCTCAGATTTAAAGACTTCAGCAATTTCGAGGTCCTTCAGCTTTTCCATGTTGAACCGCAAACGGGGATTTCTCTTCTGGTTCTTGGTCTTCAGCTTGATCTGTAGGGTCATGAGTACCATGTCGAGGTCACTGCCAATATCAGCGCCAGGGAAAGTTCTTGTCTGGGCTTTGTTGATGCTCAAATAAAATAACTAAATATGTAATACTCACATTAGCACACGATCAACACAAACACTTTTTAATTATACTCATAAAAATCGAATGTCATTATAATAAAATAAGTGCAATACCCATACACTCACATAATAAAGAGGGGGAAAAAAGCCAATAAAGTCATAAAAAGAACATCTACACATTGTAAGTAATAGAAACAAATTCTTTTTTTCAGGATAATGAATAAGTACTCATGTGCTTTTTTACATCCAGTCCCCGCCCGTGGGGTCCCATTCTAAAATGCACTCAGTACTCATATTTTCAAACAGTAGAATCAAAGGGAAAAAACTTTTTTTTAAAGAAAAAGAGAGAAAAAGAAAAAAACAAACAAACAAACAAACAGACAAACAAACAAACAAACAACCCCGGTCGAGCAAAAGACAAAATAAACCCCCGAACTCCCCCCCCCAAAAAAAACCCCAAAAAAACCAACCAAAAAAAAAAACAGAAAAAACAAAAAATAAAATTAAAAAAACCAAAAAAAAACAGACAAAAGCACCCTCCCAAACAAACAAACAAAAAAACAAGAAAAAACAACAAACAAATGAGAAGGAAATTTTTTTTAAATAAAAATAAAAATACCCCCCCCCCCCCAAAAAAAAAAACAAAAAAAACAAACCCAACACACCGTTCCCGTCCTCCACACACACACACATAACATAACACCCAAACAAAAAACAAACAACAAAAAAAACCTCAAACAAATCAACAACAAAATCAAAGTAACAACTACAGCAATAACAACAGAGAGAGAGAGAGAGAGAGAGAGAGAGAAGAGAGAGAGAGAGAGAGAGAGAGAGAGAGAGAGAGAGAGAGAACTCTCTGAACTCTGAACTCTGAACTCTGAAATGTTTTAATGTACTATGGGCCATGGGCCACAATACAAACAACAAAATAAAGAGGTGGGTGGTGGGGGGGTGACACTCATATCATAGTAACTGTTAACGTGTACAGATACAAATAGTTGTGTACAATAAGCAGCATCATTATCATCATTGACCCAGTTGTCATCTCCATCATCTCATCATAATGGCTGTTATAATGAAATTAACAAGAGAATTATATACATATGCATGCGCGCGCGCACACACACACACTCACGAACGCATGCACACACGCATGCGCATTCACACCCCCCCCCCCCACAAACACTCAGACATACACACTCGCGCACGCACACACACGCACGCACACACACACACATACACACACACCCTCACAACACACACACGCACACACACATACACACACATATACGCACATACATATAATTGTTAGCATAGACTCGATACATCACTTCGGTTATCACATGTGAAAACATTGTGGATTCTTTCATATACTGTGGCCTTAAATGATAACCTTTGTTTCTTTTCCTTTCTTTTTTTAAACTGCAACGCACATCAACAATAGGTTTTTAACAGGTAAGCATCTTCAAACAGCAACACAACCAAGCTATCTTGCCAATATTAAAACAAAACCCATTCATGTTAAAAAAAAAGAAATTACAATACAATCAAATGCTTTTTTCTCAGGTTAATTGAATGGAAAATATACCTGGACAGTTTATGCATTTCATTATCAGTTGTGACCTGTAGCACTCGGTGGATCGGGGTTCTAAGAAAGTCCTTCAGGAATTTGTCCCGTAAATGGGAATATGTTGGGCAAACAAAAAGAAAATGCTGTTCATCTTCCCTTGCTGTCCTGCAAAACGGACAAGCTTTCTTCTGCATTAAACTACTGAAACGGTGTGCATTTGCATTCAATGGGAGGGCATTAAATCTTAATTGCGATATAGCAACCCTAAAACAATACGTATCAACATTGCAAATGTATTTCTCTTTTTCGAAGATTATTTTAAAGGAACGATAACATTCATACCTTTCACGATCTCTTATTGTGCCTGTCCATTCTTGAATGAAAAAATCAATGAGTCTTTGTTTAAATAATTTCAAAACATTTTAACATCACCTACTCCTTGCTGTAACCAAACAAAATTAAATCCTGTCTCATAAAAAATTTCTCTTATTTTGGACACCCAGCAATATTTTCCATTTCTGTCCAGTTCAAACAACATTTGGTATGCTTTATATGGCAATCTTTCAGTACTCATATGCAGTAATTTAAACCAATATCTTAGAACAGAGACAAAAGAATTCACATATAGGGGGTATCGTCCCAAATCGCCATAAACCATTCTATTTGGGGTTTTGACTGGGACACCTAGGAATCGTTTGCATGCCATCATATGAACTTTTTGTACCTGATCTAATTTTGATAGTCCCCATATTTCTGATGAATAGAGCAAGATAGGCTGCATTTTTGCATCAAAAATCTTAAAGAAAGTATTTGCAGTCATTTCTTTATACTTTTGGAAAGCTCTGTTTAATTGTACAACTGCTTTTTTACCCTTAGTTACTAAATGCTTAGTGCCTCTCTTCATACTAACCATTGTTGTAAACTGAAACCCTAAATAACAGTAACTATTGACTACCTCTAGCTTTTTATTATTGAAATACCATTGTTCATGTCGACCTAAATATCCTCCCTTTCTGAATACCATTACTTTTGTTTTGTCAGTGTTTACATTTAGTTTCATTTCATTACAACAACTGTATAATGCATTAAGCTGATTTTGTAGACCACCTGCAGTTGTTGACAATAAGACTACATCGTCAGCAAAAAGTAGGATAAACATTTCCATTTGACCTTGTAAAAGTTGGATACCATGTTTCCCCCTAGCATCTATGTAGTTAGCTAACTGATTTATATAAACAGAGAATAATGTAGGGGACAGTACACAACCTTGTCTGACCCCAACTGGGCATTCAAAGAATTCTGTCAGTTCACAATTTACACGCACACATGAAAGCAACGAAGAGTACATAGATTTCAAAGATGCTAAAAACTTTCCGTTTACACCCTGGTTTTTCATACAATTTAGAAGTTTATCATGATGGACAGAATCGAATGCTTTTTTTGAAATCTACAAAAGCAACGTATAACTTCTTACCTTTCTTTAGCATACATTTTTGTACAATTGCATATAAATTATATATTTGATCAATCGTGGAGTAACCCCTACGGAAACCTGCCTGACTCTCAGAAATCATTTCATTATCTTCCAACCAGCTGTATAACCTTGCATTTAACACTGTGGTGTAACACTTTGATATTATACTCAGTAAAGAACTCCTCTGTAATTATCTGTTTTTTTCAGGATCTCCTTTTTTATATATTGGTATGATTATAGCTTTAGACCATTCCGATGGATATACACCTGAGGTAAAGACAGCATTAAAAAGTTTTACCAGGAACCCTAACACACTTTACCCCCATTTTTTAACATTTCACCTGACACCTCATCCATCCCACTTGCCTTTCTTAACTTGAGTCTTGTAATTGCATGAACTACCTCTTCTTCAGATATATCTTTGTTCAAAAAATGATCTACATCATCCAAAACATCAACATTGATATAGCTTTCAACAATTTCCTTGTTATTGCAAAAAACTTCTTTAAAATAGTTAAACCAATCATCATTGCTAATGTTGTTGTAAATTATTTCCCGATTGCCATAACCCATCCTTTTAACTTCTTTCCAAAAATGACAAGAATTTGAAATGTTATCTGCTAAAAGTTCTGTTTTCTTTTTCCTGTAACTTTGTTTTTTTGCTTTTAATAAATGTTTATACTCTTTTCTTTTTTCCACATAGATCAACCTGTCCTCTTCATTTCTGGTCACTCTAAAGCGATTTAATTTTGATCTACTTTCTTTTTTTGCGATTTCACATTCCTTGTCAAACCATTCAGACTTTATGGTCTTGTGCAAGGGTACTTTTCTAGACATGCAAGTGCCTGCCTCTTTTAAGCATTTAACAAAGATTTCCAGAGCAGTTTCTATATTGTTTTCCAAAACATTTGTGGCGACTGCAAGTTTCTCTTGAATGTCTTTGCTATTTAGTGTATTTACAAAGTCATTTTTCTTGGCTTCATCCCACACTACTTTCTGGCAGATAGTTTTGGTCGATTTCTGTTGTAGTGTTCTTTCTGTACTGCTGCTATTAGTTTCCATCTCCATACAAAGTGGCAGATGGTCAGATTCTGTTACATTTTCAACCAGTAAAGATAGAATTCTGACGGAACTAATTAAACCCAGAGATGCAATGAAATAATCTACCACACTCGAACCTGAATGTGCTATAAATGTATAGCTATCATCAAAGCCTGGGTCACAGAGACCATTTAATATGACACAGTCAAACATGTTACAGATCTCGATCAGCTGATTGCCAAAAACATTTGTGTGCATATCATGTGAACTTCTGGGAAATTTTCCACTAGGATAATGATGTAGATTCTGAAAGTTGTCATAATCATCATCTAAACTGTAATTGTCACAAGCCGTTCGTGCATTAAAATCGCCCATTATCAGTAATCCAAAATCATCATATGCATTCTGGAGATCTAATACACACTGCTCCAAAAATTCTAAGCCATAAATATCTTGTGTTGTTTTCCAAAATGTAGAATCAGAAGGGGGAATATACATACAAATTAACATAGTGTCATTTATGGTGCCAAGTAAATTCTTGTGTAGTTTTATAACCACAGTGTTTTCTGTCTCAACTTGAACTTTTTCAACACATGAAATAAATTTCTTTTTAACCATGACAATTACTCCACCAGAGTATCTCCCCTGATGAGATAACTTTTTGGCTTTAGACGTAAAAATAGAATAATCATGAAAAATAGAAGACTCAAATTCAGTCCCAATAAAAGTTTCTGTTAAACAAATAATGTCATATTCAAGAAGAAAATTTATAAACCCTTTATTTTCCAGTTTGGGCAAAAGTCCATGCACATTATAGTTGAGAAAACGTATATGCAACTTTTGTACATTATGATTGGGTGTTGCCATCCTTAGAGTGCTAGGCTTGTGATTAGCTGGATTACTGTCACAAGCTGTGGCCTGGCCGAATCCCTATTTAGTGGCACTGGAGGCAACATCGCCTTTATACTTTGCAACTACATGCGTGCTTGGGTCTTTATCTTTCGAGCTACAACGAACATGTTGTTTGCTGAAAGAGTCAGTGATACTGGACTGACTACTAGACCTTTCTGGTATTTTTCTACCTCTTTGTCTAGGGACACTTGGAGTTGTGTCTCGTCGTGGCCGTAAGCCCTGTTTTGAGGACCTAGATGGTCTTTCCTGTCTTCTGGCTAGTTTGGGTCTGGTGCTTTTGTTACTTGTGTCAGTGGAGTCCTTACTGGATAGGCCCATGAGTACATCACAGCTAGGCATGAGCTCCTCACTAAGTACATGGTCACCAGTATGGACTCCACTCGGTTCAGTACTGTCTGTACTTTCTGTTTGGTTTTTATTACATGAATCGTCAACTATCTTGTCATCAGTTGTTTCTCTACAAGGATCTGTTTTTTCCAGTCTATCCTCTGCTCTGTTATTGTCAGGTATAATGTCTTCGTGGGTCCCCTCATCAGTCCCTTTATGCTGTTCACGTGCTCCCCTGCTGATTGTGTCGTCATCACCTTCTCTGTCCGACATGTCAATACTGTTCTCATAGTTAACAGGTGTGTCTTCTTCGTTGTCTTCTACTGTATTTGTATCTTCCTTGTCACTGTCTTCTTCATTGTCCTCTGCTACATCAGGATTGTCCCGATCACTGTCTTTATGTTTGTCTACTGCAGTCCTTTGTCCTGTCCTCTGTCTTGTCATATGCACATCTTCACTAGACAAATGATGCGTCCCACCAGGTCTTCTGTTTCTCTCAAGTTTGTCCTTTTCATGGTCACTGGCATCACATTCTATGACTTTGCATGCATTGTGCTTCCTGTTTTGCTGTTGACTGTAGGTGCACACATCAGATTTGCAGCTTTGACCTGGAGATACTGGAGATCTTCTGCTCCCATCTTTCACAAAGACAATTCTTTTGCTGGGCTGGGTCATTCTTCCTTGCTTTGCTGCTTCACTGTAGGAGTATGGTCCTGGGCTGACTGGAATACCACCTTCCTCCATTCTTTTTGCTTGGTCAGCAGGGTTTCTCTGCACTCTTTGCACGTTGACCCTCCTGCCACTGTAGCGGAAGCTAGCAGGCTGACGTCTGTTTACTGCCTGGACACCCTGATGTGGCTGTGGTGACACGCTCCTTTGGGATTGCCCCAGACATGACCTGGGATGATTGTCATGCCTAAACTCTTCCTGGTGGCGTGAATAAAGCCTGCCTTGTTGTGTCTTCCACTTCTCATACTTCTCATACTGGCCACTGTTCAAAGAAACTGTATCTGCTGTTCCAGTGACTCTGGTTTGTCTGCCATCTTGGACCGGGGCCAGTGTTCTTCTTGGGCACGAGGTGGTTTGCTGAAGTGTCTTCTTCCATCATGGAATGTTGGAGAGGGCTGCTTATCTCTGACATGCAGCTTGCCATGGCGATAGAAGGCAATTTGTCCTTGACCCCAATGCCAGTCTACAGTTTCTCGCTGGTGTACAGTTAGGTCAGAGGATACTTTGATGCCACTTTCTCTTAGATAATCACGAAGCTCCCGATCTCCCAATATGGCCATCTTGTCTGACCATCTGCAGAAGTGGACGATGATGGGCCCTGGTTCTCCTCTCCAAGAGCGTGGTCTTCCAATTCTATATGCTCTCGATATGTCTTCTTGTTGCCAGTTCATGTGGGGGGCATGATCATTGAGAATATCAATAACATACTTTGCAGTCATGTATTCAGTTTCACCATCAAGTTCTTGCACATTGATGAACTTCACATTACATGCTTTGGTAGCTTGTTCTGTGGATTCCACTTGTCTCTCGACAACTTCAAGTCTGTCAAGAATGAGCTCTCTGTCCTCCCGTATTTCTTGAATGTCTTTTTTCTGTTGTATGATGTATTCCTTCAATGTATGAATTTCTTCAAAGAAGCTTGAGATTCTGGTATCCAGGTTTTCGAATTTTTCATCAATACTACTTTTTATGCCATTTGTGTGCATGAGGATTCCCTGTTGAATCTGTGTAAGACGCCAGTCCAGCATTTGCATTAAACTTGCTGGGGGTAGTACAAATTCATGCTGAGACATTTCTTTTTCCACTTACAATACCTGTATCAAATAACTTGGGTATCTCCTCTTACAATACTTTCTCCACTGGCTTGGTTTCTTCCACTTACAATACCTGTGCCCAGTGACACATGCATGAAATGCATGTGTAGAGCAAAAGGTCAGAAGGGGAAAAACTCTTGAGAACAGATTGTTACAGAGTGCTGTCCCTGGTTTGGAAGCAGGCCTGCTCTAGTTGACATTGAACTGCACGTGCAACACACATATGGTGCGATGATACAGATGTCTAATTTCTGTGAAGATTTGATTTTCATTCACAATTCATGTCCTTCTTTAAATCATAGTAATTGATAAAATGTTAATTTCTCCTTAATCACTGACCTTTTCAGTAATCAGATACCACCATCAGTTGCACACATCACATAACTACACTACTGCCAAAAAATCTCCACATTTGAAGAAGAATAGCGTTTGAATTTTTCCGCATTTCAGAGGAGCAATCTGAACACGTCCGCCTTTGAAAAATTCCGAGACAGCCCCCCAAGAGAGAGAGAGAGAGAGAGAGGAGAGAGAGAGAGAGAGAGAGAGAGAGAGAGAGAGAGAGAGAGAGAGAGAGAGAAGAGAGAGAGAGAGAGAGAGAGAGAGAAACTTATAGATCATAAAATTGAACACAGGGTGTGTGTGTGTGTTTCAAGTATAATACTAAATATATAATTCTCAAGACAGCACAGGATCACCATCAATATTCTTTTCGAATATACTCGTACAAATTGAACGCCATGAAAAAGAAATAAGCCCAATATCAATACACTCTTACAATAAGGAGAAAAAAATCACTTAAGTCATAAAATGAAAAACATTGAGCTTTCGCTCTTGTCGGGCGCACAAAGTCCAGGACTCGCTGCCATACAGGAGGGTGCTCATGTCGCAGGCTATGTAGATCTGGATCTGTGTGTGATCAGTCAGCTTGCTGTTGTTCCATGCTTTCTTTCTCCATCTGATCATGGCGGTAGCTGCTTTGCCGATGCGCTTATTGAGCTCTGCATTGAATGAGAGGGTATCTGAAATAGTTAAGCCGAAGTACATAAAGTCATGGACGGCACCCAGTTCATGGTCATTGATGCTTATGGCTAGGGAAGAGTCAACATCCCTGTCCAATTACTTGTGTTTTCTCAAAGCTAATGGTAAGCCTGTAGTCTTGGCAGGCATTGATGAAGCCAGTCATGAGCTGTTGAAGGTCATTGGCTGAATCCTCGGTTACTGCTACGTCGTCTGCAAAAAGGAAGTCATGCAGGCACCTCAGCTGGACTTAGGTCTTGGCTCGGGGTGGATCGGTGGTCTAGAGGTAACGCGCCTGTCTAGAAAGCGAAAAGTCCGGGTCTGAAGTGTGCGGCGGTTCGTACCCCGTTTGGACCGGAAATTTTTCCCCCATCCATTAGACCATGAGTGGTGGTCTGGGCACTAGTCTTTCGGATGAGACGATAAACCGAGGTCCCGTGTGTTACACGTAATTATTTAGCGCACGTAAAAAAACCCACGGCAACAAGAGAGTTGTCCCTGGCAAAATTCTTAGAAAAAAGCCACTCTGATAGGGAAACAAATACAGCTGCAGAAAAAAAAAGGGTGAAAGGGTGGCGCAGTGCTGAGTGGCGACGCGTTCTCCCGCTCTCCCCGGGGAGATCACCCCGAATTTCACGGAGAGAAATCTGCCGTGACTTAAAGTGGTATGAAATAAAATCTGAGCGCTTTGATTTGTTGCTTTACAAGATTCAGCGCTATATAAATTCCATACATTATTATTATTATTATTATTATTATTATTATAGTCTGGAGAGGTTGAAGAGCTTTCCGTCTGACCTGGTTCGGAGGTAGATACCTTCAGCTGCAAGACCAAATGCTGTTTCATCATCACCGTAAAGAAGATTCCAAACATGGTGGGAACCAGGACGCAACCTTGTTTAACTCCGCTCTGTATGTTGAAGGCAGGTGATGTTAGCCATCAAAGATGACAGTGCCTTTAATGTCTTCGTTGATTGATCTGATGATGATGATGATGATGATGATGATGATGATGATGATGATGATGATGATGATGATGATGATGATGATAAGTTTGGGAGGACATCAAATCTTGGGAAAGATCTTGTAGAGACCATCCCTACTGATCAGATCGCAAGCCTTTGTGAGGTCTATGAAGGCAACAAAAGAGTGGCTGCCTTTGCTCCCTATATTTTTTTCCTGAAGTTGTTTGAGAGAGAAGTTCATGTCTATAGTGGATCTGTTGGCATGGAAACCACGCTGCGATTCAGGGTAGACTTGCTCTGCAAGTACCTGGAGCCTCTTTAGTACTACTGGTGCAAAACCTTTCCCAACGATGCTGAGGAGGAACATGCCATGATAATGATTGCAGTCACTTCTGTCACCTTTATTGTTGTATAGTGTGACGACGTTAGCATTCCTCATGTCTTGTAATACTTTGCCTTCAATCCAACAGAGGCAGATGATTTCATGCAACTTCGTAATGAGAGTCTCTTTGCAGCACTTCAGTAATTTGCTGGGAATACCGTCTTCCCAGGTGCCTTGCCAGAGGCAAGAGAGTCCAGGGCTTTGCTGAGTTACGGTATGGCTGGTTCTCTGTCAAGCTCTTCCAGTTCTGGTAGACACTCTATGGCATTCAGGGCATCTTCTGTGACTACATTTTTGGGGGGTTTTAAAAAGGGTTTTTTTAAATTTTAAAAAAGGGGGGGGGTTTTTAAATTTTTTAAAGTTTTTTTGGCCCAAAAAAAAATTTTTTTTTTTTTTCCTTGGGGGGGGGGGAAAAAAAAAAGGGGGGGTTTTGGGCTTTTTAAAAATTTTAAAAATTTTGGGGGGGGAAATTTTTTTTTTTAAAAAAAATTTAAAAAAAAAGGGGGGTTTTTCCCCCGGGTTAAAAAAATTTTTTTTTTTTAAATTTTTTCATTTGGTTTAAAAAAAAAAAGGGGGGAAAAATTTTAAAAAAGGGGGGGGGTTTTCGGGTTTTTTTTAAAAAAAAAAAAAATTTTTTTTTGGGGGGGTTTTCCCCAAAAGGGGTTTTTTTGGGGGGCCCTTTCCCCCCCGGGGGGGGGTTTTTTTTTTTAAAAAAAAAGGGGGAAAACCCCTTTTTTTTGGGGGGGGGAAAAAAAATTTTAAAAAAAAAAAAATTTTTTTAAAAAAAAAGGGGGAAAAAATTTTTTTTGGGGGGGAAAAAAAAAAAAGGGGGGGGGGAAAAACCAAAAAAATTTTTTTCCCCCTTGTGACCCCAAAAACCCCCCCCAAAAATTTTTTTAAAAAAAAAGGGGGGCCCCCCCAAAAAAAAAATTTTTTTTTTTTTTAAAGGGGGGGTTTTTTTTTTTGGTGCAAACTATGCTCAGTGTAGTGTGAGTTACATGCCAGGAAATGTTTTTTCAAAAAGGGTAGTGAAAGGGAAAATATGTAATGACTTTCCCGGTTTCAGTTCTTTTTGTAGGCAGATGACACACTTTTACATGCAGACTCTGCAGCCCTTTTCCCCGGGGAAAGCTCTTCACTTTTTGTGTTCTGCCGGGAAAGTGAAAATTTATTTTTAACATAGATGAAAAAAAACAATAATGAATATTAAAGGGTTTTATGAAGAGCCAAAAAAGGACAAGGTTTTTTAAAAACCAAATGTATAAGTTTTGTTGATTTTATAAATACCTGGGAAAAATTTACTTCGTAAAAACTTTAAATTTTAAACGGGAAAGGGAAAAAAAAAATGTACAATTTACAAATAGAAATTATATTCTTCGATGAGATGAGCAAAAAATCGGATTTTCCCGGGGGGGGGGGGGGGGGGGGGGGTTTTAAGGGGAAAAGGCCTGGTATTTGGGAGAAATTGCCTTTACATGGTGATCTGTTTGCCCTTTTTGGATGAGACTAAAAAACCGATCCCCGAGTGGGGGGGAAAAACGAAAGCAACCCATTTCACAAAATTTTAAATCCCTTCCGTTTTTATAAAAGAGAAAAGGGTTAATTGTGTCCCGATGAGAATGGCTAAAAAAATGAAACAAAAATGTTTTAGCCCGGAAATTGGATGAAAAAAAAGCCCATGAGTGTTTAAATTTAAAGCCCCCTTCGAAAAAAAAAAAAAAATTTTTTAAATGATAATAAATAGTTTTGGTCCGGTTTTCAAAAAAATGGTTTTTTCGTTTTTTGATATATGGCGGGAAAAAATTGGGGTTATGAAAAAATTGCTTTTTTTGGAGAAATTGCAACTCGGGTTGGGAATCTCGTTCGAGGATTTTTCCTCTGGAGCTAACTCAGGCGCCGACCCCCATACCTCCAAAAATTTCCCGTGTCCCAAAACACACGCAGCACCTTTAAAAACCCGTTCCGTTTTTTTGGGAAAGAGAAAGGTCTTTAAAAACACCTCTTCAATTTAAAAAAGGAGACAAAGACTTTCTGAAAATGGTAAAACTGCTTTATGCCCTCTTTCTTTTTTCTGATCCCTGCAAGTTAATCAGATTTTGGGGGGATTTAAATTACTGACAATTTTTTTAAACCCCCCATAAACCCTTTGATTATTTTACTTTTTGGGTGTATATACAAAGAGAGTGTATTGCTCGATGAGAAAAGGAAAAATCATCATTTTTAAATAGAAAGGGGGTTTTGGGCCTGTGTGGGGGGGGGAAAACGGGACTTTGGGAAACAAAAGATATTTTTATGCCCAAAATGTCATGAAAGCTATAAGGGATAATTTTTTTAAAGTCATGGTCATAAGAGCTGAAAAAATAGTTAAACCACATGCATAATTTTGTTTGCAAAAAAAAAAAAAATGCTGAACTATGATTCCCTTTGGGTAAAAAAAACCGTTTTTTCTCAAACAAAAAAGCCCAAATATTTGAAAGCACCGTCTGTTTTTTTCAGAGAGGTCCCCCTTTTTTAGGGATAAAAAAGTTTCCCTCATTCCAAATTTAAAACATTGTATTATTTCCCATGCATACTTTTCAGATTTTAAAAGCACTCTCTCGGGTTTCTTCTCTTTTTTTGTCTGTCTTCCTCTCTCTCTCTTCTTTTCCCTCTTAAACATGCACATGCGCGCACACACACCCCACCTTCACTCTCTTTTTCTCACATCCCTTTTTTCTCTCTCTATCTCTCTCTCTCTTTCTCCTCTCTCTTTTCTCTCTCCTCTTCTCTCCTCTCTCTCTCTCTCTCTCTCTCTCTCTTCTCTTCCCCTTCTCTTCTCTCTTTCTTTGTTACTGGTTTTCCCCCTCCCCACCCTCTGTCTGTTTGCCGGTCTGTCTGCCCTCTCTTTCCCTCATTCTCTTTTCCCCTTCCCCTCCCTCTCTCTCCCCCTCCCCCCTCTCTCCCCCTTCCCCTCCTTCCCCTGTTTATTCTTTTTAATCACTAAAAAACTCTCCCCTTATTCAATTTTCCATCTCCCTTTAGGGAAAGGGATTTTAAAAAAGTTCAAATTTTTAAACCTTTTATAACACGTTTTTAAGATTTACTTGTTGGTGGGGAAAGAAAAAAACGTTGAAAATAAGAGAACTTGAGGATTAAAAAAAAAATTTTTTAAACTGTATTTCCCCCATCAGACTTTGTTAAGATTTGCAGATGGTGAGAAAAAAAAGATGATTTGATTTTCTAAAAATTTGAGAGTTTAACTTAAGAATTTGAGAGTTGGAAAAAACTCATTTCTTTTTCATTTTCCATGTTGTTTACACCCCCCGCCCACCATGCCAGGCCTGTCCCCTGATCACTTCATTTTTTAAAGCACCCCCAAATTTAATGATCCCCGCAGGCAAAAATCAGCGCCAGCTGATCCCTTAAAAACCATTTTTAACACCCTAAATCTAAAAAAAGGGAAAAAATTTTCCCAGTAATATAGAAGTGTTAAATTTCCACCTCCCCCTGTTGCTTTTGGGGAAAAATCAACCTGGCTGTCTTTTAAAATTTATTGTCTATAATTTTTGAATCTATCGGGTTTTTTTACTAAAATTTTTCAAGGGCTTTTCAACTTTTTCATTTCAAAACCGAAATATCCAAAAAAAACCCCGTTAAAAAATTTTGAAAATAAGAAACAGAATGAAAAATTTTAAAAGTTAAAAATATCTTTTTTTGCTGAGTGTTTTTTTTTATTCTTTCATTTTTTTTGGTTATTATTTTTGTTTCCATGTTTAATGGAATAAGCACTCATGTGCTATTTTTCACCCCACCCCCAAATGGGAAAGCATTTTTTAAAAAATTGTTGTATCTTTTCCCCATGGCAAAAGGGGGCCTTTCGCTTTCAAAAAGGGGAACAGGTTTTAAAAATTTGTCCCCCAAGATGTTCGGGGTACATTGGCACGGGGGGATCTCGGTTTTAGTCTCTTCCGAAAAAAACTGTTGCTGTTGTGGGGGGTTTTTAGGCACCCGTACTTTGACACAAGGAAAATTTTCCCTTAGTTTACTGGGGGGTGTTTTTGATGCCCCCTTAAATTCCAAAAACTAAAAAACCCTATCCACTGTTGTGGGCGATCTAGATTAAACCCCTTACATTCTTTAGAAAAAAAACCCTATCCATGACTGGGGTGATTTAGATAAACCCCTTTAAATTCTTTAGACTGAAAAAACCCTATCCACTGACTGTGGGTGTTTAGTCCCCCTTACTTTCTTTAGACTAAAAAAACCCTTTTAAATGAGGTGGGTGTTTTAGAACCTTTACTTTCCCTTGCCCTAAAAAAACCCTTATAAAACTGACTTGGTGTTTTGGGGTAAACCCTTACTTTAAAAGACGAAAAAACCCTACCCACTGACTGTGGGTGTTTTAAAGTCACCCTTACATTCATGACTGAAAAAACCCAAATCCACAAATGGGGGGTGATTTAGTCACCCTTACAATAGACTAAAAACCCTATACACGGGATTTGGGGGTTTAATTTAGTCCCCCTTAAATTCATAGACTAAAAAACCCCTATCCCTGATTTGTGGGGGGTTTTGGGTCCCCTTAATTCATAGATTTAAAAAACCTATCCACGGGTGTGGGTGTTTTAGTCCCCCTTAAATTTCATGACTGAAAAACCCCTACCCATTAAATGTGGGTGTTTTAGTCCCCTTTCCCCTTAAATTTTCAGCATGCTGTGTTGCCATCCCAAAACCAAACGGGGAGATTGTAAAAGGGTTTTCAGACATAGGGTTTTTTTGTGAATTTTGTAAATCCTTTTCCCTTTTCGCAAAACGGGCCCTACCTTTTGAAAGGGGGAAAACGGGTTTTTTAACAAATTTGGAAGTTTGTTCTGGGGTGTGTTGTACACAGGCCCTTCAGATTTTTGTCTCATCTGGGGATTCGGAGTGTGTGTGCGTGTGTTGTGTGTGTGTGTGTTTGTGGGGTATGTCTGTGTGTGTGTGTTTTGGTTCTTTTTTCCCTTTATTTTGAGGATAATGGAATAAGCACTCAGGGTTGGGGGTTTTTAAGAAAATCCAGCCCCAATGTTTGTGTGCCTGTTTTTTGTGTGTTTTTGTGTGTGTGTGTTGTGTGGTGTACGGGGAAGGGCACAACCCACCCACCCCACCAACCCCCTCGGGCTCTTGTCTATCTTTTTGGGTCTGTTCCCCCTGTTTTCACTTCTTTCTTTTCCCCAAAACCCCGCACTCAATAAAATATACACATACATGCCCCCTGGGTTTGTGTGTGTGTGGTGTGTGTGTGTGTGTATGGGGTGTGTTTGCGCGCGTGTTTTGTTTGTTAGAAAAGGTCTTTGGGGGGAAATTTTTTTGGGTTTTTTTGGGCTTCCCTTTTTCGGGGATTTCCCCCCTGCATGCTGTTCCAACGCGTCTTTCCAAAATCCCCCAGCCACAGCCATACCCCAGATTTTTTTTTGGGTCCCCTCCTAAAAGTTGGGGGTCCACGGGACCCCGAAAATACCGGAGCCGTGGGGCCACCGGGAGGGGGGCCGGCATGCTGCTGGGTCCTTTGGTGGTGTTGGGTTTTGGTGCCTTTTTTGGAGCTAACAACGTGGGAAACCCCATTTACTAACCCCTTACAAAAAAGAAATTAGTCGTCGCGGGCCGGGACAGAGTGAGTTGCCGGCCCCCCCCGGTAGCACCCACCACAAGTCCCCCCAAAACTGTCCCCTGTGAACCCCCAACCCCCGAGGCTTTGACACAAATCACCAAAAGGCACAGAAGTGTAGGGGCCCAAACAAATTTCTGGGGTTTCCACCATGAGCCCAAGAGCAACGGGGACCACTGAATCAGAGGCATATTTTTTGCATGTTGATCAAGGGCAATGGGATGTGTAATGTGTGCTGAGGAAGTGCTTTAGAAACTACTTAACGGGGTTGAAATTTCTACGTTTACTTCACAATACCCGGGCCGGAGATACAGACACCTGCAGTGTTGGTCAGGTACTTTGAGAAAACATTTCTAAAACTGCTTCCGAAAAGTGGATGAAGCTCGACTGTGTGGTTCCAGTCTTCCCACTGAGTACCCCGCACACTCGCTTGGGTAGGACCCGGCCAGAGCCCAAAAACATCCTATGACCTTAAGGGAATAAAACCCCGGGGACCTCCCAGTCCGAAAATCAGGCGAAACCCAAACGGCGCCATGGAAAGCGGGAGGGGGGGGGATTTTTTTAAATTTAAATCCATTCAGAGAAGATTTTAAACAATGATTGTGTTTTCCCTGTGTGTTCTTTTTTGTTTTGTGTGTGTTTTGGGTGGTTTTTTTGGGTTTGTGTTTTTTTTGTTGTGTGTGTGTTTTGTGTTTGTTGTGTGTCTGTTTGCGTGTGTAAATTATTATGTCTGTGAGTTTTGTGTGTATTTCCTTTGTCGTAGAAAAAATTTTCCAAATACTGCAAAATAAAAATAAGAAAACAAATTGTTTTTGACAGAAATCCTCCCTTTCATTTTACCTTTTTGTAAAAAAACCATTTGGGATTTTTTCTTTCTTTTTCTTTTGGCATGTCTTTATTGTTTTTTTTTAAATTATTTTTCCACTATCGTTGTCGTTTTTTCCCAAAATTTTTTTTTTATAATATCGTCAGTTTAAATTTGGTGATTTTTTAAAAATTATTACTGTTTTTGAAATTTTTGTTTCTGTTGTACATTTCTTTTTCTTTTTCTTCTTCTTCTTCTTCTTTTTCCCTTTTCTTCTTCTTTTTTCTTTTTCTTCTTTTCTTCTTCTTTTTTTCTTCTTCTCTTCTTTTTCTTTTTCTTTTCTTCTTTTGCGCTTTCAAAAAAGGTTTTAACTTTTACAAAGGGGACTCCCCATTTGAAAGGGGAAAACTGGGGAAAATCCCCAAAAAATAAAAAACAAAAAATTCCCCCAAATTTATTACAGATGGTCATTTATACGGGTAATTTAAAGGAAAATTTTCCCCAGAAATTTAAACGACTATCATTTGCACTCTTTGAGAAAAACCACCAAAAATAAAAAGCAAAAATGTTCATTTTTTTTGGGTTGGGGAAAAAAAAAGAGAAAAAAAACCCTCTGAAGCTGAAAGAAAGACTCCCAAAAGGTGGGGTTTTTAAAAAACAGTTGTACATGTGATTTCATTCGGGTGTTTCTTAAGGCCTGGAGGGGGGGAATGAGAGAGAAAAGGTGCTATTCAGGGTGGCCCCCAGGTGTTAAGTAGGGAATGGCCAACAGCAGACTAAGGGGCCTTTTTTTAATTTTCACAATGGCAAGGGGGGTTTGGGGTTTTTTGGGCTTTCTCAGGGCAGCTGAATGGCTGTAAAGTTTTAACGGTGGTAAAAAGAAAAGGGACGGTTTAAAATCTTTTTTATTCTGCTTATACTTTAAATCCTCTTTTCTGCTGATTCTCAAATTTTTAATGTAAAAAAAAAGTGACTTCCTGAATGTATACCTGTTTATGGTTGATAATAAATGTTGCCGGGGTTGTCAAAGGAAAAAAAGTTTTTTTTCCCTGACATTTTTAAACCTCTTTCATCCGGGGCTGCCCCCCCCCCCCAACTACGCCCCCCCCCCCCCAAACCCTCTCCCTTTACCTCCCTCCCCCCCCCCCTCCAAAATTGTTTTTTGGGTTTTTTTTTTTCCCTTTTTTTCTTTTCACCAGCAATGAAAGTGTGACTTTTATGTTTTTAAAAGAGATGTGCCCCTCTGTTGTACGCTGTGTAAATGTCACATTACATTTTGATGGTCAAATCCCACTCTTGCATTGTTGATGTCAATTAACTTTTAATGGTCATATCCCAATTTTTAAAATGTGGATGTTACATTACACGGGAAAAAGGGTTTAATACACCACTTTGGGAAATTTGTGGAGGGTCACTTTTCACTTTTGAAGGGTTTCATATTCCACTTTGCGGGGGTTGATGTAATTACCCCCCCCCCCCCCCCCCCCCCCCCCCCCCCCCCCCAATGGTATAAAACCACTTTTGGGAAGGGGTTGATTTTCCATTACACTGTGAAGGGTCATTACACTTTGCATTGTTGATTTTCAATTACCAGTGAAGGGGTAATATACCACCCCTTGGTTTTGTGATGTCGAATTACACTGTAAATTGGTCATATCCCACTTTTGGATTGGGAAATGTCCATTACACTGTGAATGGTCATTTTACCCTCGGGTTTGGGTTGATGTCACATTACATGTGAAGGGTGATTTACACTTTGGTTTCTGAGGTCACATTCATGTAAATGGAAAATATACCACTTTTGGATTGTGGATTTTCCTTTAAACCTGTGAAGGGTTTCTTATGGGGACTCTTGGAATTTTTGAATGTCACACACACACACACACACACACACCATATTTAATTATATATATAAATATATTTTATATATTTATATATATATATATTATATATATTATTTTTATTATAAAATTTATATATACATTATATATTTATATATGAAATATATTTTGTATATTTGTTATATATTTTTTATATTATTTTATTTATATGTATGAAATATTTATATTATATATATTTTATTTATAATATTTTTAATATTATATATTTTCCCCCTTTTTAAGGTTAAAGTAGGGGCCTTTTTTTAAATTTTTACCAAAAATTTAAAAACTTGGAGGGCAAATTGCAACTTTGATAAAGTCCCCAAAATCCTTTTTTTAAAAAACCGGGGAGAAACTTTTTTTAAATTTTATTTTATAAAAATTTTATTCGGGAAAAATGACTTTGGCAGGTTTTTCTTTTTCCTCTTTTTTAGGGAAAAACGCTTGATATTTTTGAAAGTGTTAAAACCCCTTTTAGAAAGAAAACACAAGTTTAAAAAGTTTTAAAAAAACCCTTTTTATCATTTTTTAAAAAAACTTAATTTTAAAAAAGCAGGAGAAAATTATAATTTTTTCCAAAAATTTTTTCCCATCAACCTTTTTTAAATGATACAGGCTTTAAAAATCAATCTGATTCATGTTTTTTGGGAGGGAAAGAAAATTTATTGAATAGGGCCTACTTTGTAAAAGTTTTACACAATAGAGAAAAGACTTTGATCAGTTTAAATTATGTTTTTAAAGGGTTTTTTTTGGGGGTTTAAAGCTGAATATTTATAGTTTTTCTCACAATTTTTATTCCAGTTTTCCCTTTAACCCTTGTTCGGGAAAATTTTGTATTTTTTTAAAACTTTTACAGATTAAAGATTTTTTTTATATCAGCTGTCAGAATTTTTTGTGTATTTTAGGGTATTTTTTTTTTTTTTTAAAATATTTTTTTTGTGTTCGTTTGTTTTTTGTTTTGGGGCAGAGTTTCAGGTTTTGCCAAGAATGGTTTTTTTAATTAATAAAGAAAATTTAAAATTCTCAAAAAAAAGATTTATGTAAAACAGTGTAGTGTTTTTGTGTGTGCGTGTGTGTTTGTGTGTTTGGGGCGGGGCTTTGCGTGGTGGTGTATGAGAGAGGGGACTTACACAAAGGCCCGGGGTGATGGTGAACATAAGCAGAAACTTCTTACATACATGTTTTTTTTTAAATTCCCGGGGCTAGAGCTCGGTGTTCCAAACGCTGAAACTTTGCCAATGCACCATAAAGGGTTTGGATGGCTCCCACTTCGGGGTTGATGTTAACAAAACACCAGGGGCCCAAACCCTTTTTAAAAATGTTTTTCCCCTTTCCCTTTGGGGCAGGCCCAGCCTACTTTTTAAACAGATGGAATGGGTTTTGTTTTTTAACAGATGTGGAAGTTGTTGTTTTTTTTTTCGTAATAGGATTTGAATCACGTCTTATTGGGGGGACTCTGCCGGGAGGGGGAATTTTTTTTTTTTGGTTTTTGGCTGATGTAAAACCCCGGGGGGGAGAAACCCCCCTCCCCACGGGAATGTCAATGGGGGTGGCCCCGGGGCCCGTCAGGCTCCTTGCTGAACCAAAAGGGCTGCCCCCCCCCCCCCCCCCTTTGACTATCGAAAACCCTTCCAGTTTCAATAAAAAGATTTTAAAAAGGGAAGTAGCTTTCGAGGGCGGTAAAAAACCCTAGCATGCACCTATGGCATAGTGGGATTTCCCCCACGTTGTACTTGCCGGGTACCACTGCCTCAAACCTCACTATGGGGCATTCGGGTACGTCATCTTTAAATTTGGATAAAATACAGGAACCCACCCAGACAGCCGAAAGAAATGGAAAAAGCATAGGAAGTCAGACAGATATAGCCCACAGCACAAGAATCCATGCAGGCAGAAGAAAAGAGATGGTTTCAGTACATGGATGATACGGGAAGGGCAGGCAGGGTAAAATCAAAGTATCCGTGCAAAAAAAATACAGGCAGATACATGTCGGATTTTTTAGAACGGGAAATTACATGAAAGGCCCGGGCGGGCCCGACAGATACGCCAGGATACAGCACAGGAAGGATACGACTGACAAAAATAAATACAGCTTAAAACCCGCCCGGGCGGGCAGAAGAGACATAAATCAGCACAGAACTTCATGCAGCGGGACAGACAGCCCAGACGACAGAAAGAGACAAAAACCCAAATTACAAAAACCCATGCAGCCGACGGGACAGACAAAATTTTAGGGACATAAAAAAGCACAAAACTCCATGCAGACAGAGAAAAAATACAACTTTAAAATTCTTGCAGACGGGCCCGAATACCGCATACAAACATTTTTTACAGCATAGAATTTATACCAGATACTTTCCCAAAAATCTTAAATACAAAAAAAAATTCCTTTGCAGGCAGTCACACCCCATTAGACATTGAGCCATGGTCTGGGTACTAGTCTTTCGGATGAAAAAAAATAAACCAAGGTCCGGTGGTTTCATTCATTCAGTGTACGTAAAAAAAACCCACTGCAACTGGAATTGTCCCGGGAAAAAATTTTTGCCCCAAAAAAGGAAAAACCCCACTATGATAGAAAGACAAAACAAAAACCATGCAGAAGAAAAAAACAACCCCAAGGTGGCGGTGCTCTTGTGGTGAGGGGTTTTCTACCAGGGTACGCAGGCGAATTTGGGCAGAAAAAATAATGTCCCCTGTTAAATTTAGATCAAAATTTGAAAGAGAACTAGTTTGAGAGGTGGGGGTTTGGATGTCTCGTAGTTTTCATACAAAAAAACTCACATGGTTCTTTTTGACAAATGAAAAAGACATTTTTTTTTTTTCGAGGATAAAAAAATTTCCCACCCATGTGTTTTTTGACCCAGTTCCCGAATTAAAGGATAATGTTTGATAATAAAAAAAACCCCAATTTCCCCCACCTCAAAACGGGAGAGAGAAAAACAGAGACAGGGACAGAGGAAGACAGCCCAAAACAGCGGGATAGCCGGGGTAAAGGGTTTTAAAAGGGTTTATACCAAGAGGGGGGCATTGAACAAGCATTGCCCTGCCTTTTTCCCCAATCCCCCTCCATCTTTTTTTTAAAGTTTTTATATATGTTTACAAAAATTTAATTTAATTATACTACTATACTACTACTACATTATTATTATTATTATTTTTTTTATTTTTTTTTTTATTTTTTTTTTTTTTTTTAATTATTATTATTTTTTTTTACTACTATACTATAAAATACTACTACTACTACTACTATACTACAAAATATTTACTATTTACTGTGCTGCTGCTGCTATGTGCTGCTGCTGCTATACTACTATACAAAAGGAAAAGGGGAATTTTATTGGGCCTTTACCCTTGAAAGGGAAAAAAAAATCAAACCCGCATTCTTTATACTAATTCACAGGCAGCCAGTTACTAAAAAGTGGTGTTTTTTTTCAATTTCCAAATGCTTAGAAACCCTCGCACGCACGCAGCAAACACACACACCCACCAAAAGCACGCACGAAACGCACGCAAACAAAACACACCCAAAAACACCACGCGCGCGCGCCCAGACACACCACACACGCACACCCCCCACACTTTAAAGGTTTACTCTCGGGCAGGGGGGGAGGGGGGTTTTGGCTGTTGGGTTTTGGCTTTTATGTAATTAAAACATAAAAATTTAAACAAAACAAAAAAACCCAAATTTGGGGCAATTTTATTTTTTTTTCAAAATACTCCATAAAACTTCAGTGTCCATTGTGCATGCACGAGTGTGTATGCTTTGTGTGTGTTTTTGTGTGTGTGTGGGGTTGCTTTGGGGGTTTTATGCTTTGTTGTTGGGTGTGTATGAGGGTAAATGTTTTTTTGGGTATTTTTTTAATTTTTTTTAAATCTTATTGTTTTTTTAAAGGAAAATTTAAATTAAGCAGTTTGGGGAGGCCCTGTAAGGGCGGGTTCACCTTACCATGCTTAAAGTACTTAAAACCCGGGTGGTTTTTTGTTTTATGCAGTTTAAAAACGAAATAAACCCAAACCTTCAGTTTCTTTGGGAATAAAACGCCTAGTCAACAAAGGGTCAACAAAAAAAAAAAAAGTGCGGGCTATTTTGGGGGAAAAAACCCAACGTTTCAATGGAATAAAAAACCAGCCCTGGAATTTTCAGAAAAAATCTTTGTTGTAGAAAAGACGATTTTTTTTTTTTGAGGGTTTTTTTGGTGGGGTTTGTTTATTTTTTGTTCATTTGTTTTTGGTTATATACTTGTTATAAATTTTTTTTCTTTCTGTCTACTTTTTGCCAGGTTCAAAAAAGGGTGAGTTTTAAAAAAGATAATAATAAAAAATTTAATAAACATGGAAATTTATATAGTGCTTTATCTTGTAAAAAAAAAAAAAAACAAAAAAAAATCAAATTTGCTTGCATGCTTTTTAAACCCCCCACACAGGAACCCAATAATGTTTCCCGGTTTTAAAAAACTAAAATACACACGAACGCACGCCCCCGCGCACCGCCCCGCACACACAAACACAGCTTATTGCTTCGCAGGGTGAGGGGGAAATTGGCCCATTGAAGCGGGGCAGAAAATTTATGAGATGAAAATTGGAAAGGGGGAAAGGTCTTGGGTTTTGGGAAAAGGGGTATGTCTTGGGGCGGGAAATTAAGAAGTGTCCTAAATAGGTTTTTCCCGCAAAGGGAGAGAGGGAGGTCATTCCTGATTGGGGGACCAGAAAAGAGAAAGAGCAACCCCCATCGGTGGTTTGGTTAAATTTGGGTATTTGAAAAGCCGGGTATCTTCAACAGGGGGGGGGGAACGAGGAGTGTACTTTTGAAGACAGTCAAGAGGTAGGAGGGAGCTTTTTTTTGGGGGAAAGACTTTGAAAAGGGGGGTTCGTTCTTTTGGAAAACCTTCTGTGGCCAGGAAACCGTGATGAGGTGCAAGAGGGGGTACTTGCTCAGTTTTTTTCTTTTGGGGAAACAAGTCGGCACCCAAGATTTTTAAAATTGCTTTGAAGGGAGTGGATGATGATGTGGCGCCCAGCCAAAAAAAGACCGAAATAGTCCAGACGAAAAAGAATGAGAAAAGGAAAAAGTTTGGATGTTGCTTTCAGTGGACAGGTACTTTCGAATTAATTTAATGGGCCCGGAAATTTAAATAGAAAACACGACGGGAAAAGTCGGGGTTTTGGGAATGAATTTTTGTTTAAGGAAAAAGCGTATTGTAGATAAAAAAACCAAGTTACTTGACGGGTGGATAAAAGAACTGCCCTTTATTGCCAAATTCTATGAAGCTGTTGCGATGGAAGAGGTTTTGTTTGGTCCCTACTTTAAAGGTTTCCCGTTTTATTTGCTTTAAAACTGTAATTTGTTTTTTTATCACCCGTTTTGATATTCTGGAGGCAGTTTGGGGGACATTTTTTTCAAGAGAGAAATTTAGTTTTTTCAGGATTTAGTACTGTTTTGTCTGAGAGTCATCAGCGTAGAAATGATGGTTGATTTTAAATTGACGGTTTATCATATGTGACAGGGGAAAATGTAGAGAGTAAAAAAAAGGGGGCCTAGAACCCTGCTGGACTCGCTTTCCATTTTTGGCGGTTTTATTGAATCTTGTTTATTGCAACCCCCCGGAATCGGTCTGTGGGTTTAAAATAAACAGGTGGGGTTTTTGGGGGAGGGCGAAAAGGGTAAAAAGGTTAAAATTTCTTTTTTTTTTAGGGGGTTTCAAATGTACGTTAAGTCGAGGGAGTGAGAAGAGAGATTTAGACTGTTTTTTACCTACACGAGGTACCCGCATTTCGTTTTCCCGGGTTGATGTCTAAACACAACCCCAATAAAAAAATTTCATTTCTTTCTTCTTTTTTTCACAGTTTTATCCTACTGACACAAAAGGGCCCAATTTTTCCCTGTCAGGGGGCCCGGGGTTTTTAAAAAATTTTGTGTAAGTATTTTTGTGCGTTCAGTATGGGTTTATTTTTTTTATCACCCAAAAGGTTTTTTGAGGGGAGTGGAGGGGGGACTGATTTCAACTCAGGGGGACAATTTCCCTTTAAACCGGGAGTTTGGTGAAGGCTCGAATTCGGGCTGTAGATCAGGGAGGACAGGGCTTAACCCCCAGGCTTTTCCCGGGCCCCCCCCTTCTATCAAATGCCCTAGGGGAGGTGTTATTTACGACAACCCAACCCAGGGCCGGAAACCCGCCATGTTGGGATGCCTTCCCACCAGTTTTTTTCCGGTTTAAAGGGACAAGGTCTTTTATTTCCAAAAGCCCAGTGATGACTTTCCCCAGGGGAATTCTTTTTTATTCTAATAACATTTAACAATGATAACAAAAATTTCGGTTTTCTTTATAGACCCTAGGCTTTTCTTTTTTCCACAGGAAAGAAAAATTTCATAAAAATTATTTTATTTTGGATTTTCCCATTTTCCCCCTGAAAGCAGTGGGGGTTTTTCCCCCTTACAACAAAGGGTTGGGGGGGGGGGGGGGGATAGTTTGGGGGGGTTTTGCCTATGACCTCACAATTTCCCTCACTGAAAAAGGTGTCATTACCCCCTTTATTTATTTTTTTATTGTTTATTTATTTTTTTATTTTTTTTGGCTATAAGGATAAGGGGAATCCGTTTCTGTGTTTTTTTACACCCCACCCCTGTGTGTATGCGGGTTTTGTAAATTTTGTCATATTTTCCCCACCAGCCAAAAAGGGCCCTACTATTTCGAAAATGGGAAACCCAGTTTTTAACGGGTAGGGCAAGATTTTCTTTTGTGGGTTAGCTACCGGGGCCTCGGTTTATAGTTCATCCAAAGAAATTTTTTGGGGAGAGTGGAGCCCGGCATTTGTGTTAACCCCAGGAAAAAAATCCCCTTGAAAGGGATTCAAACCAGGGTTGAGATCGGAGGGGGTTTTTTTTTCCAAACCCCATTGACTACCCGCTCCCCCCCTTGCAGAAGGCGGGCCCACGAATGACATGGCATCTCTAGGGGATCATTTTTTATTTTTTTGGTCAATTTCATAAAAATTCCTGACTATTTAAACCCCCCCCCAAACCTCTCTCCCCCCCCCCCCCCTTTTAACTGTGTGAGGGGTTTTTAGATTACTCAAGGTTTCCAAAAACACAAGGATGGGGGGCCCGAAAAGATTTTAAGCTTTTGGGAGCCTTTGGGCTCTTTTTGGGTCTACTGGGTTTATTAATGAAAATTAAAAAAATAATATAGGGAAAATTTAAAAAGCACTATTTATTCCCAATTACAAATCAGAGCGTTTCATTCAATCCGCCCCTACCCAAGCAACCAAAAATGATTAACAAATTCTAAAAAAATTAAATTGCACCCAAAACCACACCACACACCCCAAAACACACACACCAAAAACCCCACACACAACACAGGTTTTTACATTTGCAGGGTGAGGGAAATTTTGGCTTTTAAAGGAGGGTAGTTGGGGGGGGAAACAAAAGGGGAAAAATTTTAGGTTTGAAATGGGTATTTTTTGGGCGGGAAATTTAAAGCGGGTCGTAAGTAGGTTTTCACAAAGGGACAGAGGGAGGTCTTTCCGAATGGGGGACCGGAAATAGGGGAAAGAGCGGCGGAAAACAGTGGTTTGGTTTGAATAGGTATTGAAAGTTCAGGTATCTGCAGCAGAGGGGAAGGGAACAAGAAGGGTTACAGGTGAAGACATTCACGCGTTTATGAGGGGCTGTTTTGGGGGAAAAATTTGAAACAGGGGGGTACTGATTTTGTACTTTACTCTCTTTTGGAAAGGAAACCCAGGGGGAGAGATTGCGGGAGGGAGAAATTATGCTCAGTTTTTTTTTTTTCCCTTTTTTGGGGACAAATGAGCTGCAGGGGTTTTGTATGCGTTAAAGGGATTTGATGGGATGATGTGGCGGGCCACCCAAAAGATTTTTTGAGCGTTTTTGATTTTTTGCTTTAAAAGGGTTTCAGGCAATTTTAAATTCCTTTACATTTTTATTTTTAAAGGGAAATTAAAATTATTCCAGACTTGAAAAAATAAGAAAATGTGAAAAGTTTGGATGTTGAAATAGTGGACAGGTACTTTGGGGATTGCACTTATACGGGGGAAACCCGATTTTTGGGGACGGGGCAGGTTCGGGGTGATAAAATTTTTGATAAAAGAGTGTTGTTGTCAATAAAAAACACCTAGGTTTTTAAACGGCAGGGGGATAGGGGAAAACTGTTGGGATTCCCCCAATTTTATTAAAATTCTGTTGGGGATGGAAGAGATTTTGGGTTTTTTGGCCCCTACAATCAGGGCCCTTCCGTTTTTTTCTGCATATAGATGTAACTTGTTTTGTATCCCCAGTTTTGAATGTCTTAAAGGCAAAGTAACAAATTTGTCAAGAAAATAAGGAGATTTTTGGGGTGTCACGGTTTTTAAAATTTTGAAAAGTCATCAGCGTAGAAAAAAGGGGTTGTTCGGGTTGCGGTTTATTATTATGGATGGAACGTTTGGGAAAGGGGAACAGGACAGGGCCCGGGAACGATCCTGTGGGACCCACTTTCCCAGTTTTGCAGAAATAAATTGGAATTTTGTTTAAAAAGGCTTCCTGGTTTCGTTCAGTGGGGTTTTAAAAATTTAAACCAGGAAAAGGGCGGGACCTTTGTTTAAAAAAACGTTTTTTGGAGGGGAAAGAAAAAGGATGAGTGATCTATAGGGGGTAAATTGTTGCAGAAAAAGCCCGAAAAAGGGAGGAAAAGGGGATTTTCCCTGAGTCAAAAGCTTTGGGAAGGGTTTTTAAAGTTGGATTTGGGGGGTTTTTCAGTGTGTGGGTTGACGTTATGGCAAAACGGGAAATGCGTGAAGGGACTATTTGAATGAAGAGGGGGATTTGTTTAGAACTATTTTTTTAAAGGGTTTTTTTGGAGATGTTTGGTGGGTTTTGAAATCTCCAACAATGCCATAATTCCCGCAAATCGGGCCTCTTTATGCCCCAAGCAAAGGCATGCTGCAGTTATTTTTGGAAAAGACGGAAGCTCAAGCAGAGCCCATCATTGCTGGGGAAAAAGCAATTTTTCAGGCAGGGGCAGCACAACAGAACAAAATATTAACCTCGGGAATATTTGGTGAGCGTACCGTCAAATAAAAAGGACCTTTACCTTGTATTTATCGATTTTAAAAAAGCTTTTTGACAGGGGTGGGCATGCAGCTTGGGGCAACCATGAATTTGTACAGCATAAAATAAAAACCCTTTGGAATCAGATTTTTTTCAAACGCTGTCGGAGGCCCCCCATTTCGTTTTTACTACAACAACAACATTGGAGAATGGTTTTGAACAACAGTGGGAGTAAGGCAGGGCTTTTTCTACTCTCACCCACTTTTTTTCAACATTTTTCCTGAGAGAACATGGTGAGGCACTGGAACATCCTTTAAGGATCAGTCAGCATTTTGGGGGCAGAGCGATCCAAAACCCGCTTTTTCCCGATGACATTGTTTGGGAAAAGCGGCGGTGGAGATGAGTGCTTTTGAGGGCTCCTTGGCTTTCCCACAAAAGGCCACAAGCAACGAAAAACGTGATAAAAGAACCCGAAACCTTTGCCCATATTTAGAACCTTTTTAAAAGATCGTGAAAAAAACGTAAAATTAAATTTTTATGGCCCTGTCACCCAAAATCCAAAGGACTTGCAAAGACAGTTTTACAAGGGGCTGTCCAAGGAGGAAAAAAAGAAGAGGGAGCCCAAGGAAGAAATGGGGGATAAAATAGTGAATTGAAGGCCTAGAATCAAAAAAAAACCTTTAGGGAAAGGGGAGAAAAAAGGAGGGAATTTGGGGGGAACTGGGTTTTTGAGTTTTGAGGGTGCCCCCCCGGTCGTCGGGCTTCGGGACAGATAGATGAGATTTAAATAGGTTAGGAAAAAAGGTCTTTTAATTTTTCAGAAAGTTTGGGTTTAGGGGGTGTTTTGGTAGAGGTTTTAACTTTAGCAGTTTTTTGTTTTGTTTGGAAAAAATTTCCCCAAAGAAGGGGGATGGTTTACAATTTTCGTGATAGTTAGTATAATAAACGGGGAAGGTTTCTGCGCGAAAAGAGGGGCCCGGCAAAAGGATCAAAATTTCCCTTGGATTTTAGGGCATTTCATTTAGAAAAAATTTTTTTATTTCTTCCCCATGTTTTGGGTGAAAGGGAAAAAAGAGGAGTGCCAGTGATTTGGGGGATTTAGGGTGGACAGGGTTGGGGAAAGGGGTCTGATCAGTCTGAAGTGAATTTTTTACGGATTTGTCTGAAAAAAACAATAGGAAAATATATCAGGGAAATTTGAGTAAAAATAACAGTAGGGAGGGCTTGTCTTCGAGATCCAAAAAGGGTTTTTTCTGTTGATGTTGTTTTTTGTTTGTCCCCAAAAGGAAAAAGGGGGGGCCAAAAAACAGGTTGGAAAAAGGGAAATTAAATTTAGATAGCTGTTTTGGGGAAAATAAAGAGATCTGACCAACGTTTTGGTTTTTGTTGTTGTTTTTCTTTTTTTTCTGGGCTTTTTGTCTTTTCCCCTCTCTCTCTCCAATGGGCACACAAAGGGATACTTGTCATTATGCGTGTTGGGCCCTGGCGCACGTGTGTGTGTGTGTTTTGTGAGAGAGAGAGAGGGAGAGAGATAACTCGGGGGCTAACTTGGGTTTGGGATTTATCCTGTTCCAGCCCCAAGCTGGCTACATTCGCCTTGGGTAATTTGGTAAAAAACTACAGAGGGGTGTGGGTTTCCCGTTTTTTTATCCATTCATGAATTTCTGTTGCCCAGGTCAAAAGTTTTATCTGTTTTGTCCCGTTATTTTTTTTTTTCATTTTTCCTTTTATTTTGTACCCTTTTTCCTTTTATCCTTTACCGTCACCCATCCTCAGATTCCGAATCCTTTGGGGCGCCTTAGAAGCTTTGTAAAACCCCCTTTCTCCAGTCCCCGTTTCGGCCGATTCAAAGGGGGTCTCTCAGGCCCTTCTCATATAATTGCTTTAAAAAATGGAAAACAAACTTGACTTAAAATTTTTTTTACACCCTCAATACAAACGACTTTTGACTTCACACCACACCATCAATTTTTATACAAAAAAACTTTATATTTACACCATCAATTATTGGTTTTTAAATTTTTTATTTATATAAAACCATCAATACAATGCAAAAAATCTTTAAAATTTATACCACCCCCTCAATTTTTGTAACCCATCAATTTTTTCATATCACACCGTCAGAACACTACGGCTTTTTTACTTCATTACACCCTTCCCAAAATTGTACAACCCTTTTCTTCATTTCCCCTGCCAAAACAAAATTTTACTTTTTACTTCTTTCCACCGATCAATATTGACCAACTTTCTTCAAAACAACACCATCAAAAACAGTTTCAACATTTAAATTCATATTTACCCCCGTCAATAACCCCTACACTAAAATTTTTTCTGCTTTTACCCACAATATTTTGGGACTATCTTTACTTCAACATCAATTTGTGCACTTCTTTAATTCTTTCCACCCATCAATTTTTGTACTTTTTTTTTATATTTACACCCTTAAAATCATATGAATCTTTACTTATATCCACTAAACCAAAATTATTTCAACATGTTTATGGATCGGGCTCCTTTCCAGCCTGCCCCTTTGGTCCCCAAATTTTCTGGCACTCCTCTCCTTTCCCTTTCCCAAGTGAGAAAGAAAAACATGACAAATTTTTGAAAAAATGACTTTACAATCATGTGGGTTCTGTTTCCCTTAACCCCGTTTTCCCCTTTTTAAACAGTGCCCAAACCCCAAAAATTTGCCACTACCCCGAAAAAAGAAACTCATTCCTGTTTCAGGAAAAGTTCCAAAAGCTCTCAAAACTGCATAGTCCCCCCCTGCTAAAAAAAAATTGGGCCCTTTACCCAAAAATTCTGAAAAGTTTAGACCTTTTCCAATCTACCCCTTTTTTTTTTAAAAATCCCTTGGGAAAAAGTAGTTTTTCAAACACCCCAACAACCCCCTTCTCTCTAACAATCTTCTTTTTTGAGTTCCCTCTGTATCCCTTTAACCCCGGACTGAAAACCGCCCAGTTCACAAATTTAAAAAACGCTTCTTTCTCGCTTCTGACTCAAAGGAAAAATTTCCCCTTTTCACTCTACTCGGGTAATTTGGCAGGCCCTTTAACACAATAGGGGTATCAATTATTCTCTCCCCTCTTCAAAAAACGTTTTTTGGTTTTAATAGGACAGGCCCCCCCCTGTTTTTTTTTTATTTCCTTACTGACCAAATTTTCCGACGTTGCAGTAAACAAGTTTTAAACAAACCTGAAACTGGAATTTCCGAGTCCCACGGGGTCAGTTCTTGGCCCCGTTCTTTTCACCCTTTTTCCTGCCGTACTTTTACATTTAATTTAAAATTTTAAACCAAAAAAAACCAAACATTTTTACGCGGGTAAATTTTCAGATTTGAAACGTGTTACTCCCGAAAATTGCCCTTTTCTCCTGACGGAAAATTTTGGGCCCCCTGTGGGAAAATATTAAAAAACCCGGGTTCACAAAACAAAAAAAGCTAAATTTCAGATAATACCAAAACCATGCTCCCTGGGACAAAAAACAACCCCTCTTTCCCTTACAAATGCTTAAAAGGGGTCCCCAATAAACAGTCCCTCTATCCACTGCTTTTGAAGTATTTAGGGGTTGTGCAAAAGGGTTTAAACACCCAGGGCCTGTTTATTTTGATACTTTTAATTTCGGTGTATTAGTGCCTTTTGAAAGTTCCCGGGCAATGATGAAAATCCAAAATTTTCACTTCTCTCAAAACTTTCACGTTGGACTATTTTCTTTTTTTTTCTCCGGGCTGCCAGTATCATTTATACCCCTTTTAAAGGTTTTAAAAGATCAGAGCTTGACTTGTTCTCAGAAAGACAAAAAAATGGGGAAAATTACCCCCCTTTTGCAATTTTTCCACTGGTGCCCGTGTCCCAAAAAAGTAAATTAAAGGGTCAAAACCCCCTGTACAAAAGTCTCCACAAAAAGGGAACCCCCCTAACCCCTGTAAAAGTCCCCTTTACCCGTACACTCCCTTTCCCTTCCCTTTTCTCTGTGCAGATACCTTGTGCTACCAATCCAGATTTTAACCAATCCACCCTTGGCCGGCGCTTATCTTATTCGGGTTAATTTGAATGGAATGAGCTCCCTCTCTCTTTTGCCAAAAAGCCTACTTTTGGACTTTTAAACCAGCCCAAGATATTCTTATTTTTAAACCCAAATGTCCCCCTCTATTCATATTAGGGAACCCATCCCCCTTCACTAAACCAGGGCCTATACCCTGCCTTTAAAATTTTGGGCGTGTGTTTTTGTGTGTTTTGTGTGTGGTGTGTTTTTTGGTTTTGGGGCGTGCTTTTTAAAAAAAATTTTACTATTGAAAATTTTTTTTCTATATTTGTTTTCGGTTCCATATTTTCAAATCTTTTGTTTAAAAATTTGGTTTTTGTCATTGATTGGAAAGGACTGTAGATTTTGGGTTTAATGATGAGCTTTTTAAATTTTTTCTTTGCAAATATAGTTCCCCCTAAAAGTTTCACTTTTTAATTATTATTATAAAAATTAAATTTTTTTTATTATTATTCTTTTTTATTTCTTCACACCACACATAAATAATTTTACGACATTTTTTTTAATATTTTCACCATCCAAAACTGTTCAAAATTTTACTAATATCCATGTCAAACGTGTTCACCCTTTTTTTTCATTGACACTGGCAATAAACTACATCTATACTTAATTGCCTATCAAAAATGAACAAAATTTTTTTAATCATATCATCCCCCAATCCCCTGGGGGGCATTTTTTCATATTACACTTTGGGAATTTTACTACGACAACTTTACTTCATATGGGGCATTTTTTCCCAAAATTAACAAAAATCTTTACTTCTATCATACCCTAAAAAATTGTAAGACATTTTTTCTTTATAAATTTCAAAATATCAATAATATTAAAAATAATGTTTAAAAATTTTAAATTTAAAATTGATGATGTAATAAAAATAATTTAAAAGTAATAATAAAAAAAAAAATAATAATATATGGGGAAATTTTTAAAGCGCTGAATCTTTGGGAAAAAAAAAACAAAAAACGAAAACGCTTTTCATTTAAATAATTTACACGCATGCAAAACAATTTTTTAAAAATTAAAGAACAACTTATTTTAAAACCCTTTTGTGCGCTTGCAGCAGGTATGTGTCATAGTCCTTTGGGGTGGACTATTTAAACCCAAAAGGGAGTGTGCGGGAAAGGGCAGAAATCTTGGGACATTTTTAAATCCGGGGTTTTCCCTTTTTTTAAGGGTTTGGTCTTTGGCCGGTGGGAAAAAGATGACAAAATTTACAAAAATGCATACAAATGGGGGATGGATGTTTAAGGGAAACACACCCAGTTGGGATATTCCATTTACCCGATATAAAAAATAAAAAAAATAAATTAAAAAATACATAAAAGCCCGCATTTCACAACCAAAACCCCCACACACAACACAATGCAAACCCACTTAGGAGGGGGAAAGGGTTACTTTTCTTTTCTTAGGCCCATCATCCCCCCGGAAAATAGGCCCGGGCAACCCGTCCCCCAGAGTTTCCCCTGTCCTGGCTATTTCTCCAGCTGCTCCGGGATATCCCATCTTTCTGGGGGCTGCCCCAAGGTCGCGTTTGAGGTGTTTCTTGGGCCCTTTTCCTTTTTTTGTTTTCCCTGGGGGTTCCCTGATTGTGCTTGCCTTTGATGTTGTGGCTGGCCCTTTTTCCCGGGTTTTGCCAATCCCTCCCCATCTCTGCGCCGGGTTTTTATTTTCGGGTGGCAAAATGGTTGGTACGTTGCCACAGGTCTGCATTTCTGATGGTGTGGGGCCAGGGTTTTGGGGGAATCGTTTTCAGGAGCTGTTGATGAAAGGGGTTTCACTTTTTTGAGGTGGTTTTGTTGTCCTCCCTGTCTTTTCCCCTTATTTAGGGTGACTTGAGATGGAGTTGACAGCCCGATCTTTGTGGGGGGGACACAACTTTGGGTCCGATGTTTTCAAACTGAAGTACGCTGCCCCCCGGGCCCTTTCCAAATTTTTGCTTGAAGTTTTGCGTCTGTGCCGCCTGCTTTTTAATGTTTCTACCCCGGTAGTGAATGTCTCCACTTCTTCCCGCTCCCCTTCCCATTTAGTGTGGCTGGGTTCCCCCCTCACGCTTTTTTCTTCTTTTTCCTTCCTTTTTCCCCCCCCCGTTTCCCTGTTTTTTTTTCTTTCCCCCCGTTCCTTAAAACCCCCCCCCCCTCCCAAACCCCCCACCCTTTTCCCCCTTCCCCCCGATCCTTGGCCCCTTTCCCCTCCCAAAAAATTCCACCTTTCTGCCTTTCCCCCCCCCCCCTCTCCCCCCTTTTTTTTGCCTCCCATCCCCTCCTAAATTTTTTCTTTCTTTTTTCTTTTTTCCTCCTTCCCTTTTTCCCCTTTCCCCTTTCCTTTTCCTTTCCCCTTTTTTTTTTTCCCCTTTAAATTCTCCCCTCCCCCTTTCCGGTTTTTCCTCCCTTTTTTTTCTTTCTTTTCCCCCCCCCCCCACCCCCCCTCCTCCCTCCTTATTATGGGGGGGATCTTTTTTGGGGTCTTGGTTTTTGTTTTTTGGTTTTGGAGGGGGAAATTGGGGAATGAGTTTTGGGTTGGGGGGGTTTTTTTTTTTTTTTTGGCTTTTTGGCGGGTGGGGGGGGGCCCAGGTTTGGGGGTTTACGTCGGATATTAGTGGTTTTCAGGGTGGGCCAATTTTGGGAATTAAAATTTCTTCTGTTTGGCCCGGGAAACGGCCTGGGTTTGGTTTCGAGGAGGGGGAGAAATTTACAGGAGGACCTTTTTTGTCTTTTGGCCACCCAAAGCTGTTTTAGGGTTTTCACAGGAAAGGGTTCCTTTTTTCTAGGCTTGATAAGTTTCCAGTTTTGGTTTGGGCTTCCCTTTTCCCCAAACCCAAAATTTTTCAGAAGGGTTAAGTTGCCGGTTTCTACCGGGCATGGCCCTTTTTTTTTTCAATTTTGATGGGGTTTTGGGTTTTCCCCCCCTTTGGGGGGCTCACGTTTATGGCCAAAAGGGGGCTTATCAGCATGATTTTTCGGGGGGAAAGGGGGGGGGTCTGGAGGAGAAAAGGGGGGGCCCCTTTTTCATTTCTTTCCCCCGGGGGGTTCCCTTTTGTCTTTCCCGGACGCTGGCTTTTTCTTCCTGGGGGTTTTTTTGTGGTTCCCTTTTTTGGGTTAGTTGATGCCCGGTGCCCTTTCCCTTCCAGGGTGTGGTATTCCTTTTTTTCTTTCCCCCCCCTTCTTCCGGGGGGGCTTCTGTGGAAGGGCTGCTGGTTGGCCTTTCTGCCTTTTGGGTGTTGTTTTGCTGCCTTTTCCTTTTCCTTTTAAACTTTCCTTTTACTCCTTTTTTTGGGTTTTGGTTTTGGGCCCCCTTCCCCGCCCCAAAATTTGGGTGTCTGGTTTTTTTTTTCCCCGGGTTTGATGTGCCCTTTTTGCCGCCGGGCTTTATTGGGGGGAAATTTAATTTTATTTTTTTTTTGGGTTTTAAATGGCGGGGTTTGTTTTTGTTTTTTTGGTTTTTTCATGGGGTTTTGGTTTTTTGGGGGGGTAGGTGGGGGGGGGCCCCGCCCCCCCCCTCCGGGTTTTCCGCCCTTTTTGGGTGGGTTGGGCTGGGGCTTGGGGTTTGAAGGGGGGGTTTTCCCCGGGGGCCTTATGTCTCTTTTGTTAAAAATTGCCTCGTTACCAAGGATGGGTTTCTTTTTGCCCCTTTTTACTTCTCCAACCTGCTTATTTCCCTGAGGTTTCTTGTGGTTCATTAAAACAACCCTGGGTGTTTTTTCTTTTTTCCCCGGGTTCTTCTGCGGTTCTGACTTGGCTTGTTGTTTTTTGGGGTTCCCTTTGCCCTCTTGTTGGGTTCCGGGGGAGGGTTCTTTGTTTCTTCTTCTTTGTCCGGGGCCGAAGTTTCTTTTCTTTTTGCTTTTTTTTTCCCATCTTGCCCATTTGTAAAAATGGCCCCTACCCTTCTTTGTTGGGTTTTCTTTTTCCACTAATTTCCGAAAAAGGATCTTTAAATGTCTCTTTTTTTTTGGTTTCGATTTTTCAAATTTTTTTTTTTTTAAAATTTTATTTTTTCTTTTTTGGGCCTTTTTTTTTATTTTCTTTTAGTTTTCATTTCTTGTTTTCTTTTTGCCCCTTTTTTTTTTCTTTTTTTTTTTTATTTTATATTTTTTTTTTTCTTCCTTTTTTGGGGGGTTGGGTGGTCCCAATTGGGGGTCTTTTCAACCTTAAGGGTAGTTTTTCTTCTGCTTCTTTGGCAGCTATATGGTTCAATTTTGGGTTTTAGTTTATGGTTTTGGTAAAAAAGGGGGGGGCCTTTGGGCTTTTTTTGGGGGGAAGGGTTCACCACCGGTTCCCAAAATTTTGGCGAAAACCTTCCTTTCCCGGGGGTTCTCTTTTCTTTTTCCGGTTTTTTTCCAAAAATTTGATGGGGGGGGTTTCTTGCCCAGGGCCCCCCTTTTCTCATAGGATTGGGACCGGGAATTGGGATTTGGGAGGAGGTCTGTTGAAAATTGAACTTTGGGGGCTTTTTAAAAAGGTTTTTGGGCTTGGATGTTTTTTCAAATTTTTACTTTTTTTTTTTTGGGTGGAATGAAAGAGGGGGTCCCTTCAGGGTTTGGGGCCCCGGGGGTTTTTAAAAAAAGAGCAAAACCCTTGGTTTTTTTTGGTTGGGGTTTGGGGTTTTTTTGGCGAAAAAGGGCAGGATTTCCTGGGGAAGGCAGTTCCGGTTGAGGGTCCCAATTTTGGGCCCCCCCCCCCCCCCCGGGGTTTAAACAGGGGTTTGACTTTTTTTTCCCTTCCCTCTTTGTGGGGCCCCGTAACAGGTCCCAAAAATTATGTTTTTGACGTTTTTTCTTTCTTTGGGAAGGGGCGGCCGTGGGGTTTTTTTTTTGTATTTAACCCCAATGGGTTACATATTTTGGGAGGACCCCCTCCCAAAAAGGGGAAAATAGTCTCTTTGGTTGGGTTTTTGGAGCTTTTTGTGCAAAAAGTTTTTGGGGGGGGTTTGCCCCCGCCCCCAATTGTTTAAAACCGGGCTTGGGGAGGAATGGCAAAAAGTTTGGTAAGGAATCTTTAAAATTAAAAGGGGAAGGAAAGGAGGGAAAAGTTAGGTTTTTAATATAAGGTTTTTTTTTTAAACCCGGATTTTTGCAAATTTTAACTTTTTGGTGAAGTTTTTAAAGAGGGGGGGCAGTTCCAAGGTAGGGCCCGGAAAAGGAAGGCAATTTTTTTAAAAGGTTTTGTTTTTAACTGGGTTTTAAAGGGAAAAAATATTTTGGTTTTTAAAAGGAAAAGGTGGAGCGGGGAAAAAGGGAAGAGAAAGGGTGGAATATTTGTGGGACCCCTTTTTTTGAAAAGGGGTTTTTTTTTCTTAACTTTCAAGGGCTTTTGAAACCTTGGGGGGGTTTTCCCAAAAACCAAAAGGATTTTAGGCAGAAAATTTTTTTCTTTGGGCCAAACGGGTTTTGCAAAAAGTAGGTTTTTTAAATTTTTTTAGAAAAGTGGTTACTTTGAATGGGTGGCCCCGGGTTTTCATAGGCAATGGGAAAAGGGGGGAAGGGGATTGGAAAGATGGGATGTTAGCGGTTTAAAAATTTTTTTCGGAAAAAAGGTTTTGGGCCGGGTTTATTTTTAGAAGTTAAGCTGGCCCGGGCGGGTGTGACGTTTTTTAAGAGTGTTGGAAAATTTTTCAAAATATTTTAATTTTGGGAAAAAGGAAAAGGGGGGCATTGTGGGGGGGAGGTTTTTGGGGGGGTTTTTTTTATGGGGGCAAGGCCTTGGTTTTAAAATTTTTTTAAATTGTAATTTTTTTCCTTTTGGGGGGGAAGGTTTTTTTTTTTTTTAAGGGGTAAAATTAAAAACCGGGGCGGATTTTTCAGGTGGAAAGGCAATTTTAACAGTTTACGACTGAAAAAAGGGGGTAAAATTTTGGAATTTAAATTTGGGGAACAAAGGGTTTTTTTTAATTAAATTTTGGGGGGGGAAAAAAGGTTTTAGGAGTAAAGAGAAAGGGAAGGATTGCTTCCCCTTTGGGGTAATTTAATTTTTACAGGATTTGTTTGGGGGCTTTTGTTTTATTTCTTTTGGGTTAACCCCGGTTTTGGGTTGGGGGTTTTTTTCCCCATAAGGGGTTTGCCTTTAATACCAAAAGGGTTTTTTCAGAAGGAAGATGGTCATAGGGGAAGGCTTTTTAATTTTTTTTTTAAGGAAGATAAAAGGGGGAAAATTTTTTGAAACGAAGGCAAATGGGTTCAAGGTTTGTGAAAAGGGGTTTCGGGCTTGGGGGGATTTAAAATGGAAAAAAAGGTTAAAAATTTAAAAATTTTTACTTTTAATGCTTTTTAAACAACTTTTTTTCATATTTAAACAAAAAAGGTTTTTTTAGACAACCCATATTTTTTAGAAATTTATTTATTTGCCTTTTTTAAAAAAGAAAACTCTTTCTTTATACCTGTAAAATTTTTGACACAAAAAAAAAAGGGGAAAAACATTTTAGTTAATATACCTTTTTAAAATTGTAGAAACAAATTATTTATTAAACAAAAAATCAAAATTATTTTTAACAACCCTTTAATTGGGTGATTTTCTTTTTCACTTGGGGGTGGGAAAAATAGAGGGTTTTTCCCGTGTGGGTGGGGATGGGGGGGTGGGTGATGGGGTTTGGATGGGTTTAGGTAATAAGGTAAAGGTTTGGGAAACCCTTTGCCCGAAAAGAAGGGGAAAAGGGTTGGGGTTCAGACATTGTTGGGGTTTTTAAAAGGGTTTTTTTCCCCAACCAAATTTAAAAAAAAATTAAAGGTTTTAAAAACCCCATTTTATGGATTTCCGAAAACTGGGGAAAAGATTATTGAGCAAGGGGGGCTTTTTGGGGTTTGGGGGTTAAAGATTTTTTTTTTTTTCTTTTTCTTGGGGAAAAAGCGGGTTGAATTTGGTTTTTACTTTTTAAAAATGGTTTCCTTTTTGCCCTTTTTCACTTTGTTAAAATTTTAAAATTTTGGGGATCATTTAAGGGGGTTTTTTTAGATAAAGATTGGGGCAGAAGGGGCTTTTCATACAAAATTTTTGGTTTTTTAGTATTTAGTAATTTTTT
>CM054163.1:36728442-36758553 GCA_028751875.1 Rapana venosa
GTCAATTCAAAATCGGTTGGATCCATTATCGAACCTTAAATCAAACACACCGACACCTGATCTCAATGGTAACAAAGTGGGTACCACTAATTCTGACACTCAAAATGCTTCAGAACAAAGTCTGCTTAATGAGAAGACATCTGAGAAAATAAACCCTGAGCAAATTCTTCAAGAAATCAAAACTCCAGATAGTTCCAGCTCTGTCCTTGTAGGAGATTCTGGCATAAGACACATCAATACAACACAGTTAGTAAGTCAACAGAACCGTGTGTTCAAGCTGTGCATACCTGGTGTGATGCTACTGAACTTGACCAAAAGGCTTACCTAACTACCTGCAAAATGCACACATGTTCAGAAACTGATAATCCGCATTGGGGTAAATGCCTGTCCTGCAGGACTGATATCTACCAAGCAATGGGTAGAGCGGATGGCACTGTGTAAAGAATCTTTCCCTGAAGCAAACATAGCCTTCAGTTCAATTATTCCAGCTTTGGGACAACATCCTCTTAATAATGTCATCTTGCCCTCCAACAAAAATCTGCAAACAGCCTGTGCCACAGCCCAGGTAAACCTGATCAACAACCAGGACACTTTTGTGATGCCCCATATGGTGCCCCATGACGGCACTTTACAAAGACTCTATTTACCCCAACATGAAGGGAGTGGCCAGGCTAGCTGTTAACCTCAAGCAGTTCCTCCCTCAGCCACCTCACTCACATCAACATCCTGAACAGGCTGGTCCGCATGGTGGTGTGCTCATGCACGAGTAGCTGGCAGAACATCTCAGTGCAGTTGACGACACGAGACAAGGCAGGACGGTGTCTTTTAATGGACCTTGCTCATCTCATGGATGTGACACCTGGCACCTGCAGTACCCACTGTCTCCTCTATGACACATTACCCCATACTGCCTTCCTGGGAGGAGGGTTCAGCAGACCAACATACAACCATCTCTACATGATGGTCCTGCTCCTGCCTACTGGGTCTCTTCAGAGCCACTGGCTGACTCCAGGAGTCATCCCTTCCAGTCATCTTCCTCTACACAGCTTCATAACGGTGAAAATGCGAATGTTCATCAATCCTCTGATGTTTACATTCTTCTTTATCCCAGACCATGCCCCTACCCTTTCCAGACCCAATGAAATCCTTTCCCTTCACTGCCCTATCCCCCTTATCTGTATCACATTCCTCACCAGCCCCTACAGACTGTTGCTGCACCAGTGCCTCCACCCAGCACCCAGTGTCCCGACCCCCATCTGGTGTCCCAACCAGGACAATATGCTTGTTCACTTCACTGTTCACTGGTCCCGTAACTGCAGTTGTCATAGGGGCACTGCATGGTGGATGAAGGGATGGACCAGCTGGCTCCCACTTAGCGCGGTCGTGGGCGAGTGCTGGGGACACTGAAGTCCTCCCTTGTCCTTCACGGATGTCGGTCTTTTTGTTTTTTAGGCCCACTTTTCCTCTGTCTGCCCCGTCTTCTTTTTCCCTGGACTGTTCCTTGCTGGATTGTCTTTGCTAAGTCCTTTCTGAGCGTGTTACGTGCCCATACCATCTGAGCTTCCTCTTTTTTACCTTATGGCATCCCAAATTTTATCTCAGGGTAGACCTGCATGAAGATCCCCCCCCAATGAAGGATGACCACACTGCAGTAACTTTGTCCCTTTACTTACATTCACTAAAAGGGTTATCATAAATTATAACTCTTGAAGTGCAAATCACTAATGTCAAAAGTTGTGAGTGGAAGCAAACATGTTATAACCAAAACAAACAAACTAGCTAGAAAAAGAAAATCGTATACTATTCTCCCTCCTTCAAGACTGGGTCAGTCTGCCAAAAAGTCGACAATTAGATTTTAGTGTGTGTTTGTGTGTGTGTGTGTGTGTGTGTGTGTGTGTGTGTGTTTGTTTTGTGTGCATCCATGGTGTAAATGCCTGCTGTGCCTACTTGTTGGTGCATGCCTGCTGTGTGCTTTGGTGGGAAGACAGGACCCGCTTAGCGTGATTTATTGCTCCTCTGGGTGGTTGCATCTGTCAGTCCGTCTCCTTCGACTCCGCGCCCCCCCACCCGACCCAGGTCCACCTCTGCCACCACCTCGCACCTTAACTCCATCGAAGCGACATCAACTCCACAAAGAGACGAGCACAAGTGCAATATGCTTAAGAAGTTGACAATGATAAGCTTGTGTCCATGTAATTTAAAAAGTTGTGTTGACTCAGCCTCCGTCTCAGCCCACCTTCGAAGTACTGCAAACAAAACTATGTATAAGTGCTTAGCTCGATCCTAAGCCAAAGCCTTCACCTGATGTATTCTCTCTATACTGTTTACAAACACACTCTTGTATCACAGAGGGGGGTGTGCATGTTTGTGCTCTTCTTTTCTATTTTTCTTCTGTCGGAAAATGTCATGATGTTCTCCCATTGTTGGCTAGCTGTGACGACCGACTGGATGGGTGCATCACCTCTAAGATTCTCTAACAGATTCATCGCATGACGTTAGTGATGACTTTGTGTAACATGTTGTGTTTCCCTGTAGTGATCTTTCGTCTGTCGGGGTAGCTATCGTGTTTTCACAGCTCTGTCTAGCCTATCAGAGCACTTTGTGATATAGATAAATAACACAACACGAGGCCCACGTGCTCCGGCGACCATCCAGCATGCAGACTATCTTAGCAATGCACTGTCGTATTTGCTAGCCCTCAGAGAGAAAAGATATACGTATCGTGAGATAGTAAAAAAAAAAAAGAAAAACAAGATAAAAAAAAAAAAAAAGATAGTGACATCTGTCTGCAACTCCTATTTCTATACTAGCCACAAGTTACGAATACATAATGGCACTTGTGCTTCGCATCCGCGCGAATGCCTGTAGAAAAATGCTGCCTAAATCAGACTGCCTTCTCCCCAAATGAAAAAAATGCGCTCTACTAGCGCTGCCACGTTACTGTTTATACTCAAATACAACAAACAAGAATAACTCAATTTATCTTGTAGCATAAACTACATACACATAACAAATACTCGCAGAGCATACCTTAAGTGCAACTTAGCCCTTAGCTCGTTATCAGAGTGTTCAGACAAACATATATAAATTTCCATACATTATCTACCATACTGTGTCAGATATTCTTCTTCTTATCGCAGTTTGCTATATATCGCAATGTAAAGAATTATCGTGTATGTGTCATTATGATGTCATCCCGTCTAGCAATTCTCTGCTGTTTTGGCCACAAAAAAAGACCACATAATTTTATCCTTTGATCGAATTCGATCCCTTTACCTTTGTTGCACCCCCCCCCCCGATGAAATCATGACCAATTCCTCCTACCTCGCCCTAACCGGCGGCATTCGCGCTCAAAACATACTCAGCTCTCTGAGTTGCTTTTCTTGTAGGCTTAGACTGGCCGCAATCAGACGTAGCTATCCATCAGCAGATCACCTCTCAGCTGCACGCCTCCATAATTCCCGCAAGCGAGCTCATTAAGTCGACTGCCCCACAAACGCGTTTATGACATATTACCCTACCGACCCACCACCAGCGCCGCATGCCCTCCTAACATGCACACACATAATACCACCACTCCAAGCAACGAATAGATGACGCCGCTGATCCAACGCCAATTCTATTACAGACATCAAAGACCATACTAATTCCAAACACCCCGCCGTATTACCCAGATCGTCTGCTACTCCCACCATACCAACCCACAAGTCAGAACTACTACCTCCTACTTCACGTCCTTCTTACCTCCTACCTCGCGCATATAACTATACAAGTGCTAGCTCTCCGACCCCTCTCGATAATTTTTTTGTTTATAGATAAACAAATCATAGATCTATGAGATAGATGAAAATTTGTTTTCTTATATTTATGATTTTTTTTTGTTCTCTGTTGTCTCGCTCAAGTTGTTCTCATGAGTATCATACAATCTCCCGCCTCGTCCCTTCCGTACTTTTCCCCTTCTACCCACAGCCGAGGCCTTCGCTTGCTTCGGACTATATCGTAACGCCTGAATCTCTGCACCAGATACTAACACTCTCCTCTTCCGGATCGCAGAGAACCTCCAACCTCCAAGCCACAATCTTCCCTTCCCACTCACTCCCGCTCCTTCACTGTCTTCTCTGTGTCTTTCACACCTCTGCCCTTGGCCCAATCTTAAGTCTCTACTCCACGCTAGACACCCATAAACTTCCCTTGAATCCGTGACGCCTCAGAAAAACACGTCCCACCCCAACCCCTCTCTGACGTCTAACCCTCTAGTATTGATCATGTAAGAACCTTCTCTGATTTCACCCACCGTCTTCCCCTTGCCTCCGCACCTCAACACGACATGTAGCTAGTATACCACCCGCATCCTCGCGCACCCTACGAAACGGTTTCCCTGTTCTCTATTGTGTTAGAAGCGTCACATACTGCCCGGCTGTCTCCTGCGCTCAGGAAGTTCTTGGCCTTCATCCAATATATAATTGATACACTGCACCGCTGCCTACCTGAGAGCTGATCACAGTCCCCCTTGTCCGAGAAGCCACACAGATAGGACCCTACTGCCCAGGTTCTCCCTCGCAATAGTCGCATTTCTCACAATCTTCATTCCAACTGCTACTCGTTGCGCCAGATAATACTCATGCGCTCTCACCCGCACCGCTCTCCGTATTAAAACTTACCTCGCCTCAGACTGCATGTGTATGCCTCACCTCGCATATCAATATGGAAACCAGTCATACACTCTTAATGAATCCACGCGCTTATAGCCGATCAAGTTTGTCTATAATCGGTGCCGTCCATAGTATTCTGTTGTTAATTGTTGCGCCGCTTATAGTACGTACAGCCACCCTGCATGAGCCCTGCCGTTCTGGCAATCTTCTCTCACAGAGTATGGGTGATGAAGTATTACGTAGAGTCCCCTCCGAACCACGCTCTCTCGTTTCTGGTACACTAGTCCCATCCCGCTCCGAAAGTCCGTAGACACAGCTTACTTGTCGCAGCTCCGCCCGCGGCATCGTCTCTCCTAGCGTCCCGCGCGCCCGACTTCGCGACCACAAGGTAGTCTGCCGTTGATCTCGCTTTGAATGTATACGGAGTCCCTTACTCCATCCACTGCTTTTTATTTAATTTTCTATAATACTGGTTCTTTAAACTGATATCAGTGCTATTGCAGGTTGGTGTTATTTGTCATCAGTTTGGTCTTCTCTGCACTGATTTCCTTGCAGTATGTTTTGGAGACCTTTTTCAGGTGTTCTGTTAGGCTGGCAAGCTCTTTTTTGATCTTGCTATTTCATCAATGCTCATCTGCAAAGCGGTTGTTTGTGATCTTTCTGCCACCTAACGATGTCTGTTGCTTCTTGATGTTCCAGTGCATCAGCCTTGATTCTCTCAAGGTTGATGTTGATAGTGTGGGTGAGAGTAGACAGCCATGCCTTACTCCATCTGTTGTTTGAAACCATTCTCAATGTTGATGTTGTAGTACACTGAAACTGATGGCTTGATGTACTGCTGTTTTGATGACTCTAATCAGGTTTGCATTGATGGCTTTACAAAATTCATGGATGCCCAAAAGCTGCATTGCCACACACTGTCAAATTGCTTTCTTAAAATCAATAAATTCATGGTAATGGTCTTGTTGAAGCTGAAGGACCTCTCACATAGTATTCTGAGGTTGAATTAATCTGTTCTGTTGTGATGCGCCTGCTCTGAAACCTGCTTGTTACTCAGACAATGATTGGTATTTCTGCTTGTGGCTTCAGTCTATTCAATATTATCTTGCAGCATGACCTTGCTTGGGTGGCATATGAGGTGATTGTGTGGTAAGTATGGCATTGTTGTGGGATTTCCTGTCTTGGGAGGGTGATGATGAGTGAATGTAATCCATGGTGTTGGGCCATTTTCCTGTCTGCCAGATCTTTTGAGATGCTTTGTAGGGCGCTGATCATGGCTTCCCCTCCAGCTTGAACAACTCAGTGGATTGCCGTCAGCCCTGCTGACTTCTTTTTTCAGTGATCTGGACTGCGGTTTCCAATTCTTCCTCCAGAGGATATGGTGACTGTCTGTGTCTTTGCTTGTGGGTACATTAAGGACTTCTGGTCTCCTGTGTTCTTTAGTTATACAGGTCGGAGCAGTGTTCTGCTCCATCTGTACGTATATCTGGTCGTCAGTGAGACATTTCCATTTTTGTCTTGGATTGTTAAATTCTTTTCCCAGTTTTGTTCTAGTCTGGTCTTTGAACTGCTGTTATGCTTTCTAGACTTTTGTTTTCTAGATGTTTTTCAGTCTTGGCACTGTTCAGCGATTCCATTCTCTTTCGCCTCCATCATGGACTTCCTGATTCTTTTGTTGACTGCCTTATTTTGTTATGCTATTTCTTTTGTTTCATTTTTCTTTTTTTTCAAACTCTCTATGCTTGTCGCATAGTTGGTGGATGTAAGTGTAAACCCATGGTTTTTTGGACTGGTCGGTGTTTGCCAAGAGCTTGCTTGCTGTTTTCGTACTGCTGTATTGATTCTATTCATCCGTGTATCTATGTCGTGAGGTCTATCACTGTGAGTGCTGCAAACTTTTTCCACCTATCTCTTGCTTGAAAAAATTCTACTACCGCTGGTCCTTCAGCTTCTCGAGGTCAAATTTGATTCATGATGTTGTTTCCGGCCGGTGGATTTTCTTCTAGACATAGTCGGAATGTCTTAATCACATGTTCTTGATCATCTCCCTATGTTGCTCCCGGGAAAAAAACCTTGTGTCTGTGATGTTAAACGGTTTAGACTGAGAACGTCTTTTCACCATGATGTAGTCTATTTGGTTGTTGGTGTTCTCCTTTTGGGTTATGCCATGTCCATTTTCTGGATTTCTTGTGTGGGCCAAAAGTGTATTCACTAGTGGAGGTTGTGGTACTGGCAAACTCAGGAGTCTCAAGGCCTCTTTTCATTTGCTTGGTTATTGAAATGTGCCACAACCGCCCTCCCAATCTTTCATGCATCTTTTCTAACTTGGCGTTCCAGTCACCTTCCACAACAAGAATGTTTTTTCTTGGGAGTTTGGAATCAGAACTCTTGTAGCTGGTCATTAAAAATTCTTTATGCTTCATTTGTGCAGTCTGATGTAGGGGCGTATGCCTGTATACAGATTATTTAAAGTGGGTTGCTCTCAGGCGGATGGTAATAAGTCTTGTGGACACAGGCTGACACTCAGACGGTGTTCTCAGTGTCTTTGTGAATGTGAAACACCATGCTGTGTTCATGTTTATTCTGTTTTCCACTTGTAGTATAATGTGTGGTTTCCTGGTCGTTGTTTCTCCCATGTTTTCACATTACTTTGCAGAGCCCAGAGGATTGTTGACATTGATATCTGGACATCTCATGTGTTCAGTTCTTCCACCTTGCTGCAGCTGTTAAGTGTTGTACTTCCTGTGCCAATGATAGGTTGTTTTGGCAGGATTTGCTTTGTTTTACATCAGTAGCATACTTTCCAACCTCTTGTCCTGATGGAGCAACAGAAGGTGCGGACCTTGGTAAAAGCGAACGACCGATCCGGTTATGGAGATTATGCTGTATTCTTCATGGATGTGTCTTGGGCAAATCAAACCTGGCAGAGCCCATCCCTCTCCAGGTCGGCATTTTTGATTGGGTTTTTACTCCCGACTTGTGGAGGTGGTACTGGTTACATGGTTACCAGTTGCAGAGGGGATAGTCTTGACTGACTTAGATATGAACTGTGGGATTTAAAATAAAAACTAATTTAAATCATAGAGGAGGCAAGAGAGTATTTTCTTTGACATAATGGAGGAAGTAGGGAGGCAGGATGAGATCTAGGACTGCTGTATGCTGATGATTAGTACTGGTAGTGAGATAGTTTAGGAGCTACTCAAAGATTTGGCAATTGGAAGCAGAGATTAGGAACGCAGACGGAATGAAGGTGGTAATGCTGACAAGACCAAAGCAATGACAGTTGAAAAAGATTGCAGACGCATATAGTGACAAGGCAAAGTACCGTTGTTGGTGTCTGCCACAAAGTGTGTAGGATCAATTCGATCAAATGCTCCAACTGTTAATATTGGTGTCAACAAAAGTTGTCAAGCTCAAAGTCTGAAGAAGGAGGACTGGAGTATTTGTTCTGCCCCAGTTGTATGAAAAAGAAAGGGGTGAAGGCTCATATACTATGTAGGAAAGAAGTGAGCTAGAATTCGAAAAGGAAATAGAAGTGGTAGACGTATTCTGCTACTAGGAGAGAGATGAGCTGCTAACAAAGTTTGGAGTTAGCTGTCAGAAACCAGGATTGCAAGTGCTTGGAAGAAATGAAAGAATTGGCAAGTATGCTCGGAAATCAGAAAATCCTACTGGAGAGACGCTGTCTGTTATACAAGGCCTGCATTAGATTGTTCTACTTTATGGTTCGGAGACGTGGGTTTTACAAAACCATCATAGGTTGTTGAGGCTGTGGTCAAACGATGCTACCTCATGGACAAGATCAAATGGGAAAGGAAAACAGGGATCACAATAAAAAACTATGGAGAATGTACAAAGTTGATGATCTGACGTCACCTCCCTGGAGAGAAACATGACAAAAAAAGGGAAGAAGAAAGAGAATGAAAGTTGTTGATGAGTGTGTGTAACTGGTCATCATTGTTATTTTTGGATGACTCAGAGTTTGTAGTTTGTTGCATTTGCTTTAGTTGTGCTTGCTTTCGCTTTCTTTGCTTTTAATTTTGTATGAGACTGGTATATTTATTTTAAAATTTTGACTTTCTGCACTTTGTTGTGTGATTGGAGGGTGTAATGTTATGTACATTTATAATTTTGCATTTATTATTCGTCTTTTTTAAACTTTTGTACTGTGGGTTTTCTAAAATTGTGCTAGTCAGAAAAAGATTGTTAGTTATGAATGAATTTTTCTTGTTTTTCCTTTTTGTATACAATATGAAAACTGTCAATTCAAAATGGTGGGCTTATAGACTTGGATTCAAGTAGTTTTTTAAATGTTTTGCCATCTGCAAAATAAAGTTTCAGACTTGTTTCCAATTTGTCAAATGAAATAGTCCTTTCATTGTTTGGCTTTTCTTAATAAAGGTTGTCAACATTATGTGGCAGATGTTAAATATCTGTTTAGTGCTCTAATTCTATTACACGAGATGGCCCAAACCAAATTAGAAACAGAATTTAATAACCTTATACCATCAGTAAGTAAATTTTAAGGCAAATTCACATTATTTGAGAAATATGCATTGAATGCATTTGTTAGAAGTATGCCTGAAAGAGCAAAAACCAATACTAGTTGGATTTTTTGTAGGATAACCAGATAACGCATCAGTTGGTTAGATAGTTTTGAACAATGATGGATGGTTTTATAATAATCAAAACTGAATAATTTAATTGGTGATTTCCTATATTATATAGTAGTAGTTGGAGTAGTTTTATAGACTTTGCCCAAGGCATTTTGAATTTATTGAACCACAAATCTAGTAAAGAACTGGCTTTTGTATGGTTTATGTGCGGACTCTCTAATACGGATTACCTGGTTTATTGATAAAAGTCGACAAGCTGTTTATCTAGGATTCAATTTTGTTGTGCCCTTTTGCCAGTGAAGTATGGTAATTCCTCAATGTTCCGTTGACTAGGGCCTGTCCTCTTTTCATATGTATCAATGATCTTCCTCTCCATTTTTTCTTCCACGTGTTGACTCTTGGTAACGATACTTCCATACATACAGCTGATTCATGTAAACTCTGTAGGTACAATATTGCAAGAAGACTTAACATATAGACCTTGGTCAGATGTACAATCACTTCGGCTCTCCATCCATGAAATATAAAATTCATAGTGATTGTTAACAAGACAAAAGTGCCTAAACTTTAAAACCATTTAAATTGAATATAAGATTTATGATGATATACTAGAAGTCAGTTCATTTATAAACTACTTGGTCTAAATTTTCGATAATAAATTTTTGTCATGTTTTTAGTACTTATAAAAAATCTTATAAGAAAGCTATTCCAACTTAACCGAAATAAATACATTTCATGCATAAGCTTACTCGAATACTTATCTTTCTACGCTTACATAAAACATGATTTGACTATGCATCTACGTTGCTGGGATTGGGCAAAGTAAAATCTGTATAGGACAACTTGAGAGAGTTTATAAACGGTCTCTCAAGTTAATCTACTTTAGAAACTATCTTCCTTTGAACTAGTAGCTACAAGTGAGTTGGATCATGTCAGTCATGAACTGAAATGAAATTGTTGCCATTGCCAAAACTTGTTCAAGTGGAACTCCTTTTAAAGATATGTCATAGGCTGCTCTAGTGCTCACCCAGTACATTGTGTTATACATAGTGTGAGTAAAAAGCACTGGATACATTGTAAAAACTTTGAATTTGTTCCATGATGTGGATGCCATGCCTTGCGGATTATTTATTGTTTATGTGAAATATGTCATGTGTTGAATTGTTTTCTTTTTTCATTGCCCCTCCCCACTGTCCATGTGATTGGGCTCACAGGAGCTACCACATTAAACCATTTTCAAGTTCAAGTTTCTCTCTCTCTCTCTCTCTCTCTCTCATCCTCTCGTCTCTCTCTTATCTCCTCTCTCTCTCTCTCTCTCTCTCTCTCTCTCTCTCTCTCTCCTCTCTCTCTCTCCTCTCTCTCTCTCTCTTCTCACTCTCTCTCTCTCTCTTTCTCTCTCTCCTTGAAGTAATAGTCGCAATACTTATCAGTGTTGTCTCAATTTAAGGGAAAGGAGGTGGGTGAAGGAGAAAATATTTAACTTATATGTAACTCTTGGAAATACGATTATTAAACAAATCATATTATGTCATGAATAAATCAATCAATTAATCAGTAGCTAAGTCTCTCTCTCACTCTCTCTTTAGGAGATAGCCTGGTGGTTAAAAGTGTTGCTATTCATGATCTGCCTACCCAGGATTGATTCTGGGTCAGAGGGATTTTTCATCTGGAGTAAACATCTGTGCGACTTTACTCTCCCAAAGTCTTGTATGAGTATATAAACCTAGGTACCATGTGGGCAAACACAAAAAGAACACTAGGCACACACGTTAATCCTGTTCTGCTTTTCGGACTAAGTGCCAGCCATCGTGTGGCCGTGAGAACGGATGACAAAATTTACAAAATGCATACACTTTGGGGACTTGATGAAAAAAAGCACGCGAGTGCTTATTTTCAATATCATAAAATAAAGAATAAATAAAATCTCTCTCTCTTCTCCTCTTCTCTCTCTCTCTCTCTCTCCTCTCTCATCCTTCTCGCTCCTCTCTCTCTCTCTCTCTTCTCTCTTTGTACTCTCTCATGCCTTTGTAAGTGAACATTTTATGCATTTATTGATAATGGATTTTTAGATCATTTATTTATGAATGTCTGGAAACAGTGTGTTGTTGTTTCAAGAAATTCTCTGAATCAATTAATGTGTATTGGGGGGGGGGTGGGGGGAGTCATTATTGCATCATTTGCCTTTAAGCTAAACTGTTTTAATTTTCCTTTTTCTGGTCATTACTGTGTTTTTCCCTTCATTTTATAGCTGTTTTTGTCACAATAATTTCATGTTGGTAATAAAATAAAATGAATACACCAAAGCATCAAAATCAAGCATTGTAGATGGGCAGTAGGTTGTTTAAATTGGTTTACTGAATATCATTACTTTCTGTCAAATGGGGGATACACTTTCTGAGAAGTTATTTCTTCATTTGATAGCTTTTTAGGTGTGAATAAACACATAGTTTTTTGGCACAGTAAGGTAAGACAACGAAACCTTACAACCAAAAAGTAGTGACAGAAAAAAGGGCATTTTGGGAAGCTAACAAAGTAAAAGAGAAAACAAATGTAAAGTGATGGGTCTTGTGCTAGGGTGTTTGGGTTGTCTTTTTTTTTATCTACGCACTACTTTAGCACGAATATGAAAAATGGAAAAAAGTTATCATTATGTTTGTAGTTTAGCGTTCCCCAGATTAACCATCTGACATTGTGTGCACTCTTTATTCCTCACCTAGGATCACTGGGAAACCCGACGTAACTGAAAAATGAAGTGTGCATGGCATGATTGATTTCAAAAATACCCGCGCCATAGAGGCCAGCTATACTCCATCTTCAGATGTACAGTCATACACTGCGCATTTCCTTTTTCAGGCAAAAGGTACAACAGATTTTTTTAAAAACTGTGCAGAGAAACACAGACCTTCTCCAACATAATACTGGAATGTATCCACTGTCATCAAACTTCGTCATCAGCTCTTAAGCTTTGTCTAGTAGCAACAGTAGTGGAACGAACAGCAGCTGTTAACAGCAGCAGAACAACAGCACAGAGAACAATAAAAGAAAGAAGTATTTTACACAGGCACAGAACAACAAAAGAAGGAAGTAAACAAGAAGTCAAAGTGCTGTTGCGGCCAGACGTATATTAAAAATAAAGATAGAAAAGAAAGTTTGCAGGGTGGGAACAATTATGTTGCTGCATGCAGGGATTGAAACATATGTCTGCAGGAAACATGGTAGGTGTCCAACATAGGTCAAAGATAGTGTATAGTGTGTGTGTGTGGGGGGGGGGGGGGGGGGGGTAACAACTTCCAGACCATTTAAACATCATGTTTTATTCCCTTTGAAAAGCATGATTTTCGATGTAGCTAATGAACCTGAAGCAATCCCTAGTTTTTTAGAATAGCGTCATTGTTGATAAAAAGGTTATCCGTTAGCACTTAAAGGCAATAAATAATAACCATATCTTCCAGGATCAGATTGGGTATATGCTCAAAACCCGAAATTCTGGGTACTGAGCTTGCAGTGTCTAACATCATGTTCAGGCCTTACTGGATACTTTCAGATTCCAGTTTTTGGAAATACTTCCAATGTTATACCTTTCCAAAAGAAACCCATCCGTCTCGGACTAACTATTTTAGACTGTACTTTCACATCTCTTGGTGACTGAAAACGGAAAAATCGTTTTAACATCTCTCATTTCTTTACTGCTAAGAGAAAGACTTTGCTTGACCCACTACAATATGCGTACAGATCTCAAAGGGGTGTTCCAGATCCCAAACTCTTCATTTTGAACATGTTGTATTGCCACTTGGAAACACCTGACTCTCATGCCAGAATATTGTTTGTGACTTTAGTTCATCTTTCTATACACGGCAGCCTCACGTTATGCGTTAACAAAATAGTTTCCTATTTGACGTAGACGATCAAACTTGTGGTTGGCTGATTGAATTTTTCACAACAGATCACAGCATATGTTTTTGGTAAACAAAATATTTCTTCAGTTAGATTTTACTGCAATGGTTCTCCACAGGGTTGTGTCCTCTTACCTCTGCATGTACATTTGTACACAGATGATTGCTGAAGCATTTACGAAAAATTCATTTTGGTAAAGTTCGCAGATCGACCGAGCTTGTTATCTCTCTTATTTCAGATCGTTTCTTAGACCATGGTCCAGCCCTCACAGGTTCTATATCACTGCTGTGACGAGGCCTTCTAGAGCTAAATGTTTTATAAATCTAAAGATGTGTCTATCAGCTTCAGATGATCAGGGCATATGCCTAAGAATATTATTATCCATAATCTTGAGAGGTGGAAATGTTTTAAAAACTATACTTACTACTATTCCCTTTTTACTACTACTACTACTACTACTACTACTACTAATTTACTTCTACTACTACTACTTAATACTTCTTGTCTTTACAAAACAAATCAAAGGGCTTCTAAACTATAAATATCTGGAACTGTTTTTGACTACAAGGTTAAACTTAGACCATTTCATCACTGATGCTAATTGTCAAAAGGGATACAACGTGGTTGTTTTTCGAGGAACTGAACACATTTTTTGTTGGACAAAAGATTCTTTCTTGTTTTCACAAGTCTTTCATAGAGAGATGTTCTAAGTTTTGCTTTCATTTGTTGATACCTTAGTGTTTAAAAAACAAGAATGGCCTTCGGAGAATTGTAAGAAACTGCTCGAAAGCAATTGGAGAGATCAAACTAAATCTATGTCGTTCTGCAATCAGCAGATTTGTACGCAATGCCACTGCCATTTTGGCTGATCCCTCCATTCTTTGTTTTTCAGAAGTTCAGTTGTTGCCTTATGCGGACACCGTTTTCAGTGCTCCAACAGCAAAATAAACTGAAAAATAGAAATTATTTTGTGCCATAAGCATTCAAATGTAATTCGCAAAATGATATTGATACCTAGTTTTTACATTCTGAATTACTGGCTCTGTTTGTCAATGTTTTGGGGTGTAGTCAGTACATGTGTGTGTGTGTGTGTGTGTGTGTTGTGTGCTGTGAGAATGAGAGGAAAGAAGGTGAGAGAGAGAGAGAGAGAGAGTGAGAGAGAGTGAGAGGTGAGAGTGGAGAGGGAAGAGGAGAGAGAGAGAGAGAGAGAGAGAGAAGTCTGGTTCTTCTTTACCATTGAATTCATTACATTGGTGTATGTGTGTGGTGTTCCTGGGTGGGTTCAGGCACGGAACGTGAGTGTGTTATGTGTTGCAAATGTGCGTGCGTAAATAATACGTTTTTATGTCGTTATAGTAATGATTTTTATACATTGTGTTCCAATTGGATGTTGTGTGTGTGTGTGTTGAGTGTGTGTGTGTGTGTGTGTGTGTGGGGGGTCTGTGTGTGATGTGTGTGTGTGTGTGTGTGTGTGTATGTTTGTGGACGTTTCATTTGATGTTAATTTGGAATGTTATAACCAATTTAAAATGCAGCTTTTTGTGTCTTTCGCTGATGATGATGCCTTTGTTCTGCCTGTCCGTATTGTTATTGCCCTTCTATGGAATGATTTAAGTGTTTTTGGACTTGACTTGGCAGCGCAGTGGCATCGTAACACTGCTGTGGCAGCTGCAGCGGCATCTTTTGACAAATGAGGACGTTTATGGTTCTGCTGTTTTGTTAATCTGGCTCTTGTAGCAGCCTTCCATCCATATTTTCCTTGGAGGTAAGACAGGCACAACACACACACACACACACACACACTCACAACACAAACACACACACACACAAACACACACACACACACAGAGAAAGGGAGAGAGATATTTTGACATTCTGCCAAGCCCCATTACACCATTTCCTATTTAAAATGGTGTCTGAAATGAAGGCCTACAAAAATCTCATGTGCATTAATTTTCGTGGTGGACATTATTTTCTAGCCAGAGATGTTCAGTGCATTGTCGTCACGCTTTGCAGGAAGTCGGATGTGCTTTGGGAATGACTTGTCTGCGCTTAATGACAGTGCACAGATTTTGTTAACATGGCCGACAGTAGTTGTGTGTGGGCTTCAAGAAGAAGAAGAAGAAGAAGAAGAAGATGTGCGGTTAGATAGCTTCGTGTTCTTTTGAATCATAATTTGTGTAGCCAGGTTCCAGGCACAAAGGATGCGTCCATTTTAGGAATTTTTCATCAGGAGTTTACATCAGAGTACTGAATCCTCTCCCCCCCCCCCCACCCCCCCCCCTCCCCCCCCCCCCCCCCCCCCCCCCCCCCCCCCCCCCCCCCCCCCCCCCCCCCCCCCCCCCGCCCCCCCCCCCCCCCCCCCCCCCCCCCCCCCCCCCCCCCCCCCCCCCCCCCCCCCCCCCCCCCCCCCTACCCCCCCCCCCCCCCCCCCACCTCCTCCGCCTCCAAAGCCTTATCACGACCCACTCCCCCCCACCCCACCCCCCCCCCGCCCCCCCCCCCCCACCCCCCCCCTCCCAACGTAAATATCCTTGGAAGAGTTATTAACCCAGACGGGCTTTGAATGGCACGCAGAAACTTCTTATGCCACTTAAAAAATCGGCTCCGCTTTTCGCAGAGCAGTCATTCCAGGCAGGTAGGATTAGATAACAAAATGAACAAAAAAACTTCCAAAACCAAAATAACCGAAACCCAAACGGAAAATGCATGCACACCATGTCGTGTTCAGAACCATCCCGAAGTCGGATATGTGTACCTGAAAATGGGGATAAAGTCCCAGAACAAATTCTCAACAATTCACACATCATGGAGCTCTGGATGAGGTAACCAGGAAACAAATGATTTAAGTGAAACAAAGGTTAGATACCAGAAGGAACACAGAATACACGCCCCATCTCCCTGTTTATACACCAGCTGTACAGTTTATCTATCCGTCAATGATGCAACCACACGAACTCTAGCATTCCAAGTTGTACATGCTCATTATACATTTAAAAACCCAATTTCCCCCAAATTCCATTCTTAAAAATAAAGGCCACTATTTGCTTCTATTGAAGAATCAAAAGCTTTTTTCAAAATCAATGAAGCCACATTAATTTCGATTCAAACAGTATCTGTTTATGAAACAAAGGCCCATTAAGTAAAACATATGATCTACAGTGAGTAATTTCGTTTAAACCAGCCTGAAATTCGCCCGTTTGTTATTCTCCTCTACCCATTCCGGTAGGTCTATTCTGTTAATAAACTGACTATGTAATTTACTATAATATACACAAAGAAATTCACTATAGTTATGTGTATTGTTAACTTCACCCTTTTTGTATAAAGGTAGACTTATTGACTATGGTCCAACTACCTGGGTATATTCCTTATAAAAAAAAAATTGAAAAAATTGTTAAAATTCTTCAAGAACATCAGAACACCCAGATAGTTCCAGCTTGTCCTTGTAGGGATTCTGGCATAAGACACATCAATAAAACACAGTTAGTAAGTCAACAGAACGTGTGTTCAAGCTGTGATACTGGTGTGATGCTACTGACTTGACCAAAAGGCTTACCTCACTACTGCAAAATGCACACATGTCAGAAGGATAATCCACATTGGGGTAAATGCTGTCCTGCAGGGACTGATATCTACCAAGCAATGAGGTAGAGCGGACGGCACTGTTGTAAAGAATCTGTTCCTGAAGCAAACATAGCTACAGTTCAATTATTCCAGCTTTGGCCAAATCCTATTAATAATGTCATCTTGCCTCAACAAAAAATCTGCAAACAGCCTGTGTCCACAGCCCAGGTAAACTGATCATACAAACAGGACACTTTTGTGATGCCCATATGGTGCCCCATGACGGCACTTTACAAAGACTCTATTTACCCAAACTTGAAGGGAATGGCCAGGCTAGTGTTTAACCTCAAGCAGTTCCTCCTCTACACCTTCACTCAATCAACATCTGAACAGGCTGTCCGCATGGTTGGTGTGCTCATGCACGAGTAGCTGGCAGATCCATCTCAGTGCAGTTGACACCGAGAAAGGCAGGGACGGTGTCTTTAATGACTGCTTCATTCATGGTTGTGGACACCTGGACCTGCAGCTACCACTGTGCTCCTTCTATGTCACATCTACCATACTGCCTTCCTGGGGAGGAGTGTTCAGCAGACAACATACAACCTTCTCTACTTGATGGTCCTGCTCCTGCCTTACTGGGTCTCTTCAGAGCCACTGGCTGACTCCAGGAGTCATCCCTTCCAGTCATCTTCCTCTACACAGCTTCATAACGGTGAAAATGCGAATGTTCATCAATCCTCTGATGTTTACATTCTTCTTTATCCCAGACCATGCCCCTACCCTTTCCAGACCCAATGAAATCCTTTCCTTCACTGCCCTATCCCCTTATTCTGTATCACATTCCTCACAGCCCCTTCAGACTTGTTGCTGCACCAGTGCTCCACCCTGCACCCAGTGTTTCCCGACCCCCATCTGGGTCCCAACCAGGACAATTATGGCTTTTTCACTTCACTGTTCACTGGTCCGTAACTGCAGTTGTCATAGGGGCACTGCATGGTGGATGAAGGGATGGACCAGCTGGCTCCCACTTAGCGCGGTCGTGGGCGAGTGCTGGGGACACTGAAGTCCTCCCTTGTCCTTCACGGATGTCGGTCTTTTTGTTTTTTCGGCCCACTTTCTCCTCTGTCTGCCCCGTCTTCTTTTCCCCTGGACTGTTCCTTGCAGGATGGTCTTTGCAAGTCCTTCTGAGCGTGTTACGTGCCCATACCATCTGAGCTTCCTCTTTTTTACCTTATGGCATCCCAAATTTTATCTCAGGGTAGACCTGCATGAAGATCCCCCCCAATGAAGGATGACCACACTGCAGTAACTTTGTCCCTTTACTTACATTCACTAAAAGGGTTATCATAAATTATAACTCTTGAAGTGCAAATCACTAATGTCAAAAGGTGTGAGTGGGAAGCAAACATGTTATAACAAAAACAAACTAGCTAGAAAAAGAAAATCGTATACTATTCTCCCTCCTTCAAGACCGGGTCAGTCTGCAAAAAGTCGACAATTAGATTAATGTGTGTGTGTTTGTGTGTGTGTGTGTGTGTGTGTGTGTGTGTGTGTGTTTGTTTTGTGTGCATCCATGGTGTAAATGCCTGCTGTGCCTACTTGTTGGTGCATGCCTGCTGTGTGCTTTGGTGGGAAGACAGGACCCGCTTAGCGTGATTTATTGCTCCTCTGGGTGGTTGCATCTGTCAGTCCGTCTCCTTCGACTCCGCGCCCCCCCACCCGACCCAGGTCCACCTCTGCCACCACCTCGCACCTTAACTCCATCGAAGCGACATCAACTCCACAAAGAGACGAGCACAAGTGCAATATGCTTAAGAAGTTGACAATGATAAGCTTGTGTCCATGTAATTTAAAAAGTTGTGTTGACTCAGCCTCCGTCTCAGCCCACCTTCGAAGTACTGCAAACAAAACTATGTATAAGTGCTTAGCTCGATCCTAAGCCAAAGCCTTCACCTGATGTATTCTCTCTATACTGTTTACAAACACACTCTTGTATCACAGAGGGGGGTGTGCATGTTTGTGCTCTTCTTTTCTATTTTTCTTCTGTCGGAAAATGTCATGATGTTCTCCCATTGTTGGCTAGCTGTGACGACCGACTGGATGGGTGCATCACCTCTAAGATTCTCTAACAGATTCATCGCATGACGTTAGTGATGACTTTGTGTAACATGTTGTGTTTCCCTGTAGTGATCTTTCGTCTGTCGGGGTAGCTATCGTGTTTTCACAGCTCTGTCTAGCCTATCAGAGCACTTTGTGATATAGATAAATAACACAACACGAGGCCCACGTGCTCCGGCGACCATCCAGCATGCAGACTATCTTAGCAATGCACTGTCGTATTTGCTAGCCCTCAGAGAGAAAAGATATACGTATCGTGAGATAGTAAAAAAAAAAAAGAAAAACAAGATAAAAAAAAAAAAAAAGATAGTGACATCTGTCTGCAACTCCTATTTCTATACTAGCCACAAGTTACGAATACATAATGGCACTTGTGCTTCGCATCCGCGCGAATGCCTGTAGAAAAATGCTGCCTAAATCAGACTGCCTTCTCCCCAAATGAAAAAAATGCGCTCTACTAGCGCTGCCACGTTACTGTTTATACTCAAATACAACAAACAAGAATAACTCAATTTATCTTGTAGCATAAACTACATACACATAACAAATACTCGCAGAGCATACCTTAAGTGCAACTTAGCCCTTAGCTCGTTATCAGAGTGTTCAGACAAACATATATAAATTTCCATACATTATCTACCATACTGTGTCAGATATTCTTCTTCTTATCGCAGTTTGCTATATATCGCAATGTAAAGAATTATCGTGTATGTGTCATTATGATGTCATCCCGTCTAGCAATTCTCTGCTGTTTTGGCCACAAAAAAAGACCACATAATTTTATCCTTTGATCGAATTCGATCCCTTTACCTTTGTTGCACCCCCCCCCCCGATGAAATCATGACCAATTCCTCCTACCTCGCCCTAACCGGCGGCATTCGCGCTCAAAACATACTCAGCTCTCTGAGTTGCTTTTCTTGTAGGCTTAGACTGGCCGCAATCAGACGTAGCTATCCATCAGCAGATCACCTCTCAGCTGCACGCCTCCATAATTCCCGCAAGCGAGCTCATTAAGTCGACTGCCCCACAAACGCGTTTATGACATATTACCCTACCGACCCACCACCAGCGCCGCATGCCCTCCTAACATGCACACACATAATACCACCACTCCAAGCAACGAATAGATGACGCCGCTGATCCAACGCCAATTCTATTACAGACATCAAAGACCATACTAATTCCAAACACCCCGCCGTATTACCCAGATCGTCTGCTACTCCCACCATACCAACCCACAAGTCAGAACTACTACCTCCTACTTCACGTCCTTCTTACCTCCTACCTCGCGCATATAACTATACAAGTGCTAGCTCTCCGACCCCTCTCGATAATTTTTTTGTTTATAGATAAACAAATCATAGATCTATGAGATAGATGAAAATTTGTTTTCTTATATTTATGATTTTTTTTTGTTCTCTGTTGTCTCGCTCAAGTTGTTCTCATGAGTATCATACAATCTCCCGCCTCGTCCCTTCCGTACTTTTCCCCTTCTACCCACAGCCGAGGCCTTCGCTTGCTTCGGACTATATCGTAACGCCTGAATCTCTGCACCAGATACTAACACTCTCCTCTTCCGGATCGCAGAGAACCTCCAACCTCCAAGCCACAATCTTCCCTTCCCACTCACTCCCGCTCCTTCACTGTCTTCTCTGTGTCTTTCACACCTCTGCCCTTGGCCCAATCTTAAGTCTCTACTCCACGCTAGACACCCATAAACTTCCCTTGAATCCGTGACGCCTCAGAAAAACACGTCCCACCCCAACCCCTCTCTGACGTCTAACCCTCTAGTATTGATCATGTAAGAACCTTCTCTGATTTCACCCACCGTCTTCCCCTTGCCTCCGCACCTCAACACGACATGTAGCTAGTATACCACCCGCATCCTCGCGCACCCTACGAAACGGTTTCCCTGTTCTCTATTGTGTTAGAAGCGTCACATACTGCCCGGCTGTCTCCTGCGCTCAGGAAGTTCTTGGCCTTCATCCAATATATAATTGATACACTGCACCGCTGCCTACCTGAGAGCTGATCACAGTCCCCCTTGTCCGAGAAGCCACACAGATAGGACCCTACTGCCCAGGTTCTCCCTCGCAATAGTCGCATTTCTCACAATCTTCATTCCAACTGCTACTCGTTGCGCCAGATAATACTCATGCGCTCTCACCCGCACCGCTCTCCGTATTAAAACTTACCTCGCCTCAGACTGCATGTGTATGCCTCACCTCGCATATCAATATGGAAACCAGTCATACACTCTTAATGAATCCACGCGCTTATAGCCGATCAAGTTTGTCTATAATCGGTGCCGTCCATAGTATTCTGTTGTTAATTGTTGCGCCGCTTATAGTACGTACAGCCACCCTGCATGAGCCCTGCCGTTCTGGCAATCTTCTCTCACAGAGTATGGGTGATGAAGTATTACGTAGAGTCCCCTCCGAACCACGCTCTCTCGTTTCTGGTACACTAGTCCCATCCCGCTCCGAAAGTCCGTAGACACAGCTTACTTGTCGCAGCTCCGCCCGCGGCATCGTCTCTCCTAGCGTCCCGCGCGCCCGACTTCGCGACCACAAGGTAGTCTGCCGTTGATCTCGCTTTGAATGTATACGGAGTCCCTTACTCCATCCACTGCTTTTTATTTAATTTTCTATAATACTGGTTCTTTAAACTGATATCAGTGCTATTGCAGGTTGGTGTTATTTGTCATCAGTTTGGTCTTCTCTGCACTGATTTCCTTGCAGTATGTTTTGGAGACCTTTTTCAGGTGTTCTGTTAGGCTGGCAAGCTCTTTTTTGATCTTGCTATTTCATCAATGCTCATCTGCAAAGCGGTTGTTTGTGATCTTTCTGCCACCTAACGATGTCTGTTGCTTCTTGATGTTCCAGTGCATCAGCCTTGATTCTCTCAAGGTTGATGTTGATAGTGTGGGTGAGAGTAGACAGCCATGCCTTACTCCATCTGTTGTTTGAAACCATTCTCAATGTTGATGTTGTAGTACACTGAAACTGATGGCTTGATGTACTGCTGTTTTGATGACTCTAATCAGGTTTGCATTGATGGCTTTACAAAATTCATGGATGCCCAAAAGCTGCATTGCCACACACTGTCAAATTGCTTTCTTAAAATCAATAAATTCATGGTAATGGTCTTGTTGAAGCTGAAGGACCTCTCACATAGTATTCTGAGGTTGAATTAATCTGTTCTGTTGTGATGCGCCTGCTCTGAAACCTGCTTGTTACTCAGACAATGATTGGTATTTCTGCTTGTGGCTTCAGTCTATTCAATATTATCTTGCAGCATGACCTTGCTTGGGTGGCATATGAGGTGATTGTGTGGTAAGTATGGCATTGTTGTGGGATTTCCTGTCTTGGGAGGGTGATGATGAGTGAATGTAATCCATGGTGTTGGGCCATTTTCCTGTCTGCCAGATCTTTTGAGATGCTTTGTAGGGCGCTGATCATGGCTTCCCCTCCAGCTTGAACAACTCAGTGGATTGCCGTCAGCCCTGCTGACTTCTTTTTTCAGTGATCTGGACTGCGGTTTCCAATTCTTCCTCCAGAGGATATGGTGACTGTCTGTGTCTTTGCTTGTGGGTACATTAAGGACTTCTGGTCTCCTGTGTTCTTTAGTTATACAGGTCGGAGCAGTGTTCTGCTCCATCTGTACGTATATCTGGTCGTCAGTGAGACATTTCCATTTTTGTCTTGGATTGTTAAATTCTTTTCCCAGTTTTGTTCTAGTCTGGTCTTTGAACTGCTGTTATGCTTTCTAGACTTTTGTTTTCTAGATGTTTTTCAGTCTTGGCACTGTTCAGCGATTCCATTCTCTTTCGCCTCCATCATGGACTTCCTGATTCTTTTGTTGACTGCCTTATTTTGTTATGCTATTTCTTTTGTTTCATTTTTCTTTTTTTTCAAACTCTCTATGCTTGTCGCATAGTTGGTGGATGTAAGTGTAAACCCATGGTTTTTTGGACTGGTCGGTGTTTGCCAAGAGCTTGCTTGCTGTTTTCGTACTGCTGTATTGATTCTATTCATCCGTGTATCTATGTCGTGAGGTCTATCACTGTGAGTGCTGCAAACTTTTTCCACCTATCTCTTGCTTGAAAAAATTCTACTACCGCTGGTCCTTCAGCTTCTCGAGGTCAAATTTGATTCATGATGTTGTTTCCGGCCGGTGGATTTTCTTCTAGACATAGTCGGAATGTCTTAATCACATGTTCTTGATCATCTCCCTATGTTGCTCCCGGGAAAAAAACCTTGTGTCTGTGATGTTAAACGGTTTAGACTGAGAACGTCTTTTCACCATGATGTAGTCTATTTGGTTGTTGGTGTTCTCCTTTTGGGTTATGCCATGTCCATTTTCTGGATTTCTTGTGTGGGCCAAAAGTGTATTCACTAGTGGAGGTTGTGGTACTGGCAAACTCAGGAGTCTCAAGGCCTCTTTTCATTTGCTTGGTTATTGAAATGTGCCACAACCGCCCTCCCAATCTTTCATGCATCTTTTCTAACTTGGCGTTCCAGTCACCTTCCACAACAAGAATGTTTTTTCTTGGGAGTTTGGAATCAGAACTCTTGTAGCTGGTCATTAAAAATTCTTTATGCTTCATTTGTGCAGTCTGATGTAGGGGCGTATGCCTGTATACAGATTATTTAAAGTGGGTTGCTCTCAGGCGGATGGTAATAAGTCTTGTGGACACAGGCTGACACTCAGACGGTGTTCTCAGTGTCTTTGTGAATGTGAAACACCATGCTGTGTTCATGTTTATTCTGTTTTCCACTTGTAGTATAATGTGTGGTTTCCTGGTCGTTGTTTCTCCCATGTTTTCACATTACTTTGCAGAGCCCAGAGGATTGTTGACATTGATATCTGGACATCTCATGTGTTCAGTTCTTCCACCTTGCTGCAGCTGTTAAGTGTTGTACTTCCTGTGCCAATGATAGGTTGTTTTGGCAGGATTTGCTTTGTTTTACATCAGTAGCATACTTTCCAACCTCTTGTCCTGATGGAGCAACAGAAGGTGCGGACCTTGGTAAAAGCGAACGACCGATCCGGTTATGGAGATTATGCTGTATTCTTCATGGATGTGTCTTGGGCAAATCAAACCTGGCAGAGCCCATCCCTCTCCAGGTCGGCATTTTTGATTGGGTTTTTACTCCCGACTTGTGGAGGTGGTACTGGTTACATGGTTACCAGTTGCAGAGGGGATAGTCTTGACTGACTTAGATATGAACTGTGGGATTTAAAATAAAAACTAATTTAAATCATAGAGGAGGCAAGAGAGTATTTTCTTTGACATAATGGAGGAAGTAGGGAGGCAGGATGAGATCTAGGACTGCTGTATGCTGATGATTAGTACTGGTAGTGAGATAGTTTAGGAGCTACTCAAAGATTTGGCAATTGGAAGCAGAGATTAGGAACGCAGACGGAATGAAGGTGGTAATGCTGACAAGACCAAAGCAATGACAGTTGAAAAAGATTGCAGACGCATATAGTGACAAGGCAAAGTACCGTTGTTGGTGTCTGCCACAAAGTGTGTAGGATCAATTCGATCAAATGCTCCAACTGTTAATATTGGTGTCAACAAAAGTTGTCAAGCTCAAAGTCTGAAGAAGGAGGACTGGAGTATTTGTTCTGCCCCAGTTGTATGAAAAAGAAAGGGGTGAAGGCTCATATACTATGTAGGAAAGAAGTGAGCTAGAATTCGAAAAGGAAATAGAAGTGGTAGACGTATTCTGCTACTAGGAGAGAGATGAGCTGCTAACAAAGTTTGGAGTTAGCTGTCAGAAACCAGGATTGCAAGTGCTTGGAAGAAATGAAAGAATTGGCAAGTATGCTCGGAAATCAGAAAATCCTACTGGAGAGACGCTGTCTGTTATACAAGGCCTGCATTAGATTGTTCTACTTTATGGTTCGGAGACGTGGGTTTTACAAAACCATCATAGGTTGTTGAGGCTGTGGTCAAACGATGCTACCTCATGGACAAGATCAAATGGGAAAGGAAAACAGGGATCACAATAAAAAACTATGGAGAATGTACAAAGTTGATGATCTGACGTCACCTCCCTGGAGAGAAACATGACAAAAAAAGGGAAGAAGAAAGAGAATGAAAGTTGTTGATGAGTGTGTGTAACTGGTCATCATTGTTATTTTTGGATGACTCAGAGTTTGTAGTTTGTTGCATTTGCTTTAGTTGTGCTTGCTTTCGCTTTCTTTGCTTTTAATTTTGTATGAGACTGGTATATTTATTTTAAAATTTTGACTTTCTGCACTTTGTTGTGTGATTGGAGGGTGTAATGTTATGTACATTTATAATTTTGCATTTATTATTCGTCTTTTTTAAACTTTTGTACTGTGGGTTTTCTAAAATTGTGCTAGTCAGAAAAAGATTGTTAGTTATGAATGAATTTTTCTTGAGGAGAGAGAGAGAGGGGAAAATTTGGTATAATGTAAGGGGGGAAAATTTATTTCTTTTTTTTCCAAAAGAAAAGGTGGATTTTAATTTTTGATGCATCAAGTGGATAAAAAAAAAAAGACTTTAAAGATTTTTTTAAGATTTATTTCCATCATCTTTCCCGTGCCTTTGGGCGGTGGTGGGGAGACACGAAAGCGATCCCGGGGGGTAAGCCCCTCCATCCATCTCGGTCCTGGGCTTTGCGCAGTAGTGCGAGTCTTATCATGGCCCATTCTTGAGTTGTCCACCCAGATTTTTGTCCCCCCCTCTTTCCCCCACCTTCGGTGTTCCCTGCGTCTGTTTTTGGCGAGTGTTGTGGCGTGCGGGGCCGAATTTTGAGTTTTTCTTTTCGTGGTGAAAAGGGGTTTCCCTGTGGACCTCCCACCGTGTTTTTTGGCTCTGGACAAATTATTGGTCTTTGTTCCTCCAGGATTGCCAGCATTTTTCTATACTTTTTTTTCAAATACTGGATTTGCTTTGCTGTTTCAGCACAATGTCCGGTTTCACTTCCGTACAGCGGGATAGTCTGAATTAGGGCTTTGTAACATTGCTCCTTTGTTATAGTAAAAATGATTTAATAAAAAAAAATTAACTACAGGGGAATATACAAAGTCTATCAAAAATTATATAAAAAACAGTTAAGGGGGTTCCATAGTCTGTGGGCTCCTTTTTTATGAAAAGGGAAAAAATGAAGCATAAAATTTATTAGGAAAAATAAACCCACAATTACACAACTTAACATAGCTATAAACATTTCTTACTGATAATCTTTTAGTTATTAACCAATATTTTAACATTTCAAAGCCATAACCAATGATTAAAATTCATTGCTTATATGTTAAAGGGGGCTGCTGTGTCAACCCTTTGAGGAGAGAGGGGGGGAGGGAGGGTGTCTGTGAAAGCTGGGGACTTTTATTTGTGGCAGTGTGCTCTTTGGGTATGCACGTCTTTTTGAAATTATGGAGAGGCTACCTTGTTGTTGTTCCCCTTTCCCCCGTTCACTTCCTAGGGTCACCCTTAAGTGCACTCTGTCTCACTCAGCAACCGGGAAATCATCGAGTTTGAAAAGGCTGGTGAGAAGTCTTCTGTATGACCCCTTTTAGTTCTCGCCTCACGGGCACCCTTTGCCCCGTTCTCTGTTAAAGGAGGTGCGGGCTTTTATGAAAAGAGTTTGTCAGGTGAGGACAATCTCAACATATCATAACCCCACCTCAAAAAGGGCCTTTTACCTGTGAATATCAAGATTAAAGATTTTATTTCAAAAAAACCCCCCAAGGGGGTAATAAAAATTTAAAAAACCACAACTTGCGGGTGGGCAGTGAAAAAACTCAACACAAATTTTTCCCAAAAAAAGAAAAAATTATGGCATTAAAAGTGAAAGAGCATTTAAAATACGGAAAGGTATGAAAAATAAACATTTTTGGGATAATGTATAAACAATAAATTTGCTGTTTGACAATTTAAATAAAGATGAAAAAGTTCTGTAAAGTGCACATTTAAATTTCCCTGAGGCACAGGCTGGTTTTCGCAAAGATTAAGCACCATCGTCCCTTTTTTACCTTCATTTTAGCACAAAATATTGCAATAAAGGTGGTAGGTTTTATATTTTTTGTAGATTTTTTCAAAGATTTGAAGTGTTGCAGAATAAAACTTTTATTTCGCTGGCAAAAAGGAATCCATGTAAAATGTTCATGACACTGCAAAGCATGTACAAAAGTGTGAGGCAGTGTGGGCGGGCTCCCCAATTACTGAATTTTTGTTGATTTCTGGGGTAGACAGGTTTGTTATTTTAGTCCCCATCATTTTTAATTTTATTTTGAACTAGAATCAGATCTCACTGGGTAGATATAAAGGCATGATGTTTTTTGAGCCACTAGGATACTTTATTTGTATGCAGTGATATTGCTTTAGTTTCGATTCGTTGTAGACTTGCAGAAAAGTCAATTGTTTGGAAAAAAATTTTTGTAAGAAATGGGGACTTTCGTAATATGGACAAAAAATAAAAATAGTCGTTTTTAAAAATGGGGTTTATAAAAAGGGCTGAAAAATGGTGTTATTTTTGGAAAAGGGTACAAGTAGAATTAGTTTAATTATCTGGGTGTGGTTTTTGGCCCAAAATTGAATGGTCAAAAGTATCAAAAAAACTCCTTTGGAAAAAACATTGAAGGTGTTGTGGTATCAAAAATTGTTCTTGGTTAAAGAATCTTCCGCATCTACAGTTATTGTATTTTGATACAAAAATGAAACCATTTCCTCTTGGTTCGAAATTTGGGGTTTTGCGTACATGATATTGAAAAAAATACAGGTAAAAATTTGCAAAATGGTCCCGGGGGTTGCAGAGATGTTAAAAATAATTTTGCCCTTTGGGGATTTTGGTAGATATCCCCCTTTTTTTTTTACACTGTTAACCCGAGTAATCAAATATTTGGGTAAAAATTGTGGATATGCCTGTATAGTATCCCCGACAATGCTACAATAGTTTTGTAGACAGGGAAGCAGGGGGGAAAAATTGGGGAAAAATGTTGAAAAATTTTATGCACCCCCGGATTTGGTTAGATTTAAAAAATTTCAAAATTGTGGTAATTCCCCATCCCTTTTGAAAAAAAATTTAAATAAGAATACAAGATGTGTCCAACAAAAAAGGTGCCTCTTCGCATACCCTGATACTTAGTTACACCCCATTATTTGTAGGCAAATTATGTATGTGAAGTAGAATTTTAGAAAACGGTAGAGGGTTTTGTTTATGAGGTCAAAAAAGATTACCTTTAAATGGAAATTTTCCCTTATGGCAAAAAGATTTGATCCATTCTCTCTCAGGGGATGGCCAACAAATTTAAGATGTTTGACTTTTTATTGTATGCCCAAAAAAATCTGTATTGTGAAAAAAATGTATTCCTTGTATTTTTAAGATTTCCCTCGAATTGAAAGTGCAGCTTCTTTGTATGAACATAACCTAGTTTGATGTTTTAAAATTGGATTATTTTACTAAAAGTTTAGATATAGAAATAAGGTGTTACCCTTAAAGAAAGTTTTGATTAACTGTTGTTCCTATGGGCCATATGGCCTGCAAAAAATGAATTAAAAAAATTTTTGTTATTGTTATTGTTATTGTATCATATGCTCTCTCTCTCTCTCTCTCTCGCTCTCTCTCTCTCTCTCTCTTCCCTCCCCCCTCTCTATCTTTTTCTCACTCTCTCTCTCTCTAAGCATATCGGGTGCAACGCAAAGGCATCTATAAGCACACGCACACATACATATGCATGCGCATAAGAAACAGGTTCTGCTTTTGTTATACCAGCATTAAAAATTGAAAAATCATATTATGTTGGCAAACATCACTCGATATTTACAGCAGAACTTGTAGCAATACTAATGGGTCTTACTTATATTTTTGATTTGCCGTTGTGTATATTTCAAATTCTTCTTTGCGTTGATTCTAAATCGGCATTGTATGCTTTAAAATCACAATTTTAAACAAGAAAAACTTCGAAAATCATATTAGAGATTAAGCATGTAATACATCTCTTAACCTTAAAGGGCATAAGTGTGAATTTTTTGTTGGGTGCCTTCACACACTGGGTTCTTTCCTAATGAGTGGGCGGATAGAGCTGCCAAAAGGGTGAAAAAACATGGAGGGATGCAATAGAATTGCATGTGCCTTATCCTTACAAGAAGGGTATAGCTTACTAGAACAAAATCATGGGAGAAAGGTCACTGAAAGTAATCAGCAAAATAAGAGACTTTTAACTAGAACGGGCAATCAATACCGATAATTTAACAGTGGGGAACCATTCAGAAATTAGTACAAGTGTTTTTACGTCAAGGAGAATTAATACTTTATTCTATAAATGAAACTAAATGCATTGATAACCAAATTCAGCAAAATGGTAAATGCCTGTGTGGTGAGAAAATCACAATACTCATATACTTTTTTACTGCCAGAGTGTAAAACCTTTCATGCCCATTTTTCTGAAACTCCCTCACTAGCTATTCAGTAAACTAAAACTGGCATTTGAAATTGTGAAGGTCTTTGTCACAGTCCCATAGGACATTTGTTATAGTTACATTAAAGTTAATGACTTGTTTTTGTTTGTTGTTGTTGTGTATGAGTATATTTTTTAAAAATTCCTGTTGCAAATTTCAAGTTTCTTTTCTAGATTTTTGTTTAAACAACACATCCACATCTACGGTTGGTTTTTTTTTTGGTTTTGGTTTTTTTTTTTTTTTTTTTTTTTGGGGGGGGGGGCGTCTAATATCACTAAAAGTGAACAGACGTAAAATTGAAGTCAACAACAATGCGCATGCGAACATCTACAACAAAGAAGAAAAGTTCCTTCACTATGCAGAAACATTCTTCATTCATTTCTCAAGAAGTTAAAGTACTGACAGGAGCAGGATAGCCTAGTGGTTAGAGCGTTGAGCTCGTGATCTAACAGCTGGAATCGAGCCACCACTGAGGCACCTCTTGAAGGGGAGTTTTACCCCAGATTCAACATCAGTACCAACATCAACACTCCCCCCTCCTCCCCTCCTTCCCTTCCCACCAAAAGATAAGAATGCAAATCATGATCCTGAGTACCAATGCACCCAGAACAATTTATGCACAGTCAAAACCTGTTATTGCCCTTTGAGATTCAAGATTCAAGATTTACTTAATAATAATAATAATAATAATAATAAATAATAATAATAATATTATTATTATTATTATTAAATGGAATTTATATAGCGCTGAATCTTGTAAAAAAACAAAAACAAATCGAAGCACTTGCACTCAAATCATTTACACGCATGCAACTCTCCTTAAACA
>CM054163.1:36759053-36764053 GCA_028751875.1 Rapana venosa
AAAATAAAAAAAAATTTAAAAAAAAATTTAATAATAACAAAACAACACATAATAATAAAATAACAATATTAACATAATAACCATAACAATAATAATAACAACAACAATACTAATACTACTAATACTACTAATACTACTAATGCTAATGCGGGTATGTGCGGGATGCTGCTTCCCGCAGGCTCACCCGAACCCCAGCAGCAACTTCACGGCCAAGGTGTTGCGCACGTTACACATCCCCAACATCATGGAGCAGGACGTGCCCAACACGCCGCTGGACTTTTACACCTGCCAGTTCAAAGCCTCCAAGCTGAACAGGTCAGAGATATAGGGGTGGGAGAGAGAGGGGGAGAGAGAGAGATAGGGGAGAGAGATGGGAGGGAGAGAGACAGACAGACAGACAGACAGACAGACAGAGAGGGACTGGACTTTTACACCTGCCAGTTCAAAGCCTCCAAGCTGAACAGTCAGAGATATAGTGGGGGTGGAGAGAGGGGGGGGGAGAGGAGAATAATGGGGAGAGAGGAGGGAGAGAGAGAGGGGGGAGGGATAGGGAGGAGGAGAGAGAGGGGAGGGAGGAGGGGGAGAGAGAGGGAGTGGAGAGAGGGGGAGGGAGAGATGGGGGTAGAGGGAGAGAGAATGGGGAGAGGAGGGAGAGAGATGGGAGAGGGAGGGAGAGAGAAATGGGAAGAGGGAGGGAGAAAGAGGGGGGAGGGAGGGAGAAAGATGGGGAGAGAGGAAGAGAGATGGGGGAGGAGGGACTGACTCTACACCTGCCAGTTCCAAACCCTCCAAGCTGAACAGGTCAGAGATATAGTTGGGGGGGAGAGGTGGAGGAGGGAGGGGAGAGGGGAGAAATATGGGGGAGAAAGAAGAGGAGGCGGCCTGGACTTTCTAATCCTGCTAGTTCAAGACCCTCCAAGCTGAACAGGTCAGAGATATAGTGTGGGGGGGAAGGTGGAGAGAGGGAGGGGAGAAGGGAGAAATAATGGGGGAGTAGAAAGAGAGAAGGGACTGGACTTTTTATACCTGCTAGTTCAAGACCTCCAAAACTGACAGGTCAGAGACATAGGGGGGGGGGGGGATGGAGAGATAAGGGGGGAGGGAGAGAGCAGCACACAGAGAGAGAGTAGAGTCAGCCTGGACTTTACACCTGGCCAGTTCAAACTTTCACAGACTCTACAGGTCAGAGATATACGAGGGGGGGGGGGAGGGAGAGAGGGAGAAAGATGGGGAGAGGGAGGGAGAGAGATGGGGGAGAGGGAGGGAGAGAGATGGGGGAGAGAGATTGGGGAGAGGAGCTGGATCTTTACACCTGCCAGTTCAAAAACTCCAGCTCAACAGGTCAGAGATATGGGGGGATGGGGATGGGAGAGAGGGAGAGAGAGGGGAGCAGAGAAAATATAGAGAGGGGAGAGGGAAGAGAGGGGGAGGCAGAAAGATAGAAGGGAGGAGAGATGGGGAGGAAAAAGAAGAAAAGAGGAGAGATGGGAGGGAGAGAAGATAGAGAGGGATGGAGAGAGGGGGAGAGAGGGGGGGGCAGAGAAGATAGAGGGGGAGAGATGGGAGGAAGAGAAGATAGAAGAGAGATGGGGAGGAAGAGAAGATAGAGAGGAGAGAGGGAGGAGAGATGGGGAGGCAGAGAAGATAGACAGAGAGGAGAGATGGGAGGGAGAGAAAGAGAAAGATGGGGAGGCAGAGAATAGGAAGGAGAGATGGGGGGGCAGAGAAAAGAGAGGGAGGAGAGATGGAAGGCAGAGAAAATGACAGGGAGGAGAGATGGGGAGGCAGAGAAGATAAGAGAGGGAGGAGAGAGGAGACAGGAAGATAAAGTGGAGGAGAGAGAGGGAGGAGAGAATAGAAAAGGGAGGAGAGATGGGGAGGCAGAGAAGATAGAGAGGGAGGAGAGAGAGGGAGAGCAGAGAAGATAGAGAAGAGGAAGAGAGGGACAGAGATGGAGAGGCAGAGAAATAGAGAGGAGGAGAGAGAGGGGAGAGATGGAGAGGCAGAGAAGTAGAGAGGAAGAGGGGAGGAGAGATGGGGGGGCAAAAAGAGAGGAGAGATGGGGGGGCAGGAAGAGAGAAGGGGGGGGAGAATGGGAGGCAGAGAAAACAAGAGGAGAGATGGGGGGCAGAAAAGGTAGAGGGGGAGGAGAGGGGGAGGCGAGAAGGTAGGAGAGGGGAGAAGATGGGGAGCAGAGAAGGTAGAAGAGGGAGGAGAGAGGGGGAGGAAAGGGGAGAGACCCAGAGAGAGTGGACAGACGAAGGCAAACAGAAGAGCGGAGGAGAAGAGAGAGAGGTGTGGGGTGGGGGGGAATGTAGAGAGAGAGAGAAAAAAAGCGGAGAGATATAGAGAAGAGAACGGAAGGAGAGAAAACAGAAGAGAGAGGGTGAGAAAATTTCTCTTTTAATGAGGTAATACAGTTTTGGGTTTTTGTATTGAAAGTTAAGATAATCAGTCAACCAATAAATCAATCCTTTCCCCCTCTCCCCCCCTCCTCCCCCCTTTCTCCCCTCTCTCTCTCTCTCTCTCCTTCTCTTTCTCCACCATCCCACCACCCTTCACCACCTACACCCCCCCACCACCCCCACCCCAACCACCACCACACCCCCAACCCCCAAACCCACCAACCACCACAACCACCACCACCACCTTCACCACCCTCACCCCACCCTCACCCCCACCCCCCACCCTCACCCTCACCCCGTCACCCCCCCCAAACCTACCACCCACCCTCCCACCATCATTTTATTATTATATTTATTTTGGGTACAGTTCCTGGGGATGATGACAGGAGAACTTCTTCCCCCCCCACACACGCCCTCACATCATCGTTATTTTTCTTTTTGTTTTTGTTTGGGTTTTTTGTGGGGGGTTTCAGTTCCTGGCATGAGGACAAACTCCAAACCCCCCCCCAACCCCCCCCACCACAACCCCCCCCACCCTCACCCCCACACACCCTCACCCCCACCCTCACCCTCCCCCCCCCCCCCCCCCCCCACCACATTATTTTTTTTAAAATTTTTCTTTTTTTTTGTGGGTACAGATTCCCCAGGGACGGGTAGCTATGGGAGCACTCGCTTTCCCCCCAGCCAAGTTAACACGTGACGTGGTTCCATTGGATGGGTGACCGTTTACCGGGTCGCCTTGGCTTCGTAAGTCCCCCCAGTTCACCCCGCTGAAATGGGTACCTGCCCTCTTTGGTCAGGGAAAATAAAGCACGATGGAAGGAGGGAAAGGGCCCACCCGCCCCAATTGCGCCCCTAGAGAAGGAGGTCTCTGACCCTCGCCCCCCTCACCTTTTATAGGATGGACACCTTTTTATTATCTTCCCGTAGTCGCACCGGGGGGGCACCCTCAATGACTCAACAAACCCCGTTCCCTCCATTCCTCTCTGTTCGCCTTTTTCAGGGTTTTGTGATTCTAGGGCCCTTCCCTTGGTGTGTTATCCTCCCGCCTTTTCCTTGGGCTGCCTTTTTCTTTCCCCCTTGAAAGTGCCTTGTAAAACGTCTTTTTCAAACCTTTGGATCTGGACATCCCCTACCCTTTTAAATTCGCTTTTTTTCCGACGTTGAAGGTTCTCATAGGGTCCAATGGTTTGCTGGATTCTGTTATGCCCGCTTTCGTTGCTTATGTGGTCTTTGTAGGAGATGCCAAGGAGTCTCCGAAAGCATCTCATCTCCACCGCACTCACCTTTACCTTTACCGATTCCTCTCTCTCCACCGCCACCACAACCCCCCTCACCACAACCCCCCTCACCCCTCACCCTACCACCCACCCTCACCCCCATCACCATTATTTATCATTATTGTTCTTGTTTGTTGTTTGTGGGGGTTACAGATTCCTGGGCACTGAGGATCAGGAGAACTCCACCACCTCCACAACCCCCCTCACCACAACCCACCCTCACCCTCACCACCACACACCCTCACCCTCACCCTCACCCTACCACCCACCCTCACCCCCAACACCATCATCGTTATTTATCGTTATTGTTCTTGTTGTTTGTTGTTGTTTGTGGGGGATACAGATTCCTGGGCAGTGAGGATCAGGAGAACTTTTTCCCGCTCACACAGCGTCAACATCATCATCGTTATTTATCGTTATTGTTCTTGTTTGTTGTTGGTGGGGGTTACAGATTCCACCCACAACCCCCACCTACAATCACCACACCCTCACCACCACCCTCACCCTCACCTACAATCACCACCAACCATCATCATCACATTCCCCACCTACCCACCCACCCTCACCACCCACAACCACCACCCTCAACCAAAACCACCACCACAACCACCACCCTCACCATCATCACAAACCAACACACCTCACCATCATCACACACCACAACCACCACCTACAACCCACCCACCACCACCACGAACCACCCCCTACAACCACCCACCATCACAACCAAACCCCCTCAAGCACCAACCATAAACAACCACCACCCCTCACAACCACCCACCACCACCAACAACCACCCTCACCCTCACCCAACCACCTACCACCCTCACCCACCCTCAACCAACCACCCTCACCATCATCGTGTTTGATATTTTATATTTTATATTATTATATTTATTATTGGGTACAGGTTCCTGGGCAGTGAGGATCAGGAGAACTTTTTCCATCCGACACAACGTCACCATCATCATTATTTATCATTATTGTTCTTGTTTTTTGTTGTTGGGGGATACAGATTCCTGGGCAGTAAGGATCAGGAGAACTCCACCACCACCACAACCCCCCTCACCACAACCCCCACCCTCACCCTCACCACCACACAACCCTCACCCCTCACCCTCAAACCCTACCACCCACCCTCACCCCCATCACCATCATTATTTATCATTATTGTTCTTGTTTGTTTGTGGGGGATACAGATTCCTGGGCAGTGTGGATCAGAACTTTTTCCCGCCCACAAAGCCCCATCACCATCATCGTTATTTATCATTATTGTTCTTGTTGTTTGTTGGGGGATACAGATTCCTGGGCAGTG
>CM054163.1:36769053-36771553 GCA_028751875.1 Rapana venosa
TGACTTATTGATTGATTGATTGATTGATTGATTGATTGATTGATTGATTGAGTGGATGAGACTATAAACCGAGGCCCCGTGTGCGAACGCATGCAGAACATCTTGCGCACACGTTAAATCCTGTTCCGCTTTTCGAAAGAGTAGGCCATTGTGTGCCGGTGGGAACAGGTGACAAAAATTTACAAAACCGCATGCACACGGGGACTGGATGTAAAAAAGGCACATGAGTGCTTATTCCATTATCCTCGATATGAAAGAATAAATAAATAAATAAATAAATAAATTGATTGATTGATTGATCAACAGGGTTCTACACAGCCTGGCTTCTTCCAGCGTCGGTGGTCGGGGTGCTAGTCTTTCTCTATGGAGTCTTCACAATGAGTGACAACGTTCCTGCGTGAGTCTTTTTGCTTTTTGATGTTTATTTTTGTAGTAGTAGTAGTAGTAGTAGTAGTAGTAGTAGTAGTAGTAGTAGTAGTAGTAGTAGTAGTAGTAGTAGTAGGAGTAGTAGTAGGAGGAGGAGGAGGAGGAGTAGGAGGAGGAGGAGGAGCAGTAGTAGTAGTAGTAGTAGAGTAGTAGTAGTAGTAGTAGTAGTAGTAGTAGTAGTAGTAGTAGTAGTAGTAGTGGTGGTGGTGGTGGTGGTGGTGGCGGCAGCAGTAGTAGGAGTAGGAGTAGGAGTAGTGGTTGTGGTGGTAGTAGTAGTAGGAGGAGTAGTAGTAGTAGTAGTAGTAGTAGTAGTGTAGTAGTAGTAGTGGTAGTAGTAGTAGTAGTAGTAGTAGTAGTAGTAGTAGGAGGAGGAGGAGGAGGAGTCAAGTCAAGTCAAGTCAAGTCAAGTCAAGTCAAGAACACTTTAATCATCCCATGAAGGGCAATTACAATACTGACAGGCACATTGATACGCATCAAAAATCTCAAGACACAAAAAAGCTATATGTCATATTGGTTAAAACATTCCAAAATGACTTCAAATCAAATGTCACGAACACACACACACACAACACACACACACACACACAAACACACACGCGCGTGCATGCACACACACACACACACACACACACACACATACACACACACATACACACACATGCACACACATCAATTGTGTACACAATGTTAAACCCATTGACTAGAAGACATAAAAACTTATTTTTTTCCGAACGGACATACGCAACACGTACGTGAAATTCTGGAAACAAAGCATGGGAAGGATCAGCCAAAATGGCTGTGGCTTTGCGTACAAGCTGCTGATTGCAGAACGACATGAGATCTCTTTGTTCTTTTCCAATTATTTTGGAGCAGATTCTTACAGTTCTCTGCAAGCCATTCTTGATTTTAACACTAAGGTTATTGAACCAACAAGTGAAAGCAAAACTTAGAACACTCTCTATGTAAGACTTGTAAAACAAGGAAAGAATTCTTTTGTCTACAAAAATGAGTAGTAGTAGTAACAGCAGCAGCAGCAGCAGCAGTAGTAGTAGTAGCAGCAGCAGCAGCAGCAGCAACAGCAGCAGTAGTAGTAGCAGTAGCAGCAGTAGTAGTGGTATCAGTAGCAGCAGCAGCAGAAGCAGCAGAAGCAGTAGTAGTAGCAGCAGCAGCAGTAGTAATAGTAGCAGTAGTAGTAGTAGTAGTAGAAATAGTAGAAGCAGCAGCAGCAGTAGTAGAAGCAGCAGCAGCAGTCGTAGTAGAAGCAGTAGCAGCGGCAGTAGCAGCAGCAGCAGTCGTAGTAGAAGCAGCAGCAGCAGCAGAGGCAGCAGAAGCAGCAGCAGTAGTAGTAGTAGTAGCAGCAGCAGAAGCAGCAGCAGCAGCAGCAGAGGCAGCAGAAGCAGCAGCAGCAGCAGCAGAGGCAGCAGAAGCAGCAGCAGTAGTAGTAGTAGACGTAGTAGCAGCAGCAGAAGCAGCAGCAGTAGTAGTAGTAGTAGCAGCAGCAGAAGCAGCAGCAGCAGCAGCAGCAGCAGTAGTAGTAGTAGTAGAAGCAGCAGCAGCAGCAGTATCCTCGATATAAAAGAATAAATAAAATTAAATAAATAATTATGACGACAACGACAATCACCACGACGACGACAATAAACGACAACGACAAAATAATGATACCGACAACGACGATCATGATCATGACAATGATGATCATGATCCTCGATATAAAAGAATAAATTTTTAAAAATTTAAATAAATAAATAATTATGACGACAACGACAATCACCACCACAACGACGATGACGACAATAACGACAACGACAGTATAATGATACTGACAACGACGATCATGATCATGACAATGATGATCATGATCCTCGATATAAAAGAATAAAAAAAAAAATTTAAATAAATAAAATAATTATGACAACAACGACAATCACCACCACAACAACGACAAATAACGACAACGACAATATAATGATACCGACAACGAAGATCATGATCATGACAATGATGATCATGATCCTCGATATAAAAGAATAAATACATTTTTTAAAAATAAATCAATAACTATGACGAC
>CM054163.1:36776553-36796553 GCA_028751875.1 Rapana venosa
CCATTATCCTCGATTTAAAAGAATAAAATAAAACTAAAATAAATAATAAAAAATCTCTCTTTCTCTCTTTCTCTCTCCTCCTCTCCCACTCTCTCTCTCTTCCTCTCTCCCTCTCTCTCCCTCTCCCTCTCTCCTTCTCTCTCTCCTCTCTCTCCCTCTCCCTCTCTCCTCTCTCCCTCTCTCTCCCTCTCTCTCCCTCTCCTCCTCTCTCTCCCTCTCTCCCTCTCCTCTCCCCTCTCCCTCTCCCCCCTCTCTCTCTCTCCCTCTCTCTCCCTCTCTCTCCCTCTCTCTTTCCCTCTCTCTCCCTCTCTCTCCCTCTCTCTCCCTCTCTCTCCCTATCCCTCTCTCTCTCCACCTCTCTCTCTCCCTCTCTCTCTCCTCTCTCCTCTCTCTCTCCTCTCTCCCTCCTCTCCCTCTCCTCTCCCCCTCTCCTCTCTCTCTCCCCTCCTCTCTCTCTCTCTCTCTCCTCTCCCTCTCTCCCTCTCCTCTCCCTCTTCTCTCTCCTCCCTCTCTCTCTCTCTCTCTCTCCCTCTTTCTCTCCTCCCTCCCTCTCTCTCCTCTTCTCTCCCTCTCTCTCTCCCCTTCCCCTCCCCTTTCTCTCTCCCTCCTCTCACTCTCACCCATCTCCCTCTTTCTTTCTCTCTCTGTCTCCCTCTCTCTCTCTCTCTCTCTGTCTGTGGCCATGCAGGAGCGGCCACGGCCAGAATACGCGGCCAGAGCCCCAACCTTCAAGGAGAACCCCATCACAGGGGTCAAGGAACCCTACTTTGACCCCAGAGATCGCCTTCCCAGAATCCTCTCCGGCATGGCGGCCATCGTCATCATGGTTTGTACACGGTTAAGATCCTTGGGCAATTTGGGATGTTATGGGATCTTTTGGCTTTGGGGTTGGTGTTTTGTTGTTGTTGTTGGGTTGTTGTTGGTGTTTTGTTTGGGGTTATTTTGGGGGGGTTGTGTTTCTGTTTTGGTTGGGGGTGGGTTTGAGTGTGTGAGGGGGGGGGGGATGTGGAGGGGTTTAATGTTTTTCTTATCAGGAAACCAAAGTCTGTTTGGGTTGGGGGTTGACGATGATGATGATGAAGGTGATGATGATGAAGGTGATGATGATGAAGGTTATGATGATGGTGATGATGATGATGATGGTGGTGATGATGGTGATGATGATGATATTAATAACAATATCAACAACCACAACAACAACAAAAACAGCAACACCTACTACTACTAATGATAATAATAATTATAATAACAATAATGATAATAATAATAATATCAACGCCAACAACCACAACAACAACTAGTATTACAACAATAGCAAGATTATTTACCCCCTACCCCTATCCAAAAACAAAAGCAAACAACAAAACAACCGCTTATCACCACACACACACACACACACACACACACACACACACACACTCCCCACCCACCGCCCCTCCACCCCACACCACACCACACCACACACACCACACCAAACCACACCACACACACCACACCACACCACACACACACACACACACACACACTCCCCACCCACCCCCACACCACCACAACACACCACACCACACCACACACACCACACCACACCACACAACCACACCACACCACACCACACACACCACACCACACACACACACATACACACCACACCACACACACCACACCACACACACACACATACACACACACACTCTCTCTCTCACCCACACCCCACCTCACCCGGTACCCCCACACACCCCACCCACACCCCCACCACACCCACACCACCCCACCCACACACACCCCACCACCCACACACCCCACACCCTCCCACACCACACCCTCACCCACACCCACACCCCACACCCCACCCCACACCCACCACCAACCCCCCCCCCCCACACACACACACACCCTACCAATCCTCCTCCTCACAACCACAACAACCACCACCACCATCAACATATCATCATCATTCTTCTTCTTCTACTTTCTACTTTCCCTCCGTCAGATTTTCCTGGTCATCATCTTCATCATCGCGGTCATCATATACCGGGTGGTCATCTCCATGCTGCTCTTTGAGAACAAGGACCTGAGGTCTCGAGCCTCGCTGATCGCCTCCATGTCGGCTGCCCTGGTCAACTTGATCCTCATCATGGCTGTGGGCCGCGTGTACGAAAAACTGGCCTTGAGACTGACCCAGTGGGGTGAGAGATCAAATCCCATTCTTCCGTTTCGAGGATAGTGTATGAACACCAATGTGTTGTTTGTTTGTTTGTTTGTTTGTTGTTGCTGTTGTTGTTGTGGTTTTAACATCTGACCCAGTGGGGTGAGGGATCAAATCCCATTCTTCCGTTTCGAGGATAGGGAATAAACACCGATGTGTTGTTTGTTGTTTGTTGTTGTGGTTTTAACATCTGATCCAGTGGGGTGAGAGAGAAGGGGGGAGGGAGGAGAGAGGGTGAGGGAGAGAGATGTGGAGGGAGAGAGGGTGAGGGAGAGGGGAGAGATGAGAGAAGGGTGTGAGGGAGGGAGAGATGAGAGGGTGAGGGATGGGTGAGAGAGGAGAGGGGAAAGAGAGATTTTTTTAGAGGGGAGAGAGAGAGATTTGAGAGGGTTGAGAGAGGGATAGAGAGAGACAAAGACAGAGAGGAAGAGAGAGAGAAAAAAGAGACTTGAGACTCACCCAGTGGGGTGAGAGAGAGTGTGTTGGGGGGGGAGGGAGGGGGAGGGAGAGGGGGAGAGAGAGAGAGATTTGAGAGAGGGATGGAGAATAGAGAGAGACAAAGACGGAGAGGAGAGAGAGGAGAGAGAAAAAAAAAAGAGACTTGAGACTGACCCAGTGGGGTGAGAGAGAGAGTGTTGGTGGGGGTGGGGGTGTGAGGGGGGGAGGGAGAGGGGGGAGGGGGAGGAGGGGAGAGATGAGAGGGGGAGAGAGAGAGATTTTGAGAGGGGAGAGAGAGATATTTTTTAGAGGGTTGAGAGAGGGATGGAGAGGAAGAGAGAGAGAAAAACTGGCCTTGAGGCTGACCCAGTGGGGTGAGAGATCAAATGCCATTCTTCCATTTCGAGGATAGTGAATGAACACCGATGTGTTGTTTCTTTGTTTGTTGCTGTTGTTGTGGTTTTTTGAACATCCAATCCCAGAGAGAGACACACACAGAGAGAGGGTGGGTGATGGAGAGAGAGGGAGAGATGAGAGAGGAGGGGGTGAGGGAGGGGAGAGAGATAGAGTGGGGAGAGAGAGAGAAGGGAGGAGAGAAGGGAGAGAGAGGTGAGAAAGAGAGGGGAGAGGATGGGGAGGAGAGAGAGGGGCCAAGAGAGAGAGACAGATGGGTGAGAGAGAGAGAGAGAGAAGGAGAGAGAGAGAGTGGAAAGAAAGAGAGAGAGAAAAAGATAGACACAGAAAGAGAGATAGAGATAAAGAGTGAAACAGAGAGAAGGTGAGAAAGAAAGAAAGAAAGAAAGATAGAAAGAAAGAAAGAAAAGAAAAAAGAAAGACACACACAGACAGACAGACAGACAGACAGACACAGAGACAGTCAGAGACAGACTGACAGAGACAGACAGACAGACAAAAACAGACAGACAGAGACAGACAGTCTCAGACAGACAGAGACAGACAGTCTCAGACAGACAGAGATAGACAGACAGAGACAGACAGAGACAGTCAGAGATAGACAGACACAGACAGACAGAGACAGACAGACACAGACAATCATAGACAGACAGACACAGACAGACACAGACAATCATAGACAGACAGACACAGACAGCCAGAGACAGACAGACAGACACAGACAATCATAGACAGACAGACACAGACAGACAGAGACAGACAGACAGACACAGACAGCCAGAGACAGACAGACACAGACAGCCAGAGACAGACAGACAGACACAGACAGACACAGACAGCCAGAGACAGACAGACACAGACAGCCAGAGACAGACAGACAGACACAGACAATCATAGACAGACAGACACAGACAGCCAGAGACAGACAGACAGACACAGACAATCATAGACAGACAGACACAGACACACAGACAGACAGACAGACACAGACAGTCTGAGACAGACAGACAGAGACAGACAGACAGACAGACACAGACAATCATAGACAGACAGACAGAGACAGTCAGAAACAGACAGACACAGACAGACAGACAGAGACAGACAGACAGACACAGACAGACAGTCATAAACAGACAGACAGAGACAGTCAGAAACAGACAGACACAGACAGACAGACAGAGACAGACAGTCAGAGACAGACAGACAGCGACAGTCAGAGACAGACAGACACAGACAGACAGACAGAGACAGACAGACAGACAGACAGAGACAGACAGACAGACACAGACAGGGATAGTTAGAGACATACAGACAGAGACAGACACAGAGACAGACAGACACAGACAGACAGACAGAGACAGACAGACAGACAGAGACAGACAGACAGACACAGACAGGGATAGTTAGAGACATACAGACAGAGACAGACACAGAGACAGACAGACACAGACAGACAGACACAGACAGGGATAGTTAGAGACATACAGACAGAGACAGACACAGAGACAGTCTGAGACATACAGACAGAGACAGACACAGACAGACAGACACAGAGAGAGAGAACTCGAACTCGAAAGATTTATTCACAAAAAGGCCATTGGCCCATACATGAAGGGGGGGGGGGGGGGGGGGGGGGTGCCGAGCTGCTTAGTATTTTAGTGAGAGAAATAAGAAAGCAAAAAATCAACTAAAATGTTATTGTTAACCACAACCACCACAATATAAATCAGTTACAAAAAATATTACTTAGGAAACCAAGATATCTCTTATTTTAAAGGCTTTACACAAATTAATATAAAGCAAGGCTGCGCACAATCTCAGGGTGACTAGATGCCATGAGTAGACAGAATCTAGATAAATTAGGCTGTCTACTATATTTTACCGGGATGTTATTCTGTCTTACATCTTCTAATACTGAAGAGCACAGTACAAAATGAACTTCATCTTCCACTGTTTGCTTACATAATGGGCATAGCAACCTGAGGTCATCATCATCATGTTTTATATATCTAAATTGATGAACATTTATGTCTGATACACCAAGTCTAAACTTAGACATAATTCTTTTCAAATGTATGTCCATATCAAGCTTTAGACAAGGTTTGACATCGTGTGAACCTATATATTGTCTGTACATTTGAAATCTTTCACTGTTTTGTATACGACCACTCCACTGCTGCCAACGGCAGTCAATCAATCTTTGCCTGAAAACGTTGATAAACTCTCTACAATTTCCGACACCTTGATTGAGCCAAACAAACCCAAAGCCAAGTTCACATAAACAGGTACGTATTTGTGAAGCCCAGGTGTTTTTCCCCTTGACATCTAGATCATAAAGCATCTTGTAAGACTTAAAAGGTAACCTGCACTCATCCATATGCAGAATCTTAATCCAATATCTCATGCATCTTACAGCAGCATTAACAGAGAGAGGATATCTATCAGTGTCACTATAAACAAGACCATTAGGTGTACGTCTATCTAAGCCTAAAAACTGCTTTAAAGCAAAGAGATGTACTGATTCACAATGTGTTACAGCTGCATCCAGTCCCTAAATTTCCGCGCCATATAACACAGTGGGTTGTATTTGTGCATCAAATATCTTAATGAACAAGTCAAAAGCATTATTATTCAAGAATCGTAGTTTTTTCAAAACGATTAACAAGCTTCTTTTACCTCGATTTGCCAGATCTTTACATGCAGTTGTGAAACTAAGCTTTGTAGAAAAACAGATTCCTAAATATTTATATACATTAATCCCAGGCATGACTATGAGAGAGAGAGAGAGACAGAGAGGTGCAGAGACAGAGAGAGAGACAGAGAAAGAAAGAGAGAGAGAGATGAGATGAGGTGAGGTGAAAGGTAGAGAGATGGGGGGGGGGATAAAGAGGAGAGAAGGGGAGAGGAGGGGAATAGAAAGAGAGACGGGGTGGAGAGGTGTGTGTGTGTGAGAGAGAGGGGGGGGGGGAGAGAGAGAGAAAAAAAAAAGAGAGAAAAAAGAGGAGAGATAGAGAAAAGGGGGAAGGGAAAGAGAGAGAGAGAGAAGGGAAGTGAGAGAGAGGGGGGAAGAGGGAGAAGGGAAAGAGAGATTAGGGGGGTGGGGGGGACAGAGGGAAGGAAGTGGGAGACAGAGAGAGAAAGGGAGAAACACACAGAGAGGATGAGATAGAGATAGAGGAGGAGAGTGAGAGAAGGGGTGAGAGAATGGGGGGGGGGACTCCACTCCCCCCAAAAGTTATTCAGATGAGACTATAAACCGAGGTCCTGTATGCAAACGCACGCAGAACATCTTACGCACACGTTAAAACCTGTCCCGCTTTTTGGAAGAGTAGCCTACACTGTGTGCTATTGGGAACGGATGAAAAAATTGACAAAGATGCATACAAACGGGGACTGGGTGTTAAACAGCATTTGAGTGCTTATTCCAGTATCCTCGAAATAAAAGAATCAATAAATGAAAAAAAGTGGATCGGTGGTCTAGAGGTAACGCGCCTGTCTAGAAAGCAAAAAGTCCGGGTCGGAAGTGTGCGGTGGTTCGATCCCCGTTTGGGCCTGAAACTTTTCCCCCATCCATTAAACCACGAGTGGTGGGTGGTCTGGGTGCTAGTCTTTCGGATGAGACGATAAACCGAGGTCCTGTGTGTTACAACATTTAACGCACGTAAAAGAACCCACGGAACCAAGAGAGTTGTCCCTGGCAAAATTGTGTAGAAAAAAAGCCACTCTGATAAGGGAAACAAAGGAAAATAGAAAATAAATAATGGGTGGCGCTGGCATTGTGGCGACGCGCTCTCCCCGGGAAGAGCAGCCCGAACTTCACGCAGAGAAATCTGCCGTGACTTAAAGTGTTTTTTTTTATTTAATCATTGTTTTTTTAAATTACTTCATGGTTCACATGATTTTTGTTTTCAGAAATGCATCGAACGCAGACAGAATTTGAAGATCAGCTGACATTCAAAGTGTTCATCTTTCAGTTCGTCAACTTTTATTCCTCCATCATCTACATCGCTTTCTTCAAGGGAAGGTAAGTGTGTTGTGGTGCGTGTGTGTGTGTGTGTGGGTGCGGGGTGTTGGTGGGTGTGTCAGTGTGTGTGTGTTGGTGTGTGTGTGTGTGTGTGTGGTGTGTGTGTGTGTGTGTGTGTGTGTGTGTGTGTGTGTGTGTGTGTGTGTGTGTGCGGGGTGTTGGTGGGTGTGTCATGTGTGTAGTGTGTGTGTGTGTGTGTGTGTGTGTGTGTGTGTGTGTTGTGTGTGTGTGTGTGTGGTGTGTGTGTGTGTGTGTGTGTGTGTGTGTGTGTGTGTGTGCGGGGTGTTGGTGGGTGTGTCAGTGTGTGTGTGTGTTGGTGTGTGTGTGTGTGTGTGTGGGTGTGTTGTGTGGGTGCGGGGTGTTGGTGGGTGTGTCAGTGTGTGTGTGTTGGTGGGTGTGGGTGTGTGTGTGGGTGTCAGTGTGTGTGTGTTTGCAGGGGTGGTGGGGGGTGAGTCTGTGTGCGTTTATGTGGCGTGTGTGTGTGCAAGCGTGTGTGTGTGTGTGCGTGTGTGCGTGTGTGTGTGTGGCGTGTGTGTGTGTGTTTGTGTGTACGTGGGTGTGCGTGTGTCTTCAATTTTACGTTGTTCACTTAAAATGATATTAGAGTGTGTGTGTGTGTGCGTGCGTGTGTGTGTGAGGGAGAGGGAGTGAGTGTGAGTATGTGTGGGGTTTTTTAATTTTTATTTTGTGTTTTTTTGTTTCGAGGATAATGGAATAAGCATTCATGTACTTTTCTACATCCAGCCCCCGTGTGTATGCAAGCAGTTTTGTCAGTTTTGTCATCTGTTCCCACCGGCACACGATGGCCCACTTATCCGAAAAGCGGAACGGGATTTAACGTGTGCGCAAGATGTTCTGCTTGCGTTCGCACACGGGGCCTCGGTTTATAGTCTCATCCGAAAGACTTTTGGGGGATAGTGGAGTCGGCACTGATGTTAACTCCAGAGGAAAAATCCTCTTGAACGGGATTCGAACCCGGGTCAGCAGATCACTAGTTAAGTAACTAGACAAATGGAGACTGGAACTATCTACCCGTACTCTTCATCTACCCTGTCTGTCTGTCTGACAGATTTGCCGGGTATCCGGGTCACTCATGAAACTATCCACCCGTTTATCTAGTATCTACCCTGCCTGTCTGTCTGACAGATTTGCCGGGTACCCGGGTCACTACAATCGGTTTTTCGGCCTCCGCTCAGAAGAATGCAACAACGGGGGGTGTCTGATCGAACTGGCGCAGCAGCTGGGGGTCATCATGATCGGCAAACAGGTCTGTGTGTGTGTGGGGGGGTGGTTGTTGTTGTTGTTGTTGTTGTTGGTTGTGGTGGTGGTGGTGGGGAGGGGGGATGAGGGGTGGGGGGGGGTGGGGGGTCGAACTGGCGCAGCAACTGGGGGTCATCATGATCGGGAAACAGGTCTGTGTGGTGGGGGGGGGGGGGGGGGGTTGGGGTGGTGGTGGGGGGGGGGGGAGGGGGGGGGCTGTTGGTAGTGGGGGTGGGGGTGGGGGGGGGGGTGGTGATTGGTGGGGGAGGGGGGGGGGTTGGTGGTAGGGGGTGGGGGGGGGGTTGGTGGGGGGTGAGGGGTTAGTTGGTGGTGTTGGTGGTGGTGGTGATTGGGGGGATTGGTGGTGGTGGGGGGGAGGGTGGGGTGGTGGTTGTGGTGGTTGTGGGTGGTGGTGGTTGTGGTGTTGGGGGATGGTGGTGGGGTGGTGGGTTTGGGGGTGGTTGTGGTTTGGGGGTGGTGGTTGGTGGGGTGGTGAGTGGTGGTGGGTGTTGTGGGGGGTGGTGGTGGTGGTGGGTGGTGGTGGTGGTGGTGGTGGGTGGTGGTGGGGGTGGTGGGTGGTGGTGGTGGTGGGTGGTGTGGTGGTGGCGAGGGGGATGTACATGATGAGGAGGAGGAGGAGGAGGGGTGGTGGTTTGGTTGGTGGTGATGATGATGATGATGATGATGATGATGATGATGATGATGATGATGATACTAGTAATAATAATAATAATAATAATATCGTCGTCACCATCATCATAATGATAATACTGAAATAATAACGATGCTAATTGTTTTATAAAACATACACACCTCTCACCCCACTCTCTCTCTCACCACTCTCTGGCTTACACACAAAAACACACTACACCCCACACACACACACACACACACAACACACACACAACACACAACACACACACACACACACACACCACACACAACACACACACACACACACAACGCCACACAACACACACACATACAAAACGGGGACGGGATAGCCTGGTGGTTAGAGTGATGTATTTGTGATCTGCTGACCCGGGTTTGAATCTCGTTCAAGAGGATATTTCCGCTGGAGTTAACATCAGTGCAGACTCCACTCTCCCCAAAAGTCCTTCGGACGAGACTATAAACCGAGGTCCCGTGTGCGATGCAAGCAGAGCATCTTGCGCACACGTTAAAACCCGTTCCGCTTTTTATAAGAGTAGGCCATTGTGTGCCGGTTGGAAAGTAAAAGGTAAAGGTGTTCCATATCCTATAAGGTCGTAGGGGAGCGAGGCGTCAGAGACCTCAACTTCTCCAGGGGCCAGCATATTGAGGGCGGCGCCCATCTCCTCTCCCTCGCTGCTTTACCTTCCCTGACCCTGAAGAAGCAGGTACCCATTTACAGCTGAGTGAACTGGGGGACTGTACTGAAGCCAAGGCGGCAAACGGTCACCCATCCAAGTGGTAACCACGCTCGATGCTGCTTTTAACCTTGGCTGGGGGAAAGCGAGTGCTCTGACCACTGAGCTATCCCGTCCCCGATGGGATCGGATGACAACATTGACAAAACTGCATACACACGGGAACTGGATTTTTTTAAAAAAGCGCATGAGTGCTTGTTCCCTTATCCTCGAAATAAAAGAATAAATAAATAAATGAATACTGCCTAGGTTATAGGAACACCTTTACCTTTTACTCCACCTGTGCTTGTGCCACAGAGAATAAACTATTTTTCTTTTTATTTATTTATTTATTCTTTTATATCGAGGATAATGGAATAAGCACTTATGTGCTTTTTTACATCAAGTCCCCGTGTGTATGCAGTTTTGTAAATTCTGTCATCTGTTCCCACCGGCACACAATGGCCTGCTCTTACGAAAAGCGGAACAGGATTTAACGTGTGCACAAGATGTTCTGTTACAAATGCCTCCACAAAACAGCTCCTTCCTACCTCTGTAAATTTCTTCACCAGTACACTCCTTCTCGTTCCCTCCGCTCTGCTGCAGATACCTTGTGCTTAAGAATACCTACATTCAACCAATCCACCGTTGGCCGTCGCTCTTTCTGTTACTGGTCCATCGATCTGGAATGACCGCCCTCTCTCCCTTCGCCAAAAGCCTTCTTATGACGCTTTTAAATCCGGCCTCAAGACACATTTATTTCAAACCTAAGATTCTCCCCTCTTGTTCCATTTCATGTTTGTCCTGCCCTCAACAGCCAAAACCCCATCACTCTGCCGGAGTGTACAGCCTTTATGTGTGTGCGGGGTGGGGTGTGTGGTGTTGTGGTGTTTTGTGTGTGTGTGTGTGTGTGTGTGTGTGGTGTGTTTTTGGTGTGGGGTGTGTGTGTGTGTGTGTGTGCGGCGTGCGTGCGAGAGTGTGTGTATACATTTGAAATTTGTTTTTTAAAAAAAAACACAACACACATAAAACAAAGCTATTAATTGTAACTGGCTACATGTGAATGAGTAGGATGAATGAAAGCGTTTTCGTAGTAGTAGTAGTAGTAGTAGTAGTAGTAGTAGTAGTAGTAGTAGAAGTAGTGTAGAAGTAGTAGTAGTTAGTAGTAGTTTGTAGTAGTAGTAGTAGTAGTAGTAGTAGTAGTAGAAGTAGTAGTGTAGGGTGGTGTAGTAGTAGTAGTAGTAGTAGTAGTAGTAGTAGTAGTATAGTATAGTAGTAGTAGTTGTAGTAGTAGTAGTAGTTTGTAGTAGTAGTAGTAGTAGTATAGTAGTAGTAGTTGTTGTTGTTGTTGTTGTTGTTGTTGTAGAGTAGTAAAATTATTATTAATATTATCATTAATATTATTATTATTTATTTTATTTTATTTTTTTAAATCTGAGGTCTCCGATACCTGGCTTTCCCCCCCCCCTAAAACGACCGCATAGCTTATAAGGAACGTCTTTACCTGATAGTTATGTTGTTGTTGTTGTTTGGTGTGTGTATGTTGGAATAATTACAGGTGATCAACAACGCCCAAGAGATCATCGTACCCAAACTGAAGGGCTACTGGCATCGCTTCAAGGTTCGCATGGTGAAAAATGTCGTCAGGACTCGCTGGGAAGAAGACTACGAACTGATTGAGAACGAGGGCCTGTTTCAGGAATACTTGGAGATGGGTAAGGAAGGGAGGGAGGGAAGGGAGGGAGGGAGGAGGGAGGGATGGAGGGAGGGAGGGAGGAGGGAAGGGAGGGAGGATGGAGGAAGGGGGGGATGGTGAAAAATGTCGTCAGGACTCGCTGGGAAGAAGACTACGAACTGATTGAGAACGAGGGCCTGTTTCAGGAATACTTGGAGATGGGTAAGGAAGGGAGGGAGGAGGAGGGAGGGAAGGGAGGGAGGAAGGGAAGGGAGAGAGGGAGGAGGGGAGGGAAGGAAGGGAGGGAGGGAGGGAGGGAGGGATGAGGGAAGGGAGGGAGGGATGGAGGAAGGGGGGTGGTGGTGAAAAATGTCGTCAGGACTCGCTGGGAAGAAGACTACGAACTGATTGAGAACGAGGGCCTGTTTCAGGAATACTTGGAGATGGGTAAGGGAGGGAGGGATGGAGGGAGGGAGGAAGGGAGGGAGGGAGGGATGAGGGAAGGGAGGGAGGATGGAGGAAGGGGGGGATGGTGAAAAATGTCGTCAGGACTCGCTGGGAAGAAGACTACGAACTGATTGAGAACGAGGGCCTGTTTCAGGAATACTTGGAGATGGGTAAGGGAGGGAGGGATGGAGGGAGGGAGGAAGGGAGGGAGGGAGGGAAGGGAGGGAGGAAGGGAAGGGAGGGAGGAGGGGAGGGAAGGGAGGGAGGGAGGAGGGAAGGGAGGGAGGAGGGAAGGAGGGAGGGATGGAGGGAAGGGAGGGAGGATGGAGGAAGGGGGGTGGTGGTGAAAAATGTCGTCAGGACTCGCTGGGAAGAAGACTACGAACTGATTGAGAACGAGGGCCTGTTTCAGGAATACTTGGAGATGGTAAGGGAGGGAGGGATGGAGGGAGGGAGGAAGGGAGGGAGGGAGGGAGGAGGGAAGGGAGGGAGGATGGAGGAAGGGGGGGATGGTGAAAAATGTCGTCAGGACTCGCTGGGAAGAAGACTACGAACTGATTGAGAACGAGGGCCTGTTTCAGGAATACTTGGAGATGGGTAAGGGAGGGAGGGATGGAGGGAGGGAGGAAGGGAGGGAGGAGGGAGGAGGGAAGGGAGGGAGGATGGAGGAAGGGGGGGATGGTGAAAAAATGTCGTCAGACTCGCTGGGAAGAAGACTACGAACTGATTGAGAACGAGGGCCTGTTTTCAGGAATACTTGGAGATGGTAAGGGAGGGAGGGATGGAGGGAGGGAGGAAGGGAGGGAGGGAGGGAGGAGGGAAGGGAGGAGGGGAGGGAAGGGAGGGAGGGAGGAGGGAAGGGAGGGAGGAAGGGAAGGGAGGGAGGAGGGGAGGGAGGAAGGGAGGGAGGATGGGGGGGAGGAAGGAAGGAAGAAGGGGGAGGGAGGAAGGGAGGGAGGGGAGGGAGGGAAGGAGGGAGGAAGGAAGGATGGGAGGAGGGAGGGAGGGAAAGAGGAAGGAAGGAAGGGAGGGGGGGAAGAGGGAGGGAGGGAGGAAGGAAGGGAGGGAGGGAGGGAGGAAGGAAGGAAGGGGGGAAGGGAGGGAGGAAGGAATGAAGGGAGGGAAGAAGGAAGGAGAAGGGAGGAGGGAGAGAAGGGGGAGGGAGTAAGGAGGGAAGGGAGGAGGGAGCGATGGAGGGAAAGAGGAAGGGAGGGAGGAAAGATGGGAGGAGGGAGGGAAAGAGGAAGGAAGGGAGGGAGGGAGGGAGGAAGGAAAGGAGGGAGGGAGGGGTGTTGGAAGTTTTTTTTTCAGATTTCACTCTGTGTGGTTGGGGTGGGTATGGGGGATGTGTGGGTGTATGTAGTGTGTATAGTGGTGTGCGTTGGGGGTGGGGTAGGGGTTGTGGGGGGGATGGATGGGGGGTTGTCTGTCTGTTGGTCTGTCTGACTCCGTCTGTCTGTCTTGTCTTTCTCTCTCTCTCTCTCTCTCTCTCTCGTTCTCTCTCTCTCGTTCTCTCTCTCTCTCTCTCTCTCTCTCTCTCTCTCTCTCTCTCTCGCTCTCTCTCTTCTTTGCGCTTTGATTTGTCATTACAATATATAGCGCTATAAAAATTTCATATATATTATATATATATATATATCATAAATAAGTTTTTTTAAATGCGTCATTACTGAATGTAAAAGCTCTCTCTCCCTCCCTTCCCCTCCCTCTCCGCCTCCCCTCCTTCCCCCCCCCCTCTCTCTATTCCCTCCCTCCTTCTCTCTCTCCATCCCTCCCTCTCTACCTCCCCTCTCCCCCTCCCTCCTTCCCTCCCCCTCTCTCTATCTCCCTCCTCCTTCTCTCTCTCCATCCCTCCTCTCTACCTCCCCTCTCCCCCTCCCCTCCTTCCCTCCCCCTCTCTCCCCCTCTCTCCCTCTCCCTCCCTCCTCTCTCTCCCTCCTCTTTTCCCTCTCTCTGCCTCCCTTCCCACCCCCTCCTCTCCCTCCCCCCTCGCTCTCTCTCCCTATTCTCTCTCTTCTTGCCACTCTACGCCCACTACCCGCCTTCCCTCCTCCCTCTCTTCCCTCCCTTCCCTTCCTCCCACTCCCTCCCTTCTCTCTCCACCCCTCCCCTCTCTTTCCCCCTCTCCATCTCTCCCATCTCTCTCTCCATCTTCTCTACCTTCTCTCTCTCCTTTTCCCTCTCTTCCCACCCTCTCCTCTCTCTCCCACCCCCTCCCACCCCTCTCTCCATTCATATCTTCTCTCTTTTCTTCTCTGTCTCTTCTCTCTCTCCGTTCCTCTCTCTCTCCCCCTGTCTCCCTCCACCCCCCCCTCTCTCCATTCACCATCTCTCTCTCCATCTTCTCTCTCTTCTCTCTCTCCCTCCCCTCTCTCTCTCCCACCCCCTCTCTCTCTCTCTCCCTCCTACCCCACTCTCTCTCTCCCTCTCTCCCTCCTTCCCTCTCCCTCCCACTCCCTCCCCCTCTCTCTCACCCATCCCCTCCCTCCCCTCTCTCTCATCCCCTCCTCCCCTCTCTCTCCCTCCCTCCCCCCTCTCTCTCCCACCCCCTCCCTCCCCCTCTCTCTCCCCCCCCTCTCTCTCTCCCTCTCATCTCACCATCTCTTCTCTCTATCTAACCCTCTCTCCCTCCTCCCCTCCCCTCCCTCCTTCTCTCTCCATCTCTCTCATCTCACTACCCTCTCTCACCCCTCACCCTCTTCTCTCTCTCTCATCCATCTTCTCTCTCTATCTCTCTCTATATAATCGATCTCCTACCCAGTCCTACAGTTCGGCTTCATCACCATCTTCGTGGCGGCGTTTCCCCTGGCTCCTCTCTTCGCCTTACTCAACAACTGGGTGGAGATTCGACTGGACGCTCACAAGTTCGTCTGCGAAACGCGCAGACCCGTAGCCGAGCGGGCTGAAGACATCGGGGTGTGGTTCGTGATTCTGGATGCTCTGGCCCAGCTTGCCGTCATCAGTAATGTAAGTTTGGGTAGGGGGGGGGGGGGGGAGAGGACTTGAGTCATGTATGTTTGTCCGTCGTGTCCGACGATGACCTCCAAAACAGCAAAGGAGGCAGCTGCTGTTTTGGAAACTGGGCAGAAATGTGATTATAACGGAGATGCCTTGCCCACAACAGTACATCCCCACTCTCTCGGTCAAGTGGGCTTAAGGACAGACAGTCAGCGTTGGAGATGTTCTCCAAAAGGCCAACCAGCCCCCCAGGGCTGCTGCAGCACATAAGAACTGTGCGAGTCAAGCCTCCTAGTCAGAGAGTCATAGTCGATCACTAAAGACTAAGCTGTAAAGTGGAATTCCATGAGTGGGAAAGAAAGCCACTGGTCATACAGCCTCTCACTTTACTGTTGTTGCCCCCAGCGTCAATGGTTTAATCAAGAACTGTGTCAAGAAAAAGGTAAAGGAGTCCCATAACCTATAAGGTCGTAGGGGAGCGAGGCGTCAGAGACCTCACTTCTCTAGGGCCAGCATATTGAGGGCGGCCATGCCCATCTCCTCTCCCTCGCTGCTTTACCTTCCCTGACCCTAAAGAGGGCAGGTACCCATTTACAGCTGGGTGAACTGGGGGAACTGTACTGAAGCCAAGGCGCGCAAACGGTCATCCATCCAACTGGTAACCACGCTCGACGCTGCTTAACTTGGCTGGGGGAAAGCGAGTGTTCCGACCACTGAGCTAAGGCTGTGATTAATCGTTCGTCCCATGAAGGGCAGTTACTATACTGACTGGTGACATTGATACGTATCATTATCTCGAAAGGACGTAAGAAGAAAGTGAGTTTCGTGTTGGTTGAAACATTCCCGAGAGAGCTTCAAAAAAAAAATTTTAAAACGCACACACGCGCACGCACACGCAGACACACGCGCGCGCACAGACACAGACACGCTCACACACGCACGCACGCACACGCGCGCGCGCGCGCACACACACACACACACACACATACACACACATACACACACACTTCGGATGAGACTATAAACCGAGGCCCTGTGTTCGAACGCATGCAGAACATCTTGCGCACACGTTAAATCCTTTTCCACTTTTCGGAAGAGTAGGCCATTGTGTGCCGGTGGGAACAGATGACAACATTTACAAAACCGCTTACACACGGGGACTGGATGTAAAAAAGCACATGAGTGCTTATTCCATTATCCTCGATATAAAAGAATAAATAAAATAAAAATAAATAAAAATTAAATAAAGAAGTTTCCCGTTTGGGCCCGAAACTTTTCCCTCCATCCATTAGACCATGAGTGGTGGTCTGGGCGCTAGTCTTTCGGATGAGACGATAAACCGAGGTCCCGTGTGTTACACAAAATTATTCAGCCCATGTAAAAGAACCCACGGCAACAAGGAAGTTGTCCCTGGCAAAATTCTTAGAAAAAGGCCACTCTGATAGGGAAACAAATACAGTTGCAGACAAATTAACAAAAAAGGGTGGTGCTGCTCTTGTGGCGACGTGCTCTCCCCAGGGAGAGCAGCCCGAATTTTACGGAGAGAAATCTCGTGACTTAAAGTGGTATAAATAAATAAAATGAAATAAATAACATACGCACACACACCAATGTAGGAGTACAATGTTATAAAATTAATTTACTAGAAAAAAACATATGAACGTATTATTTACGCATGCTCGCACTCACGCACGCACGCACACATTTACGCACACATGCTCACACGCGCACGCGCGCGCACGCATGCACACAAGCACACACGCACGCATAACACCCACCCACCCACCCCCAACCCCCCTCCCCCCCCCCCCCCCACACACACACAGTTACACATAGTACACAGACATGCATGCACATACACACACATACATACGCACACACACACACACACACACACACACACACACACACACACACACACACACACACACCAATGTTTCAATACAATGTTATAAAGAAGAGGGGTTGTATAGTTTTTGTTTGTTTGTTTTTGGGTTGGGTTTTTTGTCGTCAGTAATGTAAGTTTAGTAAGGAGATTCAGTAAGGGGATAGCTCAGTGGTTGGAGCACTCGCTTTCCCCCCAGCTAAGGTTAAGCAGCATCGAGCGTGGTTACCACTTGGATGGGTGACCGTTTGCCGCGCCTTGGCTTCAGTACAGTCCCCCAGTTCACCCAGCTGTAAATGGGTACCTGCCCTCTTTAGGGTCAGGGAAGGTAAAGCAGCGAGGGAGAGGAGATGGGCGCCGCCCTCAATATGCTGGCCCCTGGAGAAGTTGAGGTCTCTGACGCCTCGCTTCCTTACGACCACATAGATTATGGGTGTGACACCTTTACCTTTACCTTTAATGCATGTCTGGTAGTGGTGGGAGGTTGGAGGGATGTTATGTGTGTGTTTGTGCGTCTGTTTAGGAACCTCTCATGTCAAAGTCACTCTGTGTATGTGAGTGTGAGTGAGTGAGTGTGCGCACGCGCGCGTGTGTACAAGAGTGTGTGTGTGCATGCATGCGTGCGTGCGTGCGTGTGTGTGTGTGTGTGTGTGTGTGTGTGTGTGTGTGGGTGCGTGCGTGCGTGCGTGCGTGCGTGTGTGTGTTTTTACACTTTCAAATGCAGCCTAAAGACACACTTATTGTCTACCTAACATCTTCCTCCATCATTACACCTTACATCTGTCCCTACTTTCAATCAGTCTCCTCCATCTCCATCCCCTTGCTGTAGTGTGTGTGTGTGTGTGTGTGTGTGTGTGTGTGTGTGTGTGTGTGTGTGTGTGTGTGTGTGTGTGTTCTTTTTTATATTCTTTTATATCGAGGATAATGGAATAAGCACTTATGTGCTTTTTCACATCCAGTCCCCGTGTGTATGCGGTTTTGTAAATTCTGTCATCTGTTCCCACCGGCACACAATGGCCTACTCTTACGAAAAATGGAACAGGATTTAACGTGTGCGCAAGATGTTCTGCGTGCGTTCGCACACGGGGCCTCGGTTTATAGCCTCATCCGAAGGACTTTTGGGGAGAGTGGAGTCTGCACTGATGTTAACTCCAGGGGAAAATATCCCCTTGAACCGGAATCGAACCCTGGTCGTCAGATTGCCAGCGCAATGTTCTAACCACTAGGCTATCCACCCCCTGTTGGTTCGTTTATTTTACAAGACTCAGCCCTATAGAAATGTCATTTATTTATACATTATCATTATTTCCAGGCATTCCTCATCGCTTTCACGTCCGAGTTTTTGCCTCGCTTGCTATACCAGTATGAGTACGACTGGTCCCTAGACGGGTATACCAACTTCACCCTCTCCTATGCTCCCAATTCCTCAACCGGCCTCTCTCAAGAATGCAGGTACGTTGTTAATAATGGAATAAGCACTTATGTGCTTTTTTACATCCAGTCCCCGTGTGTATGAGGTTTTGTAAATTTTGTCATCTGTTCCCACCGGCACATAATAGCCTGTTTGTGTGTGTGTGTGTGTGTGTGTGTGTGTGTGTGTGTGTGTGTGTGTGTGTGTGTGTGTGTGGTGTGTGTGTGTGTGTGTGTGTGTGTGTGTGTGTGTGTGTGTGTGTGTGTGTAGGGTAGGGTTTGGTTTGTTTGTTTGTTTGGGGGGGTGGTGTTGTTTGTTTAATGCTGTCACCAATTTCTACCGGTGCGAAAGGGCCTACTCTTCTGAAAGAAAGAACGGTTTAGGGTTGTTGTTTTTTTGTAACGTGTGCGCAAGATGTTCTGCTTGCGTTCGCACACGGGGCCTTTTCAAGGGAGTGGAGTTGGCACTGTTGTAAACTCCAAGGGAAAAATTCCCCTCGAACGGCTGTCTCGGTGGTGGCTCGAACCCGGGCGGGTCGGGATAGCCTAGTGGTTAGAACACTGCGCTCGCAATCTGACGACCCGGGTTCGATTCCCGTTCAAGGGGATATTTTCCCCCTGAAGTTAACATCAGTGCAGACTCCACTCTCCCCCAAAAGTCCTTCGGATGAGACTATAAACCGAGGCCCCGTGTGCGAACGCACGCAGAACATCTTACGCGCATGTTACAGCCTGTTCCGCTTTTCGTAAGAGTAGGCCATTGTGTGCCGGTGGGAACGGATGACAGAATTGAAAAAAACCGCATACACACGGGGACTGGATGTAAAAAAAGCACCTAAGTGCTTATTCCATTATCCTCGATATGAAAGAATAGATGAATAAATAAGATCAGGAGCACAAGGGGTTAACCGCTAGGCTACTGTCCCCTTCAAGTCAAGTCAAGTCAAAATGATCTTTATTAAGAGTAAAAGAGTTAGCTTGTAAGCTTTATTTTCTAATCCTGCCCTCACATACACAACACGCACGCACGCACACACGCACGCACACACGCAGGCACGCATGCGTATACACACACGCGCGCACGCATACACACACACACACACAATTCTCACGCACACACAAAGCTTCAAAAAGCACACGAAGCAACAACTTTAGCAAACGATATCAAAACAAAGGAACGAAGCCACACAACTGTCAACGTATATTATATAATACAAGTCTAGAAAAGGCCGTCTGAAACTTGATAACCAGACCTAAACTTAATGAAGTATCCATCAACAAAGAGTTCGTGAATGCAACATGCACGGGCAAAGCAAAGAAAAGGTAAAGGTGTCCCATAACCTATAAGGTCGTAGGAGAGCGAGGCGTCAGAGACCTCAGCTTCTCTAGGGGCCAGCATATTGAGGGCGGCTCCCATCTCCTCTCCCTCGCTGCTTTACCTTCCCTGACCCTAAAGAGGACAGGTACCCATTTACAGCTGGGTGAACTGAGGGACTGTACTGAAGCCAAGGCAACACAAACGGTCACCCATCCAAGTGGTAACCACGCTCGACGCTGCTTAACCTTAGCTGGGGGAAAGCGAGTGCTTTGACCTCTGAGCTGTCCCGTCCCCAACAAGGAGGTGACAGGAAGAAAAAGGAACAAGGCAGAAACAAAAGAGATGGCTAGAAAAGAGGGAATTCCTAGCACAGAATTTCTAGAAGGTGGGGATGCTATTTTTATACTGACAGCCCCCCCCCCCCCCCCCCCCCCCCCCCCCCCCCCGTCATCCCCATGGGATAAGAAAGGAGGTAAACTGTTTCATTAATCGTCCCCCTTCCCCACCCCCACCCCCCCAGTATGTTATTAAACATGTAAAGCGTTGATAATGTGGATGCTGTGGCGGTTGTGTTGGC
>CM054163.1:36801553-36804053 GCA_028751875.1 Rapana venosa
CTGCAGGTGTGTAATGTGTGTGAGAGAGAGAGAGAGGGGGAGGGGGGGAAGGAGAGATGGGAGGGAGAGGGGGGAGAGAGAGAGGGGGGGAGAGAGAGAGGATACCTGGCCAAGCAGGCCTGGCTGATACGATGCTCTTGCTGCAGGTGTGTGTGTGTTGGGGGGGGGAGGAGGAGAGAGGGAGAGAGAGGAGGGGTGAGAGAGGGACGGGGAGAGAGAGTAGGGGGGGGGGGGGATAGAGAGAGGGAGATACAGAAAGAGACAGAGAACAGAGAGAGGAAGATGGAATGAGGGAGGGGGAAGGGAGAGAGAGGGGGATAGAGAGAGGGAGATGCAGAAAGAGACAGAGAACAGAGAGACAGAGAGAGGGGGGAGGGAGAAAGGGCGGGAGGGAGAGAGAGAGAAGAGGACTGGGAGAGGGAGGAAGGGAGGAGAGAGAGGACAGGGAGAGAGAAAGGGGAGAAAGAGGGGAGAGAGAGGGGGGAGAGGGACAAAGAGAGGGAGAAAGAAAATGAGAAAGAGAGGGAGAGGGAGAAAAGGGGAGATAGAGGGGAGAGAGAGGGTGGAGGGAGGGAGAGAGAGAGAGGGAGGAAGAGAGAGAAAGGGGAGAGAGAGAGAAGAGGGAGAGAGAGAAGGGGGAAGAGAGAGAGATACCTGGCCAAACAGGCCCTGGCTGATACCGATGCTCTGCTGCAGGTGTGTGTGTGTTGGGGGGGGGAGAGAGTGAGAGAGGGGGAGAGAGTGGGGGAGAAAGAGGGGGGAGGAGAGAGGGAGGGGGAGATGGAGGCAGAGAGGGGGGACAAAGAGGGCGGATGGAGATGGAAAGAGAGAGAGAGAAAGAGAGAGAGCAGAAAAGAGAGAGAGGGGGATATACAGGGAGAGAAAAGAGAGGGGAGAGAGGAGACAAAGAGGAGGAGGGAGATGGAGAGAGAGGGAGGAGAGAGGGGCGGAAGGGAGAGAGAGAGGACAAGAGAGGGAGGAAGAGAGAGAGAGGGAGAGAGAAAGGGGAGAGAGAGAAGGGGGCGGGTGGGAGGGAGGGAGAGAGAGAAAAGGGAGAGAGAGAGAGTTACCTGGCCAAACAGGCTCTGGCTGATACGGTTGCTCTGCTGCAGGTGTGTCATGTGTGTGTGAGAGAGGAGAGAAGGAGACAGAGAGGGAGAGAGAGGGGACGGGGGAGAGAGAGAGAGAGAGAGGAAAAGGGGAGATGGGGAGAGAGGGAGAGAGGAAGAAGAGAGAGAGGGGTAGAGAGAAAGGGGAGAGAGGGGGAAGGGAGGGAAGAGGGGAGAGAGAGAGAGAGAGAGAGAGAGATACCTGGCTAAACAGGCCCTGGCTGATACGGATGCTCTGCTGCAGGTGTGTAATGTGTGTTGTGTGTGCGTGTGTGTGTATGACTTGTGTATGTTTATGTGTGCGTGTGTGTGTACCTGCCTGCCTGCCTGTCTGTTTGTCTGTTTGTCTGTCTGTCTGTGTTCACACCAGCGAGAGCTTTGAGTACGCAGGATTATACACTGTGATATTGATGTTGTTTTTGTTGATCATGACGTTGTTGTTGATTGCGATTGTTGTTGATTATGATGCTGTTGTTGATGATTTTGTTGTTGTTGTTGATGTTGAGGAGGAGGACGACGGCGACAACGATGATGATGATGATGATGATGATGATGATGATGATGATGGTGGTGGTGGGTGGTGGTGGTGGTGGTGGTGGTGGTGGTGGTGGGTGGTGGTGGTGAGTTGATGATGGCGACGACTATGATGATGATGACGACGACGACGACGATGATGATGATGATGATGACAGTTTTGGTGATGATGATGATGACAACGACGACGATGATGATGACGATGATGACGACGGCGATGATGATGACAGTTTTGGTGGTGGTGGTGGTGGTGATGATGATGATGATGATGATGATGATGCTGTTGCTGCTGTGGACAGATCGGAGAGGATGATGGAGACGAGGGGGCTGTGGGAGGGAACAGTCTGGAGGTTCCCAACATTTGATGAGCAACCACACCTAGCCAGCCTGCCAGCCAGCCAACCAGCCACTAACCAACCAACCAGCCATCTAACCAACCAACCAGCCAGTCAACTAACCAGCCAACCAACCAGCTAACTAACCAACGAACTTGCCAGCCAACTAACCAGCAAGCCAAGTAACCAACTAACCAGCCAACCAGCCATCTAACCAACCAGCCAACTAACCAACCAGCCAACTAACCAACCAGCCAACTAACCAGCCAGCCAGCCAGCCAACTAACCAACCAGCCAACTAACCAACCTACCAGCCAACATTCTTACCAACCAACATGCTTACGCGTTCATCAGCAATCCAATAATATATAAATCAACTTATCAGTTTAACCGACCAGGCCAACTTGTCAATCTATTAGCCAACGATCCATCCAATGGACTTATTAACCAGCTAATCAACCAGTCAACTAGCGAAACAGCCAACCAATCAACTAACGACCCCAACCAGCTTCGCAATTTAAA
>CM054163.1:36809053-36811553 GCA_028751875.1 Rapana venosa
CCTCTACTCACATTTGTGGGGAGTGTTTTATGGTGTTAGTTTTTAATTATTATTTTACTGGTGCTTGCATTTTCAACAATCCTGTTTGCATGTTTACACTTGAACCTGTGTCTAAGCCTTTATACTTGTTCCTGTACATATAAAGAGATCCCACAAATTAGTGATTTTGAAGTTTTACTGAAAGAGCTGTTTGTGTGGGTCCAATATGATAGGGTGGGGGTAGGGAGGGTGTCCATCTTCTCTTTCTTACGGCCTTACCTCCCTTCCCTGATCCTACAAAGAGCAGGTCACCTTTGATTTGTGCATTGAATTGACGTGAGGGGGGGGGGGGTGGAATTACCATGTCAAATGATTAGGAAGAAAACTAAAAGATTATGCTCAGTTTGCAGGGAATTTGCTAGTTTCTGAAACAGGGATCTTCGTTTTAGTTTGATGTTTACATGACGGGAGAATTTTGCATGATTTCTTCGAGTATAGCAGTTCAATGGGGACGGGATAGCTCAGTGGTCAATGCACTCGCTTTCCGCCAAGCTAAGGTTAAGCGGCGTTGAGCGTGGTTACCACTTGGATGGATGACCGTTTGTGTGCTTAGGCTTCAGTACAGTCCCCCTGTTCACCCAGCTGTCAATGGGTACATGCCCTCTTTAGGGTCAGGGAAGGTAAAGCAGCGAGGGAGAGGAGATAGGCACTGCCCTCAATATGCTGGCCCCTGGAGAAGTGAGGTCTCTGACTCCTCGCTCCCCTACGACCACATATGTTATGGGACACCTTTACCTTTAACCACACCCCTCCCTTCCCCTAACCCCTCCTCCCCCTTTCCCCCACCCCTTCTCTCTCTCTCTCTCTCTCTCTTCTCTCTCTCTCTCTCTCTCTCTCTCTCTCTCTCTCTCTCTTCTCTCTCTCTCTCTCTCTCTCTCTCTCTCTCTCTTTTTCTCCTTTCAATTTGGCCTAGTATTACAGAGGGGTTTATTGTAATTACTATTTTTACACCGGCTTTTTTCACTGAACAATGTATTCTTGTGTATTTGGGGGTTTTTTTCTTTATTTATTTTTCCTCTCTTTTTTATTTTTTGTGCTGTTTTTAAACCTTCTTCACCAGCTACTTTGAAAATTAATGAAAAAGAAAACCCTCCTAAAAAAAAGTTTATCTCTTTAGCTGCCTTTTTACCAAAGCATGTTTGACAATTTTTGGATTTTTTTTATATATATTGTGTGTGTGGTTTTGTGTATACATGTACACTCAATATTATTCACAGCTTTATTCTTGCCTGCTTATCTGTGCTGTTATCGGGTCTATATTTATTCATATTTGTCACAGAATACTTGATTGTACTCCATACAGTGAAAGATTCTTATCAATACTATTATGGATTATTCCGAAAACAAAAGTTGTGATTGGGTCGCTTATCTTTTGGTGCTCACTGACAACATCTTTTTTACACAAATTCATCGAAGTTGGTGAGATATTTTGTAAATAATTCGCTATGTTGTGGTTTAGAATTAGTCCAAGAATAACGAAATATATGTATGTCCGTCATGTTCGACGATGACCTCCAAAACAGCAGAGGAGGCAGCTGCTGTTTCGGAAATTGGGCAGAAATTTGATTATAGTGGAGATGCCTTGCCACAACAGTACACCCCCACTCTCTCGACCAAGAGGGCATACTCAACGTTGGAGATGTTCTCCAAAGGCCAACCAGCCCCCCAGGGCTGCAGCACATAAGGACTGTGCAAGTCAAGCCTCCTAGTCAGAGAGTCATAGTCGACCACTAAAGACTAAGCTGTAAAGTGGAATTTCATGGGTGGGAAAGAAAGCCGCTGGTCATACAGCCTCTCACTTTGCTGTTGGCCCCAGCGTCAATGGTTTCATCAAGAACTGGGATAAAGCCCAGGCGCTGAAATATAATTCTGACCTGGATGGAAAGTAAAGTGCAAAATTGTATATAAACTAATCTTATGTAAAATGGTGGAGTTTTTGTGCAGTATCATCAACAACATCAACTACCCTACAGTAATAATGGCAAATTATGCGAAGACAGATATATCATCTCTGTTTTGATTTGTTCGTGGGTTTACATATATATAGACTAGTCCTATGGTAAAACATATCTTACCTACAGAACGATATCTTATGTTTGGTAAGAAATATTAATATATATATATATATATATATATATATATATGGTCCCAGCAACAGGAAATTCCATAAACGCTACACCATGCTGGCTTACTTGCAAATGCTTCACAAAGTATTTCACAATTCTTTTTTTTAAAGTATTTTACAAAATAAAAGGAAAATAATTCTTTGAAAACAGCAGCAGTAGATTAGCACATTTCTTGTCAAGTTCCTTACCTTACCTCAAATCCTGTTGATTGTTGAAAGCACTGCTTCAGATTCCGGTTCCGAAGATGTATAATGTCTACCTACCACAAGTGCATTCATGGATGTAACCTTACGTACCACTCTATCAGATAGCTGTAGCGATGGTAATTCATATAT
>CM054163.1:36816553-36849053 GCA_028751875.1 Rapana venosa
TCACAATCATTTCAAAAACTATGTTATCATTCAGATTACCAAGAAATCTCTCTTAGCATGTAACATAAATTTTTGCATGTTTGAAGACTATATTTTAAATTTGATTTTTATGCTTTTTTTAGTTTGTTTGCTTGCTTGTTTGTTTGTTCTGTGAGTGTGAACGAGCTTCACTGAAAAACCAACAATTTGCTGATTTTTAAGTTAGCTTTTTTCTCCTAACATACAATGCATTATTACTGGGTATGTGTTTATATCGCTTTGTTTCTGCTTATTATGTTTATTGATCTCCATAACTGAAACCAACCAATTGTGCTATTTTTGTGCTTCTCTTTCTATTGTAGAATGTGTTATCTTATTTATTGTTGTTACTATCTCTCTGTATGGTTTACTGATGTTTTGTGCATGTGTTTGTTGAGATATCTCTCTGATCTACACCATAAATTAGGCTGAGTTTTTAAATTTTGAGTTTTTAATTTTTCTTTCCTCCGCAATTTGAAAGACATTTTTATTTCTGCTGGTTGTGTCAACGTTTTCTCTGTGTGTATTTGTTGGGAGATAGCTTCGTCTTATACCAACAAATTTGAATGATTTGTGTAGTTGTTGTTGTTTTTGTGTGTTGATTGATGATGTGATTGATGTATGATGATGTTATAATGTGATGATGATGATGATATCATATTATTATTGTTGTTTCATATTATTGTTGTTGTTGTTGTTGTATTTTCATCGTTATTATTATCGTTGTTGTTTAGCATTTATTATCATCATTAAATTATTACCCTTATTTAATCATCATCATGACATTATTATTTATTATTATCATCCTCTATCATCATCATTTTCTCATCATCGTAGTGTTGTAGTAGTTGTAGTTAGTACTGTATCGTGTTTTTTGTTTGTTGTTGTTGTTGTCTGTTGCAGTGTTGTTGTTGTCTTTTTTTTCCATTCTCATCATCCTTCATCATCGTTGTTGTTGTTGTTGTGTTGTTAGTATTGATATCTTTCAATACTTGTCATTCATTATCAGACTTGTAACATTTCTGTAGCGAGGTTTATCTGAACTTACGTAAAAAAAATTTCTTTCCTCTCACTTAAACGAACTAATTCTTTATCTGATTTTTCCCCCTTTTCTTCTTTCTTCTTTCTCTCTTTCTTTCTTTCTTTCTCTTTCTTACTCTCTATCTTTCTTTCTTCTTCTTTCTTTCTCTCTTTCTTTCTTTCTATCTTTCTTTGTCTCTTTCTTTCTTTTTGTCTTTCTCTCAGTCTTTCTTTCTATCTTTCTTCCTCTCTTCTCTCTCTCTCTCTCTTTCTTCTCTCTCTTCTCTCTCTCTCTCTCTCTCTCTCTTTCTTTATTTCTATCTTTCTCTCTTTTCTCTTTCTTTCTCTCTTTTCTTTCTTTCTTTCTTTCTTTCTCTCCTTCTTTCTTTCTTTCTCTGTCTCTTTCTTTCTTTCTTTCTTTCTCTCTTTCTTTCTTTCCTTCTTTCTTACTCTCTTTCTTTCTCTCTCAGTCTTTCTTTCTCTCTCAGTCTTTCTTTCTCTCTTTCTTCTTTCTTTCTTTTCTTTCTGTACTTTTATTTTGTTTCTTTCTTTCTTCTTTTACTGCAGGAGCTCACATAATATTATTGTTTTAACTGATATCGAAAGCAGATGTGATTTTCCTTCTTGTAAGGAAATATACTCCTACTTTACGTCTTATCTTAGTTGATAGATAACTCAAACTAACTCCAACTAATTTGCCTTTTGTTTTGTTTTGTTTCTTTTTTTGTTTGAGGGTGTGTTGTTGTTGTGTTGTTGGGGGGTTGTTGTTTTGGTTTTTTGTGGGGGGGGGTTGCTTTTTTTGTGGTTGTTGTTGTTGGGGTGGGGTGTGTTGTGGTTGGTTGGGGGTATTTTTTGTTGGTTTGTTTTGTTGGGGTTTTTTTGTTTGGTTTTTGTTTGGTTGGTTCGGGCGGGGGGGGGGGGGGGGGGGGGGGATGTTTGTTGTTTTGGCTATCCTCTTTAGTGTATAATTATTATCATTGTTCCCTTAGTTGTATGTATATTTATTACACTTTTGCTTTGTGGCTGTATTTGTTGAGAGATCTCTGTAAACTTAAAACCAGCAAAAGTATGCTGTTTTTCTTCTTTAAAAAAAATTATTGTCTGCGGTAGGTATTGAAGGCATGTGTTGTTATTATTATATTGTTATTCTTATTCCTCAGGTTATGTGTTTCGTGTTATGTTGTTGTTGTTGTTCCTGCTGTTGTTGTTATTGGTTTACATTTATTTTTCAATTTCTTTACCTTTTCCTGGCTGAATTGTTGCCACGTCTCCACAATAAATATGATGTTGACTTCTGATTGTGTGTTTGAAGTTGGAAAAAAAAAGAAAAAAGTGTGATGAAGGATATGTATGATGGAAAGATGGTGTTTGTGTATATGTGTGTGTGTGCGTGCGTGCGTGCATGTTGTGTTGTGTAATGTTGTGTGTGTGTGTGTGTGTGCGCGCGCGCGTGTTATATTAGTAATAATAATAAATGGAATTTATATAGCGCTATATCTTGCAAATACAAATCAGAGCGCTTGCATTCAATCCGCTCTACACATGCAACCAACAATGATGAACAATATTTTAACAAATTCAAATCCACACACACACACACACACACACACACACACACACCACACACCACACACACACAGGTCGTACAGTTCAGCAGGGTGATGGAATTTTGGCTGTTAAAGACATGAGATGAAACAGGAGGGGAAAATCTTAGGTTTGAAATAGTTATGTTTTGAGGCTGGATTTAAAGCTGTCGTAAGTAGGCTTTTCACGAAGGGAGAGAGGGAGGTCATTCCAGATTGATGGACCAGATAGAGAGAGAGAGAGAGAGCGACGGCCAAAAGTGGATTGGTTGAAACTAGGTATTCGTAAGCACAGGGTATCTGCAGCAGAGCGGAGGGAGCGAGAAGGAGTGTACAGGCGAAGACATTCACAGAGATAGGAGGGTGCTGTTTTGTGTAGGCATTTGTAACAGAGGGTACTGATCTTGTACTTTACTCTCTGTGGTACAGGCAACCAGTGGAGAGATTGCAGGAGAGGAGTAATATGCTCAGATTTTTTTTCTTTTTGAGGACTAATCGAGCTGCAGAGTTTTGAATGGGTTGAAGGGAGTGGATAGATGATGCTGGCAGACCAGCCAAAAGAGAATTGCAATAGTACAGACGTGAAAGAATAAGAGATGTGACATGTTTGGATGTTGCATCAGTGGTCAGGTACTTTCGGATTGCACTAATACCCCGTAATTGATAGTAGCAGGACTGGCAGGTCTGGGTGATGAATTTTTGCATAGAGAGTGTGTTGTCGATAAAAACACCTAGATATTTGACTGCAGTGGATAGCGGAACTGACGTATTGCCAAATTCTATTGAATCTGTTGTGATGGAAGAGAGTTTTTGTTTGGTCCCTACAATCACGGCTTGGGTTTTATCTGCATTTAGCTGTAACTTGTTTTGTATCATCCAGTTTTGAATGTCTTGAAGGCAGAGTGACATATTTGTCAAGAGAGAAGGCAGTGTTGTGGTGTGGTGTGGTGTGGTGTGGTTGTGGTGTGTGTGTGTGTGGTGTGGATTGTGTGTGGTAGTCGTGTGTGATGTGTGTGATGTGTGTGTAGTGTTGTGATGTGTGATGTGTGTGTGTTGTATTGTCGTGTGTGATGTGTGTGTGTATGCGTGTGTGATGTCTGTGTGATTGTGTGTGTGTAGTGTGTGTTTGTGTGTGATGTGTGTGATGAGTGTGTGTGTGATGTTTCTATGTCTGTGTGTGTGTGTGTGTGTGTGAGTGTGTGTGTGTGTGTTGTGTCTATTGTCTGTGTGTGTGTGTTGTGTGTGTGGTGATGTGTGTATGTGTGTTTGCACGCACGTGTGTCACCCACATCTTTTATCACTACCTCCTCTTCCTGTCCATCCCATTTTTCTCTCTCTCTCTCTGTCTCTCTCTCTTCTCTCTCTCTGTCTCTCTGTCTCGTCTTTCTTTGTTTCTCGTCTCTTTTCTTTTGTCTCTCTCTTTGTCTCCCTCTCTCTCTCTCTCTCTTCTGTTCTCTCTCTCTCTGTTTTGTCTCTCTCTCTTTCTCTCTTCTGTTCCCCTCTCTTCTCTCTGTCTCCTCTCTCTCTCTCTCTCTCTTTCTCTCTTTCTCACAAAAACACACACACACACACACAACACACAGGAAGGAAGGAAGGAAGGGGGGAGGAGGGTTAAGACGTTCGCCTGCAAAAGTTAACCTGGGGTTCGGGGGTTGTTTCCCCAGCCTCGCCTTTTTTCCCCAGTTTGACCCCAAAAAATCGAACTAAATCCCAAGTCCTTCGGAGAGACTATAAACGAGGTCCCGTGTGCGAACGCACGCGAACATTTGCGCCACGTTAAACCCTGCCCCGCTTTTTAAGGTAGGTTTTGGGTCGGTGGGAACAGTGAAAAAATTTTACAAAACCGCATACCCCGGGGAATGGAGAAAAAAAAAAAGCAAAAAAAGCTTTATTCCTTATCCTCAATATAAAAGATAAATAAATAAACACCCCAACCACAAAACACCCCAAAACGGAGGGGGTTGACGATTTTTTGGTTGGTGTTTTTTTGTTGTTTTTTTTTTTTTTTGGGGGGGGGGGGGGGGGGGGGGGGGGGGGAAAATTTTTTAAAAGACAGGGAAAATTAAAAAGAGAGAGAGAGAGAGAGAGTGGAGAAGGAGAGGAGAGAGAGAGAGAGGGGGGAAGGGGGAGGAGGGGGGGAAAAAAAAAAAAAATTTGGGAAAAAAAATCAATATAAAGGAAGAACTTCGCTAGGAAAAAGAGAGAGGAAAATTAAAAAGGGGAAAACGAGGAATTGTGTATGTAAAAGAAAATAAACGAGAGGGGGAGGGGGAAAAAAAAAAAAAAGAAAAAAAAAAAGAAGTCAGACAAAAAGAAGGGGAGACCGAGGAAAAATTTAGAATTTGGCGGGGGAAAAATTCAGACTCTTTTTTTTTCATAAACAAGATTTTTTTGGGCCTTTTAGAAATCGGGTGGTTCGTATGGACGTCCTATTGGATCCCTTTGGGCTGGGATTTTAAACAATAAAAATAAAAAAAACCAACTAAAAAATTATTAATATTTGGGAATGGCTACGAAAGCTTCAAGGGACTAACCTTGCTGTTGGTTACTAAATCTCACTGCACGAGAAATCCGGTAACTCGTTCCCAGAGATGGCGGTCAGTAAACAGTAAAAAAATCTTTTTTGGGGTAATTTTTGCTCCCCCGTTTGAAATTAGGTAAAGAAAATAAAACACGTAAAAAAATGCTAAGTGTATGCGCAGAAAAAAGTTCAGCATTTCTATTTGCAAGTCTTGGACATGATAATTATAAACTTTTTCAGTTTTCTCTCGAAACTTCATTAAAGGTGAAATTGTCAAAACAGAGTTGAGGTAATTCGTTTTAAAGTTAAATTGTCAGTGTATTTTTAAATTTTGTTTAAAAGGTCAGTGATCACTCGTGAGGGTTTTTAAAAAATAAGGTCAGCTTAAAAATTGTTGAATCAAATTAACTGTGTTGTTTGCTGGAAAAATACGTTTAATATATCCACGAATGAGTTAGGGAAAGTATCAAATCAAAAACATAGACAATTACAGGGCATGCAAAGACAAAAAAGACAGCATGAAAGATACCGGGGCCCAAACAATCTGTACTGTATGAAAGATGCAGTCATGCAATGATAAAACCATGCCAATGCGAATGCATTCACATCGTACATGTGCTGCGCATGACACACACAAAAAAAAACCACCAACACACAAACACACACACAACACACCACCACACACACAACACTGATGTTAAACTCCAGAGGAAAAAAAAATCCTCTTGGACGAGATTTCAACCTACAAGTACTGAGCAGTATGGCGCAATGCTTTCTTCATTGCCGGGTTTGGTCCCAGAGACTTTCAGGCAGGCTTGAGGAGACGCGCTGTGGAGAGAAAACTTGGCCCATGGAAAAAAAGACAGGAAATTTCATGAGGGGATTGAGATGAAATCTTGGCACGAGATGGGGATGGCTTGTTTCGCACGAAAATGACGTGTGATGAGGAGGCATCATCGGTGAGTGCAGTTTGAGTTGTTGTGGTGGGGGTGTGTAGTTGCTTTTGGTTGTGTTTTATAGTGTGGGTGTAGTGTGGTTGTGTTTGTGTGTGTGGTTGTGTGTGTGTGGGTGTGTATAGTGTGGTGTGTTATGTTGTTGTTTTTTGGGTTATGTGTGTTTGTGGTACAATGTGTGTGTGTGTACAGTTTTTGTGGTGTGTGTCTCTTGTGTTTTTGTTTGTGTTACGTGTATGTGTGTGTGTTGTGTGGTGTGTGAAATCGGTGTTAGCTCATCATTTTGTGTCTCGTGTTGGTGTTTTCTTTATTTTTTTTGTTTTTTTTGGTTTTTCATACTTTTTTATGTGTGGGCGGGGCGATTTTGGGGGGGGGGGGGGGGGGGGGGGGGGGGGTTTCTTTTTTGATAAAATTGCTAGTATTTATTTATGTTGGTTGTTCCATTGCTTTTTCTGTTTCTTTTGTGAAAATTAATTTTTTTATTTTCTTTTTTTTGTATTTATACTTTTTTTTTTTTGTTTTGGAGGCTTTTTAAATTTTTCACAAGTATTTTGGTTTTGTTTTTTCCCATTTCTAGTTTGGAAAGCTTCGATGTGAGCTTGTTTTGGTGTAAAATTACCCTGTGTTTGTAGCAGGTTTTGGGGATAAATTCTAGGAACTCATTCTAGTACACAACACAGTCCACACACATCTGGCTTGTTGAGCACCCCACATACACGCACACCCCCCCGAGGGCCCCAACTGACTATCTGGAAATGAAATATTTTTTCACCCACACAAGCAACCATTGGGATGAAAAAAACTTGACCACCCAACAAAAACACACAACATGCTGCAGCAGCACATAACACAAAAGAAAATATGGATAACACCAAAATTGATAACACACACCAGCCCAACAATTAGCACAACACACCCCCGCCCCAACACACCACAAAAACCCTCTCCCCCCCCTCCCCATCCCCCCCCACACCCTTTCCCACCCACACACACAAATGAGAATTTATACTAAAAAATATTACTACCCAAAACCCTGTGTCAAGTTCCCTGCCATTCTTTCGTGCTGAAGTGTGCTTCCTCGAAAGTAGACTTCGGCCCCAGAGATGTTTGTTACATTGTGATATTCCTGGAACATCAATCACCAGCTTTTTTATTTTATCGCCACAAGCTTTTGCTTTGAACACCTCTCTCTCTTCTCTGTCTTAGGCTGTAAAATTACTTTTTAAAGCTTTGTTAGTTGTTTTAGTGGTGGGTTTGAAGTAGGGGTGGTGGTGGGGAAGTGTGTAGTGTGTAGTAGTAGTAATGATAATAAAAAAAAAATTTAAATTTTATAGCGCTATAGTAGTGTGTGTTTTAAAAAGAAATTTTTCAAAAATGGATTTTAGCACTATATTTTGCAAAAAAAAATCAAAGGCTTCCATTCTTCCACTTCTAAATTTGCAAAAATGATTAACTTTTTTTAAAAAAATTTCATATTACACACACACACACAACAAAAACCACAACACGGGTTATGCATTTAAAGACAGGATGGGCATTTTGGCTTTTTTGAGGCAGGGGACAAGATATGAGATAAACAGGAGGGGAAAATTTGGGTTTTTAAATAGGTTTGTCTTGAGGGGGATTTAAAAGGGTAAGTAGGTTTTTTGCGAAAGGGAGGGGGAGGTTTAGATTTGCAGCCCCAGAAACAGAGAAAGAGCGTGGCCGTGGTGGTTGGTTGAATTGGTATTATGGGACGGGTATCTGCGCAGGCGGGGGGAAACGAGAAGGAGTGAAAGGTGAAGAACTGATGATAGAGGGTGCTGTTTTGTGTGGATTTAAATTTTGAGGATATATCTTGTCTTTACTCTCTTGGCCAGGAAACCGTGGAGGATCACAAGAAGGAGTAATTGCGATTTTTTTTTTTTTGGGGAGTGAAAACGTTTTTTATATTTTGAAGGGATTTTGGTAGATGATGTGGGCCCAAAAAGGTTTAAATGTCCGGGGAAAAAAAATTCATTTAGGCATCAGCAGAAGGTGGTGGTAGTGTAGTAGGGGGTAGGGGTTTTGTAGGAGGATTTGTGTAGTAGTAGTGTAGTAGTGTTAGTACAAAGAAATAAGGAAAAAAAAAGGCTTCTTTGCTTCCCAAATGCTGGTTTTTGTTTTTTAGTTCATTTCCTCTATGGTCTTGTTTTTTAAAAAAAATTTATTATAAATTATTGTACGTGCTTTTTGTATTGTCCTTCTTATTTGTTGTTTTTTTTGTTGTTGTTTTTTTCCAAAAAGTTTTTGTTTTATTTTTGTTATGTTGATGCAGTAGGTTGTGATTTCAGAGTGGATGTGCAGTAAATGGGCTTTTTTATTGCTGTTGAAAAAAAAAAATGTTTATGTGTATGTTACACATTATGTATGTATTTTATTATTGTTTGATGTGGTATGGATGGTGGAGGGAAAGGATGTGTATAGTAATAGAAGAAGACAGCCCGACAGACGATAGTAGAAAGGATTTTAGATATAAACCAACACACACACAAACATATATAAAAAATACTACTTTTTCTTTGATGCGCTAAAAATATTTTATTACTTTTTATGGTTAAAAAAAGTTAATTTGTAAAAATTAGTTTCTGAACCCCCTGGTGGACAGGCGAAAATTGAATTTGTTTTAGTTTTTTTTTGAAAGACTATATTGCCTTATCAAATAGCGGGAAAGTAAGGTTTAGTGTGGTAACTGAAGTTTTGTATGTGTTTTTTTTGGAAAAGTTGACATCAGTTTCTTTTTATAATTTTTTTGGCCCACTTGGTTTCTTGTTTTTGAAAAGTAGAGAATTTCCCACAGCAGTTGTCGATAGTTGTTAATGGCAAAACTTTTTCTTTATAAGTACCGGGTGATGAATAAAAAGGACACCCCAAAGCTAATCGAAAAGCAAAACAGTTAATTTGTATTTTTGTAATAATTTGTGGAGTGTGACGGGGGGGTTGTGCACATGTAGTGGTGGCATTGTGTGTGTGCTGTGTGTTATGTTTGTTGTGTGCTGTGCCATGTTGTGTGTGAGCATGATGTGTGTGTGTGCTTTTGTTTTAAATTTAATTTGGCATTATGTGGGTTGATATGTTTGTGTTGTCTGCCTGCATCTGTCTGTTATTCTTGTCTGTGCATGTCTCTTTTTGTCTGTTTATCTACAGTTTTTTGTTATTTGTCTGTTGTCATGTCTCTTGTCTTTTGTCTGTCTATCAATTATCTATCTATTGACTGACTGTCTCTTATTGTCTTGTCTTGTGGGTTTTTTTCATGTTTTTTTTTTTTGGGATAAGGAATAAGATTATGTGTTTTTTTAAAATTGCCCCCGTGGGTTGCGGTTTTGTCAATTTGTATCTGTTCCCAACCGGAAACCAATGGCCTACTCTTCCAAAAAAGGGGAAACAGGATTTAACGTGTGGCGTTGCCCACGGGCCCGGTTTATAGTCTCTTCCGAAAAGATTTTTGGGGGAGAGTGGGTCTGCATGATTTAACTCCGGGGGAAATAAAATTTTCCTTAAAAGGGGAACAAAACCCAGGTGCGATTGCGAGGAATGTTTAACTAGGCTTATCCCGTCCCCCTCCAGTCTCTTGTCAGTTGATCTGTGTGTTACGCCTGTTGTTGTCTGTCTGTGTCACATCGTTGTTGTTGTGTGTGTATGTTGTTTTTCAGTCTATTTTTTGTGTGTCAGTCTGCTGTCTGTTCTTCTATCTGTGTGTGACTTTCCCCTGTCATTGTCGTGTCAGTTGTCGTTACTGTGGTGTCCGTCTGTCGTCTTCTGTCTGCCTCTGTCGTGTGGGTCACGTCTGTTGTCTGCTGCCCGTCGGCCCTCAGGTGTACCCGCACCCCCGGAGGGGGGAAAATCTCCCAAGGCGAAAGTAAAACCGGTATAAAAAATGGCCAAAATCCCCCCAACTCGTGTGAAAGACAGGTGGGGAAAAGTCCTCTGTGTGGGGGCCGGGTTGGGTTCTGTGTATCTGTGTGGTGTGTGGTGTGTGTGTGTGGGGGGGGGGGGGGGAAAGGGTGTGACTTTGTGTGGGGAGGGGGGGTGAATTCTTTAAAAATGTATTTTTTTAATTCTTTTATAAAAATTTAAAAATGGGGTTGGGGATGCACAGTTCCAAGGACTTGCAAAGCATTTTTTACGGGCACGTCCAAAAAAGGGAAGAAGAAGAGGCAGCCCAAGGGAGAGCTGGGGGGGAAAATCACGAAGGACAGGCCTAAATCAAAAAACCCCTGAGAAAGGCAGAACAGAGGGGGAAATGGGGGAAACTGGTTGTTGAGTCTTTGGGGGTGCCCCCGGTCGTCAGACTAGGGCGATAGTTAGATAGATGATTCAAGGTAATGGAATAAGCACTTTGTACTTTTATACATCCGCCCCGTGTGTAGGGAGTTTTGAAATTTTTTTGTTTTGGGTTTGGTGCGTGGTGCATGGTTTGTTTGTGTGTGTCTGTGATGTGATTGTGTGTGTTTTAAATTAAATGAGGAAAAAAACTAATTATAATTTTAACATGTGTGTGTGTATGTGTTTTATTGTTGTGTGTGTGACGGACTGGGTGTGTTTTTAAGATTCGGGGGGAAAAAATATAATAATTCTAACATTGGGGGTTGTAGTGTGTGTGTGGAGAGAGAAGAGAGTGTGTTCATGTGTGCAAAGATTCAGTGGGGAAACAAACTAATCAATAATTTTATACAGTGTGTGAATAGTTTGTGTGTGTGTAGATTAAATGGGAAAAACAAACTAAAAAGAAATATGATAATTTTATTTTTTTTTTTATTCTTTTATATCGAGGATAATGAAATAAGCAGATGGTTTTTACTCCAGTCCGGGGTATGCGTTGTGAATTTGTTTTTTTCCCCACCGGCCCAATGGCCTGTCTTACGAAAGCGGAAAGGATTTAACATGTGGCAAGATGTTTGCGTGCTTTCGCCCCGAGACTACCCAAAGGTTTTTTGGGGAGAGTGGGTTGCACGATTTTAACGTCGGGGTTCCCCCTTAAACGGGGTTTAAAACCCGGGTCGTCAGTTGCGGGGCCAATTTTTGACCCTGGTATCCGTAGTGTGTGTGTTGTGTGTATTGTTGAGTGTGCGTGGTGTTGGTGTGTGTGAGGAGAGAGAATGGAGGGGAAAAGGAGAGGACTATGTTTTTGGGTTTTAAAGATTCAATGTGGAAAAAAAAACTAATAATTTTTTAAGCGGTGGTGCATGATGCATGCATGATTATGGTGTGTGTGCCAGCTGTGTTGGTGTGTGTGTGTGGTGTGTTGCAGGGAGGAGCTGGAAATGCAGGGTCACTAAACCCATTGGAAAAAGAGAGAGAAACCTGTTTCTGCGATCCGCAACGGAATCTGAGAAAAAACCATCAGTCTGTGTGTGTAGAGGGAGTAGGAGGGAGGGAGGGAGGGAGAGGAGAGATTAGAGAGAGAAGACAGACAGGAGAGAGCGAGAAAAACACCTTGTATTGCAGATCCCAGCGAGGAGTCTGAGAATAACCAGTCAGTGTGTGTGTAGAGAGAGAGAGAGTAGATAGGAATCAGAGAGAGTAGAGAGAGATAAAGAACAAGGGGAGAGAGAACACACACACACAACGAGCGAGGGGGACACCACACACACACATTCAAAGAGAGAGGGGGGGGGGGACGAAAGAGAGACAGAAAAGATAGAGAGGACAGACAGAGGGGGCATAACACCCCAATGCACATACACCCCCAAACACAAATGCGAACCACACCACACGCCACCCCCCACTGTGTGGTTTGGGGGGGGGTTGGGGGGGGTGGCAGGAAACATCTGAAAAGCCTTTGTGATGTGGGTTGTTTTTTTCTGTCATCTGTTTTCCCGAAAAAATCCCTACTCCCCCAAAAAGTAGAAGGGGTTTTTAAATGTGCACAAGTTTTCTAATGCGTTTGATGTGTGGTTTTGGAAATTAATTTATCCAAAGGACTTTGCATTCTTTTGATTTCTTTTTTAATTAGTAAAACTGGAAGAAAGGGGCAAGGGGGGAAGGGAAACCCCAGAACCTCACAGTTTATTTTTGGAGGGAAGTCTTTAATCCTCCACCCCCCTTTTGTTTGGGGTTTTTTGGTTTTTTTCTTTTTTTATCCATTTAAAAGTCATGGCAAATTTCCTGTGTAAATTTGGGCTGCTCTCCCCGGGGAAGGGGTGTCACCAAGAGCAGCGCCACCTTTATTTTTTTTTCTGTTAAATGTATTTTGTTTCCCTATCGGTGGCTTTTTTTTACAGAATTTGCCAGGGACAATTCTTGTTGCTGTGGGTTTTTACGTGCGTGAATAATTATGTGTAAACATTGGGACCCCAGTTTTCATTCACCCGAAAAAAATGCACCCAGACCATTATGTCTAAGGGTGGGGGGGAAATTTTTGGGGGCCCCCAAAAGGGGACAAAAACCCCCCCCCCCGCAACCTTTGACCGGACTTTTTGTTTTAGGGAAAGGGTGCTGCCACCGACCCCCCATCCAATTATGTTCGTGCCCCGCCAAGCTGAAGACATGGGGGGATGGTAAATTGTTCGGGTTTACATTGATGTTGATTTTAAAAAAAATTTTAAAAATGTAGGAATTTTTATAGCGCCCGAATCTTTTAAAACAAAAAATCAAAAACGCTAGGTGACATGATTTTTTTTTTTTTAAAATCGAGGATTTTGGAATAGCCTCAGGTGCTCTTTTTTTTTCATCCGTCCCCCATGGTTGATAGGTTTTTTGGTTACGCTTGCGTTTTCAGGTCAGCCGTATACCCTATTGGGCGACGCATTGCAAAGTGTGCGAAGAGCTGCCCAGGAAGGGAAACTGGAGGTCAAGTTTGGAGAGTGGTCAGGCGAGTAAGTGTGTGTGGGGTGTGGGGGGGGGGGGGAGGGGGAGAGAGAGAGTGGGTTTTTGGGATGAGAGAGTGGGTGTGTGGAAGTCAGTCAAATTTTTATTTCCGAGGTACATTGAATAAGCATTGAGTGCTTTTTTTTTCATAAGCCTCTGTCTTTGTGGTGTGTTGCGTGGTGTTGTGTGTGTGTCTGAGAGAGAGAGGGTGTGTGTGTGTGTAGAGGAGTGTGTGTGAGTTGTGTGTGAGAGAGAGGAGAGAGTGTGTGTAGAGAGGAGAGAGTGTGTGTGTGAGAGGGGGAGTGTGTGTGTGTGAGAGAGAGGGAGAGTGGTGTGGGAGAGGGAGGTGTTGTGTGTGTGTGTGTGTGTGTGTTCTAAGAGAGAGAGGGTGTGTGTGTGAGAGAGAGGGGGTGTGTGTGTGGTATCTAAGAGGAGAGAGAGTGTGTGAGAGGAGGGGTGTGTGGTTTGTGTATCTAAGAGAGAGAGGGGGTGTGTGTGAGGAGAGAGAGAAGTGTGTGTGGTGTGAGAGAGAGAGAGGGGTGTGTGTGTGGAGAGAGAGAGGAGGTGTGTGGTGTGTGTGTGTGTTCTAAGAGGAGGAGTGTGTGTGTGTGAGAGAGAGGAGAGTGTGTGTTTCGTGTTGTGTATTAAGGGGGGAGTGTGTGGGTGAGAGAGAGGTGTGTGTGTGTGTGTTGTGTGTGTTTAAGGAGAGAGGGGGTGAGAGAGAGAAAGAAAATGTGTGTGCAATGCGTTAGGTCCCTTTTTTGTGTGAGTGTTGTGTGCAAAAAAAATCAAAGATGCTTGCTCACATCATCGTGCATGTTGAACTATTGTTGTCTTTTTCCGTTCTTTTGTCTCTAAATACATGTCTGGTTTGAAGTTTTAAAAAAAAGGGTTTTAAAATGTGCTATAGGTGTGGGGAGGAGGCATCGGACCTAGCTTCTCTAGGGGGCCGGTATTGAGGTCATCAGAGACCTGCTTTCTAGGGGCCGGGATATTTTAGGTTGTCGAGACCTCGCTTTCAAGGGGCCGCATATTGAGGTGGTCAGGACCTCACTTCTCTAGGGGCCACATTTAGGTGGGCAGGACCCCAGCTTCTTAGGAGAGCATATTGAGGTCATCAGGATAGCTTTAGGGGCAGATATTGAGGGCATCAGAGGGCCTCAGCTTTTAGGGGCCAGTATTTAGGTCGTCAGAGACCTAGTTCTCTAGGGGCCCGCATTATTGAGGTCATCGGACCTCGCTTTTCTGGGGCCCGCATTTTAGGTGTCAGAGCCCCAAATTCTCTAGGGGCCAGCATATTTGGGGGTCAGAGACCTCAAATTCCTAGGGGCCCGTATTGAGGTCGTAGAGGGCCTGCTTCTTAGGGGGCCCGCATATTGAGGCCTCAGGACTCAGCTTTCTAGGGGCCGATATTGGGTGTCAGAGCCTAGCTTTTAGGGGCCCCGCATCTTAGGGGCCCCGCATATTGAGGGCGCAGAGACCTCAGTTTCTGGGGGGAGCATATTGAGGTGTGAGACCTCAGTTTCTGGGGCCCGGCTATGAGGTCGTCGGACCCCAGCTTTCTAGGGGGAGCATATTGAGGGGCGTCAGAGACTCAGTTCTCTAGGGGCAGTATTGGGTCGTCAGAGACCTCGCTTCTCTGGGGCCCGGGTTTGAGGTGTAGAGACCTAGTTTCAAGGGGGGCCCGGTACTGAGGTGGGCAGAGACCCCAGTTTCTGGGGCGGGGTTTTTGGGTCGTCGAGACCCAGTTCTCAAGGGGCCGCTATTGGGTCGTCAGAAACTCAGTTCTCTAGGGGCCAGCTATTGAGGTCTCAGAGACCCCCAGCTTCTTGGGGCCCCGATTTGAGGTCGTCGGACCCCAGCTTTCTTTAAAGGGGGTTGCAATTTTTAGGTTGTCGAGACCCCGCTTTCTCCCGAGGCCGCGTATTTGGGGTTGCAGAGACCTCAGCTTTTTAGGGGGCCAGAATTGAGGCATCAGGCTCAGTTTTTAGGGGGCCAGCATTTGGGCCATCGGACCCGCTTCTTAGGGGGACAAATTGAGGTTGTCAGAGACCTCAGTTCTCTAGATCAGCTTATTGAGGCGGTTCTTTGCTTTTAGGGGCCAGCATATTGAGGTGGTCAGGACTAGCTTTTAGGGGGCCAGCATATCCCCTCCGATTACGTGGTGAGATCATTTCTCTCCTCTCTCCTCCTCCCCCTCCCCTTCACTTTTCTTCCCCTTCTCTCTCTCTCCTCTCTCTCTCTTATCTCTCTCTCTCTCTCTTTCTCTCTCTCCCCTCATTCCTCTCCCCTTCCTCCTCTCCTCCCCCATTCCCTCTCTCCCCCTTTCCCCCTCCTCTCCCCACTCACCCCCCTTTTCACCCCCACTCTTTTCTCTCTGTATGTACTGGGCTGGCCAGGTTCGACCCGGCGTGGGGGAGGTGGAGCGGGGCAAATTCCTTCTCCCCCTCACCTATCTATCTCTGTCCTCCTCTCTTTCTTCTCTTTCCTCTCCTCCTCCTCCCTCATTTCTTCTCTCCTTCCTCCTCCCCCACCCCTCTCTCTCTCTCTCCTCTTATCCCCTTTACCTCACTCATTCACCTCTTCTCACTGTGTGTTGTACCTGGGGGTGGGGTGGTGGAGGGGGGGGGACAATTCCTCCTCCCCCTCATCTCTTCTCCTCCCCCTCCTCTCACCCCACCTCACCTCCCTTCACCCCCTTTTATACCCTGGCCCACGCCGGAGACCCGGGGTGGGGGAGGTGGAGCGGGGCAGGTTCTGCTGGCGGAGGAGGGGCTGCAGCAGGAGCAGAGTGGGCCCGGGGCAAAACGCACGCCCCCCCTGAACGTCTGCCAAGGAGAAAACCCGGGGGGCCCCGGCCGCCACGCCCAAGGGCAAACACCCGGTGAGGATTGATGGGGGGGGGGTGGAGAGGTAGGGGGGAGGAGGGGGAGGGGTTTTGGGGGGGGGGGGTGAGGGAGGGGGGGTTGGGGGGGGGGGTTGGGGGGTGGGGGGAGAGGGTTGCACAGGAGAGACCGGGGCCCCCCAGGCCGCCACGCCAGGTCAAAAAAACTCCCGGTGATTTTGGGATGGGTTGGGGGGGGGGAGGGGGGGGTTGAGGGTGGGGGGTTGTTGGGGGGGGGGGGGGGGGGAGGGTCGCAAAGGGGAAGGCAGGGCCCCAAAAGGCCCCCCGCCCAAAGGGCAAAACCCCCCGGTGGGTTGATGGGATGGGTTGGGGGGGAGGGGGGGGTTTGGGGGGGGGGGGGGGGGGGGGGGGGGTTTGGGGGTTGGGGAGGGGGGGGGGAGGGGGGGGTTGGGGGGGGGGGGGGGGGGGGAGGGGTTGGGGGGGTGAGGTGGGGGGGAGGGTTGGGGGGGGAGGGGGGAAAGGGTGTTGGAGGTGAAGGGGGGGGGGGGGGTGGGGGGGGGGGGGGGGGGGGGGGGGGGGGGGGGGGGGGGGGGGGGGGGGTTTGGGTGGGGGGGGGGGGGTTTGGGGGGGGGGGGGGGGGGGGGGTGGGGGGGGGGGGGGGGGGGGGGTGGGGGGGGGGGGGGGGGGGGGGGGGGGGGGGGGGGGGGGGGGGGGGGGGGGGGGGGGGGGGGGGGGGGGGGGGGGGGGGGGGGGGGGGGGGGGGGTGGGGGGGGGGGGTGGGGGGGGGGGGGGGGGGGGGGGGGGGGGGGGTTGGGCGGGGGGGGGTGGGGTGGGGGGGGGGGGAGGGGGGGGGGGGGGGGGGGGGGGGGGGGGGGGGGGGGGGGGGGGGGGGGGGGGGGGGGGGGAAAAAGGGGGCCCGTTTGGGGAAGGGGGGGGGGGGGTGGGGTGGGGGCTCCCGCGGGCGCCCCCCGGGACTTCGAACAACCCCCGGGGGGGGGGGAAAAAAAAGGGGGGGGGTTTTTTTTTTTAAAAAGGGGGGGGGGGGGGGGGGGGGGGGTTTGGGGGGGGGGGGGGGGGGGGGGGGGGGGGGGGGGGGGGGGGGGTTTTTTTTAAAAGGGCCGCCCCCCGCTGGGGGGGGGGGGGGGGGGGGGGGGGGGGGGGGGGGGGGGGGTTTTTTGGGGCCGTTGATGGGAGGTTTTTGGGTTTTTTGGGGGGGTTTTTTTGGGAAAAAATGGAAATTTTGTTTTAGGGGGGTTTTGTTTGGGGTTTTGGGGGGGTTGATTTGTTTTTGTTTTGGTTGTTTTAGTTGTTTTTCCCTTTTAAAAGGGGAAAGTGGCGAAATTTGTTTTTTTGTAGTTTTATTTTTTTGAAATGGGGGTTTTGGTCTGTTTGTTATTGGTTTTTTTGTTTTGTTGTTTTCTCGTCTGTTTTTTTGTTTTGTTTTTGGTTGTTTTTGTGTTGTTTTTGTTGTTGTTTTCTCTCCAAAAAAAGGCGGTGCCTTTTTGGTTCCCTTTGTTCCCTTTGTCGGTCGCTGGTGTTTTTTTTCCTTTTTTTATCGAAAAACTTCATTTTATTTAGAAAACCAAAAGGAGAGTGAAACACCTTTATCGGAGATGAAGTTTCATTAAAAAAAACATTGCAAAATTTATTTTTTTTGTTGGGAGAGAGAGAAAGAAGACTGAAATTAAACTGAACCTTTTTTTAAAAAGCATCCTAAAATGAAAAAATTTTGTTTTCCTTTTCGGGAAAGTGTTTTTTGTGCTAAAAAAATTCTTTAGAGGAAATGGGGCATTTTTCCCAATGTTCTGGGTTTTTTCGGGTTTTCCCTGCGCCGTTAAGTTTGAAATTTGTTGTTTTTGTTGTTGTTTTTGGGGGTGTTGTTTGTGTGTTGTTTTTTTACAAATTTGTGAAAAATTAAAATCGCGTATTTTATTTGTTCCTTTTTCGTTATTTTTTTTTCAAAAAAACATATGCAATTGTTTCTTTTGGTCCTTGCCAAAAGCGTGTTGTTAATGGCGTTTCTTTTCGTTTTTGTTCTGTTCCTCTATAGATGCTTTTTCATACTCCTTCTAAAAATTTTTTCGTTTGATATTGGGGATTGTCTGTTTTGTCACTGCTGGTTTTTTTATGGTCCCGGGTTTTTGTTTTTTTTTTTTTGTGTGGTTGTTTTTTCCCCAAACCTTCCCCCTGGGTTGCCTTATTTGCCCTTGCTCCCGTGGTTGGTTTTCTCTCCTGTTTTAATCGAATATCAATTTTTAAATTTAATTTTAAAATTTTTAAAGGTAGGCCCCTAAATATTTTATTTTCATTAATTTTATCTGCCCGCCCAGGCAAAAAAGGGGATATTTTTCAAAAAACATCGTAATTACCCCTAATTCCTTCGATGAGATTAAACAATATCCGTTTAAACCTGCGAAATCCCAATGTTCCTGGGTTTTTTTCAAAGGGGGATGTGCCCGGGGGGAAAAGCAAAGTCAAAACTAAGTGGGTTGGTTGGGGTTGGTGTTTTTTTTTTTTGGAAAAAAAAACCAAACATTGCAGATATTTTGGATTTTTTTTTATCATTTTTTTTTTCAAAAAAATAAACATAAAAGTGTTTTTTTACTGTCCCCATGGATGTGGTTTTGTAAATTTTTCATTTTTTCCCCTGACACACGGGCCCACTTAAAAAACCGGTTTTAAATTTTGGGAGTGTTTGGTGCATTAAGGACTGGGTTTTTGTTTTTTTAAAAGGACTTTTAGGGAAGGTGGGTTGATGTGTTTCCAAAAAAAATTCCTTGAACAGGTTAAAACCCGGGTGTCAGAGCAGTGAATTTTTTTAACCCCTAGGTATCCCGTTTTTTGATTTTTTTGTTTCGGGGTTTTTTTTCCAGTGCGACAGAACACAGGATATTTTTAAAACACATGCAGAAAAAAGTTTGGCCCCTTATCGTGAAAAATGAATCCCACCAAAGGGGGAGGTTTCTCCTTTCGGGTGGGTTGGGTTGGGGGGGGGGGGGGGGGTGGTTGTGGGGGATGGATGTGTTTGGGTTTGGGGGGGGTTTTTATTTTTTTTGGTAAGAATTTTGTTTGTTTTTTTTGTTATTGGGGGGGTTTTGTAATAGTGAAATAGTTGTGTTGGGGGTTTGTTTTTACATTATGTGTGGGGGATTTTTGGGAGATTGTTGGTGTTTTGGGGTTTTTTTATTTAGTCTTCCAGGGAAAAGGGGATGATGTTGTATCATTTTTTGGGAGGTTTTGGGGTAAATGGGGGGTTTTTTTTTTTTTTTGTTGTTTTGGGGGGGGGGGGGTTTTACAATTAATTTGGGAGGGAGGGGTTGGGTTTTTAAAAAATTAGGGCTCGTAATAAATGAAAAAAAAATTTTTTGGGGGGGGGGGGGGGGGGGTTTGTTTGTTTTTTTCATCCCTTGGCTAGACCTCCGAGGTTCACCAATGGTGAGATTTTTGCATGTACAACCATTTTTGCCCACCATGAAGGTAGCCACATTCCGACTTCAGGAATGCATGCTGGGTATGTTTGTGTTTCCGTAACACACCCAACGCTGAAATGAATTACAGGATCTTTAATGTGCATAGGTGATTTTCTGCATGTGTGTGTGTATATCTATCTCTCTCTCTCTCTCTCTCTCTCTCTCTCTCTATATATATATATATATATATAGAGAGAGATAGATTAGATTAGATTAGATTAGATTAGATTAGATTAGATTAGATTAGATTAGATTAGATTAGATTAGATAGATAGATTAGATTAGATAGATAGACAGCTAGATAGATAGATAGATAGATAGATAGATAGATAGATTAGATAGATAGATAGATTAGATAGATAGATAGATAGATAGATAGATAGATAGATAGATAGATAGATAGACAGACAGACAGACAGACAGACAGATAGATAGATAGATAGATAGACAGACAGACGCACACATACATGAAGGGAATTAAGGCACTGGCAGGTCTGCACTCGAAGTTGACCTGGGAGATTGGTTAAAAAAAAACCCCAAAAAATCATTTTAATCCCCGCTCATAATTCACCAGACGCCATTGTAGAGATTCAAACCCACGACTTCATAGACCCATGGGACTGAAGTCAAACAGACCTGTCCACTTGGCTACAGGGGGACGGGACAGCCTAGTGGTTAGAACATTGTGCTTGCAATCTGACGACCCGGGTTCGATTCCCGTTCAAGGGGATATTTTCCTCTGGAGTTAACATCAGTGCAGACTCCACTCTCCCCCTAAAAAGTCCTTTGGATGAGACTACTAAACCGAGGCCCTATGTGCAAATGCACGCAGAACTTCTTGCGCGCGCGTTAATTCCTGTTCCGCTTTTCTGAAGAGTAGGTCATTGTGTGCTGGTGGGAACGGATGACGAAATTGACAAACCGCATACACATAGGGACTGGATATAAAAAAGAACATGAATGCTTGTTCCATTATCCTCGATATAAAAGATTTTTTTTTATAATAAAAATAATAAAATAATTATCGTCAGGTCAGAGACTCCCTCTGCTACTGGTAACCATGTAACCCAGTACCACCTGCCACATGTGGGGAGTAAACCCAACCAAAAAAATCCGACCTGGAGAGGGATGGGCTCCGCCAGGTTTGATTTGCCCAAGACACACCAATGACAAAGACAGCCAGAATCTCCATACCGGATCGGTCGTCGCCCGGGTTACCAAGGACCGCGCCTTCTGTTGCTCATCAGGACAGATGTCGAAAGTATGCTACTGATGTAAAACGCAGCAAAATTCGTGCCAGACACAACACCATCATTGGCACATGGAATGTACGAACACTAAGAGCTGCAGGCAAAGTGGAAGAACTGACACATGAGATGTCCAGATATCATTGGCACATCCTTGGGCTCTGCGAAGTCAGGTGGAAAAACATGGGAGGAAACAACGACCCAGGAAGACCACAAAATTATACTACAGTGGAAACAGGATATAACATGAACCACGGCGTGGGGTTTCTCGTTCACAAAGACACCGTGAACACACGTCATGAGCTGTCAGCCTGTGTCCAGCAGACTTATTACCATCGCCTGAGAGCAACCCCCTTTAACATAACTGTAGTACAGGCATACGCCCTACATCAGACTGCACAGATGAAGCCGTTTAGAAGAATTCTATGACCAGCTACAAGAGGTTCTGAATCAAACACCAAGAAAGACATCCTCGTTGTGCAGGCGACTGGAACGCCAAGGTAGGAGAAGATGCATGGAAAGACTGGGAGGGCGTTTGTGGGCCACATTGTAATAACCAATCAAATGAAAGAGGCTTGAGACTCCTGGAGTTTGCAGTAACAACCACCTCCAGCTAGTGAATACTTGGCCCACACAAGAAATCCAGAAAATAGACATGGCATAGCCCAAATGGAGAACACCACACCAAATAGATTACATCATGGTGAAAAGACGGTTTCAGTCTAGCGTTAACATCGCACAGACACGAAGTTTTCCAGGAGCAGACATAGGGAGTGATCATGATCTTGTGATGATGACTTTCCGACTACGTCTAAAGAAATCCACAAGCGGAACAACATCAGGATCAAATTTGACCTCGAGAAGCTGAAGGACCCAGAGGTATTAGAATTTTCAAGCAAGGATAGGTGGAAAGTTTGCAGCACTCACTGTGTTAGACTCAGACATAGACACACTGACGAATAGTTTCAATACAGCAGTGACTGAAACAGCAAACGAGCTTCTTGGCAAACGCCGACCAGTCAAAAAACCATGGGTCACACCTAACATCCTACAACTATGCGACAAGCGTAGAGAGTTGAAGGAAAAAGAAAAATGAAACAAAAGAAAGAGCAGAACAATATAGGGCAGTCAACAAAAGAATCAGGAAGTCCATGACGGAGGCAAAAGAGAATGGATCGGTGAACAGTGCCAAGACATTGAAGAGAACATCAAGAAAACAATAGCAAGAAAGCATATCAGCTGGTGAAAGACCTGACTAGCACGAAACAGAGAAAAGGTTTTAACAATCCAAGACAAAAATGGGATGTGTCTCACTGACGACCAGGATATTCTGAACAGATGGACAGAATACTGCTCGACCTGTATAACTATAGAACCGCAGGAGATCCAGAAGTCCTTAATGTACCGAAAGCAAAGACACAGACAGTCACCCATCCTCGAGAAGAAGTGGAAACAGCAGTCAGATCGCTGAAAAAGGGGAAGTCAGCAGGGGCTGACAACATTCCAGCTGAGTTGGTCCAAGCTGGAGGGAAGCCATGATCAGCGCCCTACTAAGAATCTGCAACAAGATCTGGCAGACAGGAAAATGGCCAACACCATGGACGCAGTCACTCATCATCACCCTCCCCAAGAAAGGAAATCTACAACAATGCCATAATTACCGCACAATCAGCTCATAGTGTCACCCAAGCAAGGTCATGCTGCAGATAATATTGAATAGGACTGAAGCCACAAGCAGAGACCATCATTGCTGAGGAACAAGCAGGTTTCAGAGCAGGGCGCAGCCAACAGAACAGATATTCAACCTCAGATATACTATGTGAGCGGTACCTTCAACATCAACAAGACCTATACCACGTATTTATCGATTTTAAGAAGGCATTTGACAGGGTGTGGCATGCAGCTTTGTGGGCAACCATGAACTTGTACAGCTCAATGCAAACCTGATCAGAGTCATCAAACAGCTGTAAGCGAGGCCACCAGTGCAGTGTACTACAACAACAACATTGGAGAATGGTTTCGAACAACAGTTGGAGTAAGGCAGGGCTGTCTACTCTCACCCACTCTTTTCAACATCTTCCTTGAGAGATCATGGCTGATGCACTGGAACATCATGAAGGATCAGTCAGCATTGGTGGCAGAACGATCACAAACCTCCGCTTCGCAGATGACATTGATGGAATAGCAGGATCAGAAAAGAGCTTGCCAGCCTAACAGAACACTTGGATAAGGCCTCCAAAACATACGCATGGAAATCAGTGCAGAGAAGACCAAACTGATGATAATAACACCAACGGCATTAGCACTGATATCAGGGTTAATGACCAGAAGCTGGAAACAGTTCAAAGCTTCAAGTACCTGGGAGCCATTGTATCAGACCAGGGATCCAAGCCAGAAGTAGTATGCAGGACTGCACAGACAATAACAGCTTTGTCAAACTAAAACACCATCTGGAGAGATAAGAATATCTCACTTATCTCCAAGATCAGACTAATGCGCTCCCTTGTCATTATCCATATTTCTGTATGCTGTGAATCATGGACCCTGACTGCAGATTTGGATGAGAGAGTACAGGCAATGGAGTATGAGATGCTTTCGGAGACTCCTTGGCATCTCCTACAAAGACCACATAAAGCAACGAAAGCGTGCATAACAGAATCCAGCAACCATTGGACCTATGAGAACCTTCTAACGATCGTGAAAAAAGCGTAAACTTAAGTGGCATGGGCATGTCACAAGATCCCAAGGAATTACAAAGACAGTTTTGCAAGGCACTGTCCAAGGAGGAAGAAGAAGAGGCAGACCAAGGAAGAGCTGGGAGGATAACATCAGTGAATGGACAGGCCTAGAACTCAACAAAACCCTGAGAAAGGCAGAACAGAGAGAAGAATGGAGGGAACTGGTTGCTGAGTCTTTGAGGGTGCCCCCACGGTCGTCAGACTACGGGACAGATAGATAGATAGAATAAACTGGATGTAAAAAAAAAGCTTATCAGTGCTTGTTCCGTTATCCTCGATATAAAAGAATAAAACAAAAAATAATAAACTGGATGTAAAAAAAAAAGCTTATCAGTGCTTGTTCCATTATCCTCAATATAAAAGAATAAAATTAATAAAATAAACCGGATGTAAAAAAACAACTTATCAGTGCTTGTTCGGTTATCCTCGATATAAAAGAATAAAATTTTAAAAAATAAACTGGATGTAAAAAAAAAGCTTATCAGTGCTTGTTCCATTATCCTCGATATAAAAGAATAAAATTTTAAAAAATAAACTGGATGTAAAAAAAAAGCTTATCAGTGCTTGTTTCATTATCCTCAATATAAAAGAATAAAATGAAAAATAAACTGGATGTAAAATTTTAAAAAAAGGCTTATCAGTGCTTGTTCGGTTATCCTGGAAATAAAAGAATAAAATAAAAAATAAACTGTAAAAAAAAAAAAAAGCTTATCAGTGCTTGTTCGGTTATCCTCGATATAAAGGAATAAAATAAAAAATAACCTGGATGTAATTTTAAAAAAAGCTAATTAGTGCTTGTTCCGTTATCCTGGACATAAAAGAATAAAATAAAAAACAATAAACTTGATGTAAAAAAAAAAAGCTTATCAGTGCTTGTTCCGTTATCCTCGATATAAAAGAATAAAATAAAAAATAAACTGGATGTAAAAAAAAGCTTATCAGTGCTTGTTCCGTTATCCTCGATATAAAAGAATAAAATAAAAAATAATAACCTGGATGTAAAAAAAAAAAGCTAATCAGTGCTTATTCCATTATCCTGGAAATAAAAGAATAAAACAAAAAATAATAAACTGGATGTAAAAAAAAAAAAAAGGCTTATCAGTGCTTGTTCGGTTATCCTCAATATTAAAAAAGACAAAAAAACTGGATGTAAAAAAAAAAGCTTATCAGTGCTTGTTCTGTTATCTTGGAAATAAAAGAATAAAACAAAAAATAATAAACTGGATGTAAAAAAAAAAGCTTATCAGTGCTTGTTCCGTTATCCTCGAAATAAAAGAATAAAACAAAAAATAATAAACTGGATGTAAAAAAAAAAGCTTATCAGTGCTTGTTCCATTATCCTGGAAGTAAAAGAATAAAACAAAAAAGAATAAACTGGATGTAAAAAAAAAAAGCCTATCAGTGCTTGTTCCGTTATCCTCGATATAAAAGAATAAAATATAAAAAATAAACTGGATGTAAAAAAAAAAAGCTATTCAGTGCTTATTCCATTATCCTGGACATAAAAGAATAAAACAAAAAACAATAAACTGGATGTAAGAAAAAAAGCGCTAATCAGTGCTTGTTCCGTTATCCTGGAAATAAAAGAATAAAACAAAAAATAATAACCTGGATGTAAAAAAAAAAGCTTATCAGTGCTTGTTCGGTTATCCTGGAAATAAAAGAATAAAATAATAAACTGGATGTAAAAAAAAAGTTTATCAGTGCTTGTTCCATTATCCTGAAAAAAAACAACAACAAAAACAATAAACAGGATGTAATAAAAAAGCTTATCAGTGCTTGTTCCGTTATCCTCGATATAAAAGAATAACATAAAAAATAAACTGGATGTTAAAAAAAAGCTAATCAGTGCTTGTTCGGTTATCCTCGATATAAAAGAATAAAATTTTAAAAAATAACCTGGATGTAAAAAAAAAAGCCTATCAGTGCTTGTTCCGTTATCCTGGAAATAAAAGAATAAAATTTTAATAATAACCTGGATGTAAAAAAAAAAGGCTTATCAGTGCTTGTTCGGTTATCCTGGAAATAAAAGAATAAAATAAAAAATAAACCGGATGTAAAAAAAAAAAGCCTATCAGTGCTGTTCCGTTATCCTCGATATAAAAGGATAACATAAAAAATAAAAATAATAAACTGGATGTAAAAAAAAAGCTTATCAGTGCTTGTTCCGTTATCCTCGATATAAAAGAATAAAATAATGAATAAACTGGATGTAATAAAAAAAAAAAGCTTATCAGTGCTTGTTCGGTTACCCTGGAAATAAAAGAATAACATAATAAATAAAATATAAAATAAACTGGATGTAAAAAAAAGCTTATCAGTGCTTATTCCGTTATCCTGGACATAAAAGAATAAAACAAAAAACAATAAACTGGATGTAAAAAATAAAAAGGCTTATCAGTGCTTGTTCAGTTATCCTGGAAATAAAAGAATAGATAAATAAGCAAATAAATAACTACGGCGTCCGTCACTCTGAGAAACTTTTCCAGGAAAACCTTAAAGCCATCCGGGCTCGAGACAAGGCAGCGGAGACGGCTCAGAAAGAGGCTGACGACGCCGAGCGACGAAGCATCCTGTCGCAGGGAGGTAACCCCGACGAGGAAATGCTGATCATGAAAAGACAGGAGGAGCAGGAGGCCAAGATGAAGTACGTTTCGGTTTGTTTGTGTTGTTTTTTTTTGGGGGGGGGGGGGGGGGGGTTAATCTTTTTTATTGGCATACATATACAGTTCAAAACAGATATTAACTTTTCATCCAGACAACATTACATGTCCATTTTACAGGCGTACAAAACTGCTAGCTACACAAAGTACACAAAGAATCAATCATCATTTTCATTGTCAAGACAAGATTTTTAGATTACATACATAATTTTACTAAAATTTTTTAATGGAGCTCAGCTTTCTACTAAGTGTATATACTGGAACCATTTTTTCTGAAAATTAGTCAACTGCATTTGTTTGCTACGCTCCAGGTTTTTCCATTTCATATTGATATTTTAGTTCATTCAGAAAATTACCAACATTAGGTTTTTGTTTTACCAATCCGACATTTATAAACATAGAACTTTGCTAACAGTATTATTAAGTCGAACACTTCATCAGTTGTTGTAATTGCATCAGTGCCAAAAAGCACTATTTCCACATGAAGGTCCAGTCTCTCGCAATGAGAACAGTTGTGTTTTATAGTCACTTTCATTCACGAGTTTTGATTTAAAAAAGAAGTACGTTTTGCCGTCTGTCCAAAAAAGCTAGATTTTTTTTCTTATTCTTTTTTTTGGGGAGGGGGAGGGGGGGGCGGCGGTTAGGGGGGGGGGCATTGATTAGGTATGGGAGGGTGGTGCAGGATTTTATTTTCTCTCCAACCTAAGGGGACGGGACAGCTCAGTGGTCAGAGCTCTCGCTTTCCCCCCAAGCTAAGGTTAAGCAGCGTCGAGCGTGGTTTCCACTTGGATGGGTGACCGTTTGCGCGCCTTGGCTTCAGTACAGTTCACCCAGTTCCCCCAGCTGTAAATGGGTACCTGCCCTCTTTAGGGTCAGGGAAGGTAAAGCAGCGAGGGAGAGGAGATGGGTGCCGCCCTCAATATGCTGGCCCCTGGAGAAGCTGAGGTCTCTGACGCCTCGCTCTCCTATGACCTTGTAGGTTGTGGGACACCTTTACCTTTTTACAACTCAAGTCAAAAACACTTTGTTCATCCCATGAAGGGCAATTTTTACAATACTGACAGGCACATTTTTTTCTAATTTTTTGGGAAACACAAAGGGGACTTTCCCTTTTTTTATTTAAGTAACCCACCTCCCCCTTTCACTTTTATCCCCCTTCTATCCGTCACCAACCCCACTAAATTTTAAACCCCCCAAAATACCACAAAATCCCACCCCCAAAAATTTCCCAAAGTGTCTTTCCCTCTTTTTTTCCTTTTTTAAAGGGTTTTGGAAAACCTTTTCTTTTTTACACCATCCCTTTGTTTCTTTTTAGATTCTTCATTTTTCCCAGGCACAAATCTATCTTAAGGGAACAAAATTAACTTCCAAATGTTTGATCTTCCAAAGGGGGCCCTCTTATATCTCATCCAAACCTTTTAAGTAACCACGATTTAACCCAAAAAACCCCCTTTAAACAATCAACCCCAACTCCTTTTCAACCAAAGGGGTCCCCGTCTTTTTTTTTCAATTTTTTCGGATAGAGAAATGAAGATCTTTGGAAACCCGATTCCTGAGGAGGAACGACGCATGAAGAAACGCAAGAAGACTCAGCCCCAGCTGGGGAACGGCCCAAGTGGGAAGAATTCCCGGGTGTGTTGTTTTGTTGTTGGTGGGGGGGTTTTGGGGTAGTTGTGGTATGGTGGTTGGTTGTGGTGGTGAGAGTTGTGGTGGTGGTGGGTTGTAATGTGGTGGTGAGGTTTGGTGTGGGTTGGTGGTGTGGTGTGGTGGTTGTGGTGGTGGTGTGGTAGTGGTAGTGAGGTTGAATTGTGGGGTGTGGCTTGTGGTGTGGTAGTGGTGGTGGTGTGGTATTGTGGTGTATTTAGTGTGGTTGTGGGTGTGGTGGTGGTGTGTTGTGGTGGTGTGTGGTTGGTGATGGGGTGGTTTGGTAGGGGTGGTGTTGTGGTGGTGGTGGTGTGGTAGTGGTGGTTTGGTAGTGTGGTGGTTGTGGTGTGGTAGTGGTGGTGTAGTGGTGGTGGTTGGGGGTTTTGTGGTGGTGTCGTGGTGGTGGTGGTGGGTGGTGTGGGTGTAGGGTGTAGTGGTGGTGATTTTGGGGGGTTTGGGGCGTAGTGGTCTCTGTGTTTTCTGTGGGGGGAGGGTGGTGGGTGTGGGGGGGATTGTAGTGTGGGTTGGTGAGTGTGGGTGGAGGGGGGGGGGATGAGGGGGGGTAGGTGGGTGGGTGTAGTGGAGTGTGGGTGGGTGGTGAGGTGTGGGGGTGGGTGGTTTTGTGGGTGGTGAGTTTTTATTGAGGTGGGGGGTTTTGTGTAGTGTGGGTGAGTGTTAGGGGAGGGTGTAGTGTGGGTGGGTGAGTGTGGGTGTAGGTGGGTTGGTGTAGTGTGCATGCAAGCCCTTTGATTTTTGTTTGTTGTGGGGTTTTTTTACCAGATACAGTGCTATATATATATAACTTCCATTTATTATTATTCTTGTTGTTATTATTGTTGTTGTTACTATTGTTTTTGTTGTTGTTGTTATCATTATTATCATTATTACCATCATCTTTATCATCACCATTATTATCACCATCATCATCACCCATCATTCCCTTCCCTATCATCACTGTATTCTAGAGAGCGCCCCCCAAGCCAACCGGTGAAGTTTTTCGAGAGTTACGTGGAAGCCACCACAGAGGGGTCTGCCCCAACCTCCGCCAAACCTCTGGTGAGTTCTCTCTGCGACAAGGGCAACGCTCCACCACTTGCCTGATGGTCTGTCATTGTTATTATGAGTGTAGTCAATACATAACTATGTGTGTGGGTGTGTGAAATAAGTCTGTCTTCTAGTCAATGGTCTTAAAACATTGAATTCTTATCAAAGTCAAAATCAAAGTCAAAATTTTATTTCCAGATGGTACATTGAATAAGCAATGCATTTGCTTTTTTTCATCAAGCCATCTATCTAAGATGATGGTGTGAGTGTGTTCGCACACGCATGTATGTGCGTGTGTGTACGTGCTGCGTAAAAAATAAGTTTTTTCGTCTTCTAGTCAATGGGTTTAACGTTGTGTTCACAATTGATGTGTGTGCGTGTGTGGTTTGTGTGAGTGTGTGTTGTTTGTGACTTTTATTTGAAGTCATTTTGGAATGTTTTAACCAATATGAAATATAGCTTTTTGTGTCTTTGAGGTTTTTTATGCGTATCAATCTGCTGTCAGTATTGTAATTGCCCTTCATGGGATGATTAAGTGTTTAAATTTGACTTTGACTTTGACTTTGACATAATAAGTTGTTTCAAGAGGTCAATTTGTAGTGTAATTGCAATAAAGCTGTTCAAAACTGAAAACGATTGAAAATTGGACAAATTCTACGAAAAGTTATCGATTGAAGTGATTGACGTGTGAATGACAATATGGGAACTTGACGGGTTTAGCATCGTAACAGATAGTCAGAATGAGGGCTTGGGTGTTTTAAAACACATTTTTAAAGCAAAAGGAAACAAAAGTATGTCTTGATACTTCAGAACAAGGTAGAAGAATGGCTATAGTTTTATAATCAATCAAAATCCACAACCTGACCCCCACCTGCCTAAAATGGCTCCTAGCAGAAAAGTGGGTCAGGTGCAAAGCAACTTATTTCGTGGTGGATTGTCACAAATTATTTTGTAAATCTGGTGATTTTTCTTCTTCTTTTTTTTTCTTCTTCTTTCTCTTCTTCTTCTTCTTCTGCTTCTTCTTCTTCTCTTCTTCTTTTCTTCTTCTTCTTCTTTTCTTCTACTTCTTTCTTCTGCTTCTTCTTCTTCTTTACTTTTCTTCTTTGCTTCTTTCTTCTCTTCTTCTTCTCTTCTTTCTTCTTCTTCTTTTCTTCTTTTCTTCTTCTTCTTCTTCTTGTGTTCTTCTTCTTTCTTTTCTCTTCTGCTTCTTCTTCTTTTCTTCTTCTTCTTCTTTTTTCTTGTAAATCTTCTTCACAATCCTCTTCTTTACTATACTATTTCTCTCTTTCTTTTTCTTCTTCTTCTTCATAATTTTTGAAATTCTTGCAAATTTTTCTTCTTCTTCAATTCTTCTTGGCATTCTTCTTCACAATTTTCTTCTTGCATTTCTTTTCTTGGGAATTTTTTCTTCCAATTCTTCCTCTTCACCCCCCCCAAATTTTCCTCTTCCCCCCCACCCCATTCTTCTTCTTGGAAATTTTTTCTTCTTCCAGTTTTCTTCTTCTTGCAATGCTTGCCTCCATTATTTTAGCGCCTGACAAGTCAGCCCGTACATCCAAATACTTACTTTGGGAAGAATGTTATTTTAATCTTTTTGGGGAAAAAAAAGCAGGAGAATGGACCAAGAAGGGAGAAAAGACAAGGAGGAGGTACAGGAAGAAAAGGAACAAAGCAGAAAAAGAGGGATTTGAAAGAGGGATTTTTAGCACAGATTTTTCCCAAAAGGGGGGGATGCTGTTTACAGGACAGGCCCCCGGCATCCCCACAGGGGAGATCTGGTGACAGTTCTTAGCAGACTTTCACCTATTCCATTGTCTTGTTGACCGTTTAGAGTACTACCACTGAAGATGTTGCAACCAGCTTCCTCCACTCCTTGCTTCAGACTTTAACCCCAGCTTCGATTATAAACCAAAAAAAGAATAAATAGGAGACCCAGAACAGACATACACAACATGTATGCATGCACGTTCGTGCGCGTGCACGTACACACACACACAACCACGCACACACACACCCACGCACACACGCATGCACTCACACACACACATCATGTCAAGATTGTTTGGAGGATTGTTCAAAGCAAGTTGCCAGGGTAGTATAATGTGGTCATCACTGATGGGAACAGGATGGCAGGAGTAACTGTCACGTGCATAAACGGTATAAGGTAAAGGAGTCCCATAACCTATGTGGTCGTAGGGGAGCAAGGCGTCAGAGACTTCAACTTCTCTAGGGCCAGCATATTGAGGGCGGCGCCCATCTCCTCTCCCTCGCTGCTTTACCTTCCCTGACCCTAAAGAGGGCAGGTACCCATTTACAGCTGGGTGAACTGGGGGACTGTACTGAAGCCAAAGCGTGGCAAACGGTCACCCATGCAAGTGGTAACCACGCTCGATGCTGCTTAACCTTGGCTGGGGGAAAGTGAGTGCTCCGACCACTGAGCTGTCCCTTCCCCTCATCACGTGTATATATATATATATATATATATATATATATATATATATATATATATATATATATATATAATGTATTTTTGTGTGTGTGTTCACAGCTGCGAAGCGTGACTGCTGATGAGGAGGAGAAGCAGGATGAGGAGAAGGAATTCCCCAACGATTCCGATGTCCGGCGCTACTCCACTGATTCCAGCGATTCTGAGAACAATGGTGAGAGTTTACCACCATCTTTTTAAACAAAATTTATTTTGTAGATTCACCTTCATCTGTCCCATGGACCACCACTGAAGATTTTGCAACCAGCTTCCTCCACTCCTCTTGTGGTCTTCTGTTTTCCGCAGCAAATCGTTCCACTCAAAGTCAGACCACTTCCTGGTGACATTGCGTGGGTAATAATGATAAAAGTGATATATGGAATTGGTATGGTGCTGAATCATGGAAAGCAAACAGATCAAAGAGCGTGCATTCTAAACAGTCACACGTGTGCAACCGTTCACACAAAAATTAACAGATTTTGATTTTACATGCATGCACACACACACACACACAGAGTTCCCAGGCTGGGTGATGGAGATGTCTGTGTTGAAAGCAGGAACAGATAAGAGGTGTAAACTACAGAGGAAGATCCTAGGTAGGAAATAAGCGTGTCTTTAAGTCTGGATTTGAAAGTGTCAAGTGAGGCTTTGGGGGAAGTGAGAGAGGGAGGTCATTCCAGGCAGATGGAACAGAAATAGAGAAAGTGTCGGCCAACACTGGATTGTTTGAATCTGGATGTTTGAAAGCATTAGGCATCTTGAATGGTATGGAGTGCTTTTTTTCTACATCCATTCCCCATGTGTATGCAGTTTTGTAAATTGTCACCCGTTCCCACAATGGCCTACTCTTTCAAAAGGCAGAACGAGTTTTGACGTGTGCGCTGTAACGGTGGCCAGTCTGTATTTTTATTTTCATTGTTCAGGACAGAATGGTGGTTTAAAGTCGCACACTGCTACTTTGTCGTTGTATAATCATTTAGCCAACCAGTCCTTGTAGTCGGTGAACTGATCAGTCCACCCCCCACCCCTCTCCTCCCTCTTCCTACCCATCCTATCGGTTGATGATCAAACTTTGTATTTTCCCCCGCCAACCATGAAGGCAGCTGCATTCTGACTTCAGGAATGATTAGCAGTCTTCTGTGCATCCATCCATCCCTCCCTCTACCCACCCACCCATCTGTCCATCTACCCATTCACTGATCTGTCTCTTTGTCTCTTTAATGCTGTTCTGAAATTGTGTGTGTGTGTGTGTTCCTCAGCTAGATCTTCCAGGTGCACCAATGGTGAAATGTAAGCATATGTGACCTTCCCCCCCCCCTTCCCCACCATTTAATTTAGGTAGCCACATTCCGGGGACGGGATAGCTCAGTGGTCGGAGCACTCGCTTTCCCCCAGCCAAGTGAAGCAGCGTCGAGCGTGGTTACCACTTGGATGGTTGACC